>CM053769.1:508002631-508028797 GCA_028658325.1 Potorous gilbertii | reverse complement strand
GATCTTGTGTTATCCTGATTGTATTTCCACAATACTGGAATTGTTTCTTTCTAGCTGCTTGCAATATTTTCTCCTTGACCTGGGAATTCTGGAATTTGGCCACAATGTTCCTAGAAATTTCTCTTTTTGGATCTCTTTCAGGTGGTGATTGGTGGATTCTTTGAATGCTTATTTTGCCCTCTGGTTCTAGAATATCAGGGCAGTTTTCCTTGATAATTTCATGAAAGATGATGTCTGGGCTCTTTTTTTGATCATGGCTTTCAGGTAGTCCCATAATTTTTAAATTGTCTCTCCTGGATCTATTTTCCAGGTCAGTTGTTTTTCCAGTGAGATATTTCACATTCTCTTCCATTTTTTCATTCTTTTGGTTTTGTTTTGTGATTTCTTTGTTTCTCATAGTCATTAGCCTCCATCTGTTCCATTCTAATTTTGAAAGCTGTTCCAGAATTTGTTGGGAGTTCCTCTTTACAGGTATTTTATGGGCTATGGGTTCGGAGCTAGCATATGTGAATCTTTCTACTCTGCCATCTTGGCTCCTCCCACCTATTACTGGCTTTTCTTGATGCTCTTTATTGCTCTCTATCTCCTCTCCCTACCCCCTGGGATACTTTGTACTCTAGAGGCTCAGATGCCTCAGTGACTCCTCTCTTGAACATTCTTTCACTATTCATTGAATGGTGTGCTACCTTTGGCCCTTTCTGATAAGGCTACCTAGTGCTTCATCCCTACTGCCTGGAGTTCTCTCAGTCTTGGGAGCTGTTCACTAGCTGTTCTCCAAGTGTTGTTTCCTCTTCTCCTCCCTATCCACCATATTCTTGTTTATACCAAATCTATGGGGCCAAGTTTTAGATTAGCCTTTCTCAACAATGTGGGAGTGAGGCTGTAAGTATAGTGTATCTGAAAGTATGGGCTTTGGTATTGGGTGATTCAAATTCACATTCTAAACGTTTCTCCTTATTACCTGGAGGTCCTAGGGCAAATCACAGGTGCTCTGATCCCTACTTTCCTCACTTATAAAATATGAATATTGTTATCAGAGGGTTTTTAGGGTGTAGAGCTGTCCAAAAGTAGAGTAGTCTGTCTTTGTATTCTCAGGACTTAGCATAGTGCCTGGAACATAGTAGGGTCTTGATAAATGCTTGTTGACTTGAGAGATAGTGACTTCCTTCTTAGTAATGGAGCCTTTGAAGCAGAGGATGAATGGCTTTTTATTGTGGAGATTACGAATGCTGTGATTGATCAGTTACAGGTTTGACCTGATGGATTGATGCAGTCGCTATGACCTTTTGCCTAAATCCAAGTTTTACAGAATAAATCCTTTTATTAAGGGAATTTGTTCTGTGAAGTTTGGATTTAGTCAAAGGGCTGAACTTGAGGAATTGGTGGCCTCGAGGCTGCAGGTTCCCCACACTTGGACAAGATGATCAATCCATCAGCCACCATCCATAATCTCCATGCATGTTGTAGTATATGGAGAGTTGACCTCAGAGCTGGGAAGACCTTGATTAAAATCCTTGGACACATAATGGTTGTGTAACCTTGGGCAAGTCACTTCACTATTCATTGCTTTGAGTAGCTCTCTAAGACTATAAATTGCAAAAGAAGATGCTGATCTCTGTTAGTAGAGGGAGTTCCTTATACCCATGAAACCAAAGGTAGTCCCATTCATTTTCTGTCCTACATAACTCACGGGCCTGTTGTACTAGGTATTTGTAAAGTGCTATACAAATGTTAGCTGTGTTAGCTATTAACATCATTATTTTATCCTTGAGACATCTTCCTTACAATGCTGAACTTCCCAGAGTATCAATAGAAATTTGCTTATTGAATTCCAACCAATTTCTCCATAATCAAAGACTTATTATATCACCTCCCATTCATCTTACCTGATGGGGAAATTCCATCACTATCTGATGAAAACTGAAAGGGCTCTTTCTATCTAGATCCAGTTTCATTTTCATCAGCTGCTAACAGTGAGGCCACTGAAAATACTCAAAAAAAGACATAAAATTCCAGGCCACTCTCTCTAGATGTGCTAAGATAGCCAATGTCATTCTGTTGCTAATAGGAAGACCTCTCCATTTGAAAGTAGGGGCTTCCCACCCACATTTTTATCCCCATGCACAGATTTCAATAAAGCTGTACTCATCTCCTATCAGCTACTCAATGAACCTGGCTTATCTTTCAACTTTGAATATAGGATTGAAGGAATACCAATGAGAAGGGAGAACTAGGCTGCCTGCAAATGAGGGAGTTAAAATTTCAGAAGAGAGCCTTAGGAACCTGAGGAGTCTCTGGATTGGAAGCCAGGAGCCCTTGGTTCTGGTCTTGGCTTTGCCTCCATGTAACTACATGACTTTTGGCAAATCAGTTACTTTCTCTGAGCCCAAGTTTCCTTATTTGTAAAATGAGTCAGAAAAATGAAATTACACAATCTTTAAGATCTACGCTCCTATATACTCCCATCACAGACATCCTCACTGAGGTCAAACATGTTTGAGTTACATCAGCCAAGATTGAGGAATCAGGGGGAATCTGCTGATTAAACAGCATTGACTCTGTGTAAGAGGCAAACAGGGTTAAGTGACTCACCAAGGGTCATGCAGTTAGTGTCTGAGGCTGGATTTGAACTCATGAAGATGACTCTAGGACCAGTGCTCAATCTGTTGCTCCACCAAACTGCCTCCATTGTGGGTTTTATTCGTAATGAATAAAGTGAGCAAAACAAGTTCAAACTAATTGGAACTGGGGTTAGTGGATTCAGACCAGGAGCGATTGGTTCACACCAGTTTTGAACAATTCAAAATTTCTCTGACTAGCTCAGAACATTTCCAAATAATTTAGACTGATTCAAAGTGATCTCAAGCAGTTCCTGGGCAGTTTGTACCAGACTGAGTAGGCTTATTGGATCATGGGATCACAGATCTTGAGATAGAAGGGACTTCAAAGCACCCCTAGTCCAGCTCTCATTTTACAACTGGGGAAACTGAGGCCCAGAGAGGTGTGATTATTTCTCCAATGTCCCACAGGAAGAAAGTAACCTAGGGGAGATTTAGATACAGGTCCTGGGATTCCAAATCTGGTCCTCTTTCCCTTCTACCTTCCAGGTTTAGACCAGATCATACAACGAGACTGTGACAGGGTGACAATAGAATCCAAGTTTTCTGACTCCCATATCTAGGATTTTTGTCATGAATCCATGTAGTCACATTCTAGAGCAGGTGTCCTTAACCTTTTTTTGGGTCATGGACCCCTTTGGCAATATCTGCTAAATGAAGCCTTCTCAGAATAATGTTTTTAAGGAAAAAAGAAGTTACAAAGGAATCCAAATATATTAAAATATAATTATCATTATATGTATATAGGTATGCATCAAAGTATATACATATATATGTACACACATACATGTATATGTGTGTATATATATGTATGTATATGTGCATGTATGACTTCATAGATCCCAGGTTTAGAATCTCAGGAGTCTAGAGTTTCAACTGCCTAGTGCCTGGTGGTTCTAATCCTGTATTGATGTCCATACTAGAAACTAACAACCTCTTTAGCTCACTGGTTTCAGAAGAAAACAGAGTCATTTCCTGGGGAGTCCTATTTGGTTAACTTCGTTCATATAAAAGTTGAATTTTTGAGCAGGGTCAAGTTTAGAAGCAAAGCTCAAGTGGCCCATTCAGGTCATGCCTGCCTTTCCATTTGCAGATTGTACATGCTGTATTCCCAAGACCTCTGCAGGCCAGAGGGGATTTTGGAGGCCTTTGCCTTCGTGCTGACTCCAATAATTTGAGCCACTCAAGCAGAAAATTAACAAACCAGGAAGAAGGGAGAAATGTTTTGTAACCAAATGTTCATTTCAACTAAGGGTGTTGTCACACTCCTTCCAGAGTTCCATACTTGTGAATCCCTGAGGACTTCCACAATGGAGATCTTCTGAGAGATGGGATTCTCTTTTGGAGCCAAAAGTAATGTATTTTCCCTCATGCCTTTCATAATCTGTGATTAATAAACTATCTCATAAAAATAAATCCACCTGATTACACATTTGGTGATAGGTGAAATGGCATCCTAATGATGCTTACTCTTCTTTAGTGGTGTGAGGGGAAAAGAATTGGTGCCCATTGAAGGAAAGGCTAATGAAGACTTCTTTATTTAATGGACCATTTAGTGGTGAACAGCTGTGATGTAAACTGGCCAGGACAATTATCTAAGTTGGATAATATCTTTAGTAAATTGAGTCTACTTTATTTGATTATGTTGTTTCTCTAAAGACAGATCCTTCAAGGTTCCTTCTAAAAAAGTCACTGTCCAGTTCTTATCTCTAAACTCTTCCAACCTTCCAAACAAGAAATGAGTATCTCAGCTATCCTGTCTGGCATCAACACTAGAGGGGGATATAATGATGGTTAAGTAACATGGATTAGATTTCTACTGGGTGCTAAGTGCCCTGAGAGACACACACTCTTCCTGTAGAGTTTCCTCAGTAAGGAGATAAGGACATTGGCAGAAATCTGGCACCAGTGTTATGAGGGTTGAGCTCTGTATACTCACCATCACACTATGATTCCCTCTGACACAAAGCTAAATGAAGACACACAGCTGAAAAGGGAAAATCAGCGGAAAGTGGGTCAAAAGCTTGTCTAAGGGAAGCCCTTTCTTCCTATCACAACATTTCAAAGCTAGAGAGGACCTTGAAGATTGTCTAGTCTAATTCATTTGTTTTACAGAAGAGGAAACTGAGACAAAAACATACTGAGTGACTTGTTGGATGATTGCAAGGTTAGGATTAGAGATCCGTGATCTTTTAATCTTAGTGGTGCATTTACTACTGCATATATTACCTACCTGTTGGTAATATTCTGTAGACATGCTTCAGTTTTGTAGAACTGATTTAAGAAAGTTTGATGACTCCAGAAAACTTACCTTGGTCTGGACCCGGCTCCCTTCCCAACTAAAGAAGCTCTTGCCTATAGGATAAAATTAAAATTCCTCTACTTGATCCCACCCTGGTCTGAACCCTTTCACAATCTGACATGCATCTGCCTTTCTAGGCAGATTAGTTTCCTAAACTCACTCTGTTCTAGCCAAACTAGTGTTTCTTGCTGTTTCACATATTGGCATTCAGGCTTCCATCACTGTACCTTTGCATACAAGGGTGGGAAACCTGGGGCCATGAGGTCACATATAGCCTTCCAGGTCCTCAAGCATGGCCCTTTGACTGAATCCAGACTTCACAGAACAAAAGGCCACATTTGAGGACCTAGAAGGCCACATGTGCCCTCAAAGCCCCAAGTTCCCCACCCCTGATGAGTGCAACACACTCCTTTGACACCTGTATCTCAGAACCCTTAGCTGTCTTCACAGTTTGGTTTGTGTTTCTTTCTACAGGAAGACTGTCCCAAATAATCTCATTTGCTATGGCCTGTCCATCCAGCCAAAGGTGCTTTGTATCTATTTTGTATCTATATGTTTTGTTATTTTATTCAGTTGTTTTTCAGTCACGTCTGACTCTTCATCACCCCATTTGAAGTTTCCTTGGCAAAGATACTGGAGTGGTTTGCATTTCCTTTTCAAGCTCATGTAACAGAGGAGGAAACTAAGGTAAACAGGGTTATATGCCTTGCCAACAGTCACACAGCTAGTAAGTGTCTGAGACTGGATTTGGACTCAGGAAGATGAGTGTTCCTGACTTCAGGACCAGCACTCTATTTACTGTGTCACTTAACTGCCCAATTGTACTCATGGAAATTCAATATCCTAAGTTCAATCTGCCTATGCTATGTAGCTTCAGCAACATGACTTCAAGATTGGGGGAGAGAATGCAGACTTCTCTGTCACATGCTGCCTGGGAGCATAAGTGTCAGAGATACTGTTGAAAGGGCTCCTAGTAAAGTATGATGACAGGAACCAGATAATGTCACTGAGGTTCCTTCTGGCTCTGAGATGGCATGTATGATTTATGGGGATTTTAGTTAACAGCAATTGTAGCTGTGTTTCTCAAACTACACAATGGTGGGGACTATGGTACTAAACACTATGCAATGGAAACACAGAATTCTGAGTATAGTGTTAATGCTCTATAAAATAAGTCACATGATCAAAATTATAAGCTGATGACTCAGATGTAACAAAGGAGACTATGAATCCTCATCATAAACATAGATAGTCCCCCAAAATGAATCCTCATATTGGTCATGCCCCAAAATGTATGTCTCTCCCCAAATTTTAAGTCTACCACTGCTCTGGCCGGAAGGGAGTGGCATGTTTCATCTTCAGTCCAATGGACTCTTGGCTTACCATCATATTGATCTGAGTTCTCAAGTCTTTCAAGGCTGTTTTTCTGTATAATATTGGTGCATTTATAGAAATCAGTCTCTTAGCTCTGCTCACTGAGCTCTGCCCTGGTTCACTGAGACCTTTCTGGTTTCCTCTGAAACTCTTCTTTCCTTCATTTTTTACAGTAAAGTAATATTCCATCGCAATCCTATAAGATTTGTTTTGTTTTATTTATTTATTTATTTTTTATTTCCCAATAGGAGGACAGATGTTAAACAATATGAAATAACTGTATTTGAGTTAAAGCAAGCAAGCAAACAAATTCAGTTGCACAATCCAGGGTAGATGAAACTTGGAAAGATAAGAATTCACATACAAAAGACCTCTGGGTTTTATTGGACTACAATCTCAGCATGAGTCAGACATGGTGGCCAAAAAAAGGAATTCCAAGCGCTCAAGATCACATTAGTATTTTTGGCTGCATTGATAGAAACACAGTGTTCAGAACAGAGGAGGTTAGAGGCTCACTGTATACTCTGGCCTGGTCAGAAACACATCTGGTGTGTTGCATTCCATTCAGGATGTCATGGTTTAAGAAAGAGGCTGACCTTTAGAGAAAGGCAAGCAGGAGGGTAAGGGGAGAATGTCATAAAAGGAGAAATAGAGAATCCCTCCTACTTATCATAGTGCCTGGTAAATGTTAAGTACTTAACTAAATGTTAAGTACTTAAGCACTGTCAGGCCGAGTTTATTTAGACTTATTTTGTGTGACTCTGGATGGTAGCACCAGGACTAGGTAAATGTTGCTAAACCACTTCTTAATTGTTTATTGTTGTTCAGTCATTTCAGTTGTGTCCAACTTTTCGTGACCCCATTTGGAGTTTTCTTGGCAGATATACTGGAGTAGTTTGCTATTTCCTTCTCCAGCTCATTTTACAGATGAAGAAACTGAGTCAAACAAGGTTAAGTGACTTGCCCAGAATCACACAATTAATAACTGTCTGAGGCTGGATTTGAACTCTGGAAGATGAATCTTCCTGACTTTAGGACCAGCCCTCTATGCAATATAGCACCATTTAGTCACCCAATCCTAAGTAGAATGAGTTACTTCATGCACTAGTGATCTCTTCATCTTTAGGAGCTCTAAGTAGATGTTGGATGGTTACTTAGTAAGGATGTTTCTCGTGGGATTCGTACCGAAGTTAAGGATTAAACTTATGAGTTCCCTTAACTTTGAAGGTCTTTGACTCTGAGGAAACTGGGTGGTGAAGTGAATAGAGTGCTGGCCTGGAGTCAGGAAGACCTGAATTCAGATGTGACCTCATTCACTTACTAGTTGTGTGACTCTGGGCAAGTCATTTAAACCTCTGCCTGACTTAGTTTCTTCAGTTGTAAAGTGGGGATCACAGTAGCACCTATCTCATAGGGTAGCTGTGGGGATCAAATGAGATAATATTTATAACACACTTAGCAAAGCATTTGGCAAATAGTAGGTGCTTAATAAATGTTTGTTACCTTCTTTTCCCTTTTCCCTTTCTCCTCCTCTGTAAAATAAGACTTGGGCACAGTGGATGTTTAATTAATAGTGCTAATGGACTGATGTATGAGCCAGATGGCTTCTTGTTTAGAGCTCTTGAGTAGTCCCAGATTGGATTTTGTTGTTATTGTAGAACCATTTGAAGGAGTAATCTGAATTGGGTCAAGCCCCTTGAATGTTTGTTCATACCCAGCACCTCTTCACAAGTGGTATTAGACTCACACATTCTGGCTCAGGATCTTGGATGAATAGCACAAATTTCCACAGACTTTCCTGACCAGAGAGAGTGTTTTTGTCACTAATGTGTTTGCCAGAAAAGAAAAGGTGAAAAACAAAAACAAACGCAAGCAGCCTTGTGCCCTCCTGACCCATGATGGAGCTACCTTTTGGGAAGAGGAAGGCTGTTTTCATTATTCAGTCCTAATTATCTAGGACATATTGATAAGTTTCCTTCATAGACAGTTAGTTCAGGAGACTCTGGTCGGTATTCTTAGATGAGTTTTCTTTTTTTTTTTTTTTTAATATTGAGAGATAATGAGCTTTGTTTTGCTTTATTTTTGTTTAGATCAATAGCATTCCAAGGTTTGGACAGCTCCTGGATGATGTAGATGGAGGACTGGACCTGGAGTCAGAAAGGCCTGGGTTTGCATCCCACCCCAGATCTTAATTGGCTATCTCTTAGCTTTTCTGGGACTCAGTTGATCCATCTGTAAAATGAAGGAGTTGAACTAGATATTTTGTTAAGTTCCAACTATAAATCTATGATCTATGAGTAATTTTCCATTTAGTCTTTTCAGACAAACCATTCCAGAGCCAAATTGAGCTTGTAATGATGATAAATGAAAATTGAGAATCAAAGTTTCATGCCCACCACTAAGCGAATTCCAATTTTTCTGGGCCTCTGTAACCTCTGAATTCCCATCATATTTCCTATTTTTCCCCTCTGAATCACTCCATCCAATATTTGACAATAGAATGTAGTCTCTTGCTCTTTAGTTGTTTCCTGTTCATACATCTTGTCTGTTTGATTAGATTTTAAACCACTTAGGAGTGTTTATCTAGCTTCTTTAGTATACCCTGCAGATCCTAACACAAGGCTGGGCAGGTTATAGGTTGAAAAAACAACAACAAAACACAATGCTGTTCAGACTTTCCTTGAATTCTAGTCTCCTGCCAATGGGGAGTTTTTATTTATTTCTTCCACAAATCAGGCTTCTATCAATAAAGTCCAAGAGGAATCCCTCAGTATTTTGACTTTGGAAAATTTGTTTCATCATTTTTTACCTACCTACCCAAATCTTAGAGTTGCTACCTCAGAAACCAGTTAAGCCAGCTTGTACCTGGCACAAGAAATCCCATCTACTGCCTTGTTAGCAAGTAGTTATCCACTGTCTCCTTGAAGTCTAGTGAGGGTGAGCTCATTATGTGCCCAATGGAGCTCATTGCCTTTTTGTTGAGCTTTAATGATTAATTTCCCCATCTAAAACATTAGATTATCTCTAACAATCTGTGATTCCATGAAATCAAATCCATAACTACTGTGCTTGGTCATCGGGGATTTCTCCTGAGCTCATGTCATTTACCTAAATGGTCAACCAAAGATAAAAAAACATAGACATAGTATGTGTCTACGTGATTTTATGACCATTGTTTCCCCGAGATTATCATAGAAATAAGAAAGATCTGAGGGGAGAGTAATGTCCTGGCACATCCCCCGATCCCAGTCATCTCTTTTCTCCCTCCAACTTGGGTTTCCATGTCCCTCCAGTGCAGGAAGCTGGTGTACTTATTGCCATGGAAACCATCATACTGTTCTGGCAAGCCTGTTTTCATCACAGTTCTATAACTCTTCTGACAGAAGCTGCCACTGGGGTTTCATGTTAACTCTGGGACTATTCACAATATTTGTGGGAGAGGAAGAGGTAGGGAAAACACACATATTCTTACATAATTACAAAGGCTCACCAAAGGTGGGTTGGCTATATATTTTACTTAACATTTTTTGCAATAATCCCTACTCTATTTTTTATCAAAAGATGACAGTGAGACTCTCCCTTCTTCTATAGTAGAGACCAACCTTGAGGAGCAGCTCCTTGTTAGACATTTGAATTGAAAGCAGCTATAAACCCAAGAGGATCAACTCCCAAGGGCTTCAAATGAATATCTAAAATCAAAAAGAGGGAAAAGGCACAAGGCAGGACTTCATCCCACTTGCAGCTACATTTAAGCCTCCTAAGTCCTCAGTAAGCTAAATTGGGACTTTAAAAAGTAATAGGCTTTTCTGCTTTCTCAGGAACTGCATCCTTAGCCAAGCTAGGACATGGAGTCTCAGTGCTGGAAAGGATCTTAATGAGGTCATCTAGCCAAGTGTTTTACATCTGCCAATCTAAAGCAAACTGTTCCCGGTCCTCAAAACTTTTTATAGCCTAGGTCTTTTCTAAAGGTCTATAAATTTTAAAAAGCTGACCACATTTCTTTGTTCTTCCTGGATGGGAAAAAAGGCTTCACCTGCCGCCTGCCAAGGTTAAGCCAGTCTGAAACTGAGAATTCAAATATTTTGCTGATAGAATAACTTACATTTGCAATCAATTAATTCACGATTATGGATTAAACACATTGATGCCAAGCAGGTACTGGGGATATAAAGCTAAAGTTGAAATTGCAAGTTCCTGCCTTCACGGAACTTATATTCCATCGGAGATAACATATGCATGCAAGATGATTTTGAAGAGGCTGGAAGACAGCAAAAGATTCATGTAGAAGGCAGAGCATAAGTTGAGTTTTGAAGGAAAGTTGGATTTCTTAGAGACTGAGGTAAGAAGGGAGGATATAATAGGCATGAAGGATGGCCAGTGGAAGATGCAGAAATGAGAAATGGAATGCCATGTATGAAGACCTCTAAGAAGGCCAGTTTGACATACAGTAAATGAAAGTAAGTCTGGAAAGGTAGATTGGGACCAGGTTTTGAGGGAAATTAAAATGTAAAATTCAGGTTTGCCTTTATTTTTATTCTAGAGGTTGTCATTGGAGTTTAGTGTTGTTTACCTTTATTAGTATTCTAGATGGAATTATTGGAGGTAGGGAAGTGATGTGGTCAAACTTGAATTTGAGGAAAATCATTTTAGAAGTTGTATGAAACATTGCTTGAGGTGAAATTTACTGGAGGGAGACAAATTAAGATATGCAGACAAATTGTGATAGTACACATGGGAGGTGAAGAGGACCTAAAATGAGGGGGGAGTATCTGTAGGGGGTGGAGAGGAAGATATAAGAGATATTATGGTCAGGTAGGTGGTGCAGTGGATAGAGTCCAGAGTAGAGTGACAAAGACTTGTCTTCCTGAGTTCAAATCCAGCCTCAGTCACTTACTAGCTGTGCTGTGTGATCTTGACTTTGCTTCCCTAGTTTCCCTATCTGTAAAATGAGCTGGAGGAGGAAATGGTGAACCACTCCAGTATTTTTGCCATGAAAACCCCAAAAGAAGTCACTGAGTCAGACATGACTGAAAATGACTGAACAACCACAACAACAAAATGGAGAGAGAAGTGAAATTTCTGCACTGTTCAGATATATGGGCTGATTTAGAGTCAGGGGTCAAGGGTAACACCAAAACTGCAAACTTGGATGACTAGAAGGGTGGTCTTGTTCTTGATAGAGTAAGGGAAGTTTGGATGAGGGTTAGATTTAAGGGTTAGAGATAATGAGTTCTACTTTGAACATATTGAGTTTGCAATGTTGATGACCTATCCAGTTGGAAATGTCTAAGAGGCATTTGGTGATACGAGACTAGAATCCAGGAGAGCGTCTAGGCAAGATTTATCGATCTGGGATTCATCTATATAGAAATTATAATACAAATCATAAAAGTGTAGGGGCACCAAATGTCAGAGTACACAAAGAGAAGAAGGAACTCAGGATGGAACCTTGGAAATATACCCATAGTCAGGGGATATGAATAAAGATCTAACAAAGGAGACTGAGCTGGAACAATCAGACAGATATGGTATTTTCCTCCCAAGAATCCTTTGAGATATAGTAAAACAGAGGGCTAGATCCATAGTCAATAAAATCTAGATTTAAATCCTGCCTTAGATACTTATTAGGTCTTTGATCTTGGGCATGTTACCTAACTATTCTGGGCCTCAGTTTCCTTTTCTGTAAAAGGGAAAGTTGGTGTCAATAACCTTTCAATTTCAGTCTACCTCTAAACTCTAGGATTCTAGATAACTGTAACCTTTAGAGATGATCTGGTCTAGTCCACCGATTTTCGTAGATGGGGGAAACTGAAGCTGGTGAGGGAAGTGACTTGCCCAAGGTCAAATAGGTAGTAAGTAGCAGAACTAAGTAGCAGAACCTAGGTCTCATCACTCCAAACCCAAGACTCTCTGTTCTACTCGGCATTGCCTCTCAAGCAATGCAGTTTGGTTGGAAAATAATCCATTTTCTTTAATTCTAGTCTACCTTGCATCACAGGTACATGAGGATCTCGCTCACTCATTAAAACTGGGACATTCTACCAGGTGCTTTGGCAAGTTGGTTCACTCCCTTGTAGTCCTTTATTTCAGGATGTTCTTTTTCCTCAAACCCAGTGCAAATTCCATGTGCTATGTCTGAATCTTGTGTGCCTTGTGGTCATCTCATTCTGCCCCAAATACTTGAAGGGTATTTCCACCTTCACAGATTTGTTTATGACATTCAGCCTTTTTGGAATGGCCATCTATCTCCCAGCCTCCTCTTCTATTTCTGTGTCTTGGCTTCTCTTAAAGGCCCAGAAAAAGTCTGACCTTCTGTGAGAGATTGTTCCCTGACCACATGATACCATTGTGTCCTTCCTTCCTTCCTTCTTTCCTGTAACCCTGCAGTTCTTATTATCCGTTTGTGCCCCTCTCCTCATACTTTCACTATATATTTTACTTTTCTTGCATGTATATGTATTATGCATCTTGAGAATAGAGATTGATATCTTATGTGATTTTCTTGTTTATTTAACTGTGATGTGTCCTAGCACATCACAGGAGTGCCATAAGTACCTGTTAGCTGATTGATCATTGGAATGAGCTCTAGATTCATTGATATTAGAAAGGACCTTAGAAATCCTCCTGTTTGACACTCTTGCTCATTTTCCATATGAAGAAGCCAAAGCCTGGAAAGGCAAAATTCCTAAAATGCTATTTTGTGGCAGATGTAGGGATAGACTCTAGGTCTTCTGACTTAATCCGATGCTTTTGTGCTCTGTGACTGAAGCTCATTTCATTTTCATGGCAGAGATGGCATAGTGGAAGGAGTATTGGATTTGGGGTTAGAAATTTAACTTTGTTTCCTGACTATGCTACATACAATCTCTATAATTTGGGTCATTACTTCAGCCTTTCCACTGCTTCAGTTTCTTCTCCTATAAAATGGGAGGTTTGGATAAATTGACCTCAAAGATACCTTTTAGTTATCACTCCTATGATCCCCATTACACTTCTTACCATACTCTGAAGATGGACTTCTGTGGAAAGACAGGTTGAAGATGGTTATTTTTATCTCTCTCTTAGAATCCCAGAAATTCTGGAGAAATCTCTCCCATGAAAAACCCTTAGTGCCAAAAGCAGACAATACAGGAACCTCATCTCTTCCCTGGCTAAAGAGTTGATCTGATTCATCTGAAAGGCGACTGCCTCATGGAGTTAGAAGGATTCTTTTGTCATGAGAGAGCAATGCACCCAGAAGATATTAAATCAGAGTTTTTCATTCCCTATCTCTTAAGTAAGGGACTTCCTATCATGCAAGAATAGTCTTTTCAGTCACAAAAGGTATCGATTTATATAAAGGGAGAAATCCAAAATATGATTCTTTTATATATCAGTAATAAAAATTACATATGTTTGGAACTCTGGCCAACTTCTTCCAGAGCACCGAACCTACTTGCTTAAATATTTGTCATTTTAAATGTGTTAAGTCACATAAAATTCTGAATCAAAGCAAAATTTCAAAATATTGGAAAACTACTGCCACTCCATCTTGTGGCTTTACGTTAACCTCAGAACATGCACAGGAAAGATGTGAATGTTTTTTTTTCTTTTTCCTACTTTTTTCTATACCTCCATTCAGGGTGAGAGTCTATGGAACCTTCTTTAGAATAACATTTTTTAAAAATTTATTTATTTATTTTTAGTTTTCAACATAATTTCCACAAGATTTTTGAGTTCCAAATTTTCTCCCCATCTCTCCCCTTCCAAGACTTTGTACATTTTGATTACCCCCTTCCCAATCTGCCCTTTGGTCCATCACACCCCTCCCTTATCCCCTTCTCCTCTATTTTCCTGTAGGGCAAGATAGATTTCTCTACCTGCCTGTATCTCTTATTTCCCAGTTGCATGTAAAAACAATTTTTCACATTCATTTTTTAAACTTTGAGTTCCAACTTCTCTCCCTTGCTCCCTCCCCACCTATCCCTAGCAATTCAATACAGATTATACATGTGTAGTTATGCAAAAGACTTCCATAAAAGCCATGTTGTGAGAGACTAATTATATTCCCCTCCATCCTATCCTGCTTCTCTTTTGACCTTGTCCTTCCCCAAAAGTGCTTACTTTCTCCCATTTGCCCTCCCTTCTATCATTCCCCGCCTACTTATCCCTTTCTCCTCTACTTTCCTGTAGTAAGATAGATTTTTATACCAAATTGAGTGTGCATGTTATTCCCTCCTTAAGCCAAATGTGATGAGAGTAAGCTTCACTTTTTCCCTCTTACTTCCTCCCTTTCCCCCTCCATTGAAAAAAGCTTTTCTTGTCTCTTTTATGAAGGATATTTCTCCCTTTCTCCTTCTAATATATTCTTCTCTCACACGTTAATTTTATTTTTTAGATATCATTCCTTCCTATTTAACTCACTCGGTGCCCTCTCTCTATATGTATATAATCTCTCCAACTAACCAAATACTGAGGAAAGTCTCAAGAATTACAAATATTACCTTTCAATGTAGGAATGTAAACAGTTCAACTTTACTAAGTCCCTCATGGTGATTTCTCTTTCCTATTTACCTTTTTTTCCTGCTTCTCTTGATTCTTGTGTTTGAAAGTCAAACTGAATTTTCTATTCAGTTCTGGTCTTTTCATCAAGAATGCTTGAAAGTTCTCTATTTAATTGAATGATCATTTCCCCCCTTGGAGTATTATACTCAGTTTTTCTGGGTAGGTGATTCTTGATTTTAATCCTAGCTCCTTTGACTTCTGGAATATCATATTCCAAGCCCTTTAATGTAGAAGCTGCTAGAAATTGTGTTATCCTGATTGTATTTCCACAATACTTGAATTGTTCCTTTCTGACTGCTTGTGATATTTTCTCCTTGACCTGGGAACTCTGGAATTTGGCTACAATATTCCTAGGAGTTTTTCTTTTTGGATCTCTTTCAGGATTGGTGTTTGGTGGATTCTTTCAATATTTATTTCACCCTCTGGTTCTAGAATATCAGGGCAATTTTCCTTAATAATTTCATGAAAGATGATGTCTAGGCTCTTTTTATGATCATGGCTTTCAGGTAGTCCATCATTTTAAAATTGTTTCTCCTGGATCTATTTTCCAGGTCAGTTGTTTTTCCAGTGAGATATTTCACATTGTCTGCTATTTTTCATTCCTTTGGTTTTGTTTTATAATTTTTTTGATTTTTCATAAAGTCATTATCTTCCATCTGCTCCATTCTAATCTTTAAGGAGTTATTTTCTTCAGTGAGCTTTCGAACCTCCTTTTCCATCTGACCAGTTCTGCTTTTTAGTACATTCTTCTCCTCATTGGCTTTTTGGATCTCTTTTGCCATTTGGATTAGTCTATTTTTTAAAGTGTTATTTTCTTCAGCATTATTTGGGTCTCCTTTAGCAAGCAGTTGACTCATTTTCATGATTTTCTTGCATCACTCTCATTTCTCTTCCCAATTTTGCTCTATTTCTCTTACTTGATTTTCAAAATCCTTTTTGAGCTCTTCCATGCACTGAGACCAGTTCATATTTTTCCTGGAAGCATTGGATGGAGGAGCTTTGACTTTGTTTTCTTCTTTTTGCATGAATTGGTCTTCCTTGTCACCAAAGTAAGATTCTATAGTCTTATTCTTTTTTCAGTTTTTGCTCACATCCCCAGCAATTTACTTGATTTTGAGCTTTTTGTCAAGGTAGTTCTCTGCTTCCACTGGGAGGAGGGGTGTACTGTCACTTGCTTGATCCCCCCACTATCTGTGGGCCTACAGTTGCTGCTGTGGCTGCTGTGGGTTCCTTAGCTCCCTAGCCCCTTTGCCACCCTGGGACTGGGGCTGGATCATTCCACTCTCCTGCACTGTTCCTACAAGCTTTTCCCACTGAGCTTCCAATTTATCCTTAGCATTTTGGGGTCATGAAGTCTGGAAACCATCACAGGTGTGAGAGGTTTAGTCTCCCCAAGGCCTGCTCAGGTCCTGTCTGTGTTGGTGTGGCCCACGCTGGACTGTGCTCTGCTCCCAGGATGGCACAGTAGACACTTCTCAGTGACTTTCCAAGCTGTCTTGGGCTGGAGATTTGCTTCACTTCATCATTCTGTGGATTCTGCAGCTCCAGAATTTGTTTAGAGTTATTTTTTACAGGTGTTTGACTGGGCTTGGTGGGAGGACTCTGGAAACTTAGTGCTGTTACTCTGCTATCTTGACTCTGCTTTCCCCCCTTAGAATGACATTTTAAAATGTATAAAATATATAGGATTAAAAAGATGTGATTTTTTTTTACCATACAGGTTCACAGACATCTTCAAATCTACAGATGGACTCCTTGGATGTCTGTGGACCCCAAATTAAGTACTCTTTCCTTAAGAGATCATTGGTAACATTGGAGTTTATAAAAGTTTATTAAATGAATGAACAAATTATTGAGCTGGAGTTCCTGCTTATTACAAAGTACAATTAGTACCTTGTTACATGGTTTGATATATGTGAGAGGATTTTTCCCTACGAGAGGGATTCCTATTACTGTGGAGGGAACCAGCCAGGAGGGTTCTCCTCAACTATAAAATATTCTTCCTTTAATTTGACCAGTTCCATTTTAAAATTGTCTATTGACCATCTATTCTTTATCCAGCAGAACAATTGGGAGGGGGCAGAAATACCAGTGAAATCAATATATGGCATGGTTGATTCCTGCACCTAGTGAGTACTCCTTGTTGTTCTGTGAGGTTATGAAATAAACATCAGGAAAATAAAGTCCAGAGACATTATAAAAAATATTCCTGCCCTCCAGGAACTCACATTGCACTAGATTGGGGTATGCTGTGCAAACAGATAGACATAAACATGATTGCTTGGTTTGAGAGGGAGTTCTAACTAGTAAGGGGAATCACGTTAAATGAAGAGAGATGATTAGATGGAGCTAAATCCTTTTTCAGTCCAATGTGGGCCATGAATCCCAGCTCAACAGGTCACTGTGGACCAAGTGTTGTTTACAGTCGCCCTTGCTGGTGATGATATAGGCATCCAGGGAATCCGGCCAAGCTCATTTCAGGAGAAGTTTTGCGCCCTGGCATTTGGAAAAAGAAACTATTTTTGCTCATAAAGAGATAAAATTTACAGTGGAAATCTGTGGGAGAGAATAAATATGAATCCCCATGATGTCACTTTATGAGCCTCTTTATGGATTGTAATCACCCATTTACAGTTTTCAGGATATTAATTTTGTTGGTAGAGCTCTGGGACTCACCAGGACAGAATATTCAGGGCTGTTGTAGAGAACTCAGAGGCAAGGAATTCCAACTGGTGAACAGACCCAGGGAAAGGAGGACTAACATAGTACCAGGCAAAGAAGAAGGCCAGCATAGCAGTTTGAAAGGGGGTCAGTCAAATAGCTGAACAGCAGCCCAAAACTTTTCATCCTGAGTGGACAGTAGATGTGAGGGTGGTCTTCCTCCTGGTTTCTTCTGTTTGATTTTCCAGTTACTTTAATTGTCTCATTCTCTCAAATTGGAACTGTTTTCCAGCTGCCATTTTGCTTCTCTACTGGACATATTAACATTTCAAGTTACATATATAAAGTGTCACTTGAGACATGAGATTTGACTCTAAGATCCACTTTGCCTCTAAATTAAAATTACATAATGTTATTTTATGATCTTGGGTATTATCAGGAGGCATAGACTGGAGGATAAGGGGGTCACTGTATGTGAATTGCTCCTTTTCATTTGTGGGTCAACATACCTGGGGTCTACTCAACCCTGTCAAAGTAAGTTTGGACAATTCACGTTACCTTTTGGAGTTTCTGTTTCTTCTTGTATAAAATGAAGATAGCAATACTTGGTCTACTCACACTTATTAAGAGGATAGGTAGGAGAAAGACAGGAAGTCAGATTTTTGATTTATGAAAAAAAGAGTCACCTAGAAAGGATAGGAATCATTCAAACCTGTTCCTTGTGAGTTTGTTAGTGATAGCAACTTTAGATTCATGGCCACTTCCTTAGACTTGCTCAAATATTTCATCCACCTCCAAGACAGAATATTTAGAGTTTTGACCTCCCCATTAGCCTAGCCACTAGTGGGCCTGTTGGACTCTGCCTAATTCAATCCAGCATATGTTGGGAGGCGGGGCAAGGGAGTAAGATAAAAATTTAAGAAACTGCTATAAAAAAGACTTTCAGGGTCAAGTTGGTACTAGAATGTTTGCAGAGCCCTTAAAATCCAATATCTGGGTTGTAATGGAAGACTGTTGATTACAGGAGTGACCCCAGACTGGCTTTGGGGGATGGGGTTGGAGGAAGGTCAGGATTAGATCAAGAGGCAAAATACAGGCAGTATGGAGGAGCTGACCATTGGGCTAACTCTACTCCTCTCCCCAAAGCACCACTTCTTTGGTAACTGCTCATGTATCTTAATTTAGAGTTAGAAGAAATCTCAAAGACCATCTAACCTTACCGTTTCCTGGTACATGAAGAAATGAGGTCCAAGACTTGCCCAGGGTCACATAGCTCATAAGTGCAAGAGGTAGGATTGGAACCCAATGGTTAAGCATTCTATCCACTATGCCATGTTTGGGGCAGCCAAAGAGCCATGTCTTCCTTGGGAAGGTAAACTCATTAAACAAGGTTGGCTTCACTATTCTGTCATTAAACATGTTCTTGTTCTGCTTCTCATGCTCCCCCCATCTTCTGGTCCTCTCCATCTGTACCTTTCCACCTAATCAAAACATACCTCTTCCTTCAAGGCCAAGTTCAAGGTCCAACACCTCCATGTTTGCTTTATCCTAATTTAGATCCTATCCCTTCTTTAAGACAGGCATTGTCTTTCTCCCACTTGGTTTTTGCCTAATCATAACCATGAGTAATGCCTAGAACTAAGAAAAATGGGCAGAAGTTTCAGAAAAGGCACATTTGACTCCAAGTTAAGGAAGAAAAGTTAACTGTTAGTGCTGATGAAAAGTACAATAGATTACAAAATTATATTTTTCTCGTTTTAGCCTTACAACAAGCCTGGGAGCTTAATTTTTTCTTTAAATCAAATATTTCCATATTATAATCACCATTTTAAAGACAGGGAAACAGAGGCATACGGTGACTTGTCCAGGATCAGTGTCTGAGGCAGCATTTGAATTTGGGTCTTCCTGACTCTAAGACCTGTATTCCATTCACTGTTTCCCCAAGTTGTTTTCCAAAGGACATTTGCAGAGACTTTCATAAACTCTACTTCAGTTGAGCTGCCCAATAGCCTTGTGAGACAGGTAGGACAAGTATACTTGCCCCTCTTTTACTGAAGAGGTAACTGAAGCCCAGAGAAGTTAAATAATCTTTCCCATGGTCTTACAACTGGGAAGTATCAGAAGTGAAATTTGGACCTTCTTCCTGAATCCAAGATTAGAAATCCATCCACCAGGCCAGGTTTCCTCTTGCTTACTGTTATCAGGTAGTGTGCTCCCCATCATAGGAGATCTTCCAGTGAAGGAAGGATGTTGGCTTGCCAAATATGTTCAAGTGTGCACTGGAGGAGATAGCTTGGGAGGTCTCTTCTAATTCCATGAACCTGGAATTATTTTCAAATGTTTGTCTTGTTCTGTATGGGATATAGCAGTGTTCAACCAATGACCCAGTGCTAGGCCAGCAAACTCTAGACTACCTCCTTCCTGCTTCTGTCAAAGAGTTAGAAACAATAAATAAGCATTTACCAAGTACCTATCATGTGCCAGGCATTGTACAAAGTATTAGGGATACAAAAAGAAGCAAAAGATGGGCCCTAGCCTCAAGGAGCTCACAATATAATGGGGAAGACAACATACATACACACACACACATATATATGTATATATATACATATACACACACATATGTGTACATTCATATATGTGTATGTAACTCTATATGTATATTTATGTGTGTATGTATATATATATATATAATGTGTATACACATATATGCATACATATACATACATGCCCCCCCCCAAAAGTATATATAGGATGAATAGGAAATAATTAAGAGAGAGAAGGCACTGGAATTAAGAGGAACTGGGAAAGGTCAGTAGAAGAAGAGAGTTTAGTTGCGACTTGAACGAAGTCAGGGAAGCCAGAGGCAGCTAGGTGTTTCAGTGGATGGAGCGCTCAGCTTGAAGTCAGGAAGACGCATCTTCCTGAGTTTAAATCTAGCCTTAAACACACATTGGTTGTGTGATCCTGGGCAAGTCACTTCACTCTGTTTGCCTCAGTTTTCTCATTTGTAAAATGAAGAAGGAAATGGCAAACCACTCCATTGTGTTTGCCAAGAAAACCTCAAATGGGTGATGAAGAGTCTGACATGACTGAAATGACTGTACAGCAACAGGGAAACCAGGGAATAGAGATAAGGAAGCAGAGCATTGCAGGCATGGGAGACAACCAGAGAAAAGGTCTGGATTCCAGAGGGGAAATGTCTTGTTCACAGAATAGCCCAGAGTCCAGTGTCACTGGATCAGAGTATGTGTCAGGAAGTAAGGTATAAGAAGCCTGGAAAGGTAAAGCGGGGGCGGGGGGGAGGGAGGTTTAAAGGTCTTTGGACATCAAGCAGAAGATTTTGTATTTGATCTGGGAGGCAATATGGAGCCACTGGAGTTTATTGAGTAGGAGAGTGACATGATCAGACCTATACTTTAGGAAAATCACTTTAGTGACTGAAAGAGGATGGATTGGATTGGGGAGAGACTTGAGGCAGGCAGACTCACCATCAGCTATTATAATAATTCAGATGTGAGGTAATGAGGGCTTTCACCAGGGTGATGGCAGTGTCAGAGGAGAGAAGAGGGGCATATCTGAAAGATGATGCAAAGGTGAAATTGACAGACCTTGGCAGCAGATTGGATAAAGGTGATGAGAGATAGTGAAGAATCCAGGATGACTGTTAGGTTGCCTGCCTGGGTGATTTCGAGGGTGGGGAAACCCTTGACTGTAATAGGCAAGGTAGTAACAGGGGATGATTTCAGGGGAAAGATGAGTTCTATTTTGAATATTTTGAGATTGTTGTTCCATCATGTCCAACTCTTCATGGCTTCATTTGGGGTTTTCTTGTCAAAGACTCTGGAATGGTTTGCCATTTCCTTCTCCAGCTCATTTTGTGGATGGGGAAACTAAGGCAAATAGGATTAATTCACAATATTGAGATTAAGATGTGTACAGGTCATCCATTTGGTATATCTGAAAGGTAGTTGGAGATGTAGGATTGAAGGTCAGTACAGAGGTTAGAGCTGGGTAGATAGGTTTGAGCATCATTAATATGGAGCTGGTTATTAAAACCATGGGAGCTGATGAGATCAGCAAAAGGAAGTGGTACAGAGGGAGAAGAGGAGACAGTCCAAGATACAGTTTGTGGGTCACCTATGGTTAGAGGGCCTGGCCTGGAATATCCACCCCAAATGACAATAGTGACAATAAGAGTTGGACAGCTCTTTCCCAAAGTCCTTCTTTCAAGTCAGCAAGCATTTATTAAATATTTACTATATGCTGGACATTGTGCTAAACACTAGAAATGTAAATACAAGCAGAAAGCAGGACAATCCTTGCCCTTAAGAACCTTACATTCTATTGAGGGTGACAATGTTAAGAGGGAACTGAAGAGGAGGTGGTGGTGGATGGTTGGTGGTAATAGTTCTCTGTGCAGGGACATGGTAGAGAAAGTCCAGAAAGTCCAGAGAACAACCTCAAGAAGAACAGAAATATGACTGGTGTGAACTTTTTCTTAAAATAGAGGTTCTGAGAACAAGTCAATCAGAGGAAGAGGCTATAACTGGATCATTTGATTGGAGTCTTCATTGTCCTTTGATAAATCACATATCTAGAAAAAATTCTCTGTATCTCCAGATTAGGGTGGGTGGAAACATCCACCAGTCTTTGTATCAGGAAAGAGGCAAGTGTCCAAGGGGAGAGTGACACCAGACTGGGAATAATGGTGCTCTAATTTTTCATTGGTTGAAAGGTCTACAAGAGATGCTTTGAATGTTTAATGCATCCAGTTGTATTTGGCAGGACCTGCTGTTTGACCATATGCGGATAACGACTGCCAGCAGTTTAAATTAGTTGGTAATTAGAACAAGGTTTCTATATTTTATATAACAGCATCAACAAAACCAATGTACAAGGTACTGCTCATTATCGGATAGTGGATCAGTTAGGGAGGTACCCCCAAAGTGGGCTTTTAACTGGGCATTGGAAAGAACAGTATTAGTCTTAACACTGTGTTCTGCTTAGGAAAAAATAACAGTGGGGCAGTTAGCTGAATTCTGACCTGTGGGTCTTAATACTATTAACAGTTAACATTTTTGTAGTGCTTTAAGGTTCACAATAGACCTTAGACAGAGCATTTCATTTCATCCTCAGAACAACTCTGTCAAGTAGGTGCTATGAATATCCCCATGTTACAGATCAGGAAACTGAGGCAGAGGGAGATTAAGTGATTTGATAAAGTCACACAGCTAGTGATTTTCTGGAGTAGAATAGGAAAAAGCAAAGAGATGCATCCAACATGATTCTGCTCTCAAAGAAATAACATATGTATTGGAGAGATAGGACTAATACACATGAAATAGCAAAGAGTCCAAAAAGGTTATAACTGAAGGCTAAATTTTGTGGTAGAAACTAGATATTCTGTGGCAGTTCAGAGGGCACATCAGTCAGTCGTTGTTCAGTGGACTGGGATGGGATCTCATCTTTGAAGGATGAGTAACTTTAAATAGGAGATGAGCAAAGGGAAGGCTTTTCTAAGAGAGAACACCAGCTATGCATCTTATACTATGAGCAAAGACAAAGAGCCTGAGCTAAGGATAATTGTGTATGATCATCCATTGGAAATAGAGTTGTGCTGAAGCCCTTGTTCGTGGCAGTTTGGAAACTGGTAACAGGTTGAGAAACTGCAACAATACAGTCATAAGTTGTCAGAATTTAATAACTATAAGAACATCAAAATTGCAGTGCATATGATCATGAGTCAATCCCTACAGAAACAAATCTGTAATGTTTAAACATATACATTCTTGTTATCACAGAGGAAAATATATTTGTAATATAATTGGGTAATTATTTCTTGCTTAAGGCACCATTAAGAACTTTTAGCATGAATACCTTGGATCGATGTCATGAATCTCCAGTGGGTTCATGGGCCACAGAATGGGAACTTCTGGGAGAAAGGATTGGGATGGGATATATGGTATAGGTAACTTCTAGCATGAAACTTCTACTATCAATTCAGAGCATAGTCTTTGCAATGTACAGTCTTGGAGAGGTGCCTGGAGCACAGACATAAGGTTATTTGTCACATAGGTCACATAGCCAGTGTGGGTCACAAACAGGATTTGAACCCAAGACTTTCTGACTACAAAGCTAGGTGACTATGCCATGCTGCTTCTCATACACTTACCCATTCTTATACACACATCATGAGGTCATGTAATTGTATGCTAAGTATGTGATATAGATAATAAAGTTCTTTAGAATGTCAGTGGAGGTGGGGGGCATAATCATTGTCATCTGGGGCAATTGGAAAAGACTTGGGAGGCTTGGGCTGAGCCTTGAATGATGGGTTAGACGGCAAAGAATGCCAAAAATTGAATTAAGTTCAATTCAGTAAGCCTTTATTAAGTGCCTACTTTGTGCCAGGCACTGTGCTAAATACTGGAGATACAAATAAGAGAAAAGACAGTCCCATCCCCCAAGGAGCTTGCAATCTAGTGGGAGAAGACAATACACAAAAGGAAGGTGAAAAAGAGGGGAGCACTAGGGTACCCAGCAGAGGGACTTACACCAGTAGAATGTGCAATGGGATAAGAAAAGGTATCATGATTTTTCTTCATGTAAGCTTCTCAAAGATGACTGTTATATCTGTGCCTCATGGAGATGGAGTCTGGTAACAGGCGTGGGATGAAAGTACTTGGGCTTGGATGTGGGTTTATAGGCTGTAGACTTGACAGTGCTGTGGCAGAAGGACTGCATTGAGAAGATCTTGACACCACCTTGGCCTGGTATTTTCTTATAGATAAATACTGCTGCTCCCTGTTTGTCATTTGGCTATTGAATGCCAAAATCCCAGTGTGTTATGGAGGATGAGTTTTTAGCCTAGTGCAGCAAAAGAAACAGGAAATGGCCCACTTGTATCTAGGTGCCTAGTGTTTCTAGTGAGTTAGTGGCTCAATAGAAAGATTGTCAACTTTTTCCTGTTTTGCCTTTGTCTGCATTAGAAGTGTTATTGTTGCATACAAGATAAAGTCTAAACTTAACTTGGTTGGTCATGCTATGGAAACCCTCTTTGAGCCTCAGTTATCTTGTTTATAAAATAAAGACAAAATACCTCTTCTGCTTATGTTATTGACTTTTTGTAAGGAAAGCGCTTTGTAAATTTGTTGTTGTTATTTATTCTTTTTTTTTCATCTTATAACACACTAGAGCTCCGACAGAAACAATCCTAGGACAGATTGCTATCCTAGTATTTTTCTATCTTTAATTTCAGCAGTTCATTGAGTAGGTAGATAAAATGATTGCTTTCTTATATGAATAAAAGGAATGCAATGTAAGCTTTTATTTTGCAGGCTCACTGAAAACATCTTCAGGAAACTCTGGTAGCAGACAAGATGATGGTGATGATATGTACTTCATCTTGTCCCAGAATGGTTTTGATTTCTTCTACTAGTTCTCTACATTTTTAGAGCTTTTCATTCCATGTCCTTTGGAGGTTATGGGTACTTGATACAGTCATATCTAGTGAAAACATTATTCCTTGATTTTTACGGGTCAATTTTATGTTTGGGGGATTGTGGGCAACAGTTTTGTCTTTGATGCTACTTGAGTTCTACTCCAGTTTATTTGTTGAATTCTCAAGACCTTTCAGGGAAAGATGGTATGTATCTTCTATATATCACTGGTCATTTGATTGGGTTTTTTCTATGTATTTGGTAGGTGCTAAAGCTTTACAGCGTGCAATAATAATACATTGCATAGTTTCTACCTTTTACTTGCAAAACCTGCACTGATCAATAAATTTGGATTCCTTAAGGTGGTCTTTCTGTAATTTCTGATAGGAATGACCTGATCTAATACCAGTATAACAAATTTTATGTTTCTTCCCCCCCAATTCATTCATTTATTTTTAGTTTTCAACATTAATTTCCACAAGATATTGAGTTTCAAATTTTCTCCCCATCTATCCCCTCTACCCACCCCAAAACACCTTACAGTCTGATAACCCCTTCCCCCAATTTACCCTCCCTTCTGTCATACCACTCCCTTTATCTCCATCTTCTCTCTTTTCATGTAGGGTAAGATAGATTTCTATACCCCATTACCTGTATTTCTTGTTTCCCAGTTATATACAAAAACAATTCTCAATATTTGTTCCTAAAACTTTGAGTTTTAGCTTCTCTCTTTTCCTCCCTCCCCACCCATCCCCACTGAGAAGGCAAGCAATTCAACATAGGTTTTGTGTGTATAGTTTTGCTTAAGACTTCCATAATAGTCATGTTGTGAAAGACTAACTATATTTCCCTCCATCCTATCTTGCCCTCCATTTGCTCTGTTCTCTCTTTTGACCTTATCCCTCTTCAAGAGTGTTTATTTCTAATTAGCCTCTCCTCTCATTTGTGCTACCTTCTATCATTTCCCCCACACACCACTTATTCCATTTTTCCTACTTTCCTATAGCATAAGATAGAATTTCATACCAAATCGAGTGTGCATGTTATTCCCTCCTTAAGCCAAATGTGATGAGAGTAAGCTTCACTTTTTCTCTCTCACTTTCCCATTTCCCCTCCACTGAGAAAACTTTTTCATGCCTTTTTTATGAGAGATAATTTGCCCCATTCCATTTCTCCCTTTCTCCTCCCAATATATTCCTCTCTCACCCCTTAATTTTATCTTTTA
>CM053769.1:507988334-508002531 GCA_028658325.1 Potorous gilbertii | reverse complement strand
CATGGTGCCTGTTGGGATCTGGCTCCGGAAAGGGTTGTGTGTGTGTGTGTGTGTGTGTGTGTGTGTGTGTATAATCCCTCCAACTACCTAAATACTGAGAAAAGTTTCAAGAGTTCCAAATATCTTTCCATGTAGGAATGTAAACAGTTCAACTTTAGTAAGTCCCTTATGATTTCTCTTTCCTGTTTACATTTTCATGCTTCTCTTGATTCTTGTGTTTGAAAGTCAAATTTTCTATTCAGCTTTAGTCTTTTCATCAAGAATGTTTGAAAGTCATCTATTTTATTGAATGACCATTTTTTCCCCTCAGTTTTGCTGGGTAGGTGATTCTTGATTTTAATCCTAGTTCCTTTGACTTCTGAAACATCATATTGCAAGTCCTTTGATCGCTTGATATAGAAGCTGCCAGATTCTATGTTATCCTGATTGTATTTCCACAATACTCAAATTTTTTCTTTCTGGCTGCTTGCAATATTTTCTCTTTGACCTGGGAACTCTGGACTTTGGCTACAATATTCCTAGGAGATTTTCTTTTCAGATCTCTTTTAGGATGTGATTGGTGGATTCTTTCAGTGTTTATTTTACCCTCTGGTTCCAGACTATCAGGGTAGTTTTCCTTGATAATTTCATGAAAGATGACGTCTAGGATCTTTTTTTGATCATGGCTTTCAGATGATAATTTTTAAATTGTTTCTCCTGGATCTATTTTCCTGGTCAGTTGTTTTTCCAATGAAATATGTCACATTGTCTTCTATTTTTTCATTCTTTTTATTTTGTTTTGTAATTTCTTGGTTTCTCATAAAGTCATTAGCTTCCATCTGCTTCATTCTAATTTTTAAAGAACTTTGTTCTTCAATGAGCTTTTGAAACTCCTTTTCCATTTGACTAATTCTGCTCTTTAAAGCATGCTTCTCCTCATTGGCTTTTTGGGCCTCTTTTGCCATTTGAATTAGTCTATTTTGCAAGGTGTTAATTTCTTCAGCATTTTTTTGGGTCTCCTTTTAGCAAGCTGTTGACTCACTTTTCATGATTTTCTTGCATCGCTTTCATTTCTCTTCCCAATTTTTCCTCTGCCTCTCATACTTGATTTTCAAAATCCTTTTTGAGTTCTTCTATGATTTGAGACCACTGCATATCTATTTTGGAGGTTTTGGATGCAGAAGTCTTGACTTTTAGATCTTTCTCTGATGGTATGCATTGTTCTTCCAGATTTGAAAGGATGGAAGAAAATACCTGTTCACCAAGAAAGTAACCTTCTATTGTCTTATTCTTTTTCCCTTTTTTGGACATTTTCCCAGCCATTTACTTGACTTTTGAGTTCTTTGTCAAAAGAAGGATATGCTCTGGGGACCTGTAAGTTCCTAGTTCCTCCAAGGTGGCACAATCAAGGGAGAGGAATTTATTCCTCTCCTGCCTTGGGCTCTGATCTATGGGCAGGATTCCCTCTTCAGAACTTCCACCAGCTCTACCACACCAACGAGTGCTCTTCTTTACCCCAGGGCTGCCACTCAGGGCTGAGATCCAGATCAACCACGCAATTCTCCCAGGGTTTTAGGCCAGGGCTCCAACAACAGAAGCTGCTGCTGACTGGGGCCAGGGCTAGACCATTGCGTTCCATTCTCACCCAAGTGAAAGAGCTTTTTCACTGATCTTTGAAGCTGTCTTTGGTGTTTGTGAGTTGAGGAATCTGGTACTTACAGCTACTGCCAGTGGTGCCTTGAAGCCCACTCCAGTCCTGTCCTTGCTGTAGTGTGGCCAAGACTGGGCTATGCTCTGGTCAGTGTCTGGTGCTATAGACCTTTCCTGTCAGCCTTCCAGGCTATAGCTTCTGCTGCTCTAGAATTTGTTTAGATCAATTTTTTACAGGTATTATGGGATTTGGGGGAAGAGCTTCTAGAGGTGTGTCCTTCTACTCGGCCATCGTAGTTTCACCTCCTCCCCCCAAATTTATATTACTATACAAATCCATTTGACCTATCCATTTGTTTAGTGCATTTTTTTGGTCAACATAGTACTAGTTGAGCTCATGCCACTATTGTCCACAAATGTGTTTTGGTTTGACTCTTAGATCTTAGCCATTTCATAGATGTTATCAAATGCCTAACCAATGACAGGTAAATTTATTAAAATCTGTGACATTTTCAATTGGCCCACAAAATGGAGTCTGTTAGTTTCAGAAGTGTTTCTGTCAATTTCTAGTTTACTTATTGTCATCATCATCATCATCACCTCACAGGATAATTATAAAGTCTCACCTTGATAAAACATTATTATTGTAATTGCTGTTTAATACTAGGATTGGAGTTAAGAAGGTCACTCAGAATAGGTTGTTGCTTTAAGAAGAGTTTCCTCCTTCATCTTCCGGTCATAGAATATTAGAAAAATTGGATACCTTTGGTATGATATCATTCAACTTCTTAATTTTATAAACAAACAAAAAACCCTGAGACCCAGAGACTTTACTTGGAGGCTAATTTAGAGAAAGGAGAGGCACAAGCACAGATATAGAGAACCAAACATGATAGAATCAAGGATTTAAAGTTGGAAAAGGCCTAAGAGAACCTTTAGGTCAAATTCCTTCTTTTAAAAATGAAAAAACTGAGTGATCTAGAGAGTTTTACGTGATTTGCCCAAAGACACACAGGTGGAACCAGTAAATCCTAGATTTGCACATAGAGTTTCAGACTCCAAGTCCAGTGCTCTCCAGAAAGATAAAATTAGAAATGATGGTTGGGGCTTGATTTTGAAGACCCTTGAGTGCCAAGCCAATAAACTTAGACATTATCCTGTATTTAATAGGAAAAAATGAGGAGAATGGTATTCAGACACTTCAGGCCCTTATCATCTAATCTCTTATTAAAGGCCAGGTAGTCTCTGAAAAACCAAAAATTTTAGTGAAATTTGGAGTTCCCTAGTCTTAGGTAAGGTGCCATTTACCTGATTGTTCATCCTTTCTCTTGGAGTTATGAAAATTCCTTCCTGAATCAACCTCAAAGACACAATAAACATTTTTAAGTGACTGTTACGTTCTAAGCAGTGTGCTAAGCCTTGGGAATAGTATATTTAGAAGGCAGGACCATCCTGTTTTCCTTACTCCCCCAAGACTAAGGCTATAGGTCATCTCACCTATTTTTTTGATCGCCCTTGATTTCCAGTCCTCAGACTCTCTGAGATACTTCCTTTTTTGCTGGAGGTTTAAAAACATTAAAATGCTATATAAGATGTTCCCCTTTCTATGATTTAAAAGCATCTTAGGCTTCTTCGGGTGGTTTTCTATCTGTATTGCCAATTTCTCAGAGAATTAAACATTTAGTGCCCAGTAAGACATTTTCCTAGGCTGAATACATCTTGGAAATGTATCCTTGCCCCCTCTGGGGGGTCAATTAAAGTGCAGTTGGAGCCAACTTTCACTAATTTGACAAAGTAGAGATTTTTGTGGCTGATGAAGAAAAGCATCATTTATATTTTGCTGAAATGTAACTTAGGCAGAAGGGCAACAGTAGAAGCCAGATACCACAGGCTTTAAAGGAAAATGGCTGGGGGGAGGAAGGGGATAGAGAAGAAGAAAACACAGAGCAGGTCTAGTTTGTACATTAAAGGTTTATCTAAAGCCTGAGGAAGAATTTGATTAGGACCTGTTTTTTTTTCTTTTCCAAAGGAAATCCTGGACAGGCATCAGCCAGCTTTAAGGTTATACAGAATTCTAGAAGATGGAAAGTTTAGGAAGTCAGCTGATTGCAAGCTTGAAGAGCTTAGGTTTAAATATTTTAGCACCTCAAAGGATCTACAATCTCACTGATGCAGTTATTTGATCCAGTGGGCTTGTCAGTCAGTAAACAAACATTATTAGGCACTTACTATGCACCAGGTACTGAACTAAGGCCTGGGGATACAAATGAAGTAGAAAAAAAGATATACCTTTCCTTCAAAATGTTCATATTCCAATGGAGGAGACTACATGAAAAATAGAAGGTCATTTCAGAGAGCATGTACTAGCAGTGGGGATGGATGTGGGAGGATGGAAAGGAAGACCAGCAAATATATAATAGACTTAACAACCTGAATCCTTGAATTAGCGCTTCCTCATTCTGAGACTAGGTCTATATCTACTATGCCATACTAACTCTTTGTGAAAGTCATTAGCAAAAAGAAAATGGTGCTTAAAAAACTGTATCTTCTTCAGTATGGCAAATGGATAGTTAAGGACACAGACCTACAGAAGTGTTGCATTTTACCCTGGAAGAAAAACAGAATCCTAACTTTTTAGATTTTTTTTCATCCTCCCACTGATACTGGATGGATGTAAATCATCAAAAAGAATCAAAATCTCAAATCTCAAAAAGAATCTCAAAAGAGATTCATCTCAAAATATAAAAAAAAAATCCAAACGGGAGATGACATAAGGGCAAGGAATATATGCATGGCTGCAGCCTGTTACCCATAGTGAGTGAGGTATGTGCAAGTAGGTCAGCTTGGGACACTAGGAAGGGTACCGGACCTGGAGTTAGAGGCCCTGGGTTTGAGTCCTAGCTCTGCCATACATGGCAAGTTACTTATTGTCTCTGGGACACTGGGACCTTGTTTTAAAATGAGAGATCTTCTTTTGCTTCTAGCTTTATGATCCTAAATGATCATAGACATGCATCCCCATAAAACAAGGGTGAGCTGGTCTTCTGACAAGAATGAGGGTAACAGTCGGCTCACTCAAGTGCTGTATTGTTATCTGAAAAAATATTATAAAACTTAGAAAGACCTTCAGAACTTTGGACAGCTCCTGTATTGAGTCTTCATGGGAGAGTATGAGCAAAAATAATACAGGATGAGAAAGTGTGGATGAATTTTGATTTCAGTAGAGGAATAAGTGCCCATACTGAAGAAATGATGGATCCATCGATGCATTCAACACAGAGGAGCAAGTCTTCATAAATTCTGTGCTTGAGAATTCTTTGTGATGGATTTTTAGCTGAATCCACAGTCACCTCTAGAATTATCTTGCCTCAGGAGAAACCTCTTCTCAGGAGCACCTTGGATAGGTTCCCTTCTTCAATCTAATAAGTGCACTTACTAAAGTCCTATTGCATTGTTGAAGATGTATTTAGGGGTGTAACTGAGTGCTTTACTAAGTAATCCAAGAGTAAAGAAGTCTACAACCCAGAACTCAGCTCCAGGTTTAATTCCTCAGTGCTATAGCCCTTTACTCCTATTTCTGCACACCTTTAGTTCATACGCCTTCCTAACTCTGGTAGAAGGAAAATTTTTATTTGAAATGTTTCTTCTATCCACTCTTCTACATAAATACACATATATATCATAAACATATCTATCCCTAAATCTGTCTATGTAGATAGAGCTAGAGATACATATTCCTTTCTGAGTACACAAGATAGTGAGTGCTCTTTCAAGGATCCTCTCTCTCAGAGTAAGCTGATGGAGAGGGAGTCTGCCTGTACTCTTCCTGAAAAGTGTGTTTTGCTTTCATTCTCACCTTCATCTTCCTTTAGTTAATTAGTTCCTTTGGCTATGTAGGTGTTACCAGCAGGTGGTGCTGCCTGGCAGTGTTTCCTGTGTAGGTGAAGGAATTTTGGTTTAGTCATTCCTTTCATACCATACCTCTCTCCCTCCACTGGGTGTAACTACTTCTGAGTCACCACTCTATCTTCTTACTGGGTATGCTGGTGGAGAGAACAATGGGAAGATAATATGGTACACATGAACTCCTCTCCTTTATCTGACCATCCTGGCTACCTAGCTCACTTTAGTTTAAGGGCAGAAAACTTAAGGTTCAGTTTAAATTCTGCCCTTTGAAAAATTTCTTAAAAAATGATGAATAAAAATTAAAATTCTGTTTTACTCAGATTGCCTAGTATTTTACCTGCTTTCTCTGTATCATCCCCAGCCACTATCTTTATCTTTTGTAATTTTTACATTTTCAATTAAAGACAGAACTAATCACAAAGAATTTATATGTAATCATAGTTTCAATAAAGGTAAGTTAGCTTTTTGAAAGCATGAATTAAATCGGCAGATAAACAATTTTAAAAAAAAAACATAAAAACTTAGGATTTAATGCATGTTCTCTTAAGGGAGAGACAAAAAAAAAAGAATACCAGAGCCTGCCCTAGAGGGCTTACATTCTACTGGTGCCACAACCTGTAAAAGAGCTAGACAAATGCAAGGTAATTTCATGAGACCTAGGGAAAGAATCCCAGCTCCAAGAACTCTAATTTTGTACTTACGGGATGCTTCTTTTGTCTTATTTCTCTGACAACTTGCCGGGACAGTGACAGGCAGAAAAAGACAGAGGAGGTAGAATGCCAACATCAAGTGGGAAACAATCAGAACTTGAAGTGTTTGGAAATCTTGAAGGCCGGCGGGTTCTCCTGCAATCCTCCCCACTCACTTCTCTGACATTTTAGGTGTATGGGTAAACTAAACCCCTTACGAATTGCATTTCTGAATAAGATACAAGAACAAAAAGATGGAAAGATCAAAATAACAACATCTCTTTCCAAAATGTAATTTTATGTTGGTTCCTCAGAAAGTCGCCATTTGGACCCAAGATGTGGAATTATACTTACAGGTCTCCTGGAAGTGAGTCAGAGTGAAATACTACTCAGTGCGGGGCCTTGATTTGAAATTCAGATGCAGGCCTGATGCTCATCACCTGTATTTTGACAGGAATGCTGTAGTCTCCTCAAAGCTCCTATTCAGAGCCTGAAACTGGCTCAGGGGGAACAGAATTCATTCAACTGTGAAAAGCTGTTCAGTTGACACTGAGAAAAGTTAGGCTGTGGTCTTAAGAGGCTTTTAACTGGTAGAGTATAAACTCCATCAGGTCAAGGACAGTACCTCTCTGCATTCTGAATGTCTCTCAGCTCTTAGCACCATGCTTGGAACAGAATAGGTACTTTAAAAACATTTCTTGAACTGATTCAATAATACGCTTTATTTCTTAAATATTTTATTGCTATTTTCTATTTTTATTTTGCCTTAATTTCCAGATATATCTCTTCCCCAACCTACCCACTACCCAAAGAACAACATTTCTTGTAACAAAGACTTAAAAAGAAAGAATAAAAGTAGTACAGGAAACTAACAAAAATATCAAACTTCTTATAGTATATGCAAAGTTCCATACCCATAGTCCCCCACTCTGCAAAGGAAGGAGAGAGGCACATTTTCTGTCTGCCTCTTTTTAGTTTTTTTGGATTTTTTTGTACTTACGTAACAAACATTTGCAGATTACCCCAAATTTGTGAGGGGGGGTCTTCTGCTATAAAGCAAAGCAGTCAAGTAAACAAACCTCATTTGTAAAGGCATGTGGCATTCTATATCTGTAGCATCATCTACTTCTATTAAAAAAATGAACACACATCTATTTTCTTTTCTCCTGCTTCCACCCCATTGAAAACAAAAGGAAAAAACCCTCCTGTATCAACACTGATAGATAAAACAAATTCCCTCAAAGACTGTAAACAAAAAAAATGTATTTCTCATCTGTACCCTAAATCCTTTGCTCTCTGTCATGGTTAACATGTTTTCATCATTAGTCCTTTGGAATCAATGGCTTGAATTAATGAATGGCTTCTTTTTGATTGTAGTTCTTACTACTTTCAAAATTCTTTTTCCAGTCTGGTTGTACAAATTGCTTCCCAGTTCATTTCCTTCTTCTGTTAATTAAAATCTTTAAAATTTTTCATTTTAATGCTATTGCTCTTATGGTATAAATCTTTCTGGTTCTGCGACCTTTCTCTGAATCAATCCATATAAATCTTTTTAAAGTTATCTAATTCCTCGTTTCTACAACACATTAGTACTCTATCACATTCCTGTGCCAACAGAAAGAGAGAGGAGAGAGACATTTTCTTGTTGCTTCTCCAGGGTCTGCCATATTAAATGGTTAATATGTGCACATAGACAGGAAGGGAAAAAACACTTTTCCTCATCTCTCCTGTACTAAAATAACTAAGAGATATGTGCTATGGACCAACAAATCCCTTCTGGAATGCTATGGTTGTGTACCTCTGAGTTTACTGTGTGCTGATATGCTGGGATATTCTGTCATGTTGTATTAAGATGACCTTGACATATCTACGCACTTGTTATAGATAAACAACAGCCTTTTCAAGTCATAGAGGAGTGTTTATGGCTCTCACTTGGGTTCCCTGGAAGGAGCTTAGAGATTCTTGACCAAATGGTGGTACTTAGAGCCAGTTATAACTAGGATGGAATAAGGGGTTTTCCTATATGCCAAATTTGGAGGATCCTGATAACATTTCAGGTAACAAATCTAGAGGAGGTCAATGATATTTTCGGTTCTATAGAAAAGTAGAAATAACAGAGCCCAGCACCCAGTTAGCAAGTATAAAGATAGGGGAAAGGGATTAGACCTATAGTTTTGATGGTATAGGAAAATCCTAGGTTGAGGACACTCCTACCAAGGAAAATAGCACCTTCTATGAAACAATTTAGAGCACTGAAAAGTTAAGTAACTTAGTTCAGTCACATAGCCAGTATGTCAAAGGCAGGACTTGACCCTCTCTCCTCCTGGCTTCTAGATTGCCTCTCTATTCACTATGAAAAATTGCTTCTACCAAGAGACATGAGTTAAAATTGGCAGTTACTAGACACATTGGGATGAGCTTCTCTTCCACCTCACTCCTCTGTTCCATCAAGCACACTAGTGTCTCAGGATCTCTGAGTATAAAAACTTTCTGCTCCCTGCGAGATGATCAATTCATACAACATTTAAGCATTTTCCAAACAGAAGGAGCTTCATTCAGACATTTTCCTTCCAGAGGAACGCCCAAACTGTAATAAAAAGACTCCTGCCTAACCTTTACTATAGTTTTATAGTCCACAATTATTTTTGATTTCTCCAGCATAAAATCTACTGGTGTGTGCTGGATTCCAAATTATAGGCTATTTTGTTCTTTATAGAGCAAGGAAACTGATCTTTCTTGGATTGTAGAATTTTAGGGGTAGTAGGAACTTTGGATGTCTGGTGCTCCTCATCTTTGTAAGTGAATGGATTCCTTTAGGCTATGAAGCATCATTTTGATGCCTCTCCTGGGCTTGCAGTATGTGTTAGTTTATCTACCCTTTAGTCTGATGTGTTTTCAAATTTTTTTTCTGCCTTTTGGAAATCAGAGATGGAGTTATTCTTTTCATTCCTTGTTTAGAGTGAGTTTGTCTGTGGGCACAGTAATGTGTGTGTGTGTGTGTGTGTGTGTGTGTGTGTGTGAGAGAGAGAGAGAGAGAGAGAGAGAGAGAGGAGGGAGGGAGACAGAGTGGGAGAGATTTATTCAGAATTATTTTTATTTCAGAATTTATTTTTATTTATTCAGAATTTAAATTCAGAGTTAAACAAGAAGGCAAGAGCGGTGTACAGATAAAAGGCTAATCTCCTTTGCTCTAGCTACCTGTCCTCTCTGCTTCATGATAGCTGATGGGCTCTGACACTCTGAATTTCCTTTTAATTCATTCTCCTGTTCCTCTTCCTGCTTTGGCTGCTTCCACCACACTTGACTTGGGGCAGGTCTTACTGCTGTCCATAGTCTAGTCTCATCTCTCCTGCTTCATCTCTTTCTGTCCCTGGCTATAGCTGGATAGAAAGGCAGGTCATGGCAGCTGACAACCTAGGGCCCTGAAGCCAGAGCAGGCATGGAGGCTGACAGTTTTTGTCCGCCTTAAAGATTCATTCTCTACTCTCTGAACTGAAAAGTTTGGAATCACAATCCAAGACATCTCTCAAGAGAGAAAAAGAAAAGAAAAAAGAGGGAAACTGACGTTCATAGAGATTAACTTACTTGCCTAGTGTCATAGGTTAGAACTAGAACTCAAATGTAATTCTTCTGACTCTAATCCACTATCTACTGCCTCTAGAAAAAAGAAATTATTTATATATACATATTATATATAATATGTTAGAGTTATTATATGTTATATAGCATATAGAATATTATGTATTATATATCATTATATATAATAAGTAATACATGCATAGTATTATATATAATGCATGTGTATGTGTATGTGTATGTGTATATTTATACAGTTCTCCTTTCCATATCCTTTCCATTAGAGGTGTGGTGCCCCCTCCATATGGAAAACCCACGTAAATTTTTTGACCCTTTTTTCTACCAGAGAAGAAGTTTGATTTTTTTCTTTTTCTTTTATAGGGTATTTACAGTACCTTAACGTAAAATTTGGGTTGATATTATACAATGCTATACATCCATTTTATGCAGTCAGGAGTTTCTAAACGATTTCTGTTTAGTCCTTTGGCCTTTGTGTGTCATCTGCAGCTTCTGCAAAACTCCCCCCAAATTCCCATTTAATTTCTTATGCCAACCCCTGGCATAGCAAATGAGGAAAGTCATGATGTGGAAGCGATAACTGTATATTAGAAGAGACAGCATGTACATATGTGAATACAGGACATTGCAGAAATCATAATACAATGTGAAGCTTTCACAGCTGACACCCTGTACACATAAAATAGATTTAATAAAAAATAAAAGTTATTTTTGGGGGGAGGGGGGAGCTTGTCTGATGGTGAAGCCAGAATTGAACTTTGAAGGAAAGTAGAAATTCTAAGAAGTGGTAGTTGGAGTGGGGGAAGGGAGGGAGTGCATTGCTAGCTTAGGGGACAGCCTGTGAAGGGCCTGGAGATATGAGGGAATATTGTATCTAAGGAATAACAATCCAGTTTGGCTGGACTGAACAGGGAGTGTAAAAGGGAGTCTAGGCTAGAAAGACAGGTTTGAGTTGGGTTGGGAACAGCTTTCTATGCCAAACAAAAGAATTTAGATTTGATTCTAGAGGTAAAAAGGGAACCCCAGTAGTTTACTGAATAGATGAGCTATGGGTACTTTGGGAAAATCACTTGGGCAACTGTGTGGAGGATGGATTGCAGAAAGTAGAGATTAGCAAGTCATTACAACAATCTAGACAAAAGGTGATGAGGGTTTAAATGAGGGTGGACAGATATATGAGTGAAGAGAAGGAAGTTGATGCAAGAGATTTTATGGAGGACAAAACTTTGAAACTGATCGAATTTGGGGGACAAATATGAATGAGAAGTCCACGATGACTCCAAGGTAGCAAACCTGGGAGGTGCCTTCTACAGAAATAGAACTAATTTCTATCAACCATTAGCCATTGGTTTACCATTTGGGAGTCAAAGAAACCCTTTAGATAAGTATCATTCCCGCAAAATATGGGATGTTTTCCTTGAATTTTCAAGATTAAGGCATGCAACTTGGTGTGACTTCCTCTTCCTGGGACTGACCTCACTCATTTCCTGTTCCCACAGAGAGAATTTCTCCAAGACATGCGATCTTGGAAAACAGAGTGGGGGATATTTCTGGCAAGAGGACCCCAAGGATGATGCCTTGATAATATCTACGGAAGGTTCACCTAGGGCTCCAGGGCTGGAATGTCAGGCCATTTGTTTGTGGAAGGGATTTGATGCTTCATTAGAGAAAAACAAAGTTCAAAATCCAGGCAAAGATTCTTTAATAGCCATTACTGAAAGGAGTAAATAGACTAAATGCCAGATTAGTAGTATCTCATAGACAAATATATGCTAATTATGGATTTGTCATTTTTCCCCTGCTTTGGGACTTATGTTTAACATCTCAAGGAAAGGAGAAGGGGCTGGCAGGTGTGGGGAATCCTTTCAAGCAACTTGCAACCACTCCATAACTTAATCTTGGTAACCAGCAAGAGGGTTTTGCTGATTTGCCTATGGGTCAAATTGCTAATAGGTGTCAAAGGCTGTATTTGAACCCAGGGCTGACTAACACAAAGTTTAGCACTTTGCCTCCTTTTTTCCATGTTGCCTCTGTATTTTTCATATTGGTAGTTATTCATAGCCAAATTTATTACATGTAGTTGAAAGGATGCAGCTAAGGACTAGGTCTGTGGTTTTTGTTGATATTGGAAGCACCTGGATGAAGAGATGCTTTCGACCAAAGCAGGGGAAGGGAGTATCTTTTTTACAATTTATAGTGTCAGAGAGTAACCTAGAGCATTGAGACATGGAATAATTTACCCAAGCTCCCAGAGCCACTAGGTGTTAAAGGCAGTACTTGAACCCATATCTTCCTGTATTTAAGACCAGCTCTTACCCACAATGCCACACTGCTTCTGAGACCCAAAGAGACAATGATTTGCCTCAGGGTCACTTAGGTGGTGAGTAGCAGAGTGGGATTTGAACCTGGGTGTTCTGACTCCAAATTCAGCACTCTTTCCATTGAACCATCCCTTCTGCTATTTTTCAATCTGTCTGACTCAAAGGTAGTTCACCCTTGAACCAAGCCTGGCTGCCTCCTCACGATAGGAATGAGACACACATCCTTGTAAGTATATAGAGGACATCTTCCTCTCAGATTTTTGGAAGACATGATGCCATTTTCTGGGCAATTCTCGGACTCAGAGAATTAGTAAGCTTGAGGAACCCTTCGTATATCTCTTAGGACATTGTAAGTGGAGCTGGGATGGAGCAATAGAGATCATAGGATCAAGATATCTGAAATTTAGTGCAGGCTCCTTAGAGATTAATCTAATTGAATGAACTTGTAGATAGAGGTTGTAAAATGGAGAAGGGGTAACTAGGTGGCACCATGGACAGAACACTGGGCTTGGAATCAGGAAGACTGTTTTTCACCAATTCAAATCTGAGCTCAGACATCTTGCTAGCACTAACACTTACTTACACATAAACTGTTTACCTCTGTATTCTTATCTGTAAAATGAGCTAGAGAAGGAAATGGCAAACCACTCTAGAATCTTGATCAAGAAAACCCAAAATGGGGTCCGGAGAGTTAGACCCATCTGAACAACAGCAATATTGAGAAACTGAGGTCTGAAAAGATGAGGTGACTTTCCCTGGCAAGTTTTTTCCAACAAATTAATGACATTTCCATGAATTATTATTTAATCTGTGTTAACATAAATCCAAGTCAGAATAGAACAAGTCTTTCTATTATATTGTCTGTGTTTTAGTGGGATAAAAGGCATCTTCTTCTTTAGAGCCTGGAGGGTGGGCTCTTGGCTGCCAGAGCCTGCTTATCTCTTTGGGCTGAGTGTATCATCTATTCCTAGTGCTTTCACCTTCAGAGAGTACGTCAATTTCTCATTTCTAAAGTGTAGCTCTCTGGAGCTTTTTAATGGGTGATTTCTGCCCTTGTGGAAAGAAATTATCATCTTCTTGGAGGAGTTCTAAGACCACTTGGCAATCTCTGTGAAGAGTGTAACTGTAAAATGAAACAGGTGAATTCACTCCATAACCCCTTCCCCCAAATACTGAAAAATAGCTCCCTTGGAAAAAGGGAAATGTTTAGATGCCCATTGGCTCAGGTACTTGCTTACTGTCCCTGCTCTTCAGGGCTCAGACACTTTCCAGGGGTCTGGTTTGTTACATATGCCTGTACACTCCCCTTAATGATTAGTCTCTGCCTGAGCCTCCAGTGGAGGCAAAAGAGATAGTTGCATCACAACCTGTTAATATATCTATTCCATATTATGACACCTATCCAGCTACAGGATTAACATCCTGTGAGTTTTCCATACATTTCTCTATAAACATTTATTTTAAAAAAATTCAACCTGCCTAAGCTGATTTATGTGGGTAATATAAGGGAGTACTGTTTTTTTGCCTGAAATTATGACTCCAAGGCACTGCCCTTGGAATATTGAATTCTGAGCTAAAACAGTTGCTTGTTACCTTCCATCCTCTATCCACATCTCAATGTTAAAGTTGACTAGTGTATGATATGTGGTTTTGGTTATAGGAAATCTCAGCAGCTAGAGATTCAAGGTCTTTGATTTTCTCCTGTAACCTCCCAATGATGTGGAACTGTGATTAAAACTTTCCTCAATGGCACTTTAATTAAATTGCAGAAATGGGCCTAGGGTCTCTGGATAGTAATCCAAATGCTCATACCCAAAACACAGGAGGACTGAGGAATTGAGAACTTTTTTGAAGGAGGAGGAGGTAATGCATTTTGAGAACTTTTTTGCTCTCTTTCCTTTTCTGGTCTTATCTCCAATTTAATTTCAGCTTTGCAGTTTATTTTTTTTTTAAATACATTTATTTAACTTTTTACATTCATTTTCACAAGATTTTGGGTTCCAAAATTTTCTCCCCATTTGTCCCCTCCCCCCTCCCCAATACACTGGACATTCTAAT
>CM053769.1:507932396-507987834 GCA_028658325.1 Potorous gilbertii | reverse complement strand
GCGGAAATCTCCTTCACTAGGTTTCTGCGCGGCTTCCACTGCTCCAGAATTTGTCAGGAGTTCTTTTTACAGGAAATCTATGGGCTGTGGGTTCGGACCTAGCATAGGTGAGTCTTTCTACTCCGCCATCTTGGCTCCGCCCCCAGCTTTGCAGTTTAATAGTAATGACAGTGAAAATTCCACCTCCTATCAGAAGCCTTTCTGGATCCCCCTTTACTCTAGCACTTCTTCTCCATTAATTATCTCGTGTGTGTGTGTGTGTGTGTGTAATATGTGTGTGTACATGTACATATGTATATATACATATGTATATATGTCTATGTGTATCTATGTATACTTGTATATCTATATTTACAAATACATACATGCATATACATGTATATATGTGTGTATATCTATCTCGTTTGTACTTAATTGTTTGCTTCTTGTCTTCCCCATTACATTGGAAGCTTCCTGAGAACAAGGGACTGATTTTTGCCTTTCTTGGCATCCCTAGCACTTAGCATAGTGCCTGGCACATAGTAGGCAATTAATGTTGATTGCAAAGTGTTTTTACATATATTATTCCATCTGGTCCTTACAGAAGTCCTGTGAGGTAGAAGCTGTCCTTTGTTAAGTATCTGTAAGTTTATAACGTTCTTCTAGACACTGGGGATACAAAGATCCCATTGGCTGATACTTGTATTCCACTTCAGATTGTGGGAAGGGCTTTGCATATGTTGTCTCATTTGAACCTCACAACAGCCCTGTTGGTGTTACAGTTATTATTATGTCTGTTTTATAAATGAAGAAACTGAGGCCAGAAAAGGTTAGTGACTTGCCCACAGTCAGACAGCTAGTTAGCATCAGAAGTGGTATTTGAGACTTGTTCTTCCTGACTCTGGGACCAACCTTCCAATCACTTTGCTTGCTATAATTTGCTTCTAAGCATTTGGAAAATACTGGTACTTTTTCTCCCATCTGCTAACACTGATAATAGAGAGCTAACTCTGTTGCCAATTATTTCCTTTCCTAGTGGTCTAAGATTAGTTCTATTACAGTCCATCAAAACCAAACTAATTCCACAGGTCTGAGGACAGGTTACAGATTCCTAATTCCTGTCTCAGACACTGACACCTAGTGGCTCCCTGAGAGCAATGAAAACAGTACAGCTGTTTGTTCTTGGTTTATCCAAGAAATGAGGTAGGGGTGGGTAAGGCCAGTGGTGTCCAGGTATCTAGCTAGTGCTGGTAGGGTTGCCTATTGGTTAGTAAGAGTAGCCTGGCAGGGATTGTTCCCTACTGTCACTGCCCACTGAGCCTTGTGGGTCCCACCTTTCAAATCTGTCATAGATGTTTATATTGGGGAAAATGGATGACATTTAGAGGTAGGAAGAAAAATGTATCAGACTTGGTTGTACAGTTGCCTAACACAGGAGATGAGATGCACCAGTCCATGACTGGTGGGCTATCAGCTGCATTGATGATTCACGGAATAGATTTGGTGTTGTGGATCTCCTGACAGCAAGCTTGGAGACCTCCAGGAGTGCTGGGCTGAGATAGACACATCGTGATTCTCTTTGCTGTTTGATGCCCAAAGGACTGTCACTGCTGGGAAGGAAGGCTTCAGCCTTTCTCAGATCAGAAAGTTAGCAAGTTGGAACTAGTCAAGAGTTTTAGATTCAGAAAGGATCTTTGAAACTGATCCTGCCTATGATGTTTACTACTTGTGTGACCTTGGGTCAGTCATTTAACTTCTTTTGGCCTCAGTTTCTTCACCTGTAAAATGAAGAATTCAACTAGCCTCTGAAGTCCCTTCCACTTAAGACACTTTTGATACTATGATCTCTTAGAACTTTGTCATTATAACAGATAGGGAAATTGAGGACCATAGGTTTAGCAACTCCTTTAAAGTCACAAAGAAAGTTAGACTCAGTCACTATTCCTGAGGCTAAGGCAGGTTCAAAGTCTATTCATAATTGATGAGTGATTATCAGAGTTTCTTAGAGGAGGTAGAAAGTGAGTTGGGATTTGAAGGAAGTCAAGGATCTCAAAATATAAATGTTAGTTGGTAGAACTCAAGGTAACTTCTGAATTAGTTCTCTCTATTTTAAAAACTTAGGGATCATCTGTTGAATAACTAGAGACTTGTCAGGTTTTAAGGGGATATGGGTACAGTTCTTAGGATGGTACATAGCACTCTGAATGTCCTGGGCTTCCAGCTGGGAAATAATTTCCTATGTCCTGTACTGCTGCCAATACCAGTTCCCATCTAAATAAGAAATGTGTTAGATTTTGATTTAGAATCTAAGTCTCAGAGGACAAAGACTAAATTTTCAATTTTCTATGCATGACATAATTAACTTTAGAATTTTCTGGGGTCAAATTTTTTAAGCCCAAACTAGGTGTGAACTCACCACGTGACTTTAGATAAATGACTTCCCTTCTTTGAGAGAGAGCCTTAGTTTCTTCAGTTGTGAAAGAGAAGAATTGGAATGAATAATGGTGAAGGTGCTTTTCAGATCGCATTGATAAACCTGGCTTTTTTTCTAGCAGGCTTTTGGACCTCCTCCAGCTCCCAGTAATCACTAGCACTGAAAAAATTGGAAGATTGCAAAATATTGTCGACCCCAGACTGTATAAAGAAAACCAGAAGAATCAGGAGTATAAACAAAAACAAACTAAACCAAACCAAATAAAAAAAAAACAGAAATGCATTTTTAATATGGACAGGACTAGGGGTGTGGATGCTGGGATACCACAAGTAGAGAAGTGTAAGAGTGCCCATTGGTATAGGTTCACAGAGTCATATTTAAAGACTAAAGCCTCAAGAGGGGGAACAAAGGGGCAGTTTGGGGAGGGGACTTCTTGGAATGGATGGAATGGATGAAACAAGGAAGCAGGACATTGGTGCAGGTCACAAATCCCAGGATCAATTTAGGCTGATTTAGCTGTTCCAGGCACAGGATTCATTTAGAGGACAAACCCAGATGCATCTGAGTAAGAGCAAGACTTTGCTTCATGGTTCTCTTTGGTGATTAGTCAGCTTGTGTCTTCCTCTAGAAATGGGGTTCTGCTAAAACTATAGCAAAATCAATGACATTTTTACAGTAGTTTCCATATATTATCTCAGGTGAGTCTCATGATGACCCTTGGAAATAGTAGGTGCTACAGGTTTTAATAATTCTGTTTTACAGATGGGGAGACTGAGTCTCTAAGAACATAATTGACCTGCCTATGGTCACTGGACTGGTAAATGTCATTCATAGGATACAAATCCATACTTTTCTGATTTCAAATCTAGCATTCTCAATTCTCCCCTCCCCCATCACAAGGATTACAGACTATTTTAAAATAAACTAAACAAAATCATGTCCAACATCCCCAAAACAACAATATGAGGTCTAGTACTGGTTGATTTTTGTCTCTGAATTTCTAGCACCTAGCAGGCTGCCTTTAAATTTGTGTGTTTTTATTATTTACTTAAGTCTTAACCTTTGAGTTCTTCTATGTAGATTGTTTGTCCTTGTTCTTGAAGCGAACCATAACATCAGGAAGGTGATGTCATGACTTGTATGTAAATTGGATTTAAGTGAGGCAGGCTTGTGCAAAATCACCAGCCTCACTCTTTCCTCCTGAGTCATCTGGGTCCAGTGACAAAACATAGATCAAGATGACTGAAGGTGGCCCTGGATGCAGTGGGAGACCTTGACATTTATGGTGGAAGAGATCTTTTCCATTCTATTCTGACAACCCTTCAAAAACATACATCTTAGTAACTAAAGTATGTGAGAGTGTTTGATAATTGCTTGGGGGTATTTAAAGTGTAGTGTGGCTTGTCTATGGCCACACAGTTAATATGTGTCAAAAACAAGACTTGAACCTGAATCCTCACTGCTTCAAGGCTAGCTCTCTATATACTATGTCAAGCTACTTTTGGCTTTCTTTCTTTCTTTTTTTAATAAGTATTTATGGGATTGAACTTGTGAATTATCTAACTGCTCATGCCCCTCCCTTTCCCTATTAGTACAGATATTCCAAAGGTGATTGTCATCTGTTCCTGAGTCAAAGGCTAAAGAGTTTGTTCTACCAGAGAAGTTTTCCTTATCCTTCCCCTTCCCTAGATCAGAGTAGATCAAATGCTTGGATTGCTGTTGTTCAGTCACTTCTGACTTTGTGACTCCTTGGACTATACTGCCCATGCATGGGACTTTCTTGGCAAAAATACTGGTTTTCCATTTTGTTATTCAATGGATTAAGGCAAACCGAGATTAAGTGACTTGCCCATGGTTACGCAGATAGTAAATGTCAGTGGCTGGGTTTGAACTCAGGTCTTCCTGACTTCATGCCCAGTACTCTATCCATTGAGCCACCTAGCTGCCTCCACTTGGGATACTTAACAGCAACACTAATGAAGTGAGCCTATCGAATGAATCTCCCTTGGGCTGAGCAAGCTGATTTCAAGGATATCTTTATAGGTTCCTCTGATGTTTACCTTGTACAGACATCATTCAGAAGTGAATGTGGCATGTATATTGGATGAAGGTCATAGTTCCATATGAAACGTGATTATATGTCTCCTTTATTCATCAGCAGGTGATATTTCTAACTGGAGTGTTTTAAATGACATGTGTTCATTCCTACTCACAAAATATTTGGGTCAAAGTCATCTATAGATAGACACACAGGGCCTGAGCCACCAAGCAGAAAATATTCATGACTATAGAAGCAATAAACACAATGGAGATTAGAATTTGGCAGTGAACAGACATCTTTCCAAGATTGTATGCCGCAGAAGAGCCTTATTAAAAGCATACAAGTCAATACTGAGGTTGGCTTTAGTACTTTAGAGTAACTCAGCTTTAATAAGGTCTTACCCCTCTCTAGGCTATTTTAGAAATAAATAGAACAAAATGAAATGAAATGTGGGACCTCAGTCAATGAATGAAGGAATGAAGAAGTATTTATGAAGTCCTTACTATATGTCAGGCCCTGTGCTAAAGCATTGGAGATGCAGTACAAAAGAGAGAGAACTTCTGTCTAAGGAATTTCCTTTCTAATCTTGGAAGGTTGCATATGTGAATAGTGATGGTATGAGAAGACACAGTGATGGTGAGTAGGGACGTAGGGAAGTTGATTGACACACCATTTTCAGAAACGGTGATAATGTTTATTGCTTACTGTTCCCAGGGCAAGAAGTAGAAAGCCTGTGTGTGGGGAGTGGGTGGGTGAGGTTCATGCCTGTGTCAGGAATTAGGCCAAGGTAAATCACAGCTGAGTGTCTGGGCCCCATTCACTGAATGGGTGTTATCTCACTCAAAGTGAGAACCTTAAAAGACCTTAGCCTAAAAGGGCCAGGGTCTCCCATTGCACCCTAGGCCATCTCCAGTCATCCTGATGATCTCCACCTCTATGAACTATTAACTTATAATGTAATCAATTTTATTACTAAAAAGTGAAGGAGAATTATTTGATTTTTGGAGTTATATTTGTCCAGGCAACCCCTTAAGTTATACTTGCACACAACATTAGATTTTATCACAAGTTAATTACTTGGTAGATGATTTTTCCAGTTCTTACTTCTTTCTCTTGAAGCTAGTCTCCCAGTTATTTCTTTGTTTAATTAACACTCCCCCTTTACAATCCAACTCAGATTCTATCTCCTTCTTCCTTGAAGCTTTCTCTGATTCTTCCTGTGGGTGACCATTTTCTTCCTCATAATTCAAGTAGCATTTCGTTCTGTACTTCATTAGTGTACTTACCATGGACTACCATGTAAAATATAGTTATATCATTTCTCTCTCTTTTTCTTGCACCTATCTATTATTTTATTCCATTACCTACCAGACCATAAGCTCCAAGAGAGACCAGTTTTGCCATACAAAATAGCATTGGTCTTGGAGTCAGAGGACATGAGTTCAGATCTTGACTTTACTGATTGTGTGACCATAGTCAATTCACCATAGCCTGCCTCAGTTTCCTAATCTGTGTAATGAGAAGATTGGGTTAGATGAGAAGTTTTTAGATAGATTTCAGTGATCCAGGAACTTGGAATAGAAAAAAATTATATCTTTATTTCCATTAACCTCTAACTGAAATTTTGTATTTCCTGAAATTCTTTAAAACAATCACTATTCCTAGATTTCTAAAGGGATTTGTGACACAAAAGAGGGTTAAGAATCTTTGTGCCAGGTGACTTCTAAGATCCTTTCTGCTCTCTGAATCTTATTATCCTGTGAGGACATGGACTACCTATTATCTAAACTTTTGTCTCTCAAGTCTTGGCACATACTTGGCACACACTAGGCACCTTAAATAAGTGCCTATTGACCCAATGAAGTTAAGCTCAGGAATAAAAGGATAACACACATACTTCTACTCCTTAGCAAACCTGATTTTAAAACAACAGCAACAAAGTTAGGAAAAGAGACTGAAATAGAATGAGTTTGGGGGATATTAAATGGATTTTATTTATCTATGGCTTTTCTCTATTTCCACTGAGTCACTTGTCTATTGGGAGTTGGCTGTTGGTTAAATCCCCAGCTACCCTCAGATGAAATTTGTGTTTTGCTTTCTCCCAGGGTTTGTCTTTCCAAAGCTTTGACATATGTATAATTTATTTTTGACTTAGAATCTATATAGCTCAGCATGCCCGCAAGTGCTTATACATTGAAATAGAAGATTTCCTTTTTCCTTCAGTTCAAGTTTTGATGCAACGAAGGACTCACCTTTGAAATGCCAGTTGAATCCACACATATTTAGCAAAATCCTATAGGATAGTATAGTATTAACTATATAGCTTTATGGGACAGCCCTACAAATTTGCTTCTCCTAGGTGTTTTGATAGTCTAGACATCATTCTAGAAAATGTGCTACTTAAATTGCTTGGATTTTATCAAAGCTTTAAAAAAACACAATTAGCCTATGCTACAAGTGGGCTACGTATGGAATCACACTGTAAATATACTGCTTAAGAAAGCTTCATCAGCAAAGGTCCTTGGTGTTGAGATGAGTTCCATTCGATTGGAGGTGAAGAGAGAAATGAATGTTTAGCAATGGCCATGATAACCTTAATTTGAGAATTCTTTTTTAAAAAAAAAATTGATTACGTATATTTACAAGGGAATAATGCTGTCATTCAGTTCAATGATTTCAACTTAACAGTCTTCTGTTTTGAAAAGGGATGGATTTCACAACTGTCTAGTTTGAACAAGATATTATCACATTGAGGCTGGTATGATTTGAAGAAGACTCAGATTTTGAACATTTTAATTTCCTTTTACCACTGCTTATCATATTTTAAATAATAATAACACATCATTGATGTTCTTCCTCAGCTTGCTTTTAGTTGGGAAAGACTCAGATGACATGTGACTCCATAGCACAATTATAGTATTAGGCTTGGTTCTTTCAGAGAGGAAGTATTTTCTTGGTTGGTGTTCATTTCAACAGTGTATCCTGAAGTGGACTCCCCCTACCCCTGCGTATATTTGCTTTTTTTCTTTTGTTGGGCTAACTATTTAATTCAGTACCCACCAATAAACAACATGTAAAACGTTTGTGCATTCTGATGTAAATCAGTCATTCAATTAATAAGCATTTAATAAACACTGCATTCTAGATGGGCAGCTAGGTGGTGCAGTGGGTAGAGTCCCACATTTGAAGACAGGAAGACCAGCTCAAATTTGGCCTCAGACACTTACTAGCTCTGTGATTCTGGGCAGGTCACTTAGCCGTGTTTGCCTCAGTTTCATCATCTAAAAAATAATCTGGAGAAGGAAATGATAAAGCACACTGTACCTTTGCCCAGAAAACCCCAGAGTCAGGAAGAGTCAAATGTGAGTGAAACAACTCAATAACAACATTCTAGGCATTATGCTAAATTCTGGGGATTGAAAGAAAAAGTGAAAACAGCCACTCTCCTCAAAGCTTCTCCTTAAGCTTCTATTCTACTGGGACTGGGGGAAAGACACCCTTACTCTGTGCTTACGCCTGGGGCTACATCATCAACAGTCCCTCTCCTGGAAGTTTGTATTCCACAACATGGCATGTAGTAGAGAGAGAAATTGATCTGGGGTCAGAGGATCTGGGGTTCAAATTTCAATTCTTCTACTTGCTATGTATGTGACATTGAGAAATCACTTCCTTACCTGGGTCTCAGTATTCTCCTTTGTAAAATGAAGTCTAAAAATGTCAGACTTGGAGACCAGCAAGGTTCCATCAACTGCAGATGTTATGATCCTATGACTTGTTTGGGTTTGTTTCCTCAACTGTAAAATGAAGGGAGTAGGTAGACTAGACCCTTACCTTTCAGTACCAGCAGTCTCTCTCCTTTTTCTCAGTGACTTTACATTTTAATTTGGTGTTTTCTCAAGTGGACATTTCAATGAATCGAGATTTCTTTTTGTAGAAACCTGCAAAATTGTGGTACACCCTTTCCGAGCAAGAGGCCCAGAAGAGCAAATATCCAGACATAGATTTTGTAGCAATGCACATGTTATCTGTTACTGTTGTTCCATCAGAGGCCTTGGGACTGCTGAGTTCCTGGGCACCTTCTGGAGACAGTGCAGCTGTCAGGATAAGCACAGGATAAGCAGTACGAGCAGAATACAAGCTCCCTGAAGGCAGGTATGGTTTTATGTTTTTTGTTATTGTAGCTCCAGCTCTTAGCACAGTGCTGTGCACACAGTAGGCTTTGATAAGCATTTGTGGAATGGAATTGAATTTATTGCTGGAAACTTAAGCTCTTGGGTCCTCGGTGCCCCCAGTAGTCCAGCTGCACTGTATAGAAATGAAATGAGAGGACAGCAGCCATGATTCCTCTTCCTTTTGACCTGGCTCCACATTACTTCCTTCTAGCCTTACTTACCTCTCATACAAACCCTAACAACCTTCTTTTCTCTTCTCCCCCTCCCTAGAAGGCGCTACAATTAAGGAAATATCGCAAGACGATAGAGAATCTGCCCTTGAGAGTAGGCACCTGAAAATGTGATTCTAACTTATAGAAATATAGGCATGTCAATCCACCAAGGTTAGAATGAAAGGCAGAATTCTGGGCATTTTATGTTTGAAGTTTTGGCATAAAATTGTGAGAGTGAGTGCTCTACCTTACAAGAAGAAAGATGTGCATGGATTTTATAGGACTTTTCTATCACCATAATTTCTTGAGATCTTAGAGCTAGAAGAGAATGATTCAAAGGTGATCTCATTCAGCCTCTTAATTTATGGGTCAAGGAACCTATACAACTCCGACAGGGTTATATGACTAGCCCTAGGCCAAAGTCAAATGAGGAGGTAGGACTCCTGGCTTGTAATCCAAAGTTATTTCTATTTAAGCTCTTTGAAAAACTCAGACTATAACAAATCAAAACATAATACACTAAAACCCACACACACACCTACATTCTACGAATGACTTCCATATTTCTTTCTCTGAGTGTGGAAGGCATTTTGCCTTAGAAAATCGTCATTGGGATTTTTTTTTTCTCAGTAAGTTCTTGTGTTATTACAAAGTTCCAAGTCTACCAGAAAAATCTCTTGCACACTGTGGTCATTGCTGTGCACAAAGTTTTCCTGGTTCTGCTCCTTTCGCTCAGCATCAGATCATATAAGTCCTTCCAGGCCTCCCTGAAGTCTTCTTGCTCATCATTTCTTATGGCGCAATAGTAATCCATTACATTCATATGCCATAATTTATTAAGCCATTCCCCAATTGATGGGCATCTCCTTGATTTCCAGTTCTTGGCACCACAAAGAGTGCCGCTATAAATATTTTTGTACATATGGGTCCCTTTCCCATTTTTATAATCTCTTGGGGATACAGCTCAATAGGAAAGTATATGTTGAACCTATACAGAATTGTATGCTGTCACGGGGAGGGAGGGGGGTAGTGGGGGGAAGGTGTGGGGGGATAAAATCTTAATTTTAAGGAAGTGATTGTAGAACATTTATAAATAGAAAAAATAAAAATTGAAAATAAAATAAAATAAAGAACAGCAAAAAAAAAAAAAGAAAAACTCAGACTATTAATCAAAGGCAGCTAGATTCCACCATTCTCCCAAACTGAAAATGTGAGCTCTGCAGCTACTAGCCCAGCTTTTTTATGTAGCTATCCTGTACCAGAATAAGCCATTTTGGTAGCTGTTTGCCAGTGAAATTGCAGTCTCTCTAGCTAAACTATAACTTTAACTTTGGTTTCACCAGCAGGCCAAAATTTATCAAGCACCTAATATGGTCAAGGATGGGGTATACAAAGACAAAAGCAGAAGAGTCCCTGACTTTAGAGAATTGATATTCTAATGGAGGAAATCTTATATATACACATATGTATATGCATATATATGTGTGTATGTATATATGTACATATGTATATATGTATATATATATATATACATATATTTAAACACACATGCAGAGGCATATAAAGTTCTCTCTATATAACAAAGAAGCTACATGGGAATCCTAAAGGGAAAGCAAGAGCAGCTGGGAGGTGGGTCATAAGGGAACATAAGGAAGAAAAGTCTCATGTAGATGGTGGGATTTGAATTAGTTATAAGGGAAACAGAGATCCCAAGAAACAAAGGGAATCAAAGAAATAGCAGTCATGTAGATTATTGTCATTTGTCCTTCATTCTTGAAGAAAACCAAGGACATCAGGAGGGTGATGTCTTGACTTGTAGGTAAATTGGATTTAAGTGAGGCAGAGCTGTGCAAAATGATCAACCTCACTCTCTCCTCCAGAGTCATCAGAGTCCACTGGTAAGACATAGGTCAGGATGACTGTTGATTGCCCTGGAGGCAGTGAAGATTTGGTCTTTTTAAGCTAAGGTTTTTCCCAGGTCTCAGTTTGTTTGAGGCAAAAGATGACCTAGTTTGTCTTCACAAAAGAATTTGTCTGGGAGGAGAAGACTCAAGAGGACAGAGTATCCAGGAGGAGAGGGTGGTTAGTGATGACAGATGCAGCAAATAGGTCAAGTGGGATGAGGACCATGAGATACAGCAGTTGGTTCATCAGCAACTTCGAAGAGGCCAGCTTCAGTTGAGCGATGGCGTCTATCTGGTGACAAATGACACTAAATAATATAGCAAGCTGAAAATCTCCAATTCTCAGAGAATTCCCCAAACTTCAATCCCTGATGCTTGAACTATTTAAGGACTGCCCTGATAAAAATAGAAGTTCCTGGCTGATAGTTTTTAGGATTTCAGAGCTAGAAGGACCCCTGGAGGTCATCGATTCCAGGCCCCTCCTTTTACAAATAAAGGGTTTCAGAGTGGTGCAATCATTGTTCAAGGTCACGCTAATGGTTAATGTCATACCCAGGTCTCTTGCCTTAAATTCAGTACCTTTTATCCTCAGTATGCTGGTCAGTAAGTTATCACTCTGCACAGGCATTTCTGAAAAGCTTTTCTGAAAGCTCACAAAGCTAGAAATTGGCACATAGCTCCAAAGTTAAGGTAGGCTGGTCATGCTGAAAAGAAAAGACTGATTGATGGTGGATCGTGGACTTGTCCCTCCCGTTTCCATCAGCTTCATCCAGGGAGAAGTCATTTTAACCACTGCTATCTGCACAATAAAGACTTAGGGCAAAAGAAATTCAAAGTTCTTATACTGAGTTTTTGGTGAGAAAAGGAGATGAGGAGCGAGAATGAATTTCAAACTTGGTAGACCATTTGTGAAGGAAAAGACAAGTTCTATTTTGGAGTCAGATGTATGCTGGGAAGTTTCATATAACTGAATTTTTTTGTGGGAAGGCGTGGCTAGATGGCACCATAGTGTACAGAGTGCCCAACCTGGACTTAGGAGTTCTACTCTGGCCTCAGATATTTACTAGCTTGTGTAACCGTGGGCAAGTTTGTGTGCTTCAGTTTCCCGTGTGCTTCAGTTTCCTCAAATGTAAAAATAGGCTGGAGGAAAAAATGGCAAACCATGCCATTATCTGCCAATGAAACCCCAAATGGGGTCACTAAGAGTCAGACATCTACTGTATGTGGGGAAATAAGGAATCATATGGGAATCCTGAGAGTTTGAAAGGAAGACTAGATACATAAATATTTTTCAGAAAAGTTTTTGCTCAGTTTCTCTGGTCATTCAATATTGATGGATTTATGGTTGCATGTGTTCTCTTAAATTTAAATAAGATGTTAGCGATAGTAATGAATGATAGGGCTTTTACAAACAGGAACCAATAGAAATGAGACAGTCTTTTGCTTCCTTCCTCTCTGTAGTGTGGCATAGTTAAGAGAGAGCTGGTCTTGAAGTCAGAAAGACCTGAGTTCAAGTTCCACTTCTTACATATATTGACCATATGACCTTAGGCATGTTACAACCGCAGTGACTGAAGCAGCTTTGTAAGACTATAAGTTTCAGAAAGGGTATTAGCTTCTTTGGTACAGAATTTCCTTATCTAGGACTTCCTTCTACTAATGAATGAAATCATGGTTACAATTCACATCCAACCCCCATTCCTTACCTCAGTTGTACTTATTTTGCAAAGACTTCTATAGTTATCTACAATTCTGTTATCTAGGTTCTCTAGCCTCTCATGACGCTTATAATCACAATGGTTTTCATGGTTTAACCACCAAGGTGTCACTGCTAGTCATTATCCTATGTTCAGTCACCTCTGCCCCTGGGGCATTCTGTTTTCACTCTGGAAGTTATGCTTATCTGCCCAGCTCTGTGGAAGTGCAGAGAACATTCAAACTCCTTGCAACTTGCAGAGAAGCATGAGTGTTGGTGCCTCACCTCTGATTCTCCCTGTAGGGCAATGCCTATTATCTAGAACAGTATGGACTATTATGAATTTAACCAATCAGAAATTAGCTCTTGAAACTCCTCTGAAAAGCCTTAGCTGCTTTTCAAACTTTCCCTGTTCTTTGAGTCCTAGTCAAATGACTTTGGCATAATGGACTTAGTGGACTCTCCCAGAAATAAATGGACATACTTAATTGTGCATAATTGTTTTACTTTTGGCTCAGAAATAATAAATAAATAGTATCTAAAAATAAAATAATACGTGCTAAGATATCTACTGAGCTTCTGTGTACTACTTCTTGAGTTTAGAAGTCCTCAAATAGTACAGAAGCTTATTTGGATACACAGATTTTAGGAAATTCATAGAATGCACTGTTCTAAATAAACAAATTAGGGATCAAAACTCAACGTTCCACTTGTGAGGCATTAGGATCAGTCATCAGGTATAGGCTCACACATACTACCGGACCTTTGAATCAGGGACCTCATGGCTCCTCGTCCTTCATAGAGATAGGAATTTGGGAGAGAGCAGACATTCTTGTGCTTTTCTCTGCTTTGGCTGTCCTGTCACAAGTAGGGACTTTTGACTAGTTCTTGCTTTGTCTGGTAGGTTATTTTCATGAGTGAGTGAACCCAATAATTGGCTCCAGCAAGGGGGGAAGCCCTCCATAGCTTCCATGCTGTTGTTTTTTTTTTTTCTGCAGTGGCTATGGCATTTCTTGTGGGTATCTTTGGTAGCCAAGAATCATTCCTGGGAATGGGAGCAGGGAGGAGACAAGAAAGGAGGTTATGATTATTTTGTTAGTCAAAGCAAGACAATTCAAAAAATATTTATTATACATCTACTATGTGATGAACAATCTTCACTCTTTTGGGAGGCAGGCACTACATATAGTGTAGCAGAGAGAACATGGCATTGGAGTCTGAGGACCTGGGTTTAAGTCACTCGACTTCTTTGAATCTCAATGTCTTCACTTGTAAAATAAAGGGTTCATTTGGATTAGCTCTTAACATCCTCTCTGGCTGTAAATGTTATGGTTTCCAAGTAACTTAACCTTTATTAGCCTCAGTTTCCTCATCTGTAAAATGCAAATAAAACATGAAAGTGTGACATAGTGACCTCTAACACAATGACTTTCTAACTCCAAACTTTTGATCCTATGGTCATATAGGACTTGAAATTTCTTTAAATAATAAACTTTATTGACATCTTTTGTATTTTTACAATATATCAGAATTTCTCTCTTATAATAAATAACATTTTAGTATAAAAGAAAAAAGAGAAGAATTCTGAAAGAGTCTGAATACATATGCAATATGTATTGCAATATGTATCCCCACTGGACTTTCCATCTCTCCAAAGGAGTAGAGTGTTGGTATCTTCTCATTATTCTTCTTTGGGGCCATGCTTATCCTTTGCAATTTTTCAGTGTTTACTTTGGATTTTTGCAGTAGTTCTTTCCATTTACATTGTTGTCATCATTGTATATATTGTTTTCTTGGCTCTGATTGTTTACATCTTTCCATGTTTCTCTGCATTCATCATATGCATCATTTTTTACAGCACAATATAATTCCATTACATTAATGTACTACAATTTATTTAGCCATTTTCCAAAACGATGGACATCTTTCTTTAATTTCCAATTCCTTGATATTACAATTCCATTATAAATATTTTGACTTAAAACTTGTTTAATTAATGGATTATTGCTTCTACTTTTATTTCTTATGACACATAGTGATGATGATGGTGAGGGTGATGATGATGAAGATAATATGCAAATTATATGACACTTTCAAGTTTACAAAGCTCTTTACATAGATTACCTCATTTGATCTATCTTCACAACAACCTTGTGAAGAAGGCATTGCTGTTATCTCTATTTTAGAGATGGAACTCTGAGCTGTTAAGTGACTTGTGAATGATTGAAATAGCTAATAAGCATCAGAGACAGACTTGAACTAGGATCATCTTGACCCCACAGTCTATACTCTTTTCTGAATACCATGTTGTCTCACTAAATACAGTATAATGGGCACGCATATATTGATTGGTTGATTTTATCCTCAATTTGCCCAGTACCTAAATAGTCTCAGATGTACCCAAAGTAGTGTGATTTAAACAGGTACTTGTCTTGGTCCCAAATGGGTACTTAATTCCACCTAATTAATTAAATCTTTTCAAATCTAGATACCTTGCCAAACTTGAAAACATCTCTGAAAAAAAGTCAATTGACTCACATAAAAGGCATTCTATCGGTTGGATTCATAAAATCTTCCACATAATTCTGCTTTCCTAGCTAAAGCAGAGAATCTTAGAGCTCATTGAGATGCAAGGAAGGAAAACGCTGCTTGTTCCAGGGGACCATACTTTGCAGCTTTGCATTTTCTCTTTCCAACCTGGCTCTCTGTGCCAAATATTTAGAACTATTTTTTTCTTTTAAGTTTTTTATTGGCACAGACATTTCTTTGTGATCTCATTGGCATAAAAAAGTAAGGATATCATGGGAAAGACCATTGCCACTCAGGAGTTTTATGCCTTTGTATTAGACTACGTCTGTGAGGGGAGATTTTGTATCTTACCTAACTCTTGTTTGTCCCTCAGTGCCTAGCATGGTGTTCTATGTATAGTAAGTGCTTAATAAATGTTTGTAGTGCTACAATTTAGTGAAACTTTCCCCCTTTAAATACAAGGTGGAAGAGAAACAACACAAGCTTCATCTTTCCATCCTCTGTTTTCTTGTCTTTGTTGGGAGCTGAAATTAACATGGTTTTCTCTGAACTACTTTATAAGAGACTTTCAAGAGTCAAGTCTCCCTATTGATAGGGTTTGATCTGATGGCTATAGGGGATATTGAGTTGGAAATTCTACTGTCAAAATTAAAAGTTGGTGTTGTATCCTCAGTTCTATCCCTAAATCTTTTTATAACTTTTATTCTCAGGCCAGGCTCAAAGAGAGGTCACATGGCCACTCATCTGGCTTGTTATAGTGAGCCTACCATTTGAGGACGGGTTGGACTACACCAACTACTTTCCCACTCTCAATTTCTGTGATTTTGTGATAAAAAAAGACTCTCTTCCCCTTACCACTCCCCTAAATCCACAAATGAACAAAAGCCTGCTTTTATGAATGGATCTGACATATTCATAATCAGTTGAAAAGGACTGATTTGATTTAGTAAACGTTAGAATCCCTAAGACAAACAATTGCATTATTCTTTAACCCAAAGCAATGGATTATGGATTCCTAATTGTAGAATTTCAGGATTCAGTCAAGCTATTGGGAATTAGGGAGCCTTCCAAGATAGAAAATCCACTGGGTAGTAACTGGCAGCCCTGGAAACGAGATCTCACTTGCCAACTATTCTCTCATCTTTTCCCACTCAGTGGATATTTGAGTTTGCTATGAGCTTAGCTGTCAGCAAGGCCAGATGTGTCTCCTTTTAGGTTTGTTACCTTGGGCTTGATGTTTTGCTGGTTCTCAACAGAAAGGATATAAAAACACATGCCCTGGAAGGACTAAATAAAGGGTTGATCTGAAGAATCAGAGTTTAGAATACTGTTTATTCACATATGATCTACCAGCTACATGAGGAAAACTGGTGGCTGGACTATTCCTCCAGAGGAACCAGGAAATCTTGAGTCAGGATGTGCACCCCACAATGGTGATTACCTCCACATATGTTCACCTAATGTGTACATCCTACAGTCATCATCATCAATGATGACTGATAGGTCACCCGTAACTTCCTATTTGCATTCCTGTGATGGTGTCATGGAAAGAACTTTGAGGTTCAGAGATCCTTGGTTCAAGTCCCATTTCTGAGGCTTACTACATGTGTGACCTTGGACAAATCACATAACTTCCAGAGGTCTCAGTTTCTTTGTATATGACTGAGGGATTTAAACAAAATGGCTTCTGAAGATGATTTCGACTCTAAATCTATGATCCTTTGACTTGAGTTTAAATCCTGCCTCAGGTGCTCACACTGGTGTTGATCTTAGGTAAGTCAGTTACTCTCCTTAGGACTCTGTTTCCATAGCTGTAAAATGTGTTGGTTTGAACTAAATGGTCTCTGAGGTCCATCCCAGCTCTAAATTTATGATCCTTTAATCATTACACAGCTGGTGAATACCCTGACTCTCATTTGATCCTAGTCATTTAAATCAAATCAATATTCAAGTCTAATTATTCATCGTGTCTTGTCAAGACTGCCTTGGTTGTATTATTGTGTTTGCACCCTGGCCCTAAGACCAAATAGGCTCTTACCACACAAAGGAACTCCAAAGTCAAAGATGGTCTGCTTAAATTGAACCTAATGGGTGAAATTGTTTCTCTTTTCCCATGTGTGGCAGAATTAAGAAGTAATTTGACAGAAGGCTAGTTTTGAAAAAAAAAAATGAAGTCGTGTTCTTAGATTTCTTATTGCTTTTAATTGCTGGGTGTACTGTCTCCTAGGATGGGGATTTTGTGGTGGAGTTGTAAGACTCTTATTGGTTTTCTCATCCTACTGTACTCGCAGTATCTCATGTTGATGCTTTCTCTTTTTAATGTATCCAATTATCAAGCCAAAGGGTGCTTGGGTGAAACTGGAGGCTTGTAATGATATGAGTGTGTTGGTGACCCCAGATTAGCATTTATCATCACTCTGGTTAAGATTCCATTAGCTTTTTCCCTTCCAAAGCAGTGCATGAAATGCTTCCTACATAATTTGTGGTAGTCTCAGAATTGCTAAGTGGATGGAACAGGGCTGAGAACGTTGGTTGGAATCCTGGTTAGACCAAAGAACCAAGCAGCACGGCCCTGGGTTTTGTTCTTTCTGACGTTGATTTCCTCTGTGACCTTCTCGGTTGCCATTCCTCTCTCTTCTGCCTTTGGGAGACAGAGTAAATAAGTATTATTTGTAAAGTACTTTGAGATTCCCTGATGAAAGGTACTAGTTAAGTGCAAAGGATTATTATTAATTTGTTCAGGCTTCCTTTGTGAATATATATTTTTTACAGGAGATTTTGATGTCATGAGAACATTCTTCTCTCAAATGTCAACTTCTCCCTACCAGTTAATTTCTAAGAAGAGCAGGTTATGGCCTTACCAGTGGATTAAGTGTTTTCATTTATCATATCAAGCCTTTTCTAATTGCCATTCTAATGGACTGAGTTATTAAGAACATGAAACAATACACTCCAACATTTTCTCCTTCCTTAAGAAATTTAAATGAGTGGTTGACAGAATGAATATTCCAAAACAATTGAATATTGCTCCTACACAGTTGATATTCTAGAAGAAACCACATATGGGTCTGGTCCCAGCTTCCTGGCATTTCCCAGGACTGCCTGTATTCAGATTCAGCATTCCTATTTAAATGCTGTAGTTAGCAAAGTGTTAACACTTTCATAAAACGTGCTGTATATCATCCCTGCTTCATTTCATCAGGAATTCACTTTGTCCCTATTCATCTTCAGGGTTCTTCAGGCATTTCCACTAGCTGGGAGGGAGACATCTTTTTATGGGAATTCCAATAACAAATTTGCATTGTAATATGCTGTGTACCTTCTCAATTAGCTTTGCTTCAGAGCACGGAGCACCAGAGGGCTGTCAAACAGAAACAAAAATATATTTTTCTTCCTGTCAGCGGTTATGCTTTTATGACTTTTCCACCCAATATTTTTTTTTCTCCAGAGCCAATATAATCTCCTTTTGGAAAAAACTAAATTCGGCAATGATGCCCTTTTGACTTTGATATCTCCAAACTCATAGAACATATTACAGATGTGAAGTCACTTTGGATGTCTCAGAGTAACTGGAAGTCATGTTGTATTTTGATTCTTGCATCCCAGGTAACATTAGAGCCCTAGTTGGGGAAAAATCACATGGGTGCGCTGGAACCTTGTCTAGTGTGTTGGCTTGAGGAAAAAGGGATAGAATACTTTCATGGGATCAGAGATTTAGAGGTGGAGGGATCCATCCCTTTCATTCTACAAATGAGAGGATTACTGCCCCAAGAGGTTAACATAACTTTCAAAAGGTCCCACAGATGTTAAGTGGCCAGTATTCTAAAACCAAGGACTCTGGTGCAAGGCCCCATGTGATTTTCCATTATGTGAACTTTCAAGGACTTTGAGAAACCGTTGAATCTTATATTTAATCCGGTGCTAAACACAGTGTCTGACCTATAGTAAGCCCTTTATAAAATCTTGTTCTCTTGACTTGACTCTGACCATAGATTGTCTTATCCTGCTGTGTAATGGATCCCATCCTAATTTTTTTCCCCAGTCTTAAGGTCCAAATCTCCAATTGCCTCCTAGATGTCTTCTCAGAACTTCAAACTCAACATGCCCCCAACAGAATCTAAAAGCCAGAAAGGGTCATGTAAGTTAAGCTGTACCTGACCAAGAATGTGCTTTATATCACACCTGGCTAGTAGGCATTCAGCTGTTGTTTGAAGATTTCCACTAAAGGGAACCTTACTATATTCCAAGGCAACTCTCTTTTGATCATCCTAATTATTGAGAACTTTATTTCCTTACAGCAAAACTAAATCTATCTCCTGGTGGTTTCCTTGGCTTCTGTGAGTTCAATTAACATTCCTAATCATATGATTCTCAGATCTATAAAAAAAAGCTACTAGAGGTCTTTGGTGCTCCAGTCCTACCTTGACAACTACCTATTAGACATTTTGCACAAGATGCCTTGAAAGCATCTCAAACTCAATGTATCTATGACAGCAGGAAAGAATAAAGGATTTGGGGTTAGAAGACCAGGGTAAAAATCACAGCTTTTTCATTTATTATATATAGGACCTCCAGGAAGTCACTTTAATTCTCTGGGCCTAAGTTGTCTTATTTGTAAGTCAAGAGGATTCAAGATGACCTCGAAAGTCTCTCCAGCTCTAAGTTTTCCCCTCTTCCTAACCTCTCTATTTCTGTTGAGTTACCCAGTCATCTGAGTCATCCTCAATGCTTCATTTTTCCTTACCCCACATAGTCAATAAATTGCCAAGTCTTTTTAGTTTTATCTTCAAAGTATTTTCAATTTCATCCCATTTTCTCAATTCAAAAAGTCAAGACTCTTATTCTGGCCCTCATCTCAGCGTACCTTAGACTAATGTAACATAATACAGTATTATATCATAATCCTGTATCTAATTTCTTTCCTCTTTAATCTATCACCCAACAGCCAAAATAACCCTTCTAATTCAAAGGTATTATTAGTCACTCTTCTGCTCAAAAATCTTCAATGGCTCCCTCTTGCCCATAAGAAAACACGTAAACTCTTTACCTTGATATTTTTGCCTCTTTACAGTCTGACTTCGGTGCTCCTTTATAGCCTTTGTTTCATGTTGCCTTCCTTTACACTATGTTCCAGTCTTCAAGGGTAATCTCAGATACTCTATTCTCTCTCTAGCCTTGGGCAGACATGCCATTGTATTCCTGTAAAGGCAGGACCTATAGACAAGTTATGGGGTGGGTAAGGATGGCCGGCTAGAGCTTACTCCTTCTGTGGGAGCATTATTTATCTCTTTGAGTTGGTCAGATAAGGCACAGGATGACTGATGCAAAGCTCTGGCCTGGTGTGAAGATGGGAAGGAAGACTAGATGTGAGATCCTTTGGTCCTGAGACCTTGTAGCATCTCTCTTAGTGAACCAATGCTCCCTAAGTACCTATTAAAGGGACTTACTTGCCTGGAAAAGTCTCTGCCCCCCCTCTGTTTTTGCCAAGCTGTTTCCATAATTTTCCCCCAAATTCCTGTAAATTGGGGAATACTTCTCCCAAATAGCTCGTTATTTGGTTTATTAGGTATTAGGTAATATTAAGTGTAATTTGTTTCTTGTGTTTGCTTATCTACTCTGTGTCATTTATTTGCCTTCCTAATTTTGAACCAATGCCAAATAGTTTGATGTTTTCTGCTTTTAATATAGCTTGAGATATGGGAATGCTATTTCCTCTTTCATTATTTTCTGTTAGATTCTAGACCTTTTATTTCTTCAAATACATTTTGTAATTATTTTGTCTAGCTCTAAAGGGCAAATCTTTGTAATTTGATTTGTGCAATATTAATTATTTAAATTAATTTTGGTAGTACCATTTTCTTATATAAGCATGGCCCCAACTAGATGCCTCCAACTATTTTTCTCTTGATTTCTTTAGAGAGCATTTTATAAATTTCATTTATGTAAGCCTTAAGTGTCTCAGTATATATTGACTCAAATATTTTATGCATTTTGTAATTAGATGAATGGGATTTTTTCTCTTCATTATTTACTCCTGGGTTTTTGTTATTATTGCTATAAAGCAGAGGTTCTTAACCTGGGGTCCATGAACTTTAAAACATTTTGATAATTATTTCAATGTTATTGATTTCCTTTGTAATCCTATATATTTTGTTCTATTAAATTAAAAAAAAAACATTAGGAAAAAGAGTCCATAAACTTCTTCAAATTGCCAAAGTGACTCATGATACCAAAAGAGATTAGGAACCACTTCTTTGTAGGAATGCTGATGATTTTTGTAGATTGCTTCCTACCTTGTTACTTTCTTGCAGATAGAAATTGTCTCAGTGAGTGTCTGATATATTTATGGTGATATATGAATAAGCCATCATGTTTTCTGCAATTACTCAAATATTCAAAAATATTTGAATATCATCTCATTCATTTAGTTGCTGTCTCTAACAGTACAGATTGCAACCTATTCATGCTTGCACATTATACACTCATGTTCATATTTGTACGTGTATCAATGGCTGTACACCTGTCATTCCTCACTCTTGCCCCATGACCAGCCCATATTTTCTTCTTGGAATGCAATTTCATGCTGACACTTTTTTACTCTTATTTTTCTTGGGAGTTTCTATTGGATATATGTCTGAAAATAGGGATTTTTTCCAGTGATCATACCTTTAATTTCATTCTCCTATCTTATCACTATCAATAGCTTTGCTAGGATTGTGTGAAATAATAATTTGGAAATGGGTCAGCCTTGTTTTACCCTGTATTGACAGGGAGGACTTGTAGTGTTTCTACATTAAGAACTCACATGTGGATGTCATAGAGATTGGCTGAAGGAATGAGACATGTTTAGCTCAGAGAAGAGAAAACTTAGGGGTGAAATTATAACTATCTTCAAATATTTGAAGGTTTATCATTAGATAGAAGGATTGGGTTTGTTATATTTGCCCCCAGAGAGATCCAAGAGCAAGGGGTAGAGGCTTTGAAGAGGCAAGTTTTAATTTTATTATAGTTAGTCCTACAAACATGACTATTATGGAAATCATTTGCAAAACTACACATATGTAGCCTATATTGAATTGATTGCCTTCCCAGTGGGGATGGGTGGGGAGGGAGGAAGGAAGAGAAGTTGGAAGGAACAAGGAACAAAGGAAGAGAAGTTTTAGGAACAAATGTTGAGAATTGCTTTTGTGTACAAATGGGAAATAAGAAATACAGGTAAAATGGTATAGAAATTTATCTTGCCCTACAGGAAAAGAGAGAAGATGAGGATAAGGGAAGGGAGGGGTGTTAGAAGGGTGGGCACATTGGTGGACGGGACAGTGAGAATGCAAGGCGTTTTGGGGTGGGCAGAGGGGAGAGATGGGGAGAAAATTTGGAACTGAAAATTTTGTGGAAATGAATGTTGAAAACTTAAAATAAAAAAAGTAAAAAAAAGTTTTAGTTTTATGTCAGGAAAATCTCAGAGCTGACAAAAAATGGTGGTGGAGAACCAACACAAGAAGTAGAGGTTCATCCTCACTGGAGTTTTTAAAATAGAAGCTATATGACCACTTGTTACATGTGACCATGAGAATTCCTTTTGTGTATTGGACTGGATCAGATGGTTACTGAGGTCCTTTCCAATTGTTGAAGTCTTTGATTTTGTGATTTATTATAAAAAATGCTACCTTTTAGGTTTAGGTATGTAGCTTTTATTATAGTAAGAAATTTCCCATGTCAACCTATTCTTTTAAAATACAAATTACTTTTATATTATTTTTAAAACTTTTTGATATCTATTGATCTGATATAGTTTTATTTGTTTCTGTTTTACATGTGATTCATAATTTTAATTATTTTTCCTAATATTGAAACATATTTTCATCACTTATATAAATTCTACTTAGTTATAATAAATAACATTTGGCACATATTACTATAATCTTTTTGCAAGAATTTTATTTTTTAAAAACCTGATTATTGCTTAATTGTTTTTTTTTTACTTTCTTTTGTATTATGTTTTGCCTTGTTAGTTAATTCAAACAGTATAACTGGCATTTTTCAATCATAGCTTTCATCACTGAGAAATTGTTGTTGTTCAGGTGTTTTAGTCCTGTCCAGCTCTTTGTGACGTTTTTTTTTCAAAGGTATTGAAGTGGTTTTCCACTTCCTTCTCCAGCTTATTTTACAGCTGAACAAATTGAGGCAAACAGGGTTACGTTACCTGTCTAGGTTCATACAATTAGTAGGCATCTGAGGCCAGATTTGAGTTCAGGAAGATGTGTCTTCCTGACTTCAGGCCCAACATTCTATGTACTATGCAAGTCAGCAGATTAGACAATATCTGTGATAAGACTTCTATTTCAATTTAATAGTTTTCTTATTTGATTGCCTTAATTAGAAATTATAAGCACTTTTATAAAAGATATTTGACTCTATTTTTAAAAATTTTATTCAGCTACAAACAAGATATGATCCCCAGGACAAAAAAATAGTACTGTCACCAGGAGAACAAGGAAACCAGACCTGAGAGGTCAGGGAATCAGACAACTGGACTACACAATGGGCTGCACCTAGAGTCAGGGAAGCCTGAATTCAAATGATACATTTACTAGCTGTGTGACCTTGGGCAAGATACTTAACCAGTTTGCCTGTGTTTCCTCATTTGTAAAATGGGGTCAATAGTACCTCTATCCTAGGGTTGTTGCAAGGAAAAGTTTTATATATGTGTGTGTGTGTGTGTGTGTGTGTGTGTGTGTATAAACAAAACATATATACATTATATACGCATACACTATATATTCATTATATACATTCACACATACATATATACATTATATACACATACACTTTGTGTATTTATATATAGACATTATATACATATACATACACACTATATATACAAACACACATATATACACACTATGTATGCACATACATACATATGTACAAACTATATACACACTATAAATAAATACACACACTCTCTTTATGCACACACATATTATATATATTTCTGTATTACATACACTATATATATATACACACCTATACATACACACACTATACACATATACACACACACACTATATATATATATATATATATATACACACATTTATACATACACTATACACACACTATATATACACATATGCAGTATATACACACACATATACAAACACTATACATGTATACTATATATAAATACACATATATACACTATATGCACATATACACACATGTATATATTTACTGTATATAGTGTGTATATGTTGCACACCTATACACTATAGAAATATACAAACATACTATACACACACTCTATGTACACATACATATTTATGCACATATGTTTACATATACATATGCAACATATATACATATATAACACAGTATATATACACACATATTTATATATGGACATATATTTATAAATAAAATTATTTTTAAAGCACTTTGTAACCCTTACAGCATTCTATAGAAACTTGCTATTATCAGAAGTAGCAGCACCACCACCATCATCACCCTCATTCCTACCTCTATTTCTTATAATTTTGAGTAAGTCACTCGCCATCAATTTCCTCATCTATAAAATGAGGTTGCCAACACGTCCTCTATCTGAAGCACGGTGATTGGTACCTTCCAACTCTACAATCTATGAGTATGTGATATAATTACTCACAGTACCTAGATTAATAAAAATAAATAAATATCAATTAAGATCAATAAAGGCTAATTTGGTATGCTATCAGTGCCTAATCACAGCCATCAGCTAAATGAGTAAGTGATTAGCTCAGTATCTATAGTAAAACACGTAAATTCCAGAGGAATATTAATCTCTGATTGTAGAGTTAGTTCAATAACATCATTTCAACAAACACTATATGCAGAATCCAATCCTAGGCCACCAGGAGAGAGCTATATGTTTCTAAAAACAATAATTTATTTTTCCCTTAACTACATCTAAAAACAATTTCTAACATTTGTTGTTTTTTGTAGTTTTGAATTCCAAATTGAAATTTCAAATACTTGGATTTCAAATCCTTTCCCTACCCCCCCGAGATAGTAAACAACCTGATATAGGTAATACATGTGCAATCATGTAAAATATTTCCATATTAGTAATTTTGTACAAGAATACAGATATAGTGTTGATAAGGTAGTTCATGTCTTCATAAATCAATAACTATAATACAGAGTTGATAGGAGATAGTTCTTGTGTCTAGTATTCCTGTGGTTGTTGAAATCTGATTTCTAAGGAGACTTAGCTTGTAGAGAATATATTTTAAGAAATAGCCCAGGCCTCCTCAGCTAATCCCCTTCCTGGTGAGGCAGCACGAATCACTCAGGGTCTTTAAAAATTCATAACAATACCCAGAAATCCTGACCAAGACCACAGCAAGGAAAATAGACTGCCTTGTAGTTCACACATTTTGCATTAATTGGGTTCCCTATGGTATGGTAAACAGGAAAAGCAACCCTCTCCTCTGGAATACCAGGCTGATCTGGGCATGGGCTGATGGTGAACCCCCATCTTCTTACCACTGAACAAAGACAAGATGTTTTTTATTGTGTTCCAGCAATTTATTCAAAGGCATATGACTGCAGGTATGGCTTTTTTTAAATATGTCAAGTGATGTTATCAAGTTCCCTCCCCAAAGTAATAGAAACTTGTCTAGTTTCTATTTTGTCTCTAATTTGGTAACTGACGACAGGTGATATTTTGATGCTGAAATACTGGCATTTTAGGTGATCTCCAAGGTTCCCTCCAGTTTGGAGGGCATTGGACCGGAAGTAAAAAAAATCTGGATTTGACTTGAAACAATCAGTCCGTATTTACCAGGCATCTACTATGTGTCAGGCATTGTGCTAAGCTCTGGGGATAAAAACAAAAAGATACAAGACAGACTCTGCCTTCAAGCAGCTTATAATCTCATGGGGGAGACTATGTGGGAACAAACATATACAGAGCATGTTATATACAAGACAGATAGGGAATAATTAACGGAGGGAAGGCACTGGAATTAAGAGGGATTGATTAAGGTTTCCTGTAGAAGGGGGATTTTAATTGAGACTTAATGGAGAAGTCAGGGAGGTCAGTAGTTGGAGCTGAGGAGGGAGAATATTCCAGACATGCAGAAGAGTCAGAGGAAACATCCAGGGCCAAGAAATGGAGTATCTCATTTGGAGAACAGCCAGGAGGCTAGTGTCACAGGTGGGGAGAGTAAGGTATAAGAAGACCAAAAAGGTAGAAGGGGGTAGGTTGTAAGAGGCTTTGAGTACCTAACAGAGGATTTTGTATTTGATCCTGGAAGCCATAGGGGGCCCTGGAGTTTACTGAGTGGAATGCATAGGACATGACTGCACCTGTACTTTAGGAAAATTAGTAAATGTGGAGAGAGAAATTTCAGTGAAACAATAAGGTTGTAAGTCAGATTATAAGAGGTTAAGGAGAGTGAGAGGAGACAAGGTTGAAATACCGTTTACAGGTGACGTTTTATAGGAGTTTAGTTACAAAAGGAGATGAGATATAGGATGATAGGGAGGATAGCAGGACAAAGGGAGAGTTTTTCAGGAAAGGAAAAACAAGGTCATGGTGGTAGGCAGAAGGAAATGAACTGATAGGGAGAGATTGAAAATAAGTGAAAGAGTGAAGATGATGATAAAGGAGGCAATCTCTTGAAGGAGACAGCATAGAAAGGGATCACTTGAATAGGTAGAGGTAAAGAGTAAGGCCATTTTATCATGTGAGACAGGAGTGAAGGACAAGATAGTGGCAGAAGGCACCTGAGTGATGGGAAATGAGGAAGAGAGGAGAACCTAAAGTGAATGACCTCAATTATTTCTGTAAACTATGAGGCAAAGGATCTCAGCTGAGAGGGTGGAGGAAGGGGAGTCATGGGACATTTGACAAAGAGATTAAAAAGTTTTGAAAGAGATCCTGTGGAGAGTAGGATACTGGATTGATAAGGGAGGATTGCCTGGCAGCAACGAGGGCCCAGTTGAGGCTATGTAACACAAATTTGTAGTAAGTCCAGTCAGAAGAGTTGAATGATTTTCTCCATCTTCATTCAAAAGTATGTTATGTAGGAGTGAAGGTGGCAATTTGTGGGAGTGATACAAGGCTGAAGCTTGGCTTAGCATAACAGATGATATGAAATGTGGGATAGGATCCAAGAAAGGAGGACAGTGTAGAGTTGAATTGGTTCACTAAGAGGTCATATAGGGAAAAGAAAAGAGAGTAGTTGGTACGAGAGAGATGTCCTGGGAGACAACTGAGGGGTAAAAGGATTGGATGTCCCAGTGTAGATAAAGAGGAGGGTTATGTAAGGGAAGACAGAAAGAGAAGTGAAAAGTCGAGATTTTAATTGGACAGTTGAGGGAGATATTAAGGGAGAAAGAATTAAGAATCCGGTCAGAAGGTATCTGGAATGGAATTTGGATGTTGATCTATAGGAGTTCAGAGTCACTAGGATGTGAAAGGTATGACCAGGTATGAGAATGTTCATCACTGAGTAGAGGGTGGCATCCTCTTCCCTCAAAAGACAGTACAGCAGGAGATGGGAGATCTGAAGTCAAAGGGAGGGTTGCTCTTTTTTGCACTAGAGGTTCTCCACATTCTAATTGGGAGGCTGAAATGACAGTAGGAAGTGGAGATTGCCCTTTGCTCCTCCAGATAGAAGTAATTGCTTTGGAGTAGATGGAAGATACCTAGCTAGACCTCTTGCATCCTTCCATCAGGGGTCACACTGTATCCAGCAGGAGATAGAAGACATAATGTGCTTGTTCCCTTTTTGCCACTATTTGTGGTATGTCTTTCCAAGAGATTATAAAGGCCAAGGTCTCCTACTGCATCTGGGTTCATCTTCAGTTGTTCTGATTCTCTTGTCAGTAGTACCAGATGACTCCAGAGTAGAGAGTGAAGTTGGTGACTTTGCACAGCCCTGCCTCACTTAAATCCAATTCACTTGTAAGTCAAGACATCATCTTCCTGATGTCATTGGTTCTCTTTGAGAATGAAGGACAAACAACAATCTTGTCTCCAGAGAAGATCTTTTTTTTAATGGTTAGTGCCAAATTGTTGGAAATACATAAGAACTCAGCACAGGGACCAGAAAGTAGAACCTCAGAGCCGTAGTACATAACTATTTCAGCTGAATCTATTCTTGATCACCTCTTTGAATTGCTCTCTATGTAAGCCTGAAGCATCCAGGAGTCAACATCCAGTGAATGTTGGAGAAGAGTCAGACAAAGTCAGTGAATGTTTATTGACACCACAGTGGGCTTAGCTCTCTGCTTAACAGAAGAGATTCAGTCTAGGGGGGGAGACGAAATTAATCAAATCAAATTTGGAAAAATTATTGAACACTCAATGTGTTCAAGGTTCTGGGCTAGATATTGGGAACCTTAGCCAATTCAGTTCTCATTTACTGGACTCACAAGGGACCTAGCTCTCTACTGAGGACTGCTGGCATAGAGATTTTTAGATAATTTTAGGACATAGAAGACAAGATAAACACAAAGAAAATACAAGATGTGGCAAAGCCCCACAGTGGATCCTTTCAACATAAATAGTCATGTTAAGTTAGAATTGTGGAATCAAAAACCCAGAAGTGGAAGGGACCTCAGGGACCATATAGCATGATCATGCCACTTTTTTAGAGGAAGAAACTGAGGCCTAGAGAGATTAGATGACTTACTCCATAGACATAGAGGCCATGACAGACTCACCTTTGAATCCAGGTCTTTTGACTGCAGAACCAGTGCTCTTTCCACTGGAATTCAGAGATACTGGGCAGAGTAATCCAGGAAATCAGGAGAGAGGGGAGATCTAAGAGATCTAAGCTTAGCCTTGAGGGAGAAGAATCAACTGGAGAAGTAGAGAAGTGTGAAAGTGTTACTTTCATGGGAATCCTTGGATTGAGTGGTCATTAGTGCCTTTCTCAAACTTTCTCACCCTCTCATCTTGTTCCTGCCTTTATTTAACACTTTTAGAGAGGATCTATTTACCCAGTAAAGTTCAGAGGCTCAGTTTATAGGTAAACTTATTGATCATTGGGCAATGATCTCACATTTAGAATGGACACGTTGATAGGTGATTCAAAAATTCGATTATGACTTTTTGCTGGTACTTCCTCCCATTTTGCCTTTTTCCTGCAGAAGCAGAAAAGATTTGAGGTTTGTTTTTGCTTCATGGCCTTCTGAGGTCAAGAATTCATCACCTAGTGGCCACCGTACAAGGGATAGCATTCTGGGTAGGGAAAGAAGCATTATCAAAGGTGTAGAGGTGAAGAAAACAACAACAAATGTATTATGAGAATAAGACTTGTGTGCACTTTACATTTATAAACTATTTTATACCTATTATCTCATTTGATTCTTCTGACAACCTAATGAAATAATGAAGGACAGATGTGATTATTCCATTTTTACCGATGTGGAAATTGAAGCATAGGGAAATAAACAATTCATCGTCTCTAGCTCCCTGACCCAGACCCATTACACTGCTGTTCCCAGCCTTGCAATGAACCTTAACACTCCTCTCACCCCAGCTTTTTTCCTCTAGTTCTGGGAACAATAATCAAATCAATGTGATTTCCTGGAAAAGAAAATCAATTATCTTGTGGTTCGACTCATCATCCATGTGACTTCCCAGACCAAAACAACTTGGATACCCCCATATGTGTTGTCTTCCATATTGCAATGTAAACTCTTTGAGGAGAGGGACTAATTTTTGTATTTGGATACCCAATCAATCAACATTTATTAAGTGCCTACTATGTGTCAAGTGGAGCAACTGGGTGGCTCAGCTGAAGAGAGCACTGGACTTAGAATCAGAAAGACTCATCTTCCCTGAGTTTGGGGAATTGGGGAAGGCTTCCTATAGAAAGTGGGATTTTAGTTGGGACTTAATGGAATCCAAGGAAGTTATTAGACAGAGTTGAGGAATGAGAACATTCCAAGCATGGAAGACAGAGAAATTCCTGAAGCTGAAAGATGGAGTGCCTTGTAAATGGAACAGCCAGGGGGCCAGTGTCATTGGATTAAAGAATATGATTCTGGAAAGGTGTAAAAAGAATGGAAAGGTAGGAGAGGGTTAGATTATGAAGGGCTTTGAATGCCAAATATAACATTTTGCATTTGACCCTGTAGGCAATAGGGAACTAATGGAGTTTATGGAGTGTAGTTGGATGGGTGACATGATTAAACTTGTGCTATAGGGAAATCTCTTTAGTGACTGAATGGTGGAAGCATTGGAGCAGGGAAAAGACACACTTAGCACAGTGCTGTCACATAGCGAACACTATTTAAATGCTTATTCATTCATTTACTCATTCATACCATATTTCCTTTCCAAGAACTTGACCTTGGTGCTAACTGTCCCGTGTTAAGAGTGTGATCAGGACCTGTACTCCATTTATTTATTTATTTTTGAGTTCTCTTTATACTATCATCCCATGCTGGAGTTCTCCTTAATGTAGAAGATAAACCAATAATTCTGCCCTTAGTTTATAGGCTTTAAACATTTAGAGAAAGAGGAGAAATTTCTTCCAGGAGAGGGGAGGGAAAAAAATCTTCATTTTAGAAAAATAATAAGGATGCTACCTTAGTGATAAAGATGTTACCCAGATCTTCTTTCCAGGTGAGTGATCAAGCACCCAGCAATTTCTGCATGAGATTTCCAGATGAAAAATACTTGCTCAAGGTCATTTTCTTTTCTTCTTTTTTTGCTGAAGGAAAGATTATTATCTCAATAGGGATCTTCCTTTCAATTGATCTCTTTGTGTTAGCAGGAATAAAAGAGAGATAACAGCTAGAACACATTATTAAGAGATAGACAGAACTTTAGCGTTAACTCTCTTTTAATGGAAGAGAGGATGAAACTCTAGAGAGGTATAGTGACTTGTCCATTGTCACATAGGGCATAACTAGCAAAGTCTGTATTAGAATTCTGGACCTCTGAGTTCAAATATACTGCTCTTGCCCCTGATACCATACTTCCTTTTGAGTGTTGGTAGTAATCAAGTGGGAGGAATTCTTATTGAATTTCCTGTTGGGAAGGTGGATTTCATTCCCTTCATACCCATAAGTATCAGTCTCTTCATAAAACTCCATGGCCTCCTCTCCCATTCCCCCCAAAGCATCAATACAGTTTTGTGAAAAGAGCACAGAATGTGCAATCAGAGGACATGAGTTGAATCTTACTAACTGTGAGAGCTTGGGAATTACTCTTACTCACCTGAGTCTCAGATCCCTCACCTCTCAAATGAAGTGGTCAGGCTAAATGATCTCCAATGTCCAAGCCCCGATCCAATAACTGCAGATGACTTCCCCAGTGGCCAAGGCTGCCACCTAGAATTAGTACTCTCCCAGACAATCTGCAGCTCACCACTGACCTCAAACTTCTCTAGAAGCCAAGAATTAGGAATTTCTAGCATTCTCCAGAAGTCTGCTAATTCTTCCTTTCTCTTGCAATTGTTAGCTAGTACACGGAACTGGGATTAGCCTGTCTGGCATCATGACATCTAATACACTTGTGTTTGTGCTTTTGGTTGATCCATTGCCATTTGTGTTGATGAAATAGAGTGTCATCCACCAACTACGGCTGAACAGCTCTGCTAGTATCTGTGCTTTATTGGGCAATAAATTCATCTAGAGCATTGCCAAGAAAATAGATAAATGGCTAGGGCATTGAGTACATTTTTCAGCAAAGAAAATGGCTTTGTTTTTCAGTAGCATCATTTGTATGATCAATTCTTTCACTGTGTTCATTTCTTGATTAGGTAAGTGAAAGGTCCAATGACAATGTATAATACTGAATATTGGAATTGTTATTGCTATACTACCTGATATGGTATTGGACCAAGGACTTTGGAGGAGAGAATGGATATATTGGTGAAGGATCCTAAGCTCCTTTGTGAGACCTGACTTTTAATCATATATGATACAAATTCAGGCTTTCAGCATTCAAATGTAGGTTTGATACAGTACAAATACAATCAGGTTATTGCACTGGAAAGACTTATGAAAAGTCCTTTAGCTTTTGCCATGACTATTAAATGAAGCTCTCAGTTCTTGATAGAGAGAGGAAAAGGAGAAGAGGAATAGCTAAAATTTTGTATAGGACTAGGTACATGATCCTAATTAACCACTTCACATCTCCCAGTTTGTTTCCTCATCCATCAAATCAGAATAACTATAATGGTAGTTTACATATTTACTTTGTAATATACATATCATTTTAAATATTTGCAAAGCATTTTATGTAATTATCTCATTTGATCCTAATACTAATACATACCATAGATTTTATTATTTCCATTTGACAGATGAGGAAACTGAAGGTCAGAGAGGTTAAGTTATTTTCCTATGGGTCACACAGCCAGTAAGAAGCTGCGGTGGGATCTGAGTTCAGTTCTGTCTAGTACCAAGGCCAGCACTCGCTCTATTAAACTATTCTCTAATACACAAGCTACGATGGTCGAAAAGTGCTTGGTAAACCTTCTAGTCCTATAGGCATGGGTATTGTTATCAGTCTATAAAACCACAGCCATACATGTATTTTCTCTTCCATGTTTCTAAACATCACCCTAAAGGGAAAACGTTAAAAGTATAATGGAAATGATGACACTAATCGCATAACTGGGAAGGGAAACAACTAACCAGAAATTTAATTGAAGCAGGGAAGACTTTAAAAATATGTAAGATTTTAATCCTGTTGTCCTCCTAGGCCGCACACAGATGGATTTCTCTCTACTTATTTCAATCTTAGTCATCTCTAACTCAAATCCTGTCTTCTCTACATACTGACTGCCTGACTTCAAGGCATCTATCCCTCCTCTGAACCCCTATGAAACTCTCTTGCCTGGATCATTCTTTGTGATTTCTTGATGTGATTCTCCTTGATAGCTCTTTTACTGATGTGAGTGTTGGGGATATGTGTATCTTTATATCTGATATTGTTATTTATCATTTCCCCTTACCTGTCCCAACTAGACTAAAAATTCCACCAGAGCAAAAGGCCTTCCTTACTCTTGTATTATCCATAGCACCTAGCACAATGTCTGGTCTATAGAAGGTACTCAATAAGCATTTATTGATAGGGTGACCTTTCCAGATGACTTTAAATGTATTCAATGTATATGTATTTATATAAGAGCATAATGCTTGAATTTCTTTAAGAACACCCATTTGCTTAATAAGTATGTGAAGGTATGTGAGTTCAGTGATCACATAGGGTAGCTGAGCAGGATGTAGACACTTCACATATGTTAAGTCCTAATGAAAATGAGGATACTTTGGCATTTAGGATTTTTATTTTCTACTTTAGATTTCTCATAAGAATCATCATAAATAGAAAGGATTCAAAATTTGAGGGGAGCATGAATTACATGACCCTGGCAGTCTTGTCCAACTCAGAGATTCTATACTGTGATGATATTTTGAATTCATCTAGACCTCAGTTTTCCCATATAAGAATGATAGTGTTTCCCATGTAAGAATTAGAAATAATAACTTTCCAAGGAGAAATACGCTTCTATTTCCTTGTGTTTGCATATATTGTTTAGTTGTTTCAACCGTGTCCAACTCTTTGTGACCCTATTTTGGGACTTTCCTGGCAAAGATACCAGAGTGGTTTGCTATTGATTTCTCCAGTTCATTATTACATATGAGGAAACTGAGGCAAGCAGGGTTACATGACTTACCCAGGGTCATACTTAGTAAGTACTGAGACTGGATTCAAACTCAGGTCTTCCTGACTCCAGGTCTTGTGGTCTATCCACTATGTACCACCTAACTGCCCTTTGTAGATGTGCAAATTATTCCATTTTGAGAATCTTTTACATTATGTATATAATAAGTTGTAAAAAAGCACAACATATAGAAAATCCTTATGAAAAGTAGGTATGATGTTATCTTTTAAAAATCTGAGATAGGTATAGAATGTTTCCTTTTTTGTGGTAGGCAGACTTTTAAATATAATGGATTAATTGGAAAGTAACTGAAAATACTGTGGTCCATGAATATGATTGATATTATTGTGCTATTAGGAATGATAAATATGAAAAATCCAGAAAAAAGTAGGAAGACTTGTAAGAACAGATGAAAATGCAACGAAGAGAAAAATATATACATTGATTATCATAATAAAATGAAAAGAAAATCAAGTTTAGGTTAATTGTTTTGAATACTCTTAATTCTGAGAAATACAAAATATAATATAAATCTCACTTAAAAGTGGAGATGTGGGGGCTTTGAGTACAGAATGTTGCATAGCTCTCATACAAGGTTATTTCTCAGTTGCATTTTGCTTTACAGTTTTTCTTTTTATAAGAGATGGTTCAATTGAGGGCAAGGTTTATCAGGAAATGACTGTGACAGAAAAAAATCAAAAGGCAGTTTTTTTTAAGAGTGAGTGTTTGCTATGCTTTTTGAAAAGTCTCATGGTGATTTTTGATTAAAGAGGCTAATTTAATTTTCCCATCTTGGTTCTTCTAATATTTACATGCATCTATTCTTGGCCAGGTGTTTAGAAGAAGGGTTAGCTTTTTGCCAAGAATTTGCTTTGTTGGAAAGAATCATTTCCAATAGAAGATGAGGGTTTCTTTAATTTTGTCACTTGACTCCTGGTGGGGATTCTTAAAGATGACTCAAAGCTTTTTGATACTCTGCCATGTAATTAACGAAAACCAACTTAGCGATACAACATTTAGTGTTATCCTTTAGTGCCTTTATGACTTTACTTTTGTATTGAGAAATATTTGAGAGTAAAGCTTGGTCTGATTTGAATGAAATCTATAAAAAATTTGGATGTCAATTCACATGTCTTAAACACTTTACAAAGTGTTTTCTTCTGAGCAACTCTTGGGAGGTGGAGAAGGCAGATATTCACAGGATCATGACATTTAGAGCTGGAAGGAGCCTGAGAAAATGCCCAGAGAAAATAAATGACTTACTTGAGGTCATACAGGTAACACCTAACATATCCAAGTTTGGGACCCAGAACTTCAGTCTTCAATCTAGAGCTTTATCCATCTTTAATTTTTAATCATTTTCCTCAATTCTATTTCAGTTAGAATGTAACTTTAAAATGAAAGAGGCAGTCTGGTACAGTGCCAAAAGATTTCTCAACTTTTTAATTAGCTTGTAGCTGAGGACCTGAGTTCTAATCTCACCTTTTCCCTTCCTACCTGGAGGAGCTCCTGGACTCAATTTTGGGCCTCAGTTCCCTCACCTGTAAAATGAAAGGGTTATACATAAGAGCTTGAGTCTCTCTGATTCTATCTTCTCACCTTCTTCACCGTAAATGTTTGCTAATAGTTTTATGATTTATGCAGACATCATTGACATCACATTATTAATGACCAGCAAAATTTTATCTAACTGATAGTTTTAAAAAAAATGTTGATCATTTCATAGTAGGCATAATACTTAGCCCTGACATTGCTGATATTTCTTCATCAAAAGAAAAGGGTTAAATTCTCTTTTCAAAAAAGCTTTTCATTGGATTTTACTCTGGGGAAGAAAACTTTCAAGAAAACATATTGCTGTAAGGATTTCTTAAAATTACCAATAGCTACCTCCTTTTTAAAATCAAAGTAAACCAACAAAATGTGTTTGCTCTTTTGGTTTTGTGCTGGGACAGAGTGACTAAGAATAGCCAGCAAAGATTGGGAATCAGTGTTAGGTGAGAACTTTATTAATATTAATTGAATGAACAAATGAACTTAGCATGCTAGGGGCTGAGCAGATGTTGAACATCTGGGGAGTTTTCCCACAGCCTGGCAAGTTTGTTTTAGAATCAGAGGCAAAGGCATAGTTATCTCCGCAGTGCCCCCACTCAAACCCTACTCTGCCTTCTGTACTTGGTCTTGAACTCTCATTCATATCCCAAACATAGTTGTTTCTCACTGACCACAAAATTGACAGATTTTCTTAGAAAGTCCACAGACTTTGGTCTGTGGTCGTGGTTCACAGAAATTGTGATACTCTTAGGTAAGTAGTACAAGTAACATTATTGTTCAGTCATATCTGACTCTCAGTAGTCCAGGGATTTTTTTGGCAAAGATACTTCAGTAGGTTGCCATTTCTTCTTCGGTGTGTCCCTATTTTACAGAGGAGGAACTGAGACAAATAAGAGTTATTACTTGCTCAGGGCCACATAGCTAATAGGTGTCTGAGACTAGATTTGAATTCAGATCTTCCATATTCCAAGTCCAGTGCTCTATGCACTACACCACCTAGCTGCCCCAGTACAGGTAATAAGACTTTGCTTTTACAGAACAGGAAGTTGAGGCTCAGAAAGGTAAGTTGACCTTCCCAAGGTTAAGTGATACAAACCCAAGTTATTGGTTCATTGATTATAGATTTAGAGCTAGATGGTAACCTCAGAGGTCATTTAGCCCAGCTACTTCATTTTACAAATAAGGAAACTGAGGTCTAGGGAGAATAGTTGCTTTGTCATGGTCATTTAGGTAGTAAGCATCAGAGGCAGAATTTGAACCTTAGTGTTTTGAGTTTGGAATAAGTGTGCTTTATGCCACATCTTCTGCTTCCAAACTCTGCCCTTTCTCTAGATCCAGGAAACCTCCATGATTTCCATGAAATTCACGTTGACTTAAGTCATAGAAACATTGAAGTACAGGGATTGCATCAGATTAAGAATAGCTGGTACTGATATAGCATATGAAGTTTTGCAAAGTGCTTGACATGTGTTATCTCCTTTGATCCTCCCAATAATGCCATGAGGCAGGTGCTGTTATTATTTCCATTTAACAGATGAGGAAACTGAGAATTGAGAATTAAATAACTTGCCCTGTTGTCACGCAGCTCATAAGTTTCAAAGGTGAGATTTGAACTCAGATCTTTGTGATAACAACTTCACTGTGCCACCTAAGTATGAAGAATCCTAGACACTATCTGGTGGCTACCCTCTCATTTTGCCAATGAAAAAAGTGAAATCAAGAAAGGTGAAGAGTGGCAAGTCCAAAGTCATGCAGCAAGTTGGGTATCCTACCCCCGTCCTTTTTTTCTATGACATGAAGCATATTCATTTCCATTTCTGGAAATATAGATCTGGTAGTGAGAGGGAAAGTTTCATTAGAAACTTTTCCCCAGTGGCTTAAAATTTAAAATTTATTCCACCGGAAAGAATGTCTGTAAAGAAAAGAAATGTTGTTTTTCTTTTGCATTAAGTTCAGTTGGGGGTAGGATTGGAAATTGAATTACTTTTCTAAACAAGAGGATCATTAAATGAGGGCAAGGATGGGGGAGGTTAGAATGGTTCCCTCAGCCTGCAGAGTGCACTTTTTGTAGCAGCTTTAAGAGCTGGTTAAATAGGCCCCCTTGGTCCTAAAGCCTTGAGATTCATTTTCTTCTCATCAGCCCCTGATGATTCCATTGACCAGCTTGGGCCACATGGTCCCTAGCAATTTACTAATCATAGGCTAACATGCTGATTGAGAGCCTTTCTTTTCTTTCCCCTCACCAAGGTGTGAAAGATGGAAGGATGAGAGCTGGCAGCTTTTCTCAAGCATTCCCTTCCTTTGGTATATGTATAAACAGTACAAGATTTTTCTCTCAGAGCCTTCTGTACTTGGTTTTGAACTCCAGGTCTAGTATGCAAATCCGTCTCTCCCTGATGACAAAATTGCCACATCGATGATCATGAGTTGGGAGCTGGAAGAGATCTTAGACACCATTGAATCTAACACCTTCAGTTTTACAGATGAGGTGACTAAGGCTGAGTGATTTGCCTATCTAGGGTCCCATATCTAATGAATGCTTTAGGCAGGATTCAAATCCAACTTTTCCTGACTCCAATACCAGTGCTTTGCCCATTATAACATTCAAGACATCAAAAACGCCCCGCTTCCCTTTTTCTCCCCCCCATAAAAAGTTTTACTGATTGTTCACTTTACAAGGCAATATTCAGAGCTCCCATCTCGCCCTCTCTCTGAATGCTCCAGGCCATGAGCTTTTCTGGGACCCCAACAGATAGACTGCAAACTTTCTGTGGTCACCATTCCCCATGCTTCATTTTTGTTTTCCAGGAGGTACCAGCCTAGTACTCTGAGCCTAATAGACACTCAATGAGTATTTCCTGAATCAATGGATCCCAGAAATGTATCTGCAAAGGCCAACACAGGGCTCAGCAATTTTTCAGAGATCGACTACTTGGTTATTACCTGACACAAGTGGTTGTGTTCCACATAAATCATTTCTGTGCAAGACAGCTGGATTTAAAAGGCTGCTCTCTCCAGAATTTCTGATTCATATGGAGAGAAGAGACAGCAAGGACCCAGCTGGAAGTTTTCTGATATCCCTGAGCACAATGTTTTGCACAACACAAAGAGAAGAAGCAGTGGAATGGAGAGATTTGGTTTTGAGTTCTAGCTCTGTTATTTACTCTCTGGATGACCTCTGGTCAAGTCTCCCCCCCTCCCTAAGTATGATGAAGAAGTTGGAATCAATGATCTAATAAGGTCCCTTCCAACTGAATGGTGTGGGTGTGCAAGCCTTGCTGTGAGGTGGTGATCCAACTTGGTATTGAGGGGAGTCATGTGGACAAGGAATTTGCATAAAGAGTGAGTTTGCTAGCTTTCTTACTGATGGTAGAATTTTTTATTCTATTTTTTTACTTTTGGAGGCAATCAGAGCTAAGTGACTTGCCCAGAGTCACACAACTAGTAAGTGTCAGAGGCCAGATTTGAGCACAGGTCTTCCTAACTCTATCCACTGTGCCATCTAGCTGCTTTAAAAGATCATCAGATTATAGAATTAAAGTTGGAAGGGAGCTTACGGGGCACATGTCCCAACCTCCTCATTCTACCAATCAGGAACTTGGGCCTTAAATTAAGATGAAAAGACTTGTATACTAGCACACAGATAATCAGAAAAAGAGGCAGGACTCAAAGCCAAGTTCTCTGACTTCAAGTCCAACACTCTCTCCACTGGCTCCCTTTTATGGTAACGATTAATAATAATATAAACTAGCACTTATATAACTCTTAAAGGTTTACAAAGTACTTTACAGATATGATCAGATGTTATTCTCACAAAGATCCTGGGACATAGTTGATGTCAATATTCTCATTTTACAGATGAGGAAACTGAGGCACACAGAAGTTAAATAACTTACCCAGGATCACACAGCTATTGAGTATCTGAGTTGATACATGAAGTCAAGTCTTCTTGTCTCCATGTCTAACACTCTTTCTCATTGTATCATTTAGGTAACTACTACCTGTAAGTTATACTTCTACTAAGTAACTGTATGAATATGGGCAAATCATGTTTCTTCTTGTAGCCTTGAGTCAAATGAGTAGGCATCTGTTAAATGAGGAGCTTCGACTAGATGTCTAACATCTCTGTCAGGTTGGAAATTTGATGTGCGATTTAATGAATCACTTCTTCCCAGGGCATAACCTTCAAATAGGATCACCTCAAGGAAAACAAAATGATCTCCACCTCCCATGCCCCTCTTCAAGGTCCTGCAAGTCCTTCGCAACATGCCCTGGTAACAGCTGGTGTTTTCTGGATGTGGCTATGAAACAGTGGGAGACTAATCTAAACATGGTGGCTGGGATGTTGGTGCAGAGATTGATGAAGGAGTGTGTGTCTGCTTACACGCTGGTTCACCATCTGTGAGCAGAGCTCTTTCCCTATGAGGGAGGGGCTCACATTAGCAGCAATCACTGAGCCCCCTCCCCCTTTTCCATTCCTCCCCACTCCCTTCCACTTTCCCTAGGCTATGCTGTCTTTCTCTGCTTGGTGAATTGTTACATGAATATCTCCTCTTTCATTCTCTACCCTTTAGATTCTCTTAAACCAGATATTAATATAAAGTCAAAAGATACAGTTCTAGAATGGTTGACATTGGAATGGTTGGTAATAGGTCACTATTCAAATAAAGGCTCATTGTTGCAGGCATTTTTGTTCAGTTGTGGGATGGACCACACCTCTTCGGAAACTCCTCCCAACCCTTGACAGGATTTGATTCTGAAGAATGCCCTACCTCATCCTTCTGCTTATCCATAGCTACCAAACTTTGGAGGCCTAATGAAAATCTCATTTCATTATTATAACATATTAAAACCTTTTTTTAATTAAAAATAAGCTGGCCCACACCGAGCCCTCCTTTCTGTAGCAGCTTGTCCATCCATCACACTTAGCATCTGACTATAACTTTATTATTCTCTAATTTGTGTTGCACATTTTAACCGTTTGCTGTGATTTGAGTCTTAGCATTATAATGCTGGAAGTGATGGTATAAGCCATCTAATCCAGATATCTAATTACACAACTAAGAAAACTGATGAGAGAGAATAACTTGGTCAAAGTCATACAATGATTGAGTGGTCAACCTAGGATTCGAACTCAGGATTCATGATTCCTAGAAGAATGATTTTTCCCTAAAAGAACACTGTATGGAGTCTCAGAAATCCCATGTTGGAGCCCTGGCTTTGCCAGTTACTGGCTGTGTGACCTTGGGCAAGGTACTTAACTGCTCTGTCTCACTTCTCTGAAAAATGAGGCGAATGCTTTCATTGCCTACTTCATAGTGTTGTTATGATTATAAAATGAAATAAAATATAAAGAAGTACTTTGTATATAGCAATAGCTCTCATTAATATAATTTACATTTATATTATTCACCAGCTTTGTAGCTGATGAAATGTTTTCTTATGGGTTAGTTCATTTTATGTTCAGAATGTCCCTTTTGTAAGGTAGGAATGGCAAGTATTCTATCTTCCATTTTTACAATGGGGTTTTAGTGGTCTACAAGCTCTGTATGAAGCAAAGCAGTCAAGGAAACTCATTCAACTGCATACAGTGAAGTAAGTAATGTCCAGGACCACGGAGGAGATAAACAGAACTATTATACTCTCCTCTAATCACACCTTATCTAGAGTATTGTATTAAGTTACGAGTGCTGCTTTTTAGGAAGGATATTGATGAGATTTCCTTTCCAGGTTGTGCACCTACCTTGCCTCTAGGACTTTTCCACAACGGTTGGATCATTGGACCTTCATCCCACTTGCCTCTCCATTTCTAGTTTCTTTTTATTTGTTGTTTTCCTCAATATAATTTAAATTTATTGAGGGCAGAGTCTGTCTTTCTTCCAGCTTGTATTTGTATTTCCAGCATTTGGGACAGCCCAGTGTCTGGAACCAAGTAAATGCTCAGTATCCTCAACTGTAAAATGGGAATACCTCCCAGGGTTGTTGGAAGAAACCAATGAAATAATATTTGTAGAGCACTTAACACAGTTCCTGGCACATAGTAGGCATTGTATAAATGATTGTTCCTTTCCTTTCCCCCTTAAAAATATTTAATGTCTTGGCTAAGAGTCTACAGAAGGGTGCCTGTATGATAAAGGGCTTTGGGTTCATGCCTTATGATGATACAACTCCGATATTCTGTGATTCTGATTCGGAAAGGAAGGACCTGAAGTTTAGAGGGCAAGTGATGGCTTCTGGGCCACACAACTAGAAAGTAACAGAGCTAGGGTTCTAACTCAAAATTCCATCTGTTGTTGTTTTAACCAAATCATATTGTTTCTTTATTGTAAGCTGTTTGTGAGTAATTATGTCACCTTTCCCTTTTGTCCCCATTAGCACAAAAAAAAAGCACCACACTAATTCTTTTTTGGTTGATTGGTCAATGACTATACATCAGAAGATCTGTGATTCCATCAATCTGGGTTCTTTTTTTACCACTTCAGGTAAAATCCCTCTGCACTTCATAAGTTGCTGGGGTGGAAAAAAACTCATCAGTTGTTGATAATGAGCTCTGGTAAATATAGATAGGCCTGTCTCAGCTTAGCTAGGCTATTCCTCGAATGATAACCCATCGCCAGTCCCATATTTTAATATCTTTTCCAACTTGGTGGGACCTGCCAGAGTTTGTCCCTCAGGGGCTCAAGGCATAATCCAGAGTGAAGTGAGCCATCAGGATTGGACTTTCATAGAATGGATGATGAGGATTGCGATGAATAAAATAATTTTATCCTCCCCAAATCTGAAGCAAAACTAGAAGAATGGAAATACGATGGTGGTTGTGGTGGGGGTACTGACACTGTCATATAAGGTTTTGCTGAATGAATTAAAAATATTTAACATGAAGAAATAATGTATTAAATGTGATGACATAGGAAAGCATGAGTCAAAGTTATATTCTGCATCAGTGCTATGTTATGATGATGATGACGATGATGATGAAGAGAAATCTGATAGTTATTTTCGTGTGTTTGAAGGACTGACAGAGAAGAAGGAATAGATATACTCTGCTTGAATCCAGAAGGCTGAATGAGGAGCAAAGGGTAGAAATTGTAGAGAGGAAGGCTTGGATTTAATGTAAGGATAATCTTCCTACTAATTAGAGCTGCCCAAACGTCAAATAAGCTGCTTCAGGATTCCTGGAAATTGTCAAGAGGAGGATGGATGACTACTTGTCAAGGATGATATAGAATATTATTTTATTTAAATGATTCTCACAATAGCCCCTTGAGGTGGGTATGACAGGTATTGTTATCTTCATATTATAATTGAGGAAAAGGGAACCTGGAAAAGAGAAGTAACGAATTGGAGGTCACAAGGTTAATAAGGGACAACTGTTCATTCATTGAACTGATTCTATTTCTGTTCAGGTATGAATTTGTGTAGATGACCTCTATAGTTTCTACTATTATGGCATTCAGTGTTCATTGTTTTTTTAAAATGTATGTGAGAGTATGTATAAGTGTGTATGTGTGTGTGTGTGTGTGTGTGAAAATGTGTGTGTATGGAAATGCATATATATGTGAGTTTGTGCATGTGATTTTATGAACGTATGTGTGTGTATGTATGTGTGGGAGGGTGGAGAAGGGAAGTGACCTGATCTGTGATTTTGCAATATAGAGAACTCCCTGCGTGGAAACTCCTCCCATCAATGCAAGCCAAACAACCTATCTGTGTTTTCTTTGTGTCATCAGTCTCGAGTTGGAAGGGATGTCAGAAATAAACTTTTTCATATTACATATAAGGAAAACAAGGCCCAGGAAGGTCAAGTCACTTGCTCAAGGACACATAGAGTAAGCATAAAGGAAGGATAAAAATATAGATTGTCTGACTCCAGGGCCACTGCTCTTTCCACTCTATGGTTTTGTCCTCCAAAATATATAGTTTTCAAACATTGACTAAGGGTAATGAGAGCTTTGCTGCTGACATATATTAAGGCAGAATTTGAACACAGGTCTTTTTGTCTTCAAGGCTGGCCCCTAAAGTACTACTGTCAATCACTAAAGATTGAGGAAAATGGAAAATAAACAAGAATGAAAAAAACATTCACTTGAAATATTTTTTCAACAATAATAGATTTTTTTAGAGAAGAAAAAATACCTTGGGAGGGTAAGGTTTTTGTATTAATATTGGGAGTAGGGAGGATACTTAACATTCTTGGTAAAAGGACTCAGTCTCCCATCAGTCATGGCAGAATGCCTTTCTTGACAGGGAGTTGTTTTATTGAAGCTTAAGTACTTTTCTTGGAGGATGGAGAATAGATTATCCAAATCTGGACACAGTGAAAAGGAAAGCAAGTCTGAGAACATCATGATCTAGCTTCATACAACTATTTCCATGCTTTCTGAATGACATTTTAAAACCTGTGAGCATTATTTTAGAAATCAACCTCTGCTCCTCCCCAGAGCTGGGGCAAAGTGAGATCTAATAATGCTCTCATCTCCCTGCTTTGGAAAATATAAGGCACTTTACTCTGTTATAGCATTTGATTCATTAGTAACGCTTTTTCCACCCTCCACCCACTATTCTTATCCATTGGAGTCTTTTAGTATTTGCTTAAACGCTAGGTTCTGGACCTGCTTTCCCATGAATATTTCTCAAACTGAGGACATCCAGAGCCCAAGTGGCTACTGAAAACAACAACCAATTACTACCACTTTCATCAGCTTCATCAAAGACCATTTTTCCCCATAACCTGCAATTTCATCATATGTTCAAGTCTTGGTGTGTAAGCTTCCTCCACCAGTGCATATTGTCAATTCGTCATAATTTATGGGCTTACAGAGTTGTTTGGGAATATTCTGAGAGTGAGGGACTTGTCCACAGTCTCCTTCTTCTACTTCTCTAGCCATTTATTCAAACATGGCATAATGGGAAGAGTACTAGATTTCCATACAGATGACTTGGGTCTGAATCCTAGCTCTTCCACTTAAGATCTGAATGACTTTGGGCAAGGAAGCAAGGGAGGAAACAAGCCTTTACTGAGCAGTTACTATGTGTCAGGCAAAGTGTTAATTACCAGAGATACAAATATAAGTTAAAAGAAAAAGTGTCAACCCTCAAGGAGCTTTTATTCTAATGAGAGAAGCTCAAAAAAGGGAGCTGAAAAGTAGAGGGAGAGAGGTGTGTATATATGAGCATGTGCGTGTGCGTGTGCGTGTGCGTGCGTGTGTGTGTGTGTGTGTGTGTGTGTGTGTGGCAGGGTGTTGAAAATGAAGGACAGGAGCAGGAAGGGATGAAAGATGGTCTGGATTTCTCTGGCTCTAGGAAGACCTCACCAGTGGGAGAAGGAAGTAGGCCTTACAGAGAGACATTCCAGATTGAGAAGGCCAGAGATAGTTGGCTGTTCCAGTGCAAGGAAGTCTCAGGCACTGAAGGTAGTTCCAGGTTGAGACAGAGGCAAGGTCATGATTTTGAAGTCTAGAAGCCAAAGACAAGCCTTGAGGGAAATGCCACAAGGGGAGTCTCAACTTCTGTCAGCCACAATTTCCTTATCTGGAAGAAAAGGGTGTTGCAATCAATGACCTGTAAAGTCTTATCTACTTCTGAAATGGTAATCCCACGATTCTTCATAATCTGGGATAAGCTACATTCATATTGCTCTATTGGGAGTCCTCTTCTACTTCCTTTCATTCTTCTAAAATAAATAAAAAGATAAGAGAGGCAGAGGATTTGGCATCTTCTGCTAGAGTGTAGGGGCAGCTAGGTGGTGCCATAATGCCTAGAGTGCCATGCCTGGAGTCAGGAAGACTCATCTTTCTGACTTCAAATCTGACTTCAGACACTTATTAGCAGTATGACCCTGGGCAAATCACTTAACTCCATTTGCATCAGTTTCCTCATCTGTAAAATGAGTTAGAGAAAGAAATGGCAAACTACTCTAGTACCTTTACCAAGAAAACCCCAAATGAGGTCATGAAGAGGCAGACACAACTGAAATGACTGAACTAGAGCATACAGGATTACATTCATAGATTGATACATATGAACAGACACAATCCAATCCATCTGCCCTAAGCAGCATATTCATGTTTTCTTTTATGTTTTTAAGTTACCACAAAGCCTCACTTGGCTTATGTGGAATTATTAGCAGTTGAACCTTTTTTGTGTCCCTCAGATTGTGTGTGTGGGGGGCAGTTGCAGCAAAATTGGCAGCAGTGAACTCTGCCGTTTACCACTGTTCATGTCTTAACCATGCTGTATTCTGTGTAGGATCCAGTTCTTTCTCTCTGCTCCATAATCAAACGTGGTAAAATGTGTAATTCAAGAATTTAGAAACTCAGGTTTTTCAGCTCTTGCTGAGAGATGCCTGGTACAGGAGAAATGTGTGGTAGTTTTCTTTCCCCCCCCATAAAATGCAGGTTGTACTGGTGAGAAGCTTTTTCCCTGGTAGGTGAATGATAATACTTTTTTGCCTTCTGGGAGGAAAATAGAGAAAGGACAGATTGGTTTACTCCCTTGGAGACCTCGATTTGGACAAATCTCAAACCATATTGGTGGTTGCCTTGCCATCCCCAATGGACCATTGGCCAGATGTGCATGTCTCTGAATGTGTTTCATTTTATCTTTGTAACCCAGGGCTTAGCATAGCACTAAGCACAGAAAAGCTTGTTAAATCAATGAATTTGTTATGAGCAATGGAACACTTAGTTAAACAGAATGGAAAATAAAATTAGTATATATATATATATGCATATATACATATATATATATATATATGCATATATACATACATATACCTATGCATACACACACACACACACACACACACATATATATATACACACACACACACACACACATATATATATGTGTAGGTATATCTGTGTGCCCATGACTGCAATGCAACATCATAAGAGAAGTGAAGGAGAACCCATATCATTTTAAAGGTTGATTATTAATACAGGTGGTAAGGATTGAACCCCTGGCTTTTCTATTTATTCTGCCATACTTGCTAAAGTCTGAAAAACAGGCTTTTAGCATCTGTGTTTTTAACAATGATGATGATGATGATGATGACTTTTTGGTTCAGTCATTTTTAGTTGTGTCTGACTCTTCATGACCTCATTTGAGGTATTTTTGGCAGAGATACTCAAGTGGTTTGCCATTTCCTTCTCTGGCTCATTTTAAAGATGAGAAAACTGAAGTAAAGAGGGTTAAGTGACTTGTTCAAAGTCACACAGCTAGTAAGTATCTGTGGTTAGATTTGAACTCAGGAAAATGAGCCTTCCTGACTCCAGGAATGGTCCTCTTTCCACTGAACCACTTAGCTGCCTTCGTGATCATAGCAATCATCATGGTAAAATAATAGCGTCTAGCCTTGTGATCTTGTTGGTGTAGGGAGCTCACAAGTAAGTCCACTGCTTTTTTCACTGCAGTTTGGCACCTTCTCTGCAATTTTTAGTCTGGGAGCGTTCCGTAAAGCACTGAGAAACTGGCCAACATGGCCAGGAGCACACATCCAGTGTATGTCCAGGGTGGGGTTTGAGCCCAAGCCCTCCTAGCTTTAAGGCCAACTTTCTTTCCCCTTCACTATATTACTCTTAACCACAAACACAACAAGTACAAGCAGTAATAAAGATGGTGACCAGCGCCATGACCTAGTGGATAGGGAGCTGACTTCAGAGAATCAGAGACCTGGCTTTACCTCTGACCTCTTCTGTCTTTGTACATGTTCTGCCTAGGCAACTCCCTTAACCTATCCATGTCTAAGCAACTCTCTGAGCCTATAAACTGCAAAATAGTTGCTCATCTGCATTAGGAAAGGGAGTCTCCTTACAGGAAAAATATTTCTGTGTACAAAGGAAATCACAAGTCAAGTCCCCCAAAATAATAATACTAAGATTTCAGTCATGAAAGGACCAGTCTCCATGGCCAGCCATGATGATATAATCACATGGGACCTTAAGGTTTCCAAAGCGCTTCATACATATGGCCTCATTCGATCATCACAACAACCAAGGATGGTAGACACTATGGATATTAGCATCATTTTAAAGATGAAACAGTTGAGACGCAGAGAGATGGGGCAACTTGCCCATGGTCATATGGCAACCAGACTTGGGTGGTGAGATTTGAATTCCAGCATCTCTTGCCTCCAAATCCAGTACTCTTTGTTTAATATTATTTCATCTTCAGTAGTTTGTTACAGCAGGTTAACGTGACTGAAGGATTTATCTCCCTGCTGTACTTAGTCTGGTCCTTGGGAGCTAGATATCTAGTTTATTCCTGGATTAGTTGTCAAGACCTTTCCAGCCCAGTATGACCTGCCAAGGTTTGGGTTTTATTGCCATAATCTTTAAGATCTATGGCATCATGATGAAGCATTTTTATAGAGGTGGGGAAGCTGTAGCCTCAAGGCTGCATGTGGTCTTCTAGGTCCTCGGGTCATAGTGTTACAGAACAAATCCTTTTATTTTCTTAAATTAATTTATTTGTTTTTAGCTTTCAACAATCACTTCCATAAGTTTTAAATTTTCTCCCCTTCTCTTCCTCCTCCCTCCCTGAGACAGCATGCAATCTTATATGGATTCTACACATATATTGTTATTAAACACATTTTCACAGTACTCACGCTGCGTGGAAGAATTAAAAGAAATGGGAGAAACCATGAGAAAGACCAAAACAAAACAAAACATTACACAAATGTGCTTCATTCTGTGTTCCAACTCCATAGTTCCTTCTCTGGATGTGGATGGCATTTTGCATCGAGTCCTTTGGGAATGTTTTAGGTCCTTGCAACAAGTCCTTTTATAAAGGGGGTGTTGTTCTGTGAAGTTGGATTTGATCAAAGGGCCACACTTGAGGACCTAAAGGGCCATGTGGAACCTTGAGGCTGCAGATTCCCCACTCCTATACTATTGGAATTTAATAGAACTCTTTTGACAAATTATATTTTTTTATGTTACAAAGAGCTTTCTCTCAGCTGATGATAAAAGCAAGAGTTCCATTTTTTATCAGATGCTGTTGTTTCCCCATCAAAGACGATAAATATGGTATGACATCATAAATCTTGGGATGCAGCAAATTTGATTCAAGCTGGGACTAGTGATGATTCAACCAGCAATGAGCCATTGAAATCCCAGGAAGCTCAGGATTCTGAGCATGATGTCCCAAAGACTAAGTTATGATGCTACGAATTGGCCTTTATATAGCACTTGGTATTGACAAACATTTGAAAGTTAGCTTGTATTATTTCATGTGCTCTTCATCATAGTTTGCCTAGCTACGTAAGGCTGATAAGAGTACGCCCCTCTTCCATCACTTTTTCCCATGATGAAACTGAGGTAGGGTTAGAGATGGAAGAAACTAGCTAAGTGGTATAATAAAGAGTGCATCAGGTTTGGAGTCAGATAGACCTGAGGTCAAATCCTGTCTCATTGACTAAGCTGTGTGATCATAGGCAAGTTCCTTAGACTCTCTATTTCAGCATCCTCATCGTAGAGTGGGGATAATACTGCCTGCCTCCCAGGGTTCTTGTTATATTTAAATGTGATTTCATATACACACACAAATACACATATATGTATGTTTATATATATATATATATATGTGTGTGTGTGTATATACACATATTTTTATGCAGGATATGTATATATTATATATAAATTATATATATATATATAATATCTACACACAATATATACACACTCATGTGCATACATACATACATGCATAGTTAGTTATTTAGTAGAACCCAGACTAAAATCCCAGTTTTCGGTCTCCCAATCCAGTATCATTTCCAAAACACCATGATTACAAGCAGTAGGAAAGCAAAATCGCCAATCTAATAATTTGAAAAAAAGTTATTGATATCTTTTGTTTTGATATCTTTGTTTCCTGATATTTCCCTACCACTTCCTTTTTCCAGTGAGATGTCCTTTGTAACAAAGAATAAAAAAATGGAAGAGTAAAAAGACATTTCAGCCCAAGTGACCAACACATTACCCATGTTGAATAGCATATGCAGTGCCCCATACCCCTAATTCACTAGCTCTGCAAAGGAGGGAGGGAGTTACATTTTCTCATCTCAGCTTCAGGGCCGTGCTCAGTCATTGAAATGGCACATCATTCAGTTTCATTTTTCAAGCTAACCCTTTTATTCAGAGAGGTGCCTTGTATTTGGTGGAGAAATCATTGTTGTAGGAGATGGAAGATCTAAGCTGTGTTTTAGCTGGTCTCTGCTTGGAATACAAAGAGAGTTTTAGATTCCCTGGTCTATGATCCTTTCTCAGTAACTCACTGAGTTCCTTTAAATTTTGGGGAAAATTGATCTTGAAACTCAGATTTGGAGCCATCGTACTATATAATGGCAGGGCATAGGGGATAGTGAAATGGATGTGGAGCCAAGATGACCCAAGGTCAAATTCAAACTCAGGATCTTACTGTGTGACCTGGGCAAATTATATAACCTCTGTCTGCCTCATTTTCCTCATCTGTAAAATCAGGCTAGTAATAGCACCTATCTCCTAGGGTTTTTGTGAGGATAAAATGAGATATTTATAAATTGCTTTGCAAATTTAAAGTGTTATGTAAAAGCCAGCTATTATTAATATCATCATCATCATCATCATCATCAACAACAAAAACAGCTCTGAGAGTTCTCAGAGCTCTTACAACCAGTTTTTAAATGAATTTTTAGTGCAATAGAATTGGAATCAGGAAAACCTTGGTTCACATCCCACTTTAGATACCTAATGTGTGACCCTGGCCAAGTCCTTTAACCTCTCTCTGCTTCAATTTCCTCATCTCTGAAATGTGTGTAAAGATAGTACCTACTTCCTAAGGTTATGTGATGCTCAAATGATATGCTTTGCACATTTTTAAGTGCTACATGAATGATAGATGAGTGGAATAGTAGAAGAATGCTGGATTTCAAGTCAGAAAGATGAGTTTGGATCCTCCCTCAGACACTTAATAGCTGTGTGATCCTAGGCAAGTGACTTAAGCTCTCTCTATCTTCATTTGTGGGAAAGGGATTGTAATAGTTTTACTTCCCAGGGTTGCTATAAGGATTAAATGAGATGAGAAGTATTGCAAACCTTAAAGTGCTGTATAAATTCACGTAATAATAATAAATAATACCAAATAACAGAAAGTAAACTAACCAAAAATTGTGCTATTTTCAAAGTAATTTTGTTCCCAATCTCTTAATGTTACAAATGATTATTTAACCTAAAGGATATGTTTGCTTGTGGTGGGTAAAGGTTTGACAAATGAGAAAGCTATTAGTTCACTTTTATCTGATGTATCTAGTATCTTTGATTTTGGTCTTTCCTTAAATAAATAACCATTTGGGGGATTATTTCAATCTATCACCATTTTGTCTTAAAACATTCAAGAGGCTTAAAAATATGCTTTGTTTTGTTTGTAAATATTTTTTCCATTTTGCCCAAGCTATGGAGTTTTATTCTTTTTTTAAAACCTCCATAACATACATATGGGGGCAGCTTGGTGGTGCAGTGGATAGGGTGCCAGTCTTGAAGTCAGGAAGACTCATCTTTCTGAGTTTAAGTATGACCTCAGTCGCTTGCTAGCTATGTGAGCCTGGACAAGTAACTTCGCCATGTTTGCCCCAATCTCCTCATCTGTAGAGTGAGCTGGAGAAGAAAATGGCAAACCACTCCAGAATCTTTGCCAAGAAAACCCCAAATGGGGTCACAAGGAGTGGAGCATGACTGAAAATGAATGAACAACAGCAAGAAAAGTACAAACACACACACACACACACATACAACTCATTAGCATCTTTAGAAATCGGTACGTTCACTGTTCTTTCCATAGTTTGCACTTAATGACATTAGTGAATTAAACTGAGCCCAGATCAAAGAGGGTGTTTTTTTTCTAAATTATATTCCTTTTGTATGGGAGTACATTGGTACTCAAATGACAGATAAGTTTCTTTGTGTCATCATCACAGTCTTGGTTATTGACACTTCTGACTCTTTCCCCTAACCCTGTCCCTTATAATATTAGCTCCTTAAAGGAAGGGGTCATTTAAAATTTTGTCCTTGTATCACTATTGTATAGTCCCTTGTACATACTTAGTAGGCACTTAACACATGCTTATTAAATTGAATTGATTTCAAATGGATTTGCTGACTTCCTTTTTCCCCCAACTGAGCTGATTTCCCCGACCTCCAACTCTCTCCATCACCCCCCCCACCACAACCACTTACCACCACCACCACCACCACCACCATCACCACCACCATCATCATCACCACCACCACCACCACCACCACCACCCACCACCACCACCACCACCCACCACCACCAATACCACCACCACCACCACCACCACCACCACCACCACCACCACCACCACTAGACTGAAGTAGTTGCCTCTGATACTTATTATCCTTATACCAAAGTTCTAGATTTTTGATTCTGCTATCCCTTTTACCTCATTACCAGCTAAATATAAGTGGACCCTGATTATTTTGCCCATACTCTATCAATATAGATCCTGCCACAGTCTGGCATTCCAGAATGGGAAAAGAATGAGAAAGGAGACACGCATTTATTAAGGACACACTGTGTGTTAGGGACCATCCTAAGCCCTTTACAAATATCACATCATTTGATCCTTAGAACACGTGAGTTAGGTCCTGTTATTACCCCATTTGACATGAATTGACTTACAGTCACGGAGCTGGTGAGTATCTGATGCCTGATTTGAATTTAGGTCTTCCTGAATGCAGACCCAGTGTTCTGTCCACTGGGCCACCTAGGCTGCCATAAGTAAGGGTCTATCAAGGAAGCCTGGAGTTAATTTATTGAGGGCAAGTGAGAAGAAACATCAGAGGATGAGAGAAACATTAGTTAGGGAGCTTTACTAGTTCTATAATTTGTAGATGTATGGGAAAAAGACAACCAAAAAGTAGGTGATGGGTCATGAACAAGAGCCAAATTTATCAGTGTAGGCTTTGTTAGTGCTTCAGAAGCTAAAATGCTGGGCTGTGTTGGCTTTTCACCTTTGTCCACAGTACCTGTGCTTCAGGTTTAGCACCTGCCCATGGGTTTGCTATGTGTGCCCGTCCACCACTGCAGCCCTTTTCTTTGGGTTATATGTTGAACTACTCTAAGGAAACTCAAAGCTTCTCTAAAACAGGAAGTCTGAGAAATGCTGATTTAATATTTTCAGATCATATTACTAGACCCTCTGGAAATCTACACCTGATTGTATCCATTATTATGGACCAGAAGGATCAACACAATTAGGGCAATGAATGAGTACATCATTTGATCATAGAAATAGAAATAGGCATTTCATAGGTACTAAGAGAAGAAATCAAATATTCTAATAAGGAGTAAGTGACTTGAGTATTTGTTGGTTACATAGAGGAATATCTTTAGCATGGAAAGCAAAGGAATTAACATTTCCTTTTTGTGTGGAAGGGAGTGATTATATTTGAGGGTTTTTATGTAAATACATTTATGGAATCTCTTCCCAGGTCCTCAGAGTTTTCTTCTTGCAATGTGATGATGGGAAGGGTGTGGGGAATTATGCAGAAAATGGACCATAAATTCTGCATTTAGTGGCAAATGGCAATCCAAAAGTGCTGCTAAGAATTTTTTTAAAAAATCCAATTAGATAAAAAACTCAATTGGCAAACCTACATGCATTCATACTTATATTGCCAGGCAGTTTCTCAGAAAAACTCGTTAACTTTGACTGGGGAACATCACTAACAGATGGGACTTTTTTTCCCCTAGATTTTTTTCACTAATTAGAAGGAAGTCTTGTAAAAATTTAAACACGAATGGAAGATCTCATCTCACTTGCCTATGGATCAGTTTTAACATCAGCAGGGAAATTATGCAAAAAGAAACCTTTTTATGGAGCAGAGAAATGAGACTTCATTGCCATTAAGACTGGGTGATAGTGAAGGACTGAAATTTAGGGTAAGATATCCTGACTGTCTTGTAGGTCATTTTTAAAAGTAGTTGCTTTTCCCTAGTTCCTTCTCCTATTTCTGCTCAATAGTTACTATAAATTAGAACCCAGAAGAAACAAATATAGTAGTGTCATCTTTGCCAACTAAGGTCCTCTCCTCCTGAGTAATTCTTTATCTTTGCAGGCAAATCAACTCAGCTCTCTAGATATCAATTATATCATGTTGAAAAGAAGTGGGGGGTAAACTGGCTGACCTTTCAGGGTCTTTTTTGGCTCAAAATTTATGATCTTATGTCAAGGAAGTAAATCCCTTCCTCAGGAGTTTTTTGGAGCATTTAGCTTCCAAGAGTTCCCAGAAACAAATCAGTGTTGTGTTTGTACATGTAAACAAGTGAGTGATTCATAGAATTTTACAGAGGATTGAACCTAAGTGTATAACCCACACAGAGTCCAATCCATTCAGTTAACAGGTAAGAAAACTGAGGTTTGGACAGAAGCAATCAGAATCAATTAGAACTATCAATCAGAATAAAAAGCATTTGTTAAGTACTTACTATATGTTGGTTAATACATCTGGATAAAAAAGCACTGGGGATGCAAAGAAAGGTGCAGCCCTTTGACAGAATAAAAATTTTACAGTTCTGTAAAGTTTGGATTCCATCAAAGGGCCATACTTGAGGACCTAGAGAGCTGCATATGGCCTCAAGGTTCCCCACCCCCAGTCATTCTTATGGGGGAGACAATGTGCACATCACTAACAGAGAGGACCTCCCCCTAATTTGATTTTTTTCAATGATTAGAAGGATTTGAACATAAATGGAAGATTTCATCTCATTTTCTGATGCATACGTCTTCATGTTAGTGGGAAAATGATGCAAAAAGGATATCTTTATATGGAATAAAGAAATGAGACTTCAACATTTTAAACTGAAGGCACATACAAGGTACATGTAGTAGGTACACACAAAATATATCATGCTAATCTAGCCTCCACTGGGGGAAAAGATGACTTTGGGGTCTGGATTCTCTTTGGCTTTCTTCAATTCTTCCTTTAGAATTGAACTTAAATTTGGACAAATTCTGATTTATTTGTGGAACCTCAGACATTTATTAAAAGAAGTTCTACTTTTCTTTCAGTGACTTCATTTCTATCTCTTTCCTACACCTAAATTCATTTTTAAGATGGACACATCTATATGGCAGGGCACACATATATGCAACATACTTGCTGATTGTCAATGACAATGGTTGGATATTACTAATTCTATGTTCCACCCTTCCTTTACTGTTTCATGTCCCAATGGATATTGTATCATTATACATTATGTATCCCATGATTTCTTTCATGATGATTCGTTTCAGGCTTCAAGGCTCTTTAAAACTGTTACATAGTTATGTCTTCCACAGGCAGCCAAGAGCTTTTATCTAGGCTAGCCTCAGTTTTCCCAAGTATTCCTTATCTTTGCCCTACATTTCTGAAGAGAGACACAGTATTTTCCTATCTTCTTCATCTATTTTTCTTTTGTACCATTTCTGATTCATCACTCTGATTTCCTGCTCAAAACTTTTCAATGATTTCCAATTTCCTTCATAATAGTGTCTTACCTCTTTAGCCTGTCATTCAAGGCTTTCCATAATTTGATTCTTACCAAGATTCCAAACTTATTGACATTATTCTCTTTTATCGTATTCTACTCAGGGGCAGCTAGGTGGTGCTGCGGATAGAGCACCAGTGCAGGAGTAAGGAGGACCTGAGTTCAAATCTCACCTCTGACACTTGATACTCACTAGCTGTGTGACTTTGGGCAAGTCACTTAACCCCAATTGCCTCACCCTGGGCCTTCTCCAGTCATCCTGATGAATATCTGCTCACTGGATTCAGTTGGCTCTAGAGGAGAAGGGAGGATCAAGTGCAAGTCATGTCATCATTTCTCTGATGGCATGGTCTTCTTTGGCAAGGAAGGATGAACACACACACATATTCTACTCAAGCGACACTACATACTATTCCATGAACGTATCCTGAATTTTCTCATCCCTGCCCCTTGGTTAATTCATTTCTCTATGTTTATACTTCTGTATACATGCTTTCTATTTATTGAAGTCTATCCTTCAAGGCCCAGCTCCAAAAGTTCCTTCTTCAGGAAGCCTTCCCTGATACCACCCATGTTCCCTTAAGGCACAAATGATTTCCTTTCCCTTGAACTGTTAGAGTTCTTCATTTATACTCACATACTTTTCATCTCTTATTTTTTGTTAGTTTTTGCTTAGTTCCTTATCCTTAATTCTTTTCTGAATTATAAATTCC
>CM053769.1:507809084-507932296 GCA_028658325.1 Potorous gilbertii | reverse complement strand
GATGTTAGACTAAACATGTTAGACTCTGATACACTAGAAATTCATATTTAATAATAAACATCATTGGTGTTATTGTAGTTTCCTATTGATGTTAGACTAAACATGTTAGACTCTGATACACTAGAAATTCATATTTAATAATAAACGTCATCATCATTATTGTGACTGGTATTTATGTCATGCTTTAAGGCTTGCAGAACACTTTAAAAATATTCTCTCTTTTTATCCGTATAATAAACCTGGGAGGTAGGGGCTATCATTATAACCATTTTACAAATGAGGAGACTAAGGCAGACAGAGCTCATGTGACTAGTCTGGGATCACACAGATGGTATTTGTGCTGAATTTGAACTCAGGTCACCCTGACTCCAGGCCCAGTACTCTGTGTACTATGGTGCCACCTAGCCACCTCTGTAATTGGAATTGAGAATCAGAAGAGTTCTTAAATCATATTTTATTTTTTCCAATTACGTGTAAAGATAATTTTTAACAATCATTTAAAAAAATTTTTTTGCATTCCAAATTTTCCCCTATTGAGTCCAATTCCCTCATGCTGCAGATGAGGAGTTTTAGGTTCAGAGAGGTTAAATGATTTTCCCAAGGTCACACAGACAGGTAAGTGCTAAACTCAGGTCTTCCTGATTTCCATATCCAGCACTCTATCCAGTGTTTCACTTAGCTACATCTTCATTTTATAGTCTGATGCCCAGAGATATGTAGCATAATGAAATAGAAATAACCCTTTATCACCAGGTACCAATATCTTTTTAATCCAAAAAAAGTTACGGTTTTACTCTTGCTAATAATATCATTGGAGGTACCTCATCTTAAATATTAAAATTCCAAGTGCAAGCTCCATTCTTGGATCTTGAATTTATTATATTTTTCTTGCCTTATAATGTTATTTGGAGATTCAGTTCCCAGCGAATACACTTAGTATCTTGTATAATTACATTGGTGAGTCAATTTTAGTAGTCTACAAAATTAGGTTTTGGAATTGGAGGGACTTTTATGATGCTTAAAGGAACTGTCATAATATTGGTCACACTTCCTCAAGGACTATTTATTATTCTTCCTGTTGTTTACCAGATTCTCTGAGAAGCTGGGAATGGAAATCCCCTTTTTTTCGGGGGTGAAAAGAATATGTTTTCTTTTTCCATTGTGGGCTATTGCTAATGTGGTGGTAGAACAGAATTCACATGTTTGCTAGATCCTTACAAAAGTAACTGTCTTATTCCCATTTAGAAGACATTGAGGCTGACAGGAGGTACACATCTGGAAATGAAAAGACAAAAGCCCAAAAGCAAGAGGGTAGAATGGAAGATGAGAGGAGAATTGGAGATGACTACATACTATTTCATTCACTAGAGCACACCTGAAGTACTTATTTTTGTTTTGGGTGCCATATTTTGGGAGAAACATGGGTTAACTATAGAATTTCCACAGAGGGTAATCCAGAAGGTAAAGGACTTAGAAAGGAAAAAATTAGTATTTCAACAAAGAAAAGAAACTAAGTTGGAATGTGGGGTGGGAATGGTGGAAATATTACAGTGTATTATCAGACATAGAATAGTGGTATCATCTCCATTTCTAACCCAGAACCCAAACTCCCCTTGGCTTCAGATGAATAAGAATTCAATATTTCTGACCTGGATCTTTGCCAACCTACCACACCACTTAGGGACTGTCTTTTTTCCATGCTGTTCTCTTCTACACACCACCCCCTCATCCTGTCGAACTCTTTTCCAGTTCTAGCCCTGAGAATAGTAATCAAGTCAACATTGCTATTCCAATGAAAGGTCACACAATCATTTTATGACTGGAACCACCAGCACCATTACATCACTGACTGAAATACTCCTCTATGGCCAATGCTTCTCATGTGTGATATGTTCTATTTAAATGCAAATCCCACTGAGGGAAGGTACTGGGCTATTGCTATGGTGGCTGTAGAATAGAATTCATCTATTCTTGCTTGTTTATGGGTGTATCCCAAACATCTTAGAACAGTGCATAAGACAGGGGTGGGGAGCCTGAGCCCTCCAGGCTATATGGGACCCTCTAGGTCCTCAAGTGTGGCCCTTTGACAGAATCCAAACTTCACAAAACAAATATCCTTAATAAAAGGATTTGTTCTATAAAACTTGGACTTAGTCAAAAGGCCTCACCCATGGACAGAAGACCACATGTAGCCCTGGTGTAACACATAGTTAACACATATAAGCATTTTTTTCATTCATTCATTAGCCACTAGGGGGATCCTGAAAGGTTTAAAGTAGGATGTAGTAATCAAGTACAAAAGGGACAAGACAAGAAAGGCTGAGGCAAAACTTCAGTGACTTCAGGGTCTGGGCATTAGTCTGACCCCATCAAACTTTATCCTGTGTATAAAATCTAGAAACTGTAATTGAAGGGTCTTCTTGTCCTTTGTGTCTGTGTAACTATAAATTACTGGAAAGTTTTGTTCTGTGTCAGAATAGAGACTGAGTGGACCGACCTTGACAGTGTAAGAACGCAACTCCCAAAGGTTTGGAGATGGGGTCATTATCTGAGAGAGGGTCAGTTATCAGTCCTTTTGGGGAGCTAATGTCTAGATAATCTTCCTAGATCTTCTGCTTTGCCACTTACTCAGGATTGATCAATAAATATTTACTAAATGCCTAATATGTGCCAGGCATTGAATTTGAGTACATTTCATTACATCCCAAACACCACAATCCAACATTAAAGAGAGTCATTTGCTAATTCATACTAGTACATCCATGGATCCATTACCATATAACTTAAGCTTAAGGAGATAGCTTGATGTAATGAACAGTGGGCTAGACTTGAGGTTAAGAAGACTTGAGAGTGAAACCTACCTCTAATATTTATTAGCTCTGTGATTCCAAGAGAATTATTTGACCTCTCTTCCTCAGTTTCCTGATAGCACCAATATCTCTGAGTTGTTATGAATTTCCAAAGTTTTTATTTGTCCTTCATTCTCGAAGAGGACCATGACATCAAGATGATGGCATGACTTGCAGTTGACTTTAATTTGCACTTTCTTCTCCTGAGCCATCTGGGTCCATAGCCTGATATTTATCAGGACGACTGGAGATAGCCCAGGATGCCATGTGAGACCCTGGCCCTTTCAGGCTAAGATCTTATCATATTCTCACTTTGAGTGAGATACACCCATTCAGTGAACTGGCTTCTTTAAGTAGTTACTCAAAGGATGACTCCTTTAATGAAAAAAAAAATCAGACTGTGAAGGGAAGATCCTCAGGGTTCATGGATAAAAGAGAAGCAATTCCTATTTAGTAATTATTCACCCTGTGCTAGGTGGGTTCCAAAGAGATTTTATATATATGTATGTATATATATATATATACATACATATATATATATGTATATATATATATACATATATATAAAAAACACTTAAAATTTTCAAGTATTATGTAACTATTACTAAAGCATTAACAGTAACAAAGTATTATATAATGATTTTGCTATTGTCATATCTATAATATTATTGATGGTTGTGCTACTTTCCATGGTGCTAACCATAAGACATACATATATTTTTGTTTCTCTTCAATTCTTGACCATATTTTCCATAAAGTCTCCATAGAAAAACTACTTAGTCTAATCCAACGAACAATCCATGGGGATTAGTACTAAGCAATCCATATGTTACCAACCAATAAGTCAACATCTACGAAGCACCTATGGGCTTTGCCCCTGAAGATACACAGACAAAAGTTAACCAATATCTGTAATATATGCAGGGAGTTTATGCTCTACTAGGGGAAGCAACATACACATATACAAGTAAATGCAAACTAATCTCAGGGTGCACTTCCATTTGGATCAGGAGAGGCCTTGTATAGGGTATTCAGTTTGATCTGAGCTTTTCCAGGAAATTTTGGAGACAGAAGTAAAGAAGGAGGGTATTCTAAGCATGATGGGAGGTGGAATGTCATGAATGAAGAACTAGAAGTAAGTTAATTTGGCTGGACTGTAGAGTGAAAGGGAATTATAATCCTGTAAATGTAGTTTGTTGTACAATAGCGATAAATTGTGAAGGCCTTTACATGCCAAATACTATTCTGATCCTAGAGGCAATAGGGAGCCACTGGAATTTTTTGAGTAGGGATGTCATGGTTAGATGTTACTTAGAAAAATTACTTTGGCACCTGTGTGAAGGATGAATTGGAGATGGGAAGAAGCTGGATGTAGGTAGATCCACTGAGAAGTTATTTCAACTGTCCAGGCAAGAGTTATTGGAAGCCTGAACTAGGGTGGTGGTTGTGTGAGTGAAGAAAAGGGAATAAATGAGTGAGAAAGATGTTGTAGTGTTAGAATGGATAAGACTTGATAGTCTATCAGTCAGTGAGTCAAAAGGAAGAATAGGGGGTGACTCAGAGGCTTCAAACCTGGGTGACTAAGGGAATGATGGTGCCTTTGAAAATTGTCCTCTCATTCCTACTTCCTGACTGGCCCAACTCATTTTCTGGTCATACTTCTCCTGGTTGATGCCATTTATGAACACAAGTTAATCAATGTGTGAAACTCATTTTAGGACCCATCCAAGATGGATGTGTGATCTTGTGAGTGTTCCCTCCAGTGATATAGACCATGATCTTTCACTCCTACCTACTCTTGGCAGGTTTTCTGGTCCTTTCACTCCCACAAGGTCATTCCAAGTAGGAACAGAAGTGATTTTCTATCTCTGCTACTCTAGAGATCATTTCTAGCTTGCCTTTTTTTATACCTTCAGTGGACCAGCTTGATGCTTATTTTTAAGTCTCCTACTTAAGGAAATAATAGGATTCCTTCTATCCTCCTATCAGGGTCAATGATTTGCTTAAAAAACAATAACAATGTACTGTTTTTTAAGATTTGGTCTTTCTATCTCATCTAAGGAGTACCTGTCTCATCTATCTCATTTAAGTGCAAGGGCCTAGGCCCACTCTTGTAGCCATATGAGTTTTGACCTGCTCCATTTTTAACTTGATATCTGACATCTCTGCTCCCCTGGGACTTGCCATATTAATGTCAAATTTAGATCAGATTCTTGGTAGGCTTGACTCTACTTGACTCTACTGAGATCAGAAGATCCTCCAGCCTCAAGAGTAGGGATTTCAGATGTGTGCCACCACATTCAGCCCTTTATACTATTTCTTATCACAGAATCTAAGAAAAAACAACTTGAAGTGAAATAATGCAAGGGACTTTATTTGACTTCTTTGGTTGAAGATCAACCCCATGGGAAAAAGAGAGCTTTCAAGTGGTCATATTATCAATAGTTAAAAACATTTATGGGGCAGCTTGGTGGCTCAGCAGACAGAGCGCTGGGCCTGGAGTCAGGACTGAGTTCAAATGCAACCTCAGACACTTAATTAATTGTGTTACCCTGGGCAAGTTGATTACTTTATCTTTGCTTTAATTCACCGGAGAAGAAAATGCCAAACGCTCCAGTATCTTTGAGAAGAAAACCCCATGGACAGATTGGTCTGATATGAGCCATAGTGTCATAGTCAGACACAACTGAAGGACTGAAGAACTGTCTTTAGGACCTTGACTAGTTCTAGGACCCTGGACAGCTAGCAACCTCTCAGTGACCTGGGCAGCTCTTTAAGACAATACATGGCAGAAAATGTGCCAACCTTCACTGGTGGAAGGAATTTCCTCACCCTGAAATTACCTATGCCCATGAAATCACAAGGGTCACTTCCCTGTTCCTTTTCTCCTATGGTTCCTTCTTTGACTGGATTCAGTGGCCTTGACCAGCCTGACTTTCCCTAGTCTAGTCAGTATATGAATGCCCATTCACTCAGAGCTAAATGGACATGAAGTGCTCTTGGGCTTGCCATTTATGAATGGACACAAATCCTTTGCCCTGTGCTCTGGCTCCACCCCTGTGTTTTTGCAGCCTTTTGGAATAAGGTCAGGTTTGGGATCTGCCTGCTTATCTCTCCCATGGCTGTCCAGATAAAGATTAATCTTAAGCTATTTGTTTTGCTGCTTAACTCAGCCAACAGGAGGGGGAAAATCCCCCCACTGAGATCTGTTTTTTTATGAATGGATGAATGAATGAGCATGATGTAACAGGCTAAGAGAGCCTGTCTCATGAATTAGCATGAAGAGACTGTGGATGACAGACAGCAGTAGTCTATTTAAATTCTACTCAAGTGCAAGTTAATTGTAAAATCAGAGAAATCAACCTGAAATATTAAAAGTCTTAAGTTATAGTTTAATATTTTCTCTCACAAATATGATTTGTCATGTTGCTAAAAAACGTTCTCCTTTCATTTGCAATGGGTGGTTCTTTTGCTATGATTTCCTTTTGATTTTTTGTCTTCTGGCTCACTGTTAATGCAATTGGTTTTTGCCAGAGTAGTTTGTGAATTCTAGCATGAATTTCCATTGAATTCTTAGCCTTGGCAAACATCGTGTTTAGGCTGAAAGACCTTAAGTGAATAATTTAACATGGTTTGTGATGGCACGTAAATATCTCTGAGTCTCTGTTACATATATGCATACAACAATGATAAACTGGCATCCATGATCCTAGTTAATCAAATAATGACCCTGTGAATTAGATAGAACAAGGTTATATTTATATATAAAGATAGTGAGTCTCAATTGAAGTTAAAGATCAAATAAGATCGAATCTGTAAAGTGTTTCACAAACCTTACAGCCCATATCAATGCTCTACTGTTGTTACTAAATGACTTGCCCAGGGTCACACAGCTATTAAATGCCACTAGAAATTTGAACCTAGGTTTTTCTGACTATATCCAGAATCTTGTCCAATATGGCACTTAATTATGTCTGTATTAGAGTGTAAGACCATGAAAGACAGAGATAATAGACTTTTTAGAACTACAGTATTCTAGAGATTGAAAGGAATATCAAAATCAATTTAACCTTCCTTTTTATAGGAATCTAATTCAGCTTCAGGAACATAAAATATTTTCCTGTATGATGCTGCTTAATAATTATGTGTACTTGAGCTGTTATGCAAATATGTATTGTATGAAAGTGTGTGCAGAAGAAAGTGAGAAAGACCTTCATCTCCCTGTGGCAAACTTATGGGAAGACACAAAAATGTTCCATTGGATGAGAGGGCATGGATCGATTGTAATTTACATTGAAGGGAATGATATCTGCAAGGATAAGATCATGGATCTATCTGATTATCTGATTGTGTATGCAGATTAATGTTTCCCAAACCATTGAGAGGTGTCATAGGGTAATGAAAATAATATCTGATGTACTAAGTGTGTTACCATGGGCAAGTCACTGAACATCTCTAAAGTGGGTTCATCTATAAAATTGGAGGAACCCAACTCACAGGATTTCTGTGATATTCAAAGATATGTACGCGAAGGGCTTTGCAAACTTTAAAGCACTATGTAAATGTCAGCTATTGTTAAGCCATAATGTGACCTAAATATGAGTTTCCTGGGATTCACATTAATAGTCTTTCCCCTATGCTCAATAGCTGAGACAACTTAGGTGACATGGTGCATACAGCACTGGACCTGGAATCAGCGAGACCTAAGTTCAAGTCTGGACTCAAATACTTACTAGATGTGTGACAATGGGCTACGTCTGCCTCAGTTTCCTTCTCTGTAAGATGGGGATACTAATATCACCTACCTTCTAGGGTTGTTGTGAGAATCAATTGAAATTATATTCTTAAATCTTTGCAAACCTTAAAGCATTATGCAAATGGTAACTGTTATTATCCAAATATAAATTTTCACTTGTTATATTGTCTTGATTTGTTGTCTGTTTTAGTGATTAGTTGGAATGATAAGATAATGAGGCCATATCATAGATCAGATGCTCTGGTAAGAAATCCTGCCCTGACCCCTTTTGGCAAAGACTGAGGATGTCGGAACAGTCCAAGCAAATTGAAAGCTCTGTGTATGTACACGTTCAGAAGAATGCTTGTATAAGATACACTAATAAGAAAAGTTTATATATATGCAAAGCAGTTTTCTGACCATAATCTAGCCTAAAATGTAATTTGTACCCCCCAAATGATTTATTTTCAAAGGAATCAATCATCCAGCATTTATTAAGCACTTATGTTTTTACAGACACTGAGATAAGGATCACCAAAAACAAAAACAGCTCACAAAAATATACATGGTAAAAGAGTATGCACTAAAAAATTAATTCTAATTATACCCCACACTCAGATTTTGTCTTAGCCAGATTTCAGTCCAATACAGTTGCACACTTCTACATGTATACAATTACAATTTGAGATAAAACTGTGAAGCCACTTTTCCATCTTCAACCTAAGAGAGCTTGTCCAGGATAAAGAACAGACCACTTACTCAGGAAAGTTTATCTTCTAAAATTAATGAGTCCACTTCTGAAGAATTTACCTTTCAGAAAGCATCTGTCTCTCCTATATCAGGAGAACAAGTTCCTTTTTCAAATACAATGAAGAAAGAACAATGTTGTGTACGGTTGGTAGGACTGCACTTCGAAAGCAACCAGAGAAAACAATAGGCCGTTTAAAAAATAGATGTTGCCAGTTTTCTGCATGTGTCAGAGTGTAACTGTCCTGTAATCAGCTCTGAAGTGATGCTTTTGTTTTCTTTTCTTTTACAGGTTGTCTTAGTCTTTGCTCTTAGCATTGGGGCCCTTGTCATATACTTCATAGATTCGTCAAAGTGAGTATTGTCATACATTCTCTTCTCCCTCTTTTCTAAAACAATGACTAACCTTTAAAGTATCCATTATCTAGTTTTTTCTCCTCTCTTGACACATGAACTTCACTAGTTTCTTCATTGTGAGAAGAATCTTTGGAAGAGGACAGGGATCCTCTGTGTTGACATAGATGGCAAAGCTTTGGGGAGTATAATTAGAGCCTCTTGTGTTCACTTGGTTGGGGTAGAAGAAGAGGAACTTGGATGCCTGTGTTTCACTCCACCCAACCTTGAGTATTGACTTTAGCGTAGGGTTTGCTGAGTTGCTTCTTGAAGCGAAATTCAAACTAAAAAAAAAGCAAGAGCAAAGAGGCATTTAAGGTGAATCTATAGCCCAAAGGAGGCTCACCAGGAGGGTTTCTACCATAAGTAATTTGGAAGTGCCATGGCTGTTGCTTTTATAGGTCAATTTCCTTATTTAGGATTTCCTTGTATTCCTAATGTTTGGGGGAACACCTGGCAAGAATAAAACTATTCTTTTTTGCTTTTCACACTGAGTTTAAAACTAAAGTGTCTCCCAGGGAGTTTCTTGGTGCCTAAAGGGAAGGAGCCTATAGATTCACACAGGAACTCTTGAGGATGGAGAGGTCAAAATCACCTCCCCGCCAAAGATTCTGTAGATGGAATTTATGCCAGCTCTTTTTAAGCAACCATATGAGGGGGTTGTTAGACCTCCCTGACCCTTAGCCTGTGTCAAGCACTATGTGCTTAGCTAGCTGAAGGCAGATGAATCTAGAATACAGTCTCACTGATTGTGAGCTCACCACAGTTCAGTTCTGGTTCAAATGAAAGCTACCGTTGGCAGCCACAATTTTTCTGACTATTCTGGTTGAAACTTTCAAAGCGACAGTTAACCCACTGGGCAAGAACTGTGCTGGAATCTCATTATCCTCAGATGGTGCACACCTTACTTCTAATTCAAAAATCTAAGAACTGTGCTTGGGGACCTTTTCCTTCATTTCCCACTGTGAAGGTATTTCCTGAGCGCCATTATCTCTATCCAACATTTTCATTGCTGAAGACTCAGACCTCAGCTTTCTTAAACCCCACATTCAGCACTACTTCTGAATGGTGCCTTCTCAATGCCGATAAATCGATCCTTTTGATATATTTTCATTCAATAGTCAACAAGCTATGGGCTAAGTGCTGGGGATACAAAGAAAGACAAAAATAAGGGCCCAGGCCTGGAAGGAGCTTACATTTTAATGGAGGAAACAACCTGCAAATAACCGTGAGCATATAGGAATTCACAAGACAAAGGGAAGATTATATCAGAGGGAATCTAGATGCTACCTCAGAGTCTCTGCATTTATATCTAGAACCCAAGAAACCTTCAGGGAACAAAAAGGACATAGAAGATTCTTATTTTGTTCTCAGAATATTGTTCTAGGAGGAAGTCACATTTAGAGATCTCTGACTACTAAAGGTTATTCAGCCTCCCACGAGGTTGGACCATATAGCTATAATTTGATTTAGTCAGAAAAAATTCAATCAAACGTCAGATGCTGGTTGATTAAGAAGGAACAGAGCTGTGTAAGACCTGGAGGAATGCAGATTCCTATTTTGGGAAAGGTAAGTATTTTAAAATATTTACCATATTTGTTTCCTTATCTTTTTTTCTTGTTGAATTGACATTTTACTAAATTCCTTTTCCTTATCTCTAGAAATAAAAGTGTGTGTCCTCAATATCTCCCCTCATCTCTGCCATCATACCCCTGGTCTGTACTCAGGAAGTCAGTCTCTGGATATAGTACTCATCTTCTAGGAAAAGTGGGTCTCTTTCTGCAGGTGAGTGTTGGAATTGGATGGCTGCTGGAAGTAGGTGGATGAATGGATGGCCAGCATGCCCCTTCATGGACCATTTTATTTTCTCTTTTCTCTCTTGTTTTGTTACTACAAATAAAATAGTGATCCTTATTGACAAAGAGTTGAAACGTTGTTCTTTGTAGCGTCTCATAGCATGAACACCATTCCTTGGAGAACCAGACTTTGTCTTTGTTTCCTGGGATGTGGAAGAGAAGAAAAGATATTTAGAAACAAAATTTCTCTCTCCTAAATACCCTACCCCATCCTACACCACACAATGAATCTAGTCTCTGGAAGGAACTGGAGAGTAAACAGGGTTGGGATCCTCTCTGATACTATTTTCTCTCATAAAGTTGGTAAGATTCTATCTTGAGGACCCTCAGACAATTATCAGCAGTATCTGCACTGCAAAATTAGCCTTAGATTTCCTGCAGTTTTACTGTTAGCTATTCTGAACACTGATCCAGAGGGCTATAATTGCACAAGTTCTATCGATTTTAAATGAAAACTCTTAGACAACCAGAGTGTAACCAGACTCCACTGTAACCAGTAACCACTGACATTAGGCTCAGAAGGCCTAAGTTAGTACCACTTACTATTTCTGTGATCCTGGGCAGGTCGCTTTGTCTCTCAGCTCCAGTTTCCTCATCCATAAAGTGGGCATCATGACATCTGTGATACTCATCTCACAGGGTTGTTGTGAGGACCAAATAAGAGCACTTTGCAAACCTTAAAAACTGTGTAACTATACATATGTAAACCACTTTGTAAAGTACGTACAAATGTAGATCATCATGCAGCAGCAACAGCAGCATAACATCCCATCTGTCTGAAGACAGTCCTTCAGCCTAGCTCTAGTCTTCCCTTTCCTGGTTGATATTAGATCTTCTGTACTTTGGTGGGGGTGGGGGATGACATTGAATCTAGAGTTTCATTTTTATAGGGAACAATATGGTTCTATAGCATCAAACGATATGGTTCTATAGCAAAAAATTAGTCTGTAACTCATATTCTTAGAGGGGCCTTGGTATACTGGGGGGCAGTAAGGTCTGATGGATTGATAGCAAGCCTTGGAAACAAAAGATTTGGGTTCAAATCTTGTGACTGACATTTATGACTTGTGTGAAGGTGGTCAAGTCACCTAACTCATTAGATCTGTTATTAATAATACCTTACGATTATTGAGACCTTTCTTATATCTTTGGCTTTTAATTGCTTTTTTGGAGAAGGCACTAACACTAGAGTCAGCACAGTTATCTCTTTCCTTTTACCTGGAAAAGTTTAATGATAGCTCATACTCTGAATGAATGACTGTCTTCTTGGAGGTTTGTAGCTTTAAAATGTCTGTTAAAGATGGCATTATTTATGTAAAAAGACCAAATGTGTGGGGTATGAGTGAGCTCAAACTTAAAGCAATTAATAGTGGTTAAACACAACTTGATCAAAAGAAAGGAAAACTTTTCCTTCAAGAAGTGAAGCTGCCTTTTTTTTTTACATTTTAAGTCTATGGAAGTTAGATGAAAGGACAAAGTCAAAGTGAAGAATCTTGGAATATCCAGTTGTCTTATTCTAAACCACATTAGAATTTATTCTCATGTTTAACTCATGGTTAGTGTGCCCTGGGTAGGCGCTGGGAGACAATCTTTATAATATTTAAGCATCTCAGATATATAACAGACTGGAAAATTCCTGCCAGCGGTCATAGCAAGCTTTTGATTCCTCTGGCAAAGGCATAGAGAGTACAGAGTAGCTCACCCTGTGGTGTATTTGGCAGATAAATAATAATACTTTTTAACTTTCGTAGCATTCTAACATTTACAGATCCCTTTACAGGTATGGTCTCATTTGTTCTATCTCAATGTTCTTGTTATTTGTGTCCACTAAGATATTGTGATGGAAGTTATACTAATCAAAATATACATTGTTCAGAGTTATTGGACTTTCTTGATATCCATTAGGTAGTTCAGAGAGTTTTTAAGTGGGTTACATTTTTTGTTTCTTTGGTATCGACTTTCAGAACTCTCCCAAGATCTTAAAGAGCCAATGGATTCATTATTTCCATTCATTTTTACTCCTGCAGTCCTACCCAATCAGCAATTCCATTTCCTTGTTATCATATGATAGGACCCAGGAGGAGCATTGTGTCAAGGACCCTATAAACTGGTATGATGTTCATGAAGATCTTTAAGGATTGTCCAATAGTTTAGATTCTAAGAGTGAAAAAGTAGCTAAGACAGAGTTAGCTAGGGTGCTAGGGAGCCAACATAGTCAAAGCGAAAAGCTCTATAATCTGTTAAACTACACTTCAGTGCAGGGATATGCTTTTTAATTATATAGAGGGAGGCATTCTCTTGTGTTTTTAGTTAGATGTTTGCGACAATCTCTAACAAGTACAGAAAGGCATTAAAGGTCTTCATCGTTAGTTGTTTTTTTTAACACAAATTCTGTCAAAATATAGGCTTAACTCTTTCCCTTTTACTTTTCATTTTCTCTTGAGGATTTGAGTTAAATTCAGGGGTCAATCACTTCTGTCGTTGTCTTTATTTCCTATTGTTTTTGGTACCAGTGATGTCCCTTTCTTCTGGTACACTGTAACATTCCATAACAGGATTTTTTTGTACAACCAAGTCCAAAATGTCCCCTGAAAGACATCCAGGTGATAAAGTCACTATCGCTCTTCCATCCCTGATTTTCCCCCTAGACATAGGACCAACAATTCCTTTCTAATAAATAAGAGGGAGAAACACAACTATGGCAGAAAGAGGTAGAATTCATGAATTGTATAATAGGAAGCCAATGCTGCTTGCAGAATTTCAATAGGAAGTTAGAAGCTGTAAGAAAGGGAAACAGCTTGGAGTCCTTGGGATTTGTATCCTTTCAGTAACATTGTGGGCAATGATGATTCACATGTGTGAAGATATTTATTCCTTTGATTAATGTTTAAATTCAGGTTCCTCTCATGCTACAGCTACGTGGATTATGAATATTTAATAATGCATATACTTAAAGTGAAGGTCAGGGCCTGATCACTGGTGACTTCAATGAGGCTTAACATCGCAGAGAGGCAAGCAACCTGCTGTTAGCAGAGTAGAGCTGAAAGGTTATAAGTTGTTAAAGTCGTCTCTAATGGCCTTCTTTTATTCATTCCTAAAAAGCTGCTCCAGAGCAGAGGCATGAGTGCTAATTTGACCAATCTTTCCTGTTGACTTCTGGTCCTTCACAAGGCTGTTTCAGGGTTATGACCACTGGAAATAAGAGAAGCAGGATGAGTTTTAGGAAATGGAAGTAATCACTATGTAAACATTTCTATAAAACTTAAAAAGAACTTTTCCCATCTCCTTCTTCTCCCTGTCACTGCCACTCTTCCCCCCAACACCACCCCACTCCCACCCAGGGCTGTTATTCGACTTCCTTTAGGCTAATGACTATTGTCTACCATTCAGACTCATCAAAGACATTTGCCATTTTGCAGGTTGTTAAAAATGCATGTAGTCTGATAGTCCACAAAAGCTCTCTGGAAGGCTGTAATGAAGAATGATGGGAATGTGCCTGGGAAAACAGGGCTTTCTTAAGGAATGGAAACCAACTAGAACAGAAGTTCTTAGAGGTGTATAAACTTTTCGTTAAAATGCATTTTAATTCATTTTATAACTCTATCCAATAGAAATTGCTTTCCTTTGTAATTTTATGTATTTTTATTATTTTATTTTAACATATGTAAGCATGCTATGTTATACAAAAACATTATTATTGTTTTTGAGTCACTTTTCAATTGTGTCTGACTCTTTGTAACTCTATTTGGAGTTTTCTTGGCCAAAATACTGGAATGGTTTGCCATTTCCTTCTTCAGTTCATTTAACAGATAAAGAAACTAAGGCAAACATGGTCAAGTGACTTGCCCAGGGTCACACAAGCTAGTGTCTGAGGCCAAATTTGAGCTCATGAGGAAGAGTCTTCTTGAATCCAGACCTAGTTCTCTATCCACTGAACAACCTAGACAACATTATTCTGAAGAGTCCAAAGGCATCACTAGGATGCCCAAGACACCCATGACACAAAAAGTTAAGAATTTCTGTTCTACATTATAGATTTAGAGCTCGAAGGGACTTTATATAGTGTCTAAACCAAGACTGTCATCTTACAGTTAAGGGAAGTGAGGCCAAGAAGATTTAGAGACTTTTACATTATTGCAGAAGTAATAAGTAACCGAACTGGGATTTGAACCTACATCTTCTGATTCCAAAACTAGAATTGTTTTCACTTTGCCATGCTGCCTCCAGGTCTTTAGAAGCATGGGTAAGTCAAACAATAGTTTTCCCTTTGTGACTATCTTCAGAAAAGCTTTTAACACATTATTGTTCATATAGAACTTTAAGAACAAAGGAAACATTGGAACAATAGAATCATTTTACAGATAAGCAAATTGAGACCCAGAGAGTTGGAGCAAACTACTCAAGGTCACACAACTAGTTAGTGTCAAATCTTGGACTTGAAGCCAGGTCCCAAAATTTCTAGTCGAGTACCCTTTTCACTGATTTATTGTTTCTTAAACATCAGTTGTTCCAATCATCAGGAAAGTTATGTCTGTTGAGGTAGTTAATACCTGAATGAGACATTTTATTTTTAAACCTTCAGCTACCTGGCAACTCATTTGTAGCAAAATGAAACTTCGTTTCTTTTCTTTTTTTCATTTCTCCTGTAAATAGATGGTCACAATCTGAACTCTTCTTCCTCTTCCTTCTTTTTCTTCTTTTTCTCTTCCTTCTCCTCCTTTTTCTTTTTCTCCATCATTCCAGATTTACTTCTTGGTGTTCAGATTTAGTTCTGGCTTAACTCTATCCAGAAGGTCCTGGCTTTTGCCTTTCATCAACATCAATATGGCAGCATTGCCTAGCTATAGAAGGAGTGGTTAGTGAAAGAAAGAACCTACTAGTTAGCCCAGTATGCCATGTGGTACACTGAACATTTAATAAATACCTACTCCAATAGGATGTGTCTTATTTGGGATAAAGAAAAAATGAATTTGCTGATTCACACAATGAAACTTACGACTTTTTCTATCTTCAAATATCCTTTAGTAGGCAGTATTTCCTCCTTTTGCTGCAATTACTTGTTTTACATAGTATGTCAAAGGAGTTCACAAGATTTTGATATACACTCTAATTCTTCATCATGAAGTGGCACTTTGATACCAGTTTTAAGCTTATTTTCTGAAGTCAAGACTTGACTGTATGTAGCCCGCAGGTTTTCAGTAAGATTTTAATAAGTCAAGTATGTTTATCTCCATCTGTTGGATAATTATTTTTTAACCTTTCATGATATGTGGCATAGTGCTGTAACAAATTATCTCTTTTTCAATTAGTCAGTCAATAAACATTTATTAAAAGTGTACTATGTACCAGGCATTGATATTAAGTGCTGTGGATACAAAAAAAGTCAAAAGATCATCCCTCAAGGAGCTCATAGTCTAATGGGAGAGACAATATCCAAAAATCTGTACAAACAAGGTACGGAAAGGATAAATTATAAATAATCAGCAGAGGAATTCCTATACTTCAGGAATAATTCTTGTCAATCTCTCAGAGCTTCCAGTTCCATTAAAAGCATAAAAACATCCCTCAATCATTTGGGGGGAGTGTGTATATGTATTACAGCTTGATGAAGAGGCCTACATGTCAGAAGCTTTCCTATACTTCTTTAACAATGATTTTGGTATGGCCTTGTATGTTAGTTTCATTAGTAAAAATTACCCTTTTCTAATTATCAGTACTTTAGGATTTGCTGTATCTTGTTTATTACAAGTATATTTTCATCACAACCTCTTTTCACTATTTTACCTGCCAGGTCTCCCTGGAAGTCGTTGCTTATTCTCCGACAGTGAATTAGGATATTTCACAATAAATTTGACTGTGCTTGGTAGTGGAGTTGTTTCCAAACACACTTGTATCTGTACTTTAGTGCAACTGACCCTGTTTTATTATGGACTTGACTGATACTTAAAATGCTTTATTTCCTTCCATCAACAACCCCCATGATATTTCTACCAATCTTTGAAATGAGTTCTTTAAGGCCTCCAATTGTATATATTTCCTTAGAGTTAGATTCACTCCTAAAAACCATAAAATGAAAAACAGAGAAAAAGAGAGCAATGAAACATGAGCGTATAACCTAATCTCCATCATGAAGACTGAGACCTAGCTAAAAAGTAAGGAACCCCTTTAATTTAGTTTCATGTAGTCAAGATCATGTGATCTAGAACAACCTAGCATGTGTAGAAACTCATAAGTATCACCAATGATATCCCAAAATAAAATTATATCAAAATTAGTTTTATCCCAAATAATTCATACACTGTTGTACTATAGGATTCTGGGATTTGCTTGTACTTAGTGAATTAGAGAATATGAGTGTTTTCATTTCAGTCTTTGTCTTGCTAGTGCCTATCCATGTTCCTGGCACATAGTAGGCACTTAATAAATGCTTGTTAAATTGAACTGTATTGAAGAAACCAAGAAAGTCTGGAAATCTTCTCCTTTGAAGACTTCTAATACTATTGTTACTAGTTAGGTACAAATGAGAGCAGTTCATAAAAAAGTTCTAGGCTAACCCATTAGTTAAACTCACTTATGTTCTTACAGAGTTGCAGAATTTAATTACCTTCTAGATGTTTTTTGCAAAATACAACATAGCAATTTTATCCCCATGAATGTTTCAGGTTGTGGTTAGAGTGAATGCCCTTGCTAATTTCCATCATCTCTGTCTCACACCCCACTCATCTATGCCCAGTGTCTCAATCCATGGCAAGAGGCATTTAGGATCTCAGATGTAGAGCTGGAAAAGTTCTTAGAGCAGTACAACTCATTTCACAAATGAGGGAACTGATTCCTTAAAAAAAGGACACATAGGTCATTAAGGGCAGAGCTGAGATTTGAACTCAAATTCACTGGCTACAAATCCAGAGTTCTGTGAAGCAAGATTCTGGTCTTTTTTTTTTTTTTAATTATATAAAATTTCACTCCTTCCAGTTTTGGTCTCAGAGATGGCAATCACCAACCATGAATCAGCAAAAAGCCTACTAAATGTTTAGAACATGGTTGGGAATCCAAGAGAAGTAAATACTATTACTGCATTCACAGTTGGCCTGATGACAAACTGTACCCCCTAGCATTTCATACAGGAGGAAACCTGCTTCCTCTACTTTTGGGACCTTGTGTTTAGTCATGTAAGTGATGTCCAATTCTCTTCTTGGCAAAGAAACCAGAATGGTTTGTTATTTCTTCTGTAGCTCATTTTACAGATGAGGAAACTGAGGCAAAAGTGGTTAAGTGACTTGTCCAGGATCACACAGTTAGTAGGTGTCTGAAACTGGATTTGAACTCAGGAAGATGAGTCTTCCTGACTTGGAATCTGGCACTTTATCCACTGTTCTATCTCCTATTTTAGGTTGCATTGCTCCCTCTTCATGGCCTCTAATCTTCTACCTTAGTTATGAAATAGATTGTAGAGAGATTAGAATGTTAGAATCATAATGGGTCCTAAAGCTTATCTGGTATCAAAGCTTAGCTGCCTAAGGTAACTTAGGTCCAGCTAGATTAGGTGAGTTTTCTTGGGACACTCATCAAGTTCATGGAAAGGTCAGTACTAGAACCTGGCAAGTTCAATATTTTGTCTTTTCTATCACACCCATTTCAGTCAGATTCATTAAACTTTTCCAGAAGATGGTTCGTTGTGCTATAGCATTCTCTTCTATTAAAAAAAGCCTCCAATTTTCTCTACCCTTTACTGACATTTTTATTGTAAGGTTTTAGTTTAGAAAATTATGGGTAGAGAAAGTTCAAGGTCAGGGTGTTCAGAACAGTACTGCACATCTGTGAAAGGGAGAGAACAGTAGAGTAGAGCAGCTGGGAGAAAGAATACAATATCAGATGGCAAAGTATCAGAGAACCACAGTGGGGTGGGAAAAGAGGGAGAGCCTTAAGGGAAAAGAAGCTTTAAATACCTAGCAAATTGAGATGTCCTCATTCCAGTTTGAAATTTAACCCTTATGAGAGACTCAGTACGGGGGAACATCAATTACCCAATGGCACCTATTTGTGTCATTTGCCAACTCAAGTGCTATGGAATGTATGAGCTATATAGACTCAGACTATGTTTTCCCAGCTGATAGCCAGAAGAAGGTTTTGCCAGTTGTTAAAAAAATCTTTCTTGTCCTTTATTGGTTCCACGATTCTGATGGAGTGAGTACTTAGGATCTTAGGACCATAGATCTAGGGCTAAAAGGAAGCTTAGAGACCATCAAATCCGAATTCTTCATTTTATAGATGAAAAAAGTGAGTTCCAGGATGGATAAGTGACTTTTTAGGATCACGCTGCTAGAACATGTCTGAGGTAGATTTTAACCCAAACCTTCCTGACTCCAAGTCCAGTGCCTTATTTACTAAACTATGTTGCCACTCCTTCCATCCATGGAGACCGCAACCCCTCCATGTCTTTTCATCCTTTGAAACTGTTATCTATGTTTTCATATAAATCATCCATGCAGGATTAGTCAAATTCAGTGGAGATCTCCATATTCTTCTTTTAAAATGTTTTATTGATGCTCTTTCATATAGACGTATATCTTTGTCACTATATATGTATATTTTATATACATGTATGTATACATACACACATATATATACATACACACATATATACATCCACATGCGTATAATCTCATTGATACTTTCCACTGACTTGCTCTTCCTTCCAATCGATCTCTCCCTTGTAGGAAATGCATGCCTCATCTGTGCTCCAAGTCCGCCAAATCTCTGTGAAACTGAATAGATGGTTCTCAAGCATTCTATTGACTGGAATCCCCCTATTGTTCACCTGGTTATGATTTTGCCTAATATGTATTAGGTTGGTGTAAGATGATAACATTTCAAATTGATGGATTTCACTCATTTTGGCCTTCAAGTTTCCATGGCTACCCCTTTCTCTACATTGGTAAGGAGCACTCACTTTGACCATGCCTTTCCATTGGTTCCATGGACACCTGCATTCAATATGGCAACACTGAGCTGCAGGGGAAGGACTTTAACTTCTTTGACTTCACTAAGGAATCCATAAGAGGACAAAATGGAAAATTGCTTCCAGTTTTGCTAAAAAGAACAAAGCTTAAAATTGAATTTTAGAGATGGAAGGACCTTTTTGGACCTCTATAGACCTCAAGGCATGTTGAAATGAGTAATGGACTTGTTGTCAGAAAACCTGAGTCTATATTCTAGCTCAGGCATTTACAAGCTATTAGCAGCGCACAAATCACAAACTATTAGAGCCTCAGTTTCCTTATCTGTAAAATGGAATTCATAAGAATTATACTAACTAGCTCATATGGTTATTGTGAGAAAGTATTTTTCAAGTCTTGAGGTTGTTCACAAATGTGTTATTAGCATTAATAATTGTGATTGGCAATTACAGTTATTGATGATGAACGTTATCATTGTTAAAGATAATGTTAGCAATGATAACACTGTGGCTAAGAGGGATTAAGTGCTTCATTCAGGATCCCTCAGCAAGTCAATGATAAAGCTGGGAATCAAACCTAGACTCCCAGTGAGTAATCATCCCACTATCCCACTTGGTATATTCCCTTTAAACTGAAACTGATTTTGACATACAGAAGAGGACCAGGATCTGTTCTTTAAAAGTACCTTAGAAGGCAGGATGAAACTCTGGAAGGGACTATGGCCTTGGAGCCAGAGAATAAGGGTTCTAAGCCTGTCTAAATTGTTTTTACCACCTGTGTGGTATTAGTCACTAAATTTCTTTGAGTCTCATTTTCCATACCTTGAAAATGGGTGGACTGGACTAAATGGCCTTTGATGTCCCATGACTTATTGTCCTCTAGCCCAAATTGTTTCTTTGACAGATAGGGAAACTGAGATCCAAAGACACCTCAGGAAGTCAGTTGCTCAAGATCACAGGAGTAATAAGTAGCAGAACCATTAATTGCATCTGAGTCTTCTGGCAATAAATACACTATTTCCTCCTCCCAAGATGGCACTGTGTAAGCCCTTGTCCTCCATGGAAAGTCAATCTGTCAATCTAATTCTTGAATTTCAGGCTGAACTTTAGGGTCAATGGGGGAAAGGGCAGGAGGAGCCACGTTGGGAAGGCAGTTTACACAAATTAGCTTACTCAGCCTCTCGAGGCTAGAACAGCCTCTGCTTTGACAAAATTTGTATGCTGCTAAATGTTTTCTGCATCAATTACATTGCGTCCCTATTAGCATTCAGCTTTGAATTCGGACCTGCTGCCTCACTTCATTTCTTCATTTCTCATTTCTTTTGGTTTCATTCCCCCTAATTTCTTCTTGATGCTTCCTGTAGGATTCTTACCTTCTGACATTAATGAATGCATATGCCCACGTGCTCAAGATTTTTGCCAAAATGTTATGTTCTCTGGTACCTGGCATGAGGCTTTGCATACATTAGGTATTGAATACATGATAGTTGAACTGAAAATACTTTTGTATAATATACTTTCAGGCATACTATTAAGTTGAGATACATACACTGAAGTATAAGGTATATGGAAATGTAGACAGAATTATAAGTTACATATATTATATATGTATAAAAGTTACATTGAGTTTTACATAAGGTTTAGTATATATATGTGTGTGTGTTTGTATTTATATACACTCAACTACAAGTTGTATCAATAAATCAATAAACATTTGCTAAGCATCTATTATGGGACAAGCATTTTGCTAAGCTCTGGGGATACAAAATGAGGCAAGAGGCAATGCCTGACCTTGAGGAGCTTACAATCTAATGGTGCATATACACACATATACATACATGTATGTGTATGTATATATGTATATACATAGAGATAGGTATAGATAGCTAGACACATACTCATATGTATAGATATACATATACATATATATATATACATATACTCACATACAAACATAGACATGTATATATACACACGTGTATATTTGTATATACACATGTGAACACATTGTGCCATCCATACACATGTACATCTATACATGTCGAGCATTGCAATTACTCTATGAGATGTTCAGAATAGATATTCTTACCCCTGTTTTTATACCTAAGGAAATAGGCAGTGGTTAGATGACTTACCTAAGGTCTCATAGCCTACATGTGGAAAATGAAAACTTAGGGCTGTATTTGAAACCTGGGCTTTTCTAATTTATACAAGTCTCTTTCCACTACCCCATAATTCATCTCTGTCAATAAGAAGAAACTGCTTTTTTTCTTATCTCTCTTTCCCCTTCAGTTGTGAAATGCAAAGCAAAATCTGAGTTGCTTCATGGATGTCATGTAGCTTTCTTGCTCAAGGCTACACCAAGCTATATTTTTCTCTACTTCCTTGCCTAGATCCCTTTGATGTTTTCTGTTGTTAGGACACTGCTCTATGGCTTCAGTCTTTCCTGTCCCACTGGAATGGCATTAAAATGTCTCCTCATGCAAAGACTTGATTCATTTTGAACGAGAAACTTTTAAACCCCATACAGCTTAAGGCAAATACAAAAACCAAGATACAGGAGTCCTGCTTAACACTTCTTCTGGAAGGCTGAGTGTCCACTGTGGTGATGGAAATGGTAACATCCTCATCTTTGGATATCTAATGGGATGGCATGAATAGAGCTGGGGAATCTTCCCTTTCCCCTCCCCCCTTATTTCCATGTTCTTCCTTCTGACAGCCTGACAAATTGTAGCTTTTGGGAGACCCCAGTCCGTGATGAGTCATTTGTGGTTTAAAAATAGAACCCCTTGCAGCAAGGACACCCTTTTGACTTTTGATATGCATGACACTGTTCGAATAATTTGAAGGGTGTGTGTGTGTGTGTGTGTGTGTGTGTGTGTGTGTGTGTGTGTGTGTATGTGTTGGGTCAGGGTGAGGAGAGGCACTTAGTCACATGCGGAATGAAAATACTGAGAATATTCGGCCAAGAGAGCACTAATAATATTCTGCTGTCCCCATTGGAGCAACCTAGACAGTTTCAAGAGCATGGATCTTAGACTGTTAGAATCAGAGATTATCTAGTCTAGGGGGTTCTGCCCCTAGGGTCCATGGATAGATTTAAGGGGATATGTGAACTTGGATGGGAAAAATAATTCATTCTAATTTTCACTCATCTCAAGCTGAAATTTAGCATTTCCTTCAATTATTAAAATCATCATTCTGAAAAGATGCCCATAGGCTTTAGCAGATAGCATTAGGGGGTAGCGGAAAGAGTCCTGGACTGTAATTTAAAAAAGTCTGGGTTCCAATTACAACTGTAGATTCTCAATGACCACTTATGGACTTTGAGACCTTAGGGAAGCCACTTAGCCACTATTTGTTTCCTTAGCAATAAAATGGGGAATAATACCTTTGTGAACATCTCTCAGAATAGTTACAACATTCAACATGACACAAAAAAAATGTTAAGAACCTTTGATCTAATCCCTTCACTTTTTAAACATGAGAAAACTGAGACCCAGAAAGGGGGAAGCATTTGTCTGAGGTCACATAGTGTCTATACCAGGGTTCAAACTCATATCTTTTGAATCCAAATGTACTACTGTTTTTACTGGTGAGGTTGGCTCTGTCTTCTGAAAGTCAATCCACAAACATGTATTGAGTATCATCTAAGTGGTGGGGAATGCAAAGAGCTCTCTAAGGCCAGCCTTCTGCCTTCTAACAGCTTGTACTACTACCCACAGGAGTGCTTCCCATCCCAGATCTAGTCCTGCCTTTTCTTCCCCAGGTAATTCTGTATGCATCATCTCCCACATGTGGAATGGTCTCTCCCCCGATATGCTCCTGTTGAAATTCTTCATAAAATTCTTCTTTAAGGTCAAGTTCAGGAGCTACATCCTCATTTAAGTCATCCTTCCCCATGGCATGCAATCTTTTTCACAAATCTCCTATCACTGTTTACAACTCCTCCCCCCTCTCATAGATATTGTTGCAGTTGTCTTATCTTTGATATTATCATGTAAGCTCCTTAAAAGCAGGCACTGTGTGTCACGATCATATCCCTAGCAAACAGCCCAGTGCTTTGTGTCTCTTTGTGACCCCATTTGATTTTTTTTTTGGCAAAGTTTCTGGAATGCCATTTCTTTCTCCAACTCATTTCATAAATGAGGAAACAGGCACATACATTTCAGTCATTTTTCAGTTGTGTTCCACTCTTCATGATCCCATTTGGGGTTTTCTTGGCAGGAATACTGTAATGGTTTGCCATTTACTTCTCCAGCTCATTTTAAAGATGAGGAAGGTGAAGTGACTTGCCCAGGGTCACACAACTAGTAAGTGTCCAAAGCCAGATTTGAACTCAGGAAGAGTCTTCCTGACTTCAGGTTCAGTGCTCTATCCACTACACCACCTAGCTGCCTTTGTGAAGAGTAGATATTCATTAAGGTTTGTTAAATTGAATATAGTTTGGAAAATGAAGTAAAAATAAATACAATGAAACTGTTACATAGCCATGCAAGGTGACAACTCCAAAGGAGACAGTAGGCAGAGCTTCTCAAAGTGTTGACTCTAAGTGTTAAGGATTTAGAGGGGAGAATGATGACGGTAAGTGGAGATGACTTCTTGTAGGCTATTGTCACAAAGGCAGATATCTGTGCTAAAGGAGAATGATTTTTAGCACATCAACTTTGGGAAGCCCTAGAGACTGCCGCACACACTTTGGAACACCTTTCAGGTAGGTATGATATGGTGGAAGGAACATTGGCCTGGGAGTCAGGGAACCTGGTTTCCAATCTTGACTCTATTGCTCATCTAGTTTAATGACTTTAAGCAAGTCATTTCCACTCTTGAGGTTTAGTTTTCATTCCTATTAAACGTGGAAATCAGGATAGATAGCCTCTATTGTCACTTCTGGCTCTAAAATCTAGTTTTGAGACTCATTTTTATTTTTACTTTAAGGCATTAGAAACTAGATTGGGTTAGGTAGCGTAGTGCCTAGGAGTAGATGTTTAATATGGCACAAGAAGGAGTACCATCTGAAATGGAATCAATTTGCTTGTCAGATTTCTTTCTTTGAGTATTTGCATATAATTACAACCTATATATACTTCTGTTTGGAAACTTCTTGAGAATGACTTAAATCCAGCCATTTTGTCTTTTTAAAGTTGATCCCCAGAATACATCACTTCTTATCAGAGGTCTTGTTTATTAACTTTCAATGTGCAAATGCATCACGGGGCCCCAGCAGGGGGCAGAAAGGTTGAAGGTAAATTGAGAACAGAACTGATGAAATGGGAAAGAGCCAGACAAAGCTGTCACCAACTAGAAGGCAAAGCTCCTGGGGAATATGTGAAGAAAGATCAAATTTCCTTTTGATCTCTTCAGCTGCAGTATCCTTTGGGAAGTTTTAAAAGATAAGAAAACATATTCAGAGACAGATGATCTAGTAAATCACAGAATGGCAGATGAAGCCTTTAATTGCTTCAAATCAAAAGAAGCAAATGCCCCCATTTCCAATTTTGATTTGATGATTTAGTTTTGGCAAATATTAACTTCAAAAATACTGTGTAAAACAAACCAAAAAGTACCCAAGTATCTGACATTAAATTGTAACTAAAACCTAAAAAGCTTGTCTTTCTGATATGTTTTGAATGATATATATTTTCTTTCCTTAAAGTTGGAAATGCAACTTAGTAGTAGATTCCTTTTTCTTTTTTTGAATTGATGTTACTCACTTAAATGCCAGGAACTATTTTCATAAAATAAAATTTAATGGGAATGAGTGTAAGTTATTTGCATTCAAAAACTCAACTCTACATGGTGAGGGAAATATAGATAGATAGGCGTTGTGTTAAAAAAAAAGTTCAGGGGGGTCTTAGTGGAGTAAAAAGGCAACAAAAAGGAGTAAATTAGTTAACAACATGATGTGCCATCCCCGAAGTCCAAGTTAATAAGCACTTTCTATGTACCAGATACTTTGCTATGCTCTGGGAACCCAACCCCTACTCCCAGAAAAGGAGACAAAAACAATCCCTGCCTTCAGAGAGTTTCCATTTTAACGGGATAGACAACTTGCATATTTATAAACATATACAAGATATAGTAACATAGAGAAAAGATATTCCTAGAGTGTAATACTAGAGCAACTGGGAAAAATAGGAAAGACCTCCTACACAAGGTGGTGTTTGAGTTGACTCTTAAAGAAGTTGAGGATTCTGAGAGTTGAAGTTGAGGAGGAAGAGTGTCCTGGGCATAGCGCTGGACCATGAAGAAGGATGCCCTCAATAAGCCACACATAGAGAGGTATAGCATCCCAGAAGAGAGAGGAGATAGTCATACTATCATATCTCTGCTGGTCTGTCCCACAGCTTGTATATTGCGTTTAGCTTTGAAACACTTTATTCTAGAAATCACATTGACAAAATGGCAACTACAGATGGTGAGAGGACTTAAACTAAGACACATGTCGATTGTTTGAAGAAGCTGAGGCTATTGAGCCTGCCGAAGAGGGGCTCGGGCAGAACATGATAGCTCTTTTTTAAATATTTGAAGGGTTACCACTTGGAATAGGGATTATATTTGCTTTGCTTGGACCCAGAAGAGAGAATGAGGAACAACATATGAAAGTTACAGAGATCTGAGTACAATAAAAGAAATAACTTACCAGACAGACATTACTCAAAAGTCAGTTGACTCAGGAGGTAATGAGTTCCTCATATTTTGAAATCATCAAACAGAAAAATGGATGACCAATTTTAAGGAGAGCGCTATTTTAGTTTTTTGCTGGCCTGGATGAATTCTGAGGTCATCACTCTCTAGCTCTGAGAATCTGTTTTTCTAAGTCTGAATCCTCCCTATCCTAAAAAAATAGTTCAGAAAAAAAAGATCTGATTTAACTTGTAGTTTAAAAACCTGGGTTTTGAGTCTCAGGTTGCGTCCCCTTTCTTATACATGTAAGTTTAGTCAAAAATGTTGACATTCTGAGTCTCAGTTTCCCCATCTGTAAAATGGGGAAAATCATATTTGCAGTACCTCTAAGAAAAGCACTTTGTGATCCCTAAAGTGCTATAGGAAAGTGAGTTGTCAGTGGTCTTTCTGTAAGTGGAGAAAAATTGTCATAGGTCTCTAACCATTTCAAGTTATCTCACTTTAATGAATATAAAATGTTAAATAAATAAATTTATTTAATAAAAAAGTTATCTCACTTTAAATGAGTTTTTAGACTTAATTAATTAATTACGTAATTTTATGCTTATACTTAATTCCTGCCTCCATGTTAGTCAAGGCAAACACTGTCTATCATGGGAGTAAAATCATCCTCAATGTATTATAAACCTTGAAAGTTGCAAATCACTTTCTCTAAAAATTTTGGATAAACAAAAAACGCCATTGTTTAGGAACTGTGAGAGCTTTTTAAACATAGTTGGTAAGTCACATGGACCTATTTTCCAGGACATAAATGGAAGTCAGCCTCAGCCTATCCTCCTTCAATTATCCAATCCTTTTTTAAAAATGTGGCCCAAGTCCTTTTGTCTGCCAGTTTGTAACTCTAGCCACAGGAGATCTGGTTATAATAGTTGTTAATAGAATTTATTATTGCTTAAAATGTAGATTCAGTTTCACTTAGAAACTAAGCAAATCTACAAATGACACAGGTGTAAATCCATATATGTTTAGCAGATATAACTTTGTAGTCATATCCATCTATTTTTATCATAATTTTCTGAATTTATTCTTTAACACTTAAACACGTTTACTTTAATTTAGCAACTAAATAATAACATCTCTGTTCCCTGTCTCTCCTGGCTAAAGTCATGCCTTGGCTTCTACTTTTCCAGATCTCAGATAGGAGAAGGTCTGAGTTTTGATCTGTCCTCTACCAACGATTAGCTGTGTAATATTGGGAAAACCAGTTACCTTCTCTGAATTTCACTTCACTTATTTATAAAATGAAAGGTTTAGACTTACACAGAGGTTTTTCCTTTTTTTTTCATTATGGATCTCATTGATTGATGAAGCTTATAGACCCCTTCTTATAAAAAAAAGTTTTCAATGTTTAACACAAAACATAGAATTTCAAAGGAAACTAATTATATTATGAAATAGTTACCAAATAAAAAAAATAAATTCATAGACCCAAGTTAAGAACTCCTGATCTAAAGATTCTCCAGAGTCCCATAAGAAGAAAAAACTTCTGGATTAATTAACAAGATTAACTGATGGGCCAACCTAAGTGTATGTTGTGTAAGTATACGTATACTTTGAAAAGAAGCAGCCAAGGCTTAGCAAAGGTGCCCAAGCGCCTGAGTGACTGTGTTGTTCCAGCTACCCGTGCTCCTGCTCCCTCCTTACCTGTGACCTTTTCTTTCCAATGTGAGCTCAAGGTGGAAGCAAACAGTGGCCATGTTTACTGAGCTTCTTTAGTATTGAAAGTGACTCAGCCAGCACGTTCCATGGGGAATATTGGAGTATTACAGTGTTGTGTTCTAGTTTGGAGTCCTAGATCCCCCAACCGAAAATGGGAACTGGGAACGTTTAGCCTTAATAATAAAAGACTTGCTGAGGAGGTGCTAGGAGGCATGAAAACTGTCTGATCACCTGGGATAGAGACTGGACGTGTTTGCTTAAGTCTAGAGTAGAGATGGAGCCATAGGTGGAAACAGCAGAGATGCAGATTTAGGCATGATCTAAGAAGGAACTTCCTTAGACAGCTGGATGGTGCAATGGATAGAATGCTGTACTTGCAGTCAAGAAGACCTGAATTCAAGTTCTGCCTTGGAAACTTAGTAGCTGTGCAAGTCACTGAACCTCTTAACCACTGTCTGCCTGAGTTTCCTCAACTGCAAAATGGGGGCAATAGCAGCAGCTACCTTCCAGATTATTGTAAGACTTCAGATGATATTTGTAAAGGATTTTGCAACCTGAAAGTGTTGGATGAATGCTGGTTACTGTTATTAATTGTTGCTATTATATTATAATAATATTTTAGCCCTGCTAAAGTAGGGCTCTCCTTAATTAATAGTAATGGTACTTGTTATTCTTGCTGTGGTTATTCATAACAGTTGGAACTGTCCAAAAGTACACTGGGTCATTTTGAGAAGCAATAAATTCCCCGTCCTGGAAGTCTTTAAGTAGAGATGGACTGGCTTTCGTTTCTTTACTGGTAAAATGAGGGAGTTTGACTAGACAAGGGTTTCTTTTCTTGGGGTCCATTAACTTGTGTATATATACACGCACATATACATATATGCATTTACACATACATACATGCAAATACACACATATACACAGAGAGACAGAGAACACATACATAAATGCAAATACATATACACAGAGAGACAGAGAACACATACATACATGCAAATGCACACATATACACAGAGAGACAGAGAAAATGACATTTCAATTAGAATTGGTTTCCTTTATAATCTTATGTATTTTACTTAATGCGTTTAAAGATATGATTGTGAGATGGGATTCCCAGGCTGCCCTAAGTGTCCATCTCTCTCTCTCTCTCACACACACATATACACATACACACACGCACACACACACACATACACACACACATGCGCGCGCGCGCGCACACTCCCCTATGCCTTCTTGTCAGGGATGTTATGCTGAGGGCTTGTATTCAGTTAGGGATCAGACTATAAGGCCCTTCCAGAGCTGAAATTCTGGGATTTTAGAAGATGTGTGGGCTGTATGAGAAAGACCGTACCATCTTCCAACTAAACAGATGTCAGTCCTAGTATTTTCCGGGTTTACAAAGAAAGCAAAGAATGAGTCTAAGGTTCCAGTTTAGATAAAGTGTTCTGGATGTCCTAGAGGGAAAGTGTGGGTGTGGGCTGCAGAAAAGATATAGAAAGAAGTGGAATATCATTATAGCGATCTACCTGGTACAAGCTTTTTCTTTTTTTATCAGCAAACATGAAAGCTCTCTCCCTCTCCTTGAGAATGGGGAACTGCCTAACAAGGAGCGGTCTTTAAAGGACAGCATTAATAATTAAGATCAGCTTGAGAAAACCATTCAGCCCCATTAATTCCTGCCAGCTCATAGCTCTTTTTTTAATCAGGAGGGTAGTGGGTTCTAGCAAATACCAGCATGTGTGATGGTAGGGCAAAAGAAGTAAGTGATACAGGATGGGGGACCAGTAAATGAGAGGATCTGAGACAATGAGTGGATTTCATCAGAGATGAGATAACATGCTAACTGGTCATCTTCTCATAACTCTACATGTAGACCCCGAAGAACCATATTAGCAACAGCAAATTCTCCAGAAGGATGCATGGGCCTCCAGATCACAGAAGAGGATCCCTTGAGCATGATCATTGTCTGTCTGAGGTGTCCTTGGCTTCCAAAGCCAGCTTGCTTTTCTGTGAGAGTCAGTCCTGGATGGGAAACATTTACATTACCGAGGCTAGGGAAATGACTTCAAGAGCATGTTTTGAATCTAACCCTAAGCCTACCATTTCTCCTGAGAAATAACATGGTTCTTAATATCCTTATGGGTAACAGTAATAGCTACATTTACATAATGCATTAAAGTTTACAAAGCACTCTATTTACAATTTCTAATCCAGTGCTTATATGATGTACATACTTCGTTTGAATATTTCTATTTTGATAACGAGGAAATTGAAGTTCAGAGATTTGTACCTATAGGTAATCAGTGTGAGCGTCAGAATTCACACTCAGGTCTTTTTTTTTTTTTTTTTTTACTATTACTGTTTTGTTAATGACCAGGAAACTTTCACTGCCTAACACATGATAAGACTTTAATGAATGCTCATTGACTGACTGACATTATACTGTTTCTTCCAACCTTTCACACATAACGAGAATCTAGACCTGACCTTGCTAAGAGCAATCCTCTTACTTCTCTCGGAAATCTCCCCCAACTCCAGTCAGCTGCCCTTTCTACAGGCTTCGCAGACACACCTCTTTTCCTCTTCCTTTCTTCCATCTCCCACCAAGCTCCAGTCTTTGGACGCCTGGGAAGACTCAACTGCTCCCCAAACTGGAGACAATGAACTCTTCACACTTGACATTGGTTTTGTAATTTGCTGAGGGCCTTTGGCCTGAAATGTCTGTCTTTAAGACAGTTATTCTTTCCACTTGTTTGTCAATCAAATGCATATGTCCTACCTCAGGAATGGACTCCACTCACTTCCCTGCTCACAAACAGAACCAGGGCAGATACTTAGTGAGAACATCACCATTGCTAATGCTGAAGAAAGAGTCAATTGACTACATCCACTTAGGCCCAGTCTGGACAGAAGATCCTCCTGAGCAGGGAGGCATCCATCAGTTGACATTCAATGCTCAGCGCAGAACACTGTATTACCTGTATGAGGCATCCTGAGGTAAAGATTAAAGGAGAAGCAAATGCTGTCAAAGCCCTGTCTCATTTCTAACCTCAGGCCATACCCCCTCTGTCTGCAGCAGCAAGGTATGATTTCTACCACCATTTAGACCATGGAAGCTGGCCGAGCCAGAGAAAGCTCCGTGTGCTGCTCAGACCAATTCTTTGTCTAATTAGGGAACAAAAGGGCATCTTCAGGGAAAGACTTAGTTCCCATTCAGTGCACCCATCCTCTTCCACTCCCTTCCTGTCTTCACCTGTCTGAGAACCAGCAGACTGTGACAGTTTAATTGGTCCGGGGAAGCCAGGACAGTGGCTACGCAGGCTGGCGTTCCTGGCAGCTTAGAACTCAAGCACCTCTGAGCTGATGAGACTTGGGAAGGTGAAGCTAAGAGGACGGACCAGTGGGTCTGCCCTCAGAGAGAAGGGGCTTTGGAGATAGAAAAACCACAGAGCTCTTCCCTCTCCATAGCAGAGCATGTTTTGTTTTGTTTTTGTTTGTAGCCACAGGATTTAGGACATTACCTGGCAAGGAGTGAGTACTTAATAAATGTTTGTTGACTGACTGGTTACAGCAGAGAACTAGCAGTGCTATGTAAAATGACATTTACTCTCCTTCAGGACAGGTGACCTTGTCTGTCAGGGAATGGAGGAAGAATGCAGTTCATTGGGAGCATTTTGGGGAGGGTAAAGTGTGTTTGTCCTTCCTTGCCAAAGAAGACCATCAGAGAAATGATGACATGACTTGCACTTGACTTTGTTTTGAGTGAGGGAGGACTGTGCAGGTCACCAGACTCACTTCTCCTCCAGAGCCATCTGAATCCAGTGACCAGATATTCATCAGAATGACTGGAGATGACCCAGGATGAGGCAATTGGGGTTAAGTGACTTGCCCAAGGTCACACAGCTAGTGAATGTCAAGTGTCTGAGGGAGATCTGAACTCAGGTCCTTCTAACTCCTTCATTGGTGCTCTATCCACTGCACCACCTAGCTGCCCTGGGGAGGGTAAAGTACTGGTGGGAGGGAAATATCTCTGGGGAGAATCGTTGTTGCTTGTATGATTTGCTCAAAAACTCAATCAACAAACATTCCTTGGACACCTTTCATGGTGCAAAGAATTGTGTTTGGCTCAGTGCCTGCCACATGGCAGGAACTTCCTAAGATAGAAACTAGACCTAAGTTTTCAACAGTGTAGGGAAACCCTAGGTAAGGAAACTCGCCTACTAATGCAGCTCGTTATCTTCTCTGTGTAGCCAGTACACTGAACACCACATCCCAAACCACACTACTACATCTTCCCCACAGGGTTCTAGGATAACCTCTGAGAGTCTTGGGGGTTTTCTTCTCCAATGCTGTTGGATCAGTTCTCCACTGTTATGTGCTAGACACTTATACGCCATGTCCATTTAATGACTTCTCATTTAACTCTTACATTTATTTCAAAGATACAACAACAAAATTTCAAATATTTCCACCCAACACATCAGGGGCATATTCTTTCCTCTACTACCTCCGATTCTGGGGAGATGAGGCTCACAGTTTTCACATAGCGTTGATCCTACCAAGCGCATGTCTAAATAACTGTAATAACGGAAACAACAACAGTTAATATTTATGTATCTCTTACTAGGGCTAAGCACTATACAATCATTAGCTCATTGGATCCTCACAGCACCCAAAGGTGCCATCATTATTAGCCATTTTACAGGTGAGAAAGTCGAGGTCAACGAGGGTTAAATAACTTGTCCAGGGTCACATAGCTAGGAAGTGTCTGAGACTGGATTTGAACTTGAATCTTTTTGATTGTGCTGGATAATTAACAACAAAGGAAACAATTCAAGATGTACAATTTATTAGCAGAACAGATGTAATAAATGACAAAATGGGCTCCTCAATCAGTCCAAAAATACTGAATACAGAGGGAGAGAGATTTTTAGGTATCAAAAATAATTAATCAAATAAGACCACTTAATTAAAATAAAATAATTACCAAAATTAGGTAATCTGGTTTCTAATTAAGGGAAAGATTAGGGACTTTCCAAGTTGAGACAGGGAGAGAAAACAGGTACAATCCACTAAAATCCAAAAAGAAGGCATCCTACTCCCCCCAAGCCTCTGTCGTCCATCAAAGTAACATAGAAACAATAACTAATTGATCAGTGCAAGACCAGTTTTCAGATAAGACATATGGGGTGTTTAAGATTTACGACTGTGAGAAAACTCCTTGCCTCAGTCTTCAGATCTAACTGGGTTTCTGGTCAACATAACCTAGGTCTTTAACTAAGAGTCTCTAAGCAACAGGTAGAGATGGTCACAATTCCCATAACTGAATAAAATTTTTTTCCCCACAAAGAGAAATTGGCCTAGACCCACAATTGAATAGGAAGGGAACTTAGCTGAAACCAGAATTGAGTCATAATATGTATGGTATCAGTGTGGTTTACTTAATTCCCACATGATTCTAGATCTAGCACTTTCTCCATCGCACTCTCTAGCTGCTCTGTCCCTGCCAGAGGTTTCTTCATCTATCATTCAGTTCATCAGTAAGCATGTATTAAAGGCCTACTACATGCTCAGATACTGCTGGTATCTGAGGTTTGCTCTTCTGACTCTGAAAACACAAGGTTGGAGCCTCCAGTTTAATCTCTTTCACGTAACAGTTGGCAAAGAAGGGCAGAGCCGTGGGGCCATTTTGGTCTTGGAAAGAGCAGACACAAGGGCTCTTACAACATTGTCTGTCACCAGACACCATCAGTGAAGGAGTCAAACCAAGGGGAGAGATCCAATTCCCAGTTCCCTCCACAACCACAACCTATCCTATCCACCATGTAGTTAGCAGAGCAGAACAAGCTACAGAATGTCAGTGCATACTCCAGTCTCTCCAAAACATTTCCTTTGTGCAGAATCCCAAGTCTCTCAGAAGCAGCAGCACACTTATCCTCTTTCGCATGGTGAATGGCATCAAAGATGCTCTGGGCATGTGTTAGTACCCTTATAGGTCTTTGGCAGCTAGGTGATGCAGGCCTAGAATCAGGAAGACCTGAGTTCAAATTCTGATTTAGATATTTACTGGCTGTGGGACTCTGGACAAGTCATCGAACCCTGTTTGCCTCAGTTTCCTCATCTGTAAAATGACCTGGAGAAGGAAATAGCAAACCATTCCAATGTCTTTGCCAAGAAAACCCAAAACAGGATCTCAAAGTCAGGCATGATTGAAATGAGGGAATGACAATCATTGATAGTCTTTGATTACACAGCCCAGTATGTGGCAGGGGTAGAACTTGGATCCAGGGCTTCTTGGTTTTCAAGCAGGCTCACTAACCACTCTGTACATTGCCTTTCTTAATAAGTGATTGTTAATTGGTTGATTAAGCACTATGGGGAATCCAATGGGGCAAAAGACATGATTCTGCACTTGAAATGATTATCATTTAGTTTTGGAAGGCAAGTCAAGCCAACATGAAAGTGACAAGAGATGGCACAAATTAATACCTGATTAATAGTGAAATGAGTGCCATGGACATGAGAAAGAGTTCAAGAGGAACACATGCTGGACTTGGAGTTAGGAAGGCCTGGGTTCAAACCCTACCTCTCATTCTTACTAGCTCTGTAACCACTGACAAGTCAGTTAGCCTCAATCGAGCCTCTGGTTCTTCATCTGTCAAATAATCAACTTGAACTTGACCTCTAAGGCGATTTCTGCTTCAGAAACAAAGATCCCATGACACTAAGCAGCTGAGTTCACAGATTTCTATGGTGGAGAGAATTTTGGAAAAGTTTTATGGAAGAGCTCATATCTGAGAGACCTTGAAGCAAGAGTAGAGGTAACCAATGGGGCCAGGGGCATTTTAGGAGAGGGTTGCTAATGTGATCTAGGACATGAGTGTTAAAGTGTAAAGGGTATGTGTGTAGAAAGGAATGGAAAGGATGAAGTTTAGCTCATTGCAAGAAGTTTAAGCAAAGTAGTCATGGTACATAAGGTTGGAAAATCATGCTTCTGATTCTAAATTTAGAGTGAGAAAGGATCTTAGAAGGTCATGTAGTTTAGCCCCTTATTATATAGATGAGAAAATGGAAGCTCTGATACATTATGAGTAACTATGAGTCATAAAGGTAGTCATTAACTTGGGGCCAGATTATGGAATTCAATGCCTCTCATTTTTTCCATTGGGGTATATTTTTATGAGACTAGTCCTCCCACTGTCCATTAATCCTTCCATATGATTCCTACATTATATAGTGAATAATCATCATGAGCATTGCCAATATTGTCACATCTTAATGTTATGGGAAGAGGACGGAATCATGGTGCAGTGAAAAGAGCATTGGCTTTGGTGTCAGAGGAACTGAGGTTCCAAAGTTGGCCTGGATTCTTAACACCTGTGTGACCTTGGGCACATGAAGACTTCTCTAGGCCTCCGTTTCCTTATCTGTAAAACAAAGGGGTGGCAACTGGAGTCTAAATTTGTGATTTAACACTTTGAAGTACTATTAAAATGTCAGGTTTATAGCTCCAAAACACCTGATAAATGAGTTTATTCTCCTTGTTGTCTTGGTCACATATCCTGAAGAGAAAGAACATTCTTTGCCAACACATTGAACCTTCCCCAATATATGTGTGTGTGTGTGTGTGTGTGTGTGTGTGTGTGTGTGTGTGTGTGCGCGTGTGTGTGTATACACATATACCCCCACATGCACACCCCCCCCACAGAACATACACGCGCACACGCACACACACAGACACACGCATGCATACACTCCTTTAGGCTGCCACTTAGCCCTCAGGATGTAATAGACGTCTATTTTCTCATCACAATTTAACAGGCATATTGAGAGGGTTGATGAGGTCATGACTGAGAAACTCCAAGTTCTCCACCCAGAGAAGACCAGTTAGGAGTAAGAAGGAGAAGGGAGAATTGAATACCAGCTACAGTGTCATATTAGGGCACATTGCCCCTTTTGCAAGTGGACAAATGAGACAGTCTCCAGGGGGGACTGCTTTTAATTGTGCGGTCAAATTAACTTGGATCTCAGCTTAATGAAGTGCTTAATGACCTGCAGGAGGCCCATTCCTAATATTTAGATACCCAGGTTGTATACCAGGAAAAGGATGAAGGTGAAGTTTGGGTAATGCTTATGACTATTAATAGTGCCTTGAGTCCACTAACCACATCTTTGCAGTAGTGCACCTTCAGATAGTAAGACCACCTAGTAAGGTCAGTATCTGCTCCCTTTTCCCATTAAGGTTTAATGCTGCCTTTCAGGTTTCGTAAAGGGACAGGAATAAGCCAACAGAGAGAATATTTGACCGGGAAGTCACTGCTCTCCTATGTCTTAGGCCAAGTTGGTTCAGCATTCTGAAAATTAGTGTCCTCATTTGCCTAGAGAAGAGAACATCACTCTCTCCTCTCCACTTTTTTTACCAAGATGCAGAAAATTTGTTCATCCCTTATTTAATGTCAGGGTTCCTAATCCCTGGCTTTTTACAGATAGAAAGTTATAGTGAGTGGATGACACGCCAGACATGGGAATAGAAAGTCCTGGGTCCAAATCCTGCCTCTGATACTTAATAGCTATGTAATTTTGGGACAAATCCTTTAATTTCCTTGAATCTCCTTTTTCTTATATGGAAGATGGATCTAACATCTGTAGTACCTGTCTCACAGGGTCATGTGACTCAAATCAATAAGTACTAATTAAGCATTTAACTATTCGCCAGGGACTACTAAGTGATGGAGATAGATTAATATTAAAAAAGAAAAAATAGGCTCTGCCCTCAAAGAGATTACATGAAAATCATTTCTTACATATGACGCACTCACATACACATGTGTATATAATGTATATGGGTGCCTATATGTGTATATACACACCCACACACACCTACATACACTCATACCCATATATATGTATATATATATAAATACATTTATACACACACACACTCACAACTAGGTGGTACAGTGGATAGACTGCCAGTCCTGGAGTCAGGAAGACTTATCTTCATGAGTTCAAATCAACCTCAGACAGTTACTAGAGGTAACAGGGAGCCACTTAAACCTGTATGCCTCAGTTTCCTCATTTGTAAAATGAACTGAAGAAGGAAATGGCAAACCACTTAGTATCTTTGCCAAGAAAAACCCTAAATGAGGTTACCAAGAGTTGGACACAATTGGAAAACAACTGAGAAAAAATATATGTATATACACATCTATACACAATACACATATACATATATACATATGGGTATGTGTGTATATATGTATGTATGTATGTACACCTACCCACACATACACACACACACACACATCTATATATGTATATGATAGCTAGTAGCATTGTACTCTGACTCCAGTCTAGAAAAGGTGTTTAGAGTCTGATGCTCTTAGCATCGATAAAAGCCCTTGTGAGACATGGTAAGGATAAATAACAGAATGCTCTCTTCTCCAAACTTCCTTATTGCTGTCAATTTCAGTTCACAACCTTACTATTTTCCTCCACTCATCACTCTGACTCAGCCCATAAATTCAAATCAATTGTCAAGTCTCACTGAGTCTGTATTACTTCTCCAACATCCCTTATATTGGTCTCCCTCTTCCTTCTTACACAGCCACTGCATTAGTTATTCAGACCCTCATCACCTCTCCCTCAGACTATCCTCAAAACCTCTTAATTGCTCTCCCTGCCTTGTGTTTTCATCGCTGTTCTATCATTCCATCTTCCACATCACTGCCAAAGTGATTTTTTTCCACATCATAGATCAAATGGTTTCACCCCTCGCCTTAATGAACTCTGGTGGCTCCCTGTTACCTCTAGGATCAAATATATTGACCATATTTGACATTTAAAACCCTTCACCATATGGCTTTAATCTACCTTTTAAGTCTTATTATATATTATTTTTCTCCTTCGTTCCTTGTATGTTCTAAATGCTTTCACCGTGTTGCTCCCATGTAGATCACCTGCCATCTTTATGCAGGTAATTCTCCTTTCCCTGAATGTCCTTTCTTCTTGGAATTCTGAGTTTCCTTCGTCTCAAGCTGCATCTTCTGCAATAGGTACTTCCTCATCCCCCCAACGGCTAATATCTTTCCCTCATCTCAAACAAACTTTTTATTTTTAAAAAAATAATAGATTCTTATACATATTTATATTTTCTCTCCCAATAAAACATAAACTTGTTGAGGGTAAGAACTGTCTTTGTTCAGGAGGAGCTTAAAAATTTCTTAAATTATTGAGCAAAACAAAATTTTAGATCTTAAAATCACACATGCATGAAGAGTGACCTTTAAGGCTAAGCCCAAATGCCATCTTCTAAGAATCCTTTCCTAATCCTCTCAGCTATTGGTGCCCTGCATTCCCCCTTTCCCCAGCCTTCTGCTGTATGACTTCCCATGAGGAAGTGATCTTCTCTCAGTTTTGAATTTACTTATATGTGCACATGTTGCTACACTTGAGGACAAGGATGTTAGATTTTTTTTGTCTTCTTGTCTCCAGGGTAATGGTTTGTAAATAGTAGGAGCTTAATAAGTTTCACTGATTCAATCAATTGATTTATTCACTTAATCAAACAATAGAAGAGTTAAACACTCTAAGAGTTTTCAGAGGGGAAAACAAATAAACAAAGGCTTCATAGTAGAAGATTGTGGAATGAGTGGATATGGAGCCTGGAGTCAAGAACAGCTGAGATCAAATCCTACTTGAGATAGCTTTGTGATCCTGGGTGAGTCATTTAACTGCAGCCTGCCTCAGTTTCTTCATCCATAAAATGAGAATAACACCTACACCCCAAGGGATGTCAAGAAGATCAAATGGGTATATGTAAGGCACTTTATAAAACAAACTGCTATATCATGGGTGCTCAGGCATTCTTCTGTTATGTATGACTCTTTATAACCCCATTTGGGGTTTTCTTGGCAAAAATACTGGAGTGGTTTGGTGTTCTCTTCTTTAGCTCATTTTACAGATGAGGAAACTGAGGTAAACAGGGTTAAATGATTTGACCTAGTCTGAACCAGGATTTGAACTCAGGAAGATTAAGTCTTCCTGACTCCAGACCCAAGCACTCAATCCACTGTAGCGCCTACCTGTCCTATTGCTGTATAAATAGGCATCATCAATTGCCCAGTACATTTTTACCAGGAAAAATTCACCACAACTCCACACAAAAGAGTCAGCCCTTCAAGGGTGGAGAAATAACTAGAAGACCACATCTTTCAATTTTCCCAGGGAGTTTCCTTGAAAGCAGCACCTTACTGATGAGTGCAAATTGGCAAGAATCACTTCAGACTTTTTCTTTACAATTTGAAAGGAGAAAGGTGTCCATGTGTGTTTTCTGAGTCGCTGGGTTTTTTTTCCCATCAGCCAGACAAGGTGTTGAAAACCTCGTTGTTTCTCCAGGGGTGGGTTTCTCTCAAGGCCCAATCTGAATAATTTGTCAATCCAGGCATATTTAAATCTGAGTTATTTACAGCTGACCTCTAGGGACACGAACTCTTTGGTAATAAAGAACTTAGTGGGAAATTAAAGAAGTAATCAGATTGTTAATTGAGGTTATCCGATTCACATTAAGCAGAGACAAATTAAATGGATGGCTTTTGGAGACTTGGGATATCTGCTGTGAAAAGGAAGGAAAAAGGAGATAGTGTTGAATTCTCTGTGGTGATTTTTCCAAAGTAGTAGGTCACCTTCCTCCTGAGGAAAAATGTCTACCCAATGAACATTAATTTTGACTCAAAGAGGCAAAGAAAATAACTACTATGTGGAAATATGGAATAAAAAATGTTTTTTGGAGCGTTACCTGTTCTAGTCCCAGCTTGAACACTAATCAACTAGCTGTATGACCTCATCACAGGACACAGTGGGCTTGCGATCAGGAAAAACTCATCTTCCTGAGTTCAAATCTAGCCTGAAACACTTACTACTATGTGATCCTGGGCAAGTCACTTAACCCTGTCTGCCTCAGCTTCCTCATCTGTAAAATGAGCTGAGGAAGGAAATGGTAAACCACTCCAGTATTTCTGCCAAGAAAACCCCATATCAGGTCACAGAGTCCGACATGACCCAACAAATGGACGACGGCCATTAAGAACTTAGCATGTAGGTATGCTGGAGAAAGAAAAAGTGAAAACAAACCCTGACCTCAAGGAAATGACTTTCTTCCAATAGGGAGACAATATGTACACATAAGAGCAATAGAAAACATTTCTACAGCACCTTAAGGTTTGCAAAGTACTTTTCATTTGCTATCTTACATATGCCTTGCAACAACTACAGACAACATTATTGTTCTCCTTTGATAGGTGAAAAACCTAAGGGAGATAGAGGTTAAGTGACTTCCCCAGGGTCCCACAGTCAGTACTAAAGATGATGATGATGATGATGATGATGAAAACAGTTATGATATTAACAGCAAAGACTAGCCTTTTATAGCACTTTAAGGTTTGCAAAGAATTTTACAAACATTATGCCATTTTATGTTTACAACTCTGGGAGGTAGGTACTATTTCCACATTAGCTATGTTTCAAAAGAAAACAGACACACAGACACAGACACAGACACACACATACAAGAAAAAATAAAGAAAGAAAAGTATAATCTGGTCTTTATTCAGGCTCCCTTCTTTCTCTGGAGGTGGATGGCATTTTTTATCATGAGTCAGAATTGTCTTGGCTCATTGTATTGCTGAGAATAGCTAAGTTATTCACAGCTGATCAATACAATATTGTTTTACTTGTTCTTGTACAATATTGCTGTTACTGTGTACAATGCTTTCCTTGTTCTGCTTACTTTACTTTGCATAAATTCATGTAAGTCTTCATAAGTTTTTTCTGAAACCATTCTGCTCATCATTTTTAAAAAATAGCACAATAGTACTCCATCACAGTCATGTGCCATTTTCAACCACTCTCCAATTGATATATATCCCTTGGATTTGTAATTCTTTGCCACCTCAAAAATAGTCACAAATAGTTTTGTACAAATGGATAGTTTCCCCTTTCTTTGATCTCCTTGGGATACAGACTTAGTAACTGTATGGCTGGACCAAAGGGTATGTACAGTTTTATAGGCATGTGGGCATAGAGGAGATCTGGATACAAATCCAGCCCCACTTACTAGTTGTGTGTGTGATCCTAGGCAAGACATTTAATTTCTAATTGCCTCAGTTTCCTCAACTATAAAATGGGGATGATAACATCTCCCTTATAGGGTTGTTGTGGGGATTAAAGGAGACTAATTATAAAGCACCTAGCACAGTGTCTGACACATAGGAGGGGCTCTATAAAAACTTATGCCTTTCCCCATTTCTTCCCTGATTTTAGTAGAATTCTTCTCTTTCTTTACTGAGTCATGGGGCTCAACTTGGTTTCTTAGTTTATTGCTCATGCTTTTGGTTCACTTGTTTGTTTTTAAGAAATCTTGTCTTTCTCCTTTCTTTGCCCCTCAAGTGCAGATGTATCAGGAGTCCAATGGAATTTCCTTTCTCCATCCAATATTAATTATCATCTGAATTTTATTTTTGTTGATTTGTTTTGGATCTCGTTCAAGAAACCTTTCAGAGCCTTCACTCAGACTAGTTGGAATGCAAAGTCTCATATTTATGGGTTTCCTGGTTCAGTGAATTCCCATTATATACATTATAAAAGGCATTTGTGATGTGGATGACTCAAAAGTAGATAATCCACAAGCTATACATATTTAGCACTGGCATCGATGATACTTTTAAAAATCTCTCTCTGTCCAACTGAGTATTGCTCATAATAGTAGAAAAATTACTTTCATTTTCCCTGGACACACTAATTAATGGGGATAGGGAATAGAGGGAAGTAGGTGGCCCAAAGGAATGCTAAATAACTGGGGGAAATGAGTTTAGGATTAAGCACTTTGCTCAATAAATCCCCAAAGTAGAGCCTCTGCCTGAATTCATCTACCAATTTATGAGTGATCTCTGTTTTGTTTTTACATGCTGTGGTTCCTATCTGATCATCTCGTTATTTTTTTTCTCAAGGAGATTTCACAAACTTTATTTTCCAAGAAAAGAAAAATTATGCTGAGAATAAAGAATTTCATTAAAATGTGGCATCACATAGACACCTGAATTCAGAGGCAGAAAGCCCTGGATTCAAGTCCCACCTGTGACTCATATTGGTTGTGTTATCATGAGTAAGTAACTAAACTTCTCCCTGTCACAGAAAGCTCTCTTGCTTGGTAGAGAAAGTTCTTTACAGAGTACTCGCTACACTGAGGAGTGCAAATCTAATAAAAAATTGAAACTGTATTTTATATGATCACAGCTCCCAGATACACACACCTGTATGGTAGTTCTCTTCATTATTTTGTCCCCTTTAGTCAATGACTAAGGAACATTTATACTGATTAATCTCTATAATCTCTTATTAGAATTTGCTTTTCCCCCCTCAGTCCCATAGGGTGGTGCAAAGGTTATTTCAATCAATACACAGGATGGCAGGGGAGTGAGGATTATTGATGCCAGTTTGGAGGATAGTAGTGACCAAATGACAAGTTTGTTCTTCTAAAGTTTGAACCAATTGAATTTTTCCTAGTTTATAACTACCTTAGGCAGATTGTAAGAAGACACAAAGAGAAAATGGACAAAGGGCACATGAATCCATGTGGTTGCCTGGATGCCTGACTCAGCCGTGATGGTTCACTTACCTTTGTCCCTCCCTTTGACATGGCCAAGACATCATCATCATCATCATCATCACCAATAATTCAACATTTATATAATGCTACATGCCAGGCACTGTGCTAAATACTATGCCACTTTGCTAACATTATTAATTGTTTCAACTAAATTTTAGTTGAGTCTTTGGGATTTTCCAAGTATATCATCCAATCATCTGCAAAAAGAGATAGTTTTTAGCAACACTGTTCTAAGAACAACTTTGAGCGATTCAGTCATTTTGCTTTACAGTTATTATCTCACTTGATCCTCACAACAACCTGGAAGATAGGTGGTGTTATTATACCCATTTTACAGTTAATGAAACTGAGGCAAACAGACGTTAAGTGACTTGCCTAAGGTCACACAGCTAATCGTTGTCTGAGTTTAAATTTGAACTCAAGTCTTCTGACTCCAGGCTCAATGCTCTATCCACTGCACCACCTATCTGCCCCTTAACAAAATGCCACCTACCAACAAAAGAAAGGGAGTTCATTAATACATCAGAAGACAGATCTTGAAAGTTTAGGCTCTAAGTTCCATGACAGCCCAATTCTCATGAACCATTTCTGAGTTAGACTGGGATCCTGTCAGAAATGTCCTCAACATCAAATTTTCTGAGGTCTTATAGAGCCAAAGACTTTACCTTAGAGTATATCAGAACCTGTAAATCCTTGAAGATCATTTAGTTCAATTACTATATTTGGAAGCTAAAAAGCTGAGACCCAGGAAAGGGACATCATTCACTGCAGATCAAATAGCTGAGCAGAGCCACTATATGAATTTGTTAATATGTTATGGTGAGTGCTGTTTTGTCTTGTATCCCAGCTAATATGCATGTGACTCTAGAACAAGCCAGTGTTAATTCTGATATGAACATCTCTTCATCTGGCAACCTGTATTTGAAAATATCCTTCTAGACATTAGACAGTTGATCCTTTTCCCTTCCCTGCCCCTGTCCTCCTCCTCCTCTAGTAACAAAAGCCAGGTGACACTGTCCTGTGAGCTGATGATACAGCAGACTTTTCTGTTCTCCAAGGTCTTCAAGGATATGTGAAGTCCTGCCAATAGGTGGAATTGGAGCTTTTTTTTTTGGATGTTCAACAATGAGAGCATTCTTTCTTTCTTGTCCCATAAGTGATTTGTCATCCAAACCCAAGGTCACTTCTGAAGATTGTCAAGACTCTTATAGGGTGAATTTCTCCCCCTTTTGCCTGAGCCTTGTGGATCTCAGATCTCTTGATATTCTGTCCCTGTTTCTAAGGCTTTGATGTCAGTGAAAATGGCATGAACAGAATCATTTTCAAACATGCTGTAAAACTCCTCACAAAAAAAATACTGCAATAAGGAGAGGGGAAGTCAGAATATGTGAAAATGCAATAAACCTTGCCTTAATTACTCCCTTAGAAAGAGAGTTCTGGTTTCCAAGATGAACTCAAAGGACAAAGAAGGTGCGTTTTGCAATCAGAGTGAGAATATCTCCAGAAATACTGAAGTCATTCTTCTGGACATCAGCTATTAGGAAAATTGGGGTCCACAGCTCTCCCCTCTGGACTTAGCCAGGGCTGTGGGTGCCATTCTAATAAAGAGCCTCTTTAACGTCACAGCTCCACCTGGTGCAGAATGAATGTCTTCCACTGGAAGGGTTGTGATTTATTATTCTTCTCTCCAGAAAGCATCAAGTACCGTGCTGGGCTAAAGTATTTCTGAAAGATAAATGACCCCCAGTGGCCATATTGTAGATTACTTAGTGCCAGTCAGACCTTTCCTCCCTGAGTAGGGTTGAAAATGGAATTGTTTTTGACAGACAGTCCATGATAAATGATTTTCATAGTAAGAAATTGCTTTCAGTTCTGGACTTCTCTGAGTGAAGGCTGACAAGTGCGTTCAGTCGTTCTCATCACTGTTTCATAGTACAGGGAGTCTCTAGTGTATCTCAGCTAGGATGGGTCAAACAGTGAGTGATCTTGGAGGAGAACTAAGGAAATAGTGAGTATAGTACTGGGGATGACTTTCCATCTACCTACTTTGATAGGAACTAAATAAAAAACACTGATAAAAAGACTGAGGGAGAGGAAACCAGGAGAGGAGTAATCAAAAGTAGGTTAGATGGCTTCTCTCAGTTCTGGGTGGTACTATTAGGATTTTAAGCTGGCATTGAGAGGGACGATGAGTGGCATGGTCCCTACACTCCTGCGAGCTTTGAGCGTATAGTACATCATATGTGACTGCCACATTCATATGCATGTAACATACATGAAAATACTCCAAGGAGAATCTGGCCCAAGATAATATGAAGAGAAAGGACCTATCTTCCCATACTCAGGGATACTAATTTACCATTTCTTTGCCTTTTATTTTTCTGAGCTAGCACTATCCTTAGTCCTCTCTAGGGCTAATTGATATGGAGGTTCAAGACAGGAATGTCAGAGCCATCCCTGCTTAGGATGATACCCAATACAGAAAGGGAGCATGGAGGTCCGACTTTTGAGCAGTAGATAAGGAACACCAGAAGTTCTGGTTATATAATGGGACTGTCGATTATTGCAGCCTTTGGCATGCTGCTTCTAGGACTCCCATGTCATCTGCCAGGTCATTCATCCCTATGGATTCCAATAATCACTAGGAGAGAGCAGTGGGAGCCTCTCCTTTGGCAATCTCTGATTGACAGAAAGTCCAGGCCATCTCTGGGTACTGCTCCAATGCCGACAAATGGCAATGTGCTGATTAGGTCTGTACTTAGGAAGGCTCAGGAAGTGCCAGGTTAGGATTTTATATTCATGGAAGAATGCGCTGATCTTAGAACTGGCTCCCATACACACTGGAAGAATCCAATGTATACCCAAGAAGTACATGGGAGATTCCTAGGGTTCATCTCTTCTCTGGTCCCCAGGGCATAGATTGCAGCAAGCTCTCATTCCCTTAGCAGATATGAGTGAGGTGTCTCTGGCAAAGGAAGAGTAACAACATGGCCCTCAGTCTTACATACTTTTGAAGTGTTTCTTAAGAATAGCAGTACCATTCACTTAGCACACAGTTAAAAGCTTAACATGCTGTTCATTCATTCCATTAATTCATTCATCCCATTCATTAATTTCCAGCCACAATCTTTGTAGAAAGGCTATACTATCCTACAAAGGATCATAGAAGTTCAAGTTGAATGGTAAATACAGATATAGAACTCAAGACCCAGAAAGTTTAACACCTGCCAGATACCACATTGGTAGCTAGCAGTCAATGTGGGATTTGGACCCTGCTACTCCGAAACCATTATAACACTGTCCTCCTCTTTGATTAGTCTAAAGATGGTTCCAATAGGACAGAAACCATATGTTTTTCAACTTAGGGTTGAGTTGAAAAGGCCCCATTGTTTCTCCAAGGGTTCCCTGGGTAAAGAAATCTCCCTCTGGTCCATCTATCCTCCAGTAGTCCCAGAGATTCCTCTTCCTCTTCAAGATTTCTTCCAGGCCACCCTTATGCTTATAGAAGAATGGAACATTGACATTGGGGCAGCCTTCAAAAAGAGAGCCTTTCAATCTTCTTCCATCTAGGCTTGGGCAAGCAAGAGCTTCCATTCAAAGGAGGAGGGAAGAAAATGGAAATCCTTTTGACAAATCTTTGAGTTCGGGGCATGAATCTTAAAGCCACAGTGATGGTGTTTAGAGCAACCTCAGGGGCTCTTGAAGGAAGAAATCTTAAGGCCTTCTATGAATCATTCAACAGTAATTCCACTCTTCGTTGAATCCAGGGCTGTGTACTGAGTGTATCTAGGGCCCCAAATCAGTTGCCTTGTCAGTCAAAAGAAAAACTGGAATAATTGACTCTCTATTTTGGGAGCAGATAGATCGCAGACTAATTAGGAAGGCCGTGTCCCAGATGTGTCTAAGTCCGTTAAACTGTAACAGCAAACAAACATGGCAAAACAGCCCTGGAAAGTGGATGGTAGGATTCTGGAAGGCAGCCTTTGGAGTTTTATTTCTCACTTCAGCATCCCAAAGGAAGAAGAAATCAGAAGCGAAGGGGAGGTCTGGTATAGTCAAAAAAGAGATGTTTGGGTCTGAGGTTGTTGCTGCCTGAGGCCATAGCTTAGAGTCAATTGAAACAGTCAATACTGTTTGCTCACATAAGGGCCAGTTAGACCTTATCCAGGTAATGGGAGATAGGAGCAATCTAGGTAGAATAGAGAATGGAGGTCAGAGACTTTTTATGGTCAATAATCTGAGAACACAGCAAGACTGCCTCTCACTTTACCTTTTCTCCTAGTACTTAGTGGGTTCATGCCCTGAGTGATTAGCAATGGAGAGTTGTTTTGTTTTGTTTTGTTTTTCTCAGATGCTTCCATATTTCAATTCCTTGTTGGATCCACAATCTTATCAGCAGACCTAGGTTCAGATTCCAGTCCCACTATTTAAACCTGCGTGACCCTTGGACAAACCATTTACCTTTTCTGTGTCTCAGTTTCCTCATGTTTAAAATAAGGGAATTGGGCAAGATTGTGGCTGGGGTCATTTCCAGCTCTGATATCCATTATCTTCTGATCCCTATACCCCTCTCTGCACAACTGGTGCAGACCTCCTCGGAAGTGGTTCTTAACCATATTCTTCCATAAGCTCATCACAGGTAATGTATGCAATGTGTTAGGGGCCTTCCTTGAGACCCTCTGTGGATGTCACTGCTGCGTTCAAGCTATTTTCTCATCTCTTGCTCATGCTATGTGATTAACCCACTGCCTGTTTCATTCATCCATCATCTTGATGCTTCACTTTGCAGAAAATGAAGGATCTCCAATGTGGTGCATAATTCCTAGCCTGGCATCCTTCCCCTACCTCTCCAGCTTACTGGTTTATCCAGACCTTTGATGTGTAGACTAGTGAGCATAAGGGCCATTTCCAATGCTTCCATCATCAAGAGGAAAGAATTGAATATAACTTTTTTAGACTACCTGATTAGGGATTGAGTCAAACTACATCTGAATTATCATATCCAGTGTAGAAGGCATTGATTGAGCTAGATGGATAGATGGTGAAAGGACTGGGAACATGCTACATGCAGACTAAATTTAAGGAATATGGATAGCAAGCATTGAGAGAAGATGAGGTGGGGGTATATTTAAGTACTTAATTCATAGGGTAGCCAGAGCAGATTTGGTCAGCTTGGCTCCTAATGGAAGAACTTGGAGTGGTACATGGAAACTGCAGAGAGGTGCACTGAGGCTCAACATAAGGAAATCCTTCCAAATGGAATGATGTAAATGGATTGGATGAAAATGGAATGAAATGGACTAACTTAAGAGATAGCGGGCACTTTCTTACTGGGTGTCTTCAAGTAACAGCTTTCTGAGTACATTCTGGAGATGAATCTTGCTCAGACGTTGTTTGGACTTCGTGTCCTCAGATTTACAGCCCATTTCTGAGATTCTATACCCATATTGTGCCTCTCTATGAAAATATGATTCTGTGTGATACAGAAAAGCTAACTTGGATTATGAATAAATCATAGACTCATTTAACCAAGATGCAACCAATCAGTAGGTATTTATTAAATATCTACTTTATGTCAGGCTTTGTGATAGCTGCTAGAAATATAAGTCAAACAAAGGAAAATGAAACAATCCCTGCTGTGAGAGTTCTTTCAGTGGAGAAGATAATACATATATACCCACATGTATGCGTATACATGTATGCATATAATGCACATGTATATACATATATGTAAAGTAGGTAAAATATATTCAAAATACTTAAGTACATCATGGTTTGGGAGCAAGGGCACTTGGAGGAGAGGTTGGAACAGGAATGATTTCTTATAGAAGGTAGTGCTTGAGCTGTATCTTAAAGGGGCAGAGAAACTCTATGAGGCAGAAATAAGAAGAGAAAGGTGACAGTGGAACCATAATGGAAGATAAGCTAAAACTCATGCTTCTTAGAAAAATGTTCAGTTGAGTCATATGAGACTTATAGGCCTTATTATTGCCAGTAATCAACTTCCCCCACTCCAGCTCTTGCATCTCCTAATTTTCCTATCATTATATTTGCATTTCCAATTTAAAAGGCCCCTCAAGAGACCAGCATAAAGATATAGTTCTAATTTCTTGTTCATCTCTAGCAAAATTTAGACTTTCCTATATTATATTTCTAGTTTGTTTATAAGTCTTTTGTCTGGATTATGACATTAGATGAACGATGGGTAGAACTTGTTTACAAGTCTTTTGTCTGGATTGTGACATTGGATGAACAATGGGTAGAACTTGTCAGTCATCAATGGAAAGATGTTGGTCAGATACTGCAAGTGAATAGTGGACTGGGCCCCAGAATCAAATAGTTTGGATTGCCTTTGGGAAACTGCAATGCTCTTCCACTGATTCTATGTTTCTCCTTGAAAGAAAAGATGAAATATACCAAAATTTTCCAGAGATTTTCCCCCCTGCAAGTTACATGGGAATGCTGCAGTATCTACAGAATCCAAGTTGAGGGTGCCTCCAGGGGGCAGTAGAGAGGCACACAGTGGGCATAAGCAGACTACAACACATTGAAAACAAGGGATTAGGAAGGAGGAGGGAATTTTGCATGTCATCAGACAAATATCTACTTGATAAAGAATATCATAGTGTGATATGAATGAGCAGTGACTAAAGGACAGCCAACAGAATTCATTGGAATCCTTAAAGTGTCAAGTAACTCAGTAAAAGCTCCCAGCATATGAATAGACTCCCCAGAGAACACACAGAGCATAAGTGGGTTGTGATTTGCATTAGTTGAGTAAATATTGATATTGACTAGATCATATATTCATTGGAGTATAAGGCAGTTTTCTTGGTGGTAAAACTATAGAAAGCATCCTTACCATCTTCTAGATTTATGTGTCATGTAACAAGGTTGTGTAGTAGATTGAGTGCTATCATTGTAATCAGGAAGACTTGGGTTTTAATCCTGATTCAGACACTTACTGAGTAAAGTCACTTAACCTCTCTGCTTCAATTTTCTTCATCTGCAAGACAGGTGTAATAATAGCCCCTGCCTCACAGAGTTTTTGTCCATCAGTCAATAAATATTGATTGAACATCTTCTAAATGCCAGGCAGTTAGGTGGAACAGTGGATAGAGCACCAGTGGAGGAGTCAGGAGGACCTGAGTTCAAATCTCACCTCAGACACTTGACACTCACTAGCTGTGTGACCTTGGGCACTTAACCCCAATTGCCTCATCCCGGGTCATCTCTAGTCATCCTGATGAATATCTGGTCACTGAATTCAGATAGCTCTGGAGGAGAAGTGAGGCTGGTGACCTGCACAGCCCTCCCTCGCTCAAAACAAAGTCAAGTGCAAGTCATGTCATTATTTCTCCAATGGCACAGTTTTCTTCGACAGGGAAGGATGAACACACATAAATGCCCGGCACTGTGCTAAGTGCCAGGGAGATAAAGAAAGGCAAAAGATAGTCTCTCTCTCTCTAGTTCTGGCCTTCACTCTATTCACTACATCCCAGAAGTTCTATATTTTCAATATTTTTGGGAAGGGGAAAATAGCTATGAGAGAACTAGAGGAACTCAAAGGCAAATGGGGAAACAAGTGCAAACTATAGCAATGTGGGAACACAGTATAGATAAGATAAGAGAGATGTTCAAAGTGCTGGTATTAAGGAGGGATCCAACAAGATACCACCAGTGAAGTGCTTTTCAGATCTTCAAGCTATATACAAATAATGTTATCATCATCATCACTGGTATGACGTCTAGAAAAACATCAGAGTAAGCAAGTCATCTGCGTCAACATTGATTGCCCAGAACTCTCTACAAATTAGGCAGCACTATATGTTTCTGACAAGAAGAAGCTTTCAGCTTTTGTGGGTTCTGAAAACATCCTTTTCAATGGTCAAAGAAAAGCGAGGTCTTTCTTTGAATCATTTAACCTAGAAAAAGTCTTACTCCAATGTCCAATCATGGCAGAGCAATGACTCTTGTTTCTGGAAGGCTATATAGGTGAAACATATGCAGAGCAGACTTTAAGTAATGCATCTCATCTGAGCACCAGCCAAGAGAGGTGTATCTCCAGAGTGGATATAGGATGATGAAGTTTTGGGCCATCACAACCCTTAACATTTTTCTGACTAACTTAAAGAGGGATTGGGCTCTGGGCTGGTGGGTATATGCCCACACAAAATTGCAAGTCCTTGGAGTATTGTTATTGTCACTTTTTGGATGAGACGTGATTTCACTGACATAGGGAATTCCCAGTGAGGAAACTCAAGCAGATAGGCGCCTGTTCTGTAGAAGGTTTCCTGGGTCACTGAGACATCTAGTGACTTGTCCAGAGTCACAAAGCCAGGATGTGTCAGAGATGAGCCTCTTCTCATCTCTGGTCTTCTCTCTGTTCACTGCATCATGGAAGTTCTATATTTTCAATATTTGGGGGGAGGGGAAAATGGCGATATGATTTCATCACTGTAGGGCCATTCTGGGGAGGAAACCCCCTTCTAGCAGTGAAGGCCTTCTTTGCAATTTATAATCCTGTCGAGTGCCTGGAGCTTAGAGACATCCAGTGATTAGTCCAGAGTCACGTCACGAGTATATTCCTGAGGTAAGATTTGAATCCAGATGTCCAAAGTCGGCTCTGTATCAGTTTTGCCCTATTGTCCCTGTATTTGAAGTGAATTAGAAAGTAAAGTATTTTCATGACAGTTCTGTCTTTTCACTATGAAATACAGGAAAAATAATATCAATGGAAGCTATTTCTTCAACAGGGAATGCCTCTTCTTTCTTCTAGCTTTCCCTCTTCTTTGGACTTCATTTAATTCCTACAGATTTCCAAGTGACATGCCTAAAACAGCTGACTGTCTGGAACAGTAGTGTCTTTCTCAGAGCATCAAAAGGCAGGCCTGTATCACCCCAGACAGGAAAATGACATCATGGCTAATGAGCCCAGATATAGAGCATTCCCTCTGGCTGAGAGAATTTCAGGTTGCCATTTTCAGTGTTCATATACTATTGTTTATCCTTAATAGAGATGAGCCCCTGAATCTTAGTAACTTCCCCTGAAAAATAGGTGGATGCGAAGGCATTGGCAGTGGGGAACATCTGGAGACCTACGAATCAAAACTTGGCACACACTTGTAACAGAAGAAGGACGGGTGACTGGAACTCCATTTTTAGCAGCTATTCAGCTTTCATAGAAGCCATGGGGAAAAAGAGGAGTGACAAAATGAGGAATATTGTGGGGAGGCAAGAGGAATGGGCAGAGGAAGCAGAGCAGAAAGCTTCTGCAACAAAAATCTTATATTGACTATTGTCATGGCACCTCAGTTATTCTGATGAAGTGCTACTCGTTTACCATTTGCCTTTCATGCTAATGTACTATCTCCTTTGGTGATCTCATCTTGGTTAATGCAAGTTCTGGCCCTCAGAGATTATCTTCAGTTTCTCCAATATTTATCTTGTTTGCATATGGTTGTCTTTTTATCTCTCATGCCCCACTCTCACCTACAGTGAGCACCGTGAAGCAGGGGATTTTTTCCCCCTCTTTTGTGTATTCTCAAGTATTGATAATACATTTTTGCTTTTTGTTAGTATAATTTTCTTCCTTAATGAGATCTTCCCCACCCATTAATGGGCCTGCCCATTAAGAGGAGTTTGATTAGGGAAGATCTGTAGGAAGGCCTATATCTTTTGTTAATTTTCTAATGAGTCACTGGTTCTCAAGGGTTGTGATGCTCCCTAGCTCTGAAGTTTTACTTTGGGGCTTAGTTTTTGGAAGAAGGTTTATGTGCCAAATGAGACTTTGGGAAGCTGCTAAGCAGCCCTCCAGCTTTGAAAACCCAGTTGTTGGTGCTTCTCTCTCTGGTAACTATGTATGTAGGTAATGGTCACACAATTGGATCTGTCTGTTGATCTATGATGTATGTATTGCTTTTGTCGGGCAGCTGGAATTTGCTGATTTTGATTTCTCTGTATTTTCTCTGAAGTTCAGGGTGCTGACTTTTCCCCTTGAACTAAGTGAATGATGCATGTGCTTGATTAAAGTGATTGTTGACTGCTTTCCTTTTATAAAAATCTGGTTATAGCAGGTTCTCCTCACTTGCTTTTACACCTCAGCATATAGTAGATTTTTAATAAATGCTAGTTGACTTGACACAGCTCAGAATCTGAGAATTTGAGTTTGGAAAGTTAGCTACCATCTAGAGTCCAATGCACAGATGAAAGGGATCTGTACTTTAACATATGCTGAGCACACTAACATTTTATGAAGTATTCTAGAGAGATGGCAGTATTGGAGCAGTTGTAATAAATATACTATATTGATCTATACTTTTGATTGAAACTGGATGGATAGGTGAAAATGCTGAGTGCTTTTTAGTGGAAGAAATCTTTGAAAGCTCATCTAGTTTGTTACATACTTGTTAATTTTATAATTATTGGCACTACTAAGGTCTCGGCCCTCATCTCAAAAAGAATACTCTTCTTTGAATTGCAACATCAAGATAGAGGTGAAAAGTCCAGTCAATCAAGTTATGACACCAACCACCATTATGTTTATGCAATTTAATCCAATAAGTATTTATTAATTGATTTCTGTATGCAAGTTGAGTGGACATATCAAAACTGTTGGTTTTGTATCAGCTTGCCAAAATCTTGTCTGGAAAGAATGTCTTAGGATTATAGATTTCTGAAAAGAAAAATGACTTCTCATAAAAGGCTGGAAAACCACATGCCTCTATTATGTAGTGGGATAGATGTAAGATCCTAAGCTTAACTTGAACGTGAAAGACTTGACTCCAGTGTGGATTCTTTTGTAAAGAACAGACAAGTAGATTGTTAAATGTTGTAGACTAGGGGAATCAAATTCGAATAGAAAGGCCAACAATCCCTATATATTGACTTAGTTTAAAAATGTAAGGTTATCTATGTTTTATTTTATTTTTATTTATTTTGGTCAATATTTTCCAATTGCTTTTTAATCTAGCTTAGGCAGCATTCAGGAGTGCTGCCAGCTGCATGCAGCAATGCATGTTTGACACGTCTGTTTCAAATGAAAAGATTCAAAAGTTAAGTCCAAAAGAAAAATAATCTGTATTCAAGTAAGAATTTTAATAAAGATTGGAATCATGCCTGATAACTCCAGAACTGACTTCCCCAGGTCCCAGATGCTTCAATTCAAATAATATAGGTTAAACATTTTGCAAGCCATAGCACACAGTAGCGATGTCAGTTGCAATTATTTTTTATTATTAATTGTCATTACTGTTCTGTATTTAAGGGAGTCATTGCTAGTGCACTTATAAGGCATAAAATAACTAAAAATTGGACGGGTCAGTATGTTTTTATTTTTAAACTTCTGGGAACATGAGCCTAAGGATATTGCTAGTTCCTAGTGACCCTGAGGATTGTGGATGATTAATGGACAGGTGGACCCCATTTTAAGAAATCCAATTAAAAATATTTAAAATACAAGTTAGTGACTATTCTCATTATGAAAGGATCTGCCATATGGCATGGATCCTTTAAATAGTACCTTTCCTTAATGCATTTAAAATAGGATTCATGTTGCAAAAATGTGATTTACAATTTTCAGGAAGACACCTGTTGCATATGAGTGAAATGCATCTGCCCTACATGTCATTTGTCTCTCATTTTGCTTTTCATTATTGAGTTTTCCCTTTACTCATCCTCTTTTAATATCTTACTAAGGTATGCGCACACAGGTCTAGCAGCCTTCATAAAAAATTCACTAATGGAAAGATGTTGGCATCATATTTGGACCAAAATAGAATTCTTACAATGGAATAGATCCCAGCTGAGCACATCACAGTCACAGACATTGGATGATGAGTAACGCTGCATTTATTAAGTGTTTACTGAATGCAGCTATTCTGTAATATAGTCCTTCAAGGATAACATGAGTCTGGTGGTGGTGATGTGTCTGTGAGTGCTCCTACTCAAGAAATGCCCTTCCTCCTTCCTCAATCTATCTCATAGTTATCAAGCCAACAATTTTTTTATTAAGCATTTTACTAGATGGTATTAAGTGCTGAGGATACAAGGAAAGGGAAAAAAAATCCCTGCTTCCAAAGAGTTCACATTTTAATGGAGGAGACAACATACAAACAACTATTTGCAAACAAAATATCAATAAGATAAATTGGGAATAATCTCAGAGGAAAGTCATTAAAATGGTAAATCAAACCACAAAAGGGAAAAAATATATGTTATGTACATGTGTATGTATATATATATGTGTGCAAATATGTGTATACATACGTATATACACACATATACACATACATGTACACACACATACACACACACACACATATATATCTCCTTAATATCCTTGTCCCTTTGTCACAGAGTATTTACTAGGCTTTGCAATTGCCCTAATGATATATTTTCCCTTTAGGAGAATGACAAAAAAATTAGTGGAAAGGGGTGATTTAAAGCAATCACAAGAGGACGGATATTGAGGACACCTTTTGAGTCGCTGGTATAGAGATCTGTAAAGATCTCTGGATGGAGGGCTATCTTCTTTTTTTCTTATTAGAGTATAAAAAAGGGTCTCCATTGGAAGAAGGCTTTTACAGGGATTATTGGAGGAGAAAGATGGAGAGCAGATGGCAGATGGTACTTAGCAGTCCCCATTTAAAAAGAAGACCATATTTGTATTCTAGTAGCTAGCCAAACAGCTGCTGTCCTAAAGATTACACACCCCCAGTCATAATGTAAACAAGAGACTGGCATCGCGGCATATAGACTGTGGTGACGGCAGCATGCTCTAATGGATGAAGCATTAACCTGAGAGTCAGGAAGCACAGATTCCATTCTCTACCAAATAACAATAGAATAAAACTTGTCCCAGCCTCATTTTGCTTACTTGTGAAATGAGAAGATTGTATTGTATAATCTCAGAGTTACCTTTCAACTGTAACAATCTAAGATTCTAGCAATCATTCCAGAGGCTACACTGACTACCTATGTGCCCTTGAAAATATTGACCTTCAGAGAACTCATTTGTTCAGGCAATAATTGTGTGTATGTATGTATGTATACATACATACATACATATATATATATATATATATACACACACACGCATATTTAGAAATGCAAGGAAACTCAGAGGCCAACTATTAAAATCTTCATTTTGTAGACAACGAAACTAGATTCCAAAGAGCTTACATACCTCTTCCAAGATCAGATGGGTAGTAAAACTTTGGAAACAAGATTTGGTTCCAGGTCTCAAGGTTCTAATCCCTATATTTCAGTTGAGCTCCCCATATTTATCTTTAAATCATATCTACATACATGATATTTTCTTGATTATGTCAACTCCTTGGATGGTGGTTACCTAATCACTCATCAGGAATATTGACAGAGAATTCCTGTATGACAGGATGTTGTAGTTTCTTCTAATTAAGATTCTACAAATCTACACATCCAATGCACATATACAGTCATCTTAGCATTATCCCTAGTAATTGTCATGGAGGATTGACATGAATAATGTAACACAATGTGTGACTCAAAAGAAATCTCTATTTAATTTTATAATGAATGTAATTTTCCCATTCACCATCATCACCATCACCACTGTCATCAGCATCAGCATCATCATACTGTAAATGACTCTTCCTTAGCCACCTATATTTGAAATGCCAGGCTCATTTTAGGTACCACATTTTTAGGAAGCAAATTATTAAACTCTCCGGAATGATAGTGGATGGGAAGGGGAACATAGTGGTGGCAATCTTCAAGTTTGATAAGGGCAGTCATATAGAAGGGGATTTAAGTGCTATTTTGTCTGATAGTGATCTATTTCCATCTTCTATACATGTGATAACCTGTTTTTAGACTATAAACTCCATGAAGGTAGAGGCTTCTTTTCTCACTTAAGTTTTGTCTCTCCTTCATGCCTTATACACTGCTCTGTGCATAGTCAGTGCTGTTTAATTTCTTGTTAAATATGTTACAATTGTTCTCGCTCTCCCTGCTCTGGACCCTTCAGTAGGCTACCTAGTGTTCTCTTATTAATGAAGAGCTAGGAGTAATAAGGCTACCCTGACAGTATGTGGATTTACACACTTCAAAGGGCAACCCTAATCTTGCCTCTAACATTGGCTGTGACCTTTCTTGGTTTACCTTATGACTGAAATGTCCCATCTCTTACATGCCAACATTCTATTCTTGAGTGAATTTTCAAATGAAAATTGAAAATGAAAATTTTCTTCTCCCTATTAAACTGACCTTTTCCCTCTTCCAGCAATCCGAAGTTTACAAGTGGACACAATAGAAAGACAATTTTTAGTCAATCAATCTTTAAATATTTGTGCTAAAATTCTGAGAATATAAAGAAAGGCAAAAGGAGTTCTTGATCTCAGTGAACTTAGTGGGGAAGACAGCAATGTAAATAATTTGGCCCATACAAGATACGTACAGAGTAAAATCAAAATTCAAGATGAAAATTCATCCTTTGCAACTCATGCTTGTTGGTTGGTATTGGTGGGATGGAGCCTTATATTGTTTTTGTGTTGGGCAAGGGTCTTTCTAATGTCTAAATATCATATCCCAACCTCTCCCTGCTCTGGATGCACAGGACTAACATGTGATTGGTGAAACAATCTCTTCTCTTCGCTTCTAAGGAAACCCTAAATATGCCGAAAGCTGCATGTTCATTCTCCAGGCTGAGCTGAACTCTCCTTTCAGACAGGGCTGTTTTCACCCTTTGCTATAAATTGTCCCACCCTGTGAATTGGCCCACATTGTTACACATCATAATTGTATCATGGCACATCATAACAATAGAATTTTAGCAGTTATTATTACACATTCTAATTATGTGATTACTCAGTCTTTCACCAATTATGTAATTAGATTTAATTACACCAATTACACAAATAAATGATAGTCAACTACAAATTACTCTTAAAAAATCCAGAACTATGCGCGCATCAGCAATTGCCCTGCTACCAACATTTTTTTTTTTTTAAAGAGGAAGGCAAACTTGTGAAACAGACAGGATTTCAATAGTCCAGGAAGATCTTTGAAGACATTGACAAGGCAAGCAGAACTTCTACATCGAGCCAAAATGTCCACCTCATTAACTGCTCCCATCAAGACAGTGGTAGAGCTAGGAATAGGACAGAGGGGATCTAGATCTAGATTATGACCTTCAGACTTTCTTAGTCTTATCTGAAGTCAAGAGTCTAATGGGTGGTTGTTTGAATGAGTGGGTAGGAACAATAGCACAGAATTGGGACCATAAATCTTCTAAAATGGAGCACATTCTCCAGGTCAACACAGTGGTCAAGGAAATTTTCATTTGTTTGTTTAACATTCAAATCTCACTCCAGTTATATGTCTCTACCTCCTACTTCCCATCAACTTTTCACATCCTGTCTAGAATAGAGTCAGGATTCTTTTTTTCTGGAACTAAATAGGGCAAAAGGTCAAGTGGAAGGTTGTTTAAACAATTAGATCATTCAAGGAAACAAATATATCTTTCTTTTAATTTTCTGGATAATTTAGGCAAAATATAAAAATGGGGTTATTTTGCCTAAATTTTCTGGTAAACATTGATGTTCTCTGGTCCTGGTATGGGGAAGGTAAAATCTTAAGATTGACTTTTTTTCCCTCTAGAAGCATTCCAGGGGAGTTTTACTCTGAGGATGCACGAGAAAAACATCCTGAGATCCCTGTCACTGTCACAATCCTAGAGAACACTTCAACAGACATCAATGGAGAAGGTGGCATCTTTATAGATTCTTTGGGGCTTAGATAAAAAAACTAGCTTGCCTGTTGATAGAGATGGGAAAGAGGGCTACTTGGGGATGGAAAATTATACAAATTGTACAGATTAGGACATACAACATTTTATTTTGTCTTGGAAACGAAACTGGCAGGTGCATCATAAATGTTTATATAAATATTTTTATGTGTATGCATGTAAATATGATTACAAACACATGCATACATATACACATACATATTTCCATGATGTGTACCAATGTGTTGTCTTTAATACCTCTGTTTAATTGATATTCCAAAACCCTAAGTCTGCTCAGGAACCCTCAATTGATCCCTAGGATAAAATACAAGCTCATCTTATCATTAAAATCTATCACAATATGGTTCTACATGACCTCTCTCCAGTGATTTTACTCTAGTAAATCCATCATGCACCCTAACTTGTCTATTAGTTAACAAACCACTATTAAGAGCCTACTATATTCTGTGTGGGCTGCTAGGTGGTGCAGTGAACAGACTACTGGACCTAGAGTCAGGAAAATATGAGTTCAAATCGAGTCTCAGATTTTTATTAGCTATATGACCCTGGGCAAGTCATTTAACCCTCTTTGCCCCAGTTTCTCATCTATAAAATGAGCTGGAGAAGGAAATAGCAAACAAGTCTAGTATCTTTGCCAAGAAAACCCCAAACAAGGTCATAAAGAATCAGACATGGTTGAACAAACTCCATCATATGCTCCAGGTACTATGACACAAGGACAGATACTATGACACAAGGACAGATACTATGACACAAAGACAGATACTATGTATGACACAAAGACAGTAATCAAACAGTGCCTGCCCTAGCATAGCTTGCATTGTATTAGGAAAAAAACCCAATATGTATATAATTACATAATATATGAAAAATGAATGAAAGGATGTCAGCAGAGAGGCATTGGATCCTAAAGGGATAGGGAAAGCCTCTTTGTAGGAAGTGAACTTTGAAGAAAGCCAGGGATTCTAAGAGGCAGAGGTAGGGAGGGTGTACTTTCCAGGAATGAGGCACAACCTAAGTCAAGACATGGAGAAAGGAGATGAAACATCATATGAAAGATCAGAACATTCCACTTGGTTCAGCTGTGGAGCATGTGACCTTTCCAAGTCTCCCCAGTTGTTAGCATTCCTTGTCACCCAAATATCTTGTCTGTACACACACACACACACACACACACACACACACACACACACACAAGGAATTTTGATTATTTATTCTTGTATATGTGAATGTAAACTCCTTGAAAGTAGGTTTTGTTTTCATTTTCATCTTGCCCCTGAGTTCAGTATACAGTTGGTGCACAGGAACTAATAAATGCTAATTGAATTGAACTGATTTTTTGAATTGTATTGAATTTGCATTGAAAATTTTCCATTGCAGTTGGACAATAACTGAAAATTCGCTTAACATCAGTATTGTTCAGTATACACAGTGGGACCTCACAGCAAATGACAGGATGGGAATGACTTAAAAAGTGAAAAAATATAAACTATCCTGTTTACTTACAACAGCTTATTAAAATAAGGCAGGACTCAAGTGGAGGGGAGAAAATAGCTCAGCCTGACTGGTAAGTTCCAGCATACACTTGAAGAAGAAATATACTGTAAAACTACAATAATACAAAGGCGACACTGTTTTGTTTTATTTTGAATCTCAAGGGCATTTTAATGTATCGATTTTTGTTATTTCTTTGTGTGGGAAATTCCCTTGAAAGTGATAGTAGAAGCAGAGGGACAAAGTCATGAAACTATAATCTTTTGATTAATTTCCTCATAACCTTACCTCCCACTTGTATTCTATTTTTTAAAATCTTAATACTGGAATTTTTGAATGGAAGTTGCTTTTGACAAGAATTGTGTATTTATATTAATCCTATGGCAAGTCAAAATAGAATGAAAGAAGCTGTGTTAGAAATATCATCAGGAAGGGAGGCAGTATGGAAAGAGTTTGGAGTGTAGAGGTCAAGGACTCATGTTCATGACTGTCTTCTAGCTGTATGATGTTGGACAGGTTATCTGGAGCCCTGTTTTCTCATCTGTAAAATTAATGGATTGGACAAAATTTGTCTAGAGTGGTCCTTGAAAGTTTTATATACTTGAGCTTCTGATTATCTGCATAGTTGGAGATGAGACAAGGAAGGAAGGAAGAAAGGAAGGAGGGAAAGAGGGAAAGAAAAAAAAGAAAAGGAAGAATGGAGGAAGAGAGAAGAAGGAAGAAACGGGGGAAGGAAGAAGGGAAAGAAGGAAGGAAGGAAAGAAAAAAGAAAGAAAGAAAGAGAAAGAAAGAAAGGAAAAAGAGTAAGGAAACACTTCCTAGGACTTTCTATGTCCTGGGCACTTTATAAACATTATTTCATCTAACCTTCACAACAACCCTGGAAGGTATGTTATTACTATCTCCATCTTACAGTTGAGGAAACTTCAATGGAGAGAAATTAAGTGATTTGCTCAGGGTTACACAGCTAGGAAGTATCTGAGGCTAGCTTTGAACTCAGGTCTTCCCGACGCCGGGCTGGTGATCCATTCACTGAGTCATCTAATTATCAGTCAGTTCTGGATAGAAAGGAAACCACTATTGTCAGAGACCCTGGGATACTGAATTGTTGTAAGATCCATAATCATGACCCTTTAAAGTGTATCAATGTTGTCACAGGGAGGCATCAGTAAGATAAGATGTGGGGAGTAGCAGGTAGTCTTTACAGACCAAAACAGGGTCACCCAAAGATCAATAACAACAAACCTGAAGTGTATGTGCAGGTTCCACATCAGGAAACCAGCCTAAAGTAATTGGTAATTGTCAGTAAGATCTGTTAGTCTCTCGGCACTGATGGATCCGGGAATGGACTGTCCTTTAGCACGTATATGTGTGTGAGAACATTTTGCAACTTGGGGCATTCAAAGTCAGAACTATGGGACTTCTCTGGCCTACTCATGTGACAGACCCCAGGCTCATTATGACTTATTTCCCTTTGCTCAAATCTTCTGAATTGGTAGCAGAAGCCTGTGTACAATGCTCAGTCATTAAATGTGGAAGCCTGTTCACAGATATGCAGACGTAACAGTCTCCAAGGGACCACAAGCATGCAGTAGCTGCCAAGCCTATCTTGGGACAATGAGTGGCAGAAGCAATTGTCAAGGATGCCAAGACCAAAATAGCAGAAACCTAGAGGCAGAGGACATGCTAGGCTTAAGAGGGTAGGAAGAGAGCAGGTGCACAGTGGAAAGCAGCTGTGCCGCAGACTCATCAATGGGCAGCCCCTCCCTAAAGGAGCCTATACAAATCAACAGAATGGAAGCCATCACTCTAGTGACTTGCTGTTGCATTGACCCCTTGGCTTTAGCATTCTTGTTAAGACAAGTCATTGTAGCAAAGGGGGAAAATGTCATGTTGTTGACTCAAATTTATACTTAGCTAAAGGGACCTTCTTGCTCACTATTCATCATTATTTTCTGTATCTTCTCTGGGGATATGCCCTCAAGAGATTTAGTCCTAGGAAAGCTTCTTTTCTGTATATTTCTTGTGTATGGAGACTCATACTGGGCTATCTACTGGTTTGTGGCCAGTGAAAAAGAGTTGAAGTTCTAACCTTAGTTGGTTAAACTATTTAAGCATGTTGATTTTACCTCCAAAATACTCCTTTTGATCTTGAGTATGACAGTGGGCTTTTGAAGCTCCCTTGTTTCCATTTTCCAGAAGTCTTTCAGAGGAAGAGAGTTCTGCACAGTCATGCTGGGTCTCTATAGTCTCCAAATCTCAATCATTCTCCACATCCCTAAATAAAACCAATCAAATAAGATTAAGATGATGGTTATCAGGTAGCTTGAAAATTTCTAGTCAGGGATTAAAGATATGTAAAATAGAAGATGCTGGTTCCATTGTTAAACAGCCAAATCTACTTATTAATTGAGAGCAATAAAGTGTAAACATCTGAACTGTAAAAGCCAATTAACAGAATTTGAAATGCAGAATATAAAAGCCAAAAGTCCAAAACCAAGTGTTCAGAGTTAGGCTTTCCAGGACACAAATAATCAAGTACAAGAGTGTAATCAGGAGCAAACAGTGAAGTCTTCCAGAGGCACTTTATTAAAGCAGTTATAAAATATGGGTATGACTCGCATGTACATGACGACCAGCGAAGGAGACAGAAGCCAGCCTTGGCAGTTTGCCTGGGGAGCAGCCACCAAGTAGAATAGATATGAGAGAAGGAGCATAGCTTCAAATAGATCTACAGAGGGTCACCAGAAATTGAGGCTCTCTGAGAAAGACATTGTGACTCCTCCATCCCAAACCAATACTTGAGGATAGCTCTGAATGAATAGTTGGTTGTGTCATTTAAAAGAAGTGAACTTACAATAAGGAAATGTCATGACCTTTTCATCATATTACATCATTTAAGACTCAGATCTTTAGCCAGAAAAGAACCTATCCCTTCTCTTTGCTTCAAACATTATCCAGGAGCCTTTGGCTGCCTTGGATTCTTCATAAAAATCCCAGATCCTTGGAATAACTTTCAAAAACCTCCCTTTTCTCAAATAACTGTAAGCATTCAGTGAAGGCTGATTGGAGATGATGAGCACTGTTACCAATTAATGACAGCAGGAAAAGGGGGACATTGCTTTTATTTTCCCTATCTTTCCATCCCCAGTACTTATTACAGTACCTAATCGTAAGTATTTGTTGACTGACTGACTGACTGAGTGTTGGGGGGGCAGGAGTATAACCACAGACTCTTCTTTCTTTAATCTTTTTTTTTTAATTTATTTTTTTGTTTGCAACATTGACTTCCATAAGCTCTGAGTTTTAGATTTTCTTCCCCTTCCTCCCCTCCCCCATCCCCAACATGGCATACAATCTGACATAGGCTTTACATATACATTCATATTAAACATATTTCCACATGAGTCATGTTGTGAAGAATTATAGCCAATGGAATGAACCACAAGAAAGAAGAAACAAAACAAAACAAAACAAACAGAGAGAACAAACAGTATGCTTCAATCTGCATTCAGACTCTGTAGTTATTTCTCTGGCTTAAATCCCTTTTAATGTAGGCACTACATGAAGGTTCATCATCATCATTGTCACCTCCAAGAGGAAAGTATTTAGAACTGGGTATTCATGGTACCATTTTAGCAAGGATGTCCAGAGTCCTCACATGCTGAGTCCTCAAATCTCAGAGTAAAAAAAATCAGACTGTAAGATATTTATTATTATTTATTGATCAAGGGCAAGTATATTCTGGTGGCAAGAGCAAGAAGGGTAAACACAAAATTTGGGAAAGCTTAGGAAGTAGCCAGGGAAGTGCTATTTCTAAACTGAATGGGATTAAGGAAAGCAGTGGTTTTTTCTCTTAGATATTTCCTACAGAAAATGGAATTCCAGATATTATTGTTGAAAAATGGTGGGGGGGAAAGTGGCATGGCATGTAGGGCTAACCTGAGAATGCCACATGCATAGCACCCCTTTGAGGATGGATCAACAAAAGACAGGTGCCCCTGAAATGAGTGGGTAGGGATGACCTTGCAGAGAAGGTGCAGGGCACAGCAGAGAGATGGAGATATCCAGAACGATCTGGAAAAGAAAACAACCCAACAACTTTGAGTCAAGAAGTGAAGATGCCAAGTGGATGCATAGAGCAGCAGAAAGTCACCATAGAGCAGGGGATGGGCAGGTTCAGAAAATGGCCTGGAGAAAAGAAACCTAGTGGGAGCAGAGTGGGTGCGTTAGGTAGCAGTGTTGGAGATCGCCACAGAGCGGGATGCAGCGGTAGAGATATAAATGATTCCCCCAAACAAGAGTGCTCTCCAGTCCTTCAGGGCAAGGAGAGATGAAAATGATTGGTGATCATAGAATAGTAACTGGCATATATGTATGTATGTGTTCATTATGTGTGTGTACATGCATATCAATGTGTACTGTTGTTCAGATCATTTGTTGTGTACAGCTGTTCGTTTGAAGGTTTTCTTGGCAAAGATACTGGAGGAGTTGGTCGTTCCCTTCTCCAGCTCGTTTTATATATGAGGAAACTGAGGTAAATAGGATTAAGTGCTCAAGGTTACACGTCTAATAAGTGTCTGAGGCTGGATTTGAATTCAGATCTTCCTAACTCCATAGCCAGCACTCTATCCATGGTGCTACTTAGCTGCCTCAGCTGCTGTATGTGTATTCATGTGTGTTCATGTATGTGTGTATACATACATACATATGTATGTATTCATTTACCCATATAGCTTTAAGGTTTGTAAAACACTTGAGATACAGTATCTTGATTGATCCACACAACCCAGTGAGATAACTAACAAACAGCAAGGTTCACAAAAGGTTGAGTGATTTTCTTGTGATCACAAAACTAGTAAGTGTCAAGGGCAGAATTTGTACCCAAGGCTTCTAGATACCATGTACAAAATGCTGAACTGTTCCTAAAACTCTGGCAGACTAGTTAGATTGATAACTGATATTAGGTCAAATTTTCCTGGCAGAAAGCAGCATAGAATAATGGGAAGTAGTGTAGTTGAATGAAGGCACCAGCTCGGTAGAACAGTGAATTGGGTCCAAATCTGCCTCTGATGCTAGTAACCTTGTGACCATTGGTCACAAGTCCCTAAATCTTCCAGGTCTCAGATTCCTCATCTATAAATTGAAGAGTTTGGATAAGATGGTCTCTACAATCCTATACTGATCTAGGATTGAGGTCCATCAGCACAGAGATCCCCTACTTGTATATTCTCCAAGAGAACACTCATGATAAATAATTCAAAGGAACAGGGACACAAAGTCTTTGTGCCACTGAAAATCCTTTCCTGCAACTTTAGCAAGTCTCTCAAAGTATCTAAATCCAAATTTGGTGCTTTCACTCCTTCATCTTACTTGTCACCCATCCTTGATGACCTGCCCTTTCTGGAATAGTTCCCATCTCAAATCCCTAGAGCCCAGGGAGGAGGAAAGCAACATTATAATGACACTGCATCTGGAACTTTTAAAGGATAAATAGAATACACACATACACATACAGACATGCCCACACCCCTACCCACACAGTTATCACTTCCACATCATCACTTTCCCCATCACAGTTTTGATATGTCTTTGGTCAGTATAAGAAATTAAATGGAAATTTTGGAGGAGTTTTGCAGGAAGTCACATATGACCCACGAAGTACAGCAGATGACAGAAAAAATTTAGAAACTCGGAAATGGATAAAATATATGCATAGTATTCCATAATGTTAACATATTTTATTTTTTAATACCATAATAATTCAGACTTCTCTGATACAAAGAGAAGGCTAAAACATTATATGCAGATTTTCCAGTCCAAGTGGGGTTGTTATACCTCTACCCCCCTGCAACATGGAAGGGATAATTGTATTGTATTATATATACATATATACATGTACACACACACACACATATATATGTTTTTATATGCATGTATCTATATCTGTATCTACATATATCTACATATGTCTATATCTATCCTTTTTTGGTGCTCTTATCTATCCTCTTTGATGCAAAGAGCTCTTAGCTTAACAAGACAAATACTAGCAAATACTTTTGCAAACAGCTCAGAGAAGCAATCTATGCAGAGATAGCCTGTTCAGATTTCAAGGGGAATTGAAAGCCAGTGGTGAAGTGTAAGGTCAAAGTGAGAAGTCAGAAGTCTGTCCAGAGGCGTGTATGGCAAATCATCAGACTGTTTTCTCTGCGGATCTCCTTCTGGTGTTTAGTGGGACATCTTGACACACTCAAGGGATGACTTGTAATAATAACGCCATTTAGCAGGACAAGAGACTTGGTAAACAAGCGAAACCTCTCAGCCCTAGGTTCCAGCATACCTAGTGTTGGAATTGCAAATGAAAATCCTTTTGAGGGAATCCTGAAAATCCTTTGGGGAAAGAAATCCTGAAATACAAATTAAATTGATTTGTCATTATTTAAATTTTATAAGTGTTTTTCTACCGTATTAACGAAATCACAAAATGCCAAACTTAGCAAAAATGGAAATGCTTTTAAGGTAATTCTTGATAAAGAGTGGGTTATATTCAGCATGGAGAAGTGGGAAGGGTAATTATGAATGTCGTTTGCCAAAGAAGCAACAGCTAAAGTTTGACTGGTGCCAAAGCGAAGGACTGAGAAGTTGGATTGGCACCATAGAACATTCTTATATAGATCTTACGATCTTGGCACGTTTGTGAAACATAAAGTCACAGTTTATACGTAAAACAGGACCAATTTTCAGAATGTCTTGACTAGATACACAAAAAGATTGATTCAGGACTGGAAATTTATCTTGCCATTTACTTTCAAGTATCTCTACTGAGTTAAATAAATTCAATGACAGTAAGTTAAATGATAATTAAGTTAATTATCAAACCCCCTTTCTTGAGTGCAGTGAGGCAGAAAACAATGAAATTAATTTTAAAACATTTTGCTGAGTTCAAAAATGAAACTGCCTCATTAACTAAATTATCTTTGAATCTACTAGATTTCAATTTAACTAAAAAATACTCCTTTGTTTTTAAAATCCTGAACAGACCAGTTCACTTCATTTGAATCTATACATGGGACTCAAATGATAGATTATGCATTTTGATATACATCATTTTCAGTTATTGTTCATTTGGTCATAAGGCTATTTAATAAATATTTACCCTTGGCAACTTTACTGGATTATTTAATAAATATTTACCCTTGGCAACTTCACTGGATTACCAAAGATAATTTAGCTTTCTCTCATTCTGGACAGGGTATTTAATCAGTCACAAACTTTAGGTATGTAAACTTTTTCTACTGATGGAGATCAACAAATCATCAGCAATGTACGATGAGTTGCCTGGGACACTGATAAGTGAAGTGAATTGCCCACAGTAACGCAGCTAGTATGAGTCAAAGGCCTGGAACCTAGGCCTTCCTGACTCTCAGACCAGCCCTCTATCATCTATGCCATACATCACTCACTCTTCTAAATGCACTTATTTAAAATATTAAGCTTTGGCCATGTTAATAAAGTTTCACAATTAGGACCGTGTTTAAATAATTTTAAGCATTTAGAAATTATAAACTAAACTTTTAAAAAATCAAAACTTTGTACAAGTACAGGAAAAAAGTTCCCTATAGTCAAATATATTTGTCCTTCTGGATAAGGAATTTGAGCAAAAGACAACAGTATCCATCAAAAATCCTGCCAATTGCTGAGGATAGATTAAAAAAAATTATGAGCAGATGTCAGAAAAATATTTGATTTAGGTGTAGCCTCTAAATTGAATTTTCTCTTGCCTGCGAAACAGCAAAATTTGTGATATGAGAAATTTATTTATTGACAGGATATCTTTGCTTGGGGGTTCAGGGGAACTGTTTTCTTCCTTGATTCCCTAATTGCATATACTACATTTTTTTCATACTAAAAATGCAAGCAAAACTTTTGGATTTAAAATGGGTGGTTGGTTTAACCTTGGGAAAATCATTTCCCTTTGAAGGTCTCAGTTTCCTCAACTGTAAAAATAAGAGGATTGGACTAGTGGGTCTCTGAGTTTCCTTCTTTCTCCAAATCTGCTGTTTTCATTAATATTCAAGATTAATTAAAAAGTTAGATTTAATCCCAATGGCTTAAAGTAGTCTTCGTGAGAATATTAAGGATTAAGGTCTCCTTCAAGTTTTTATTTTGTTTTCCCATTTGTAATACTCTTTTAAAAAAAAATTCTATTGTTATAAAATTGCCTCTTAGCCTTAGAATACAGAAGAAGACATCCCATCCATGTACCTATGTACCTTTCTGATTGATTCAATTGTTACTGTGTTCATTTGGAATAATTTTTCATTAGCAGCCACTTAACCTACATGGGAAAAGAACAGATGTGGGGGACGGGAATGGGAGCAGGACAGAAAAAGCAGTATCCTTGGTTCTTAAGAAGGAATATGTGCTATGTGATTCTTCTGGTAATATTTTTCCTGTAACCTTGGGCAAGACATCAAGTTGAATGACAAAACATTGCTAAAGACTGTTTAATAGAAGAGCTTGATAATGCTTCATTCACAAGTTTATGCTTATTATTTCATAGAATTCACATTCTACATTATAATATGATTTCTAAGGTTTCAGGAAAGTTACCAAAAGCTGCATTTAGCATCAGAAATCCATTGTTAGAAGATTGCTGGGGGCAGGTAGTCATGGGGTTAGTGCAGCACAAGGAAGGAGCATGGGTTTTTTAAATGCTTTCAAAGTCACTTTTTACTTGTATAATAATCTAAGGCAAGTAGCCTAACCTCTCAAGTCTCAGTTTCCTAAGAAGGGAGTTAAACCAGATGACCTGGTAGGTCATCTAGTGATCTTCACACCTGAAGCTTCCAAAGTGTTACTCAGTGGCTTAGGTGAAGAGTCTTTACTTTGTTAACTAGAGAGCAAACTTTTATAATATAGCTAAAAATCATTGACAAAAGGGGAAGAAGGAAAGTAGGTGGGACTATAAATTAATTTTTACCCTGAAGTTACTGAATAAAAAAAATCCCAAAATAAAAATAAAATTAATTTTTGGCAATATTTAAATTCTTAAAAGTATTTTCTACCAATAGAATAAACAAAGTGACTTAAAATCTCAAACTTGGTAAGAGTATTTAACCTCCCTGACCCTTTATTTCCTCATCTGAAAATGAAGAACTTAGACCAGATGGCCTTGACGATCACATTTAGCTCTCACACTTGTATTATTAGGCCAGTAGTTCCCAAAGTGTGTACTGTTAATCATTTGTTTCACTAGATATTTCTTAATATTTTAGATGTTATTGCTTATAAAAATTATATATATTCTAGCTGATATACATTTCTTTTATCTTTTATATGTAATGCCATAAGTATAGTATTTACAAAATATGGAAAACTAGACTATAGCCTATAGACTTAGAAACATCAGATTTTGGACATGTAAGAATTCAATAAAAATGGCTCTTTTTACTGAAGGGATACTGTCTCCTCTGAGACTAACTCATAGTGGTGTCAACTTAAATGTCCCATGATTTCTCATAGCAAAGAATACTGTACTGGGAAAATATAAAACAAAGTTGGAAAACCAGTGAATCACGTCAACCTCTACTTGTATAGGGATCTCTTCTAAAATATGCCATGCTTTACTGAAAGACTTCAGTGGAAGGAAACCTACACCATCCTGAGGCATCCTGAGAACATCCTTGCTTCTGGTTGTTAATAAAGTAATTACTTGTATCAAACTGAAATCTATCTCTCTGCCCAACTTTGGCCCATCACCCCAAATGTGCCCAAGCTGATCAAACCTAATCCCTCTTACACCCCCATCTTGTTTTCCAAAATGTTCAAACCATTTCATTGTTCCACCAACACCAAATTAGTCTGCTAGTTTTACCATACCTCTGTCATCAAGGACATTTGATTTACCAATTTGATGGAAGTGAAGTGATACATTGTAGCTGACTTAATTTGGATTTCTGATTGATAGTAATATAGTATAATTGAAGGTCACAATAATTTATATAATGATTTAATGTTTACAAAGTGTTTTTATATATTATCTCATTTGATCTTTGTTACCAATTTAAGGAGTTTTTGTATGTGTTATCAATCCCCTCCTTTTAAAAAAAAATATTGGGCCTAGTAAGTTTCCTATCTAGAAGGCCTGAGTGCCATTTGACAGGTTAGATTCCTTCTGGCCAATGCCTGAATTCTTTGGCAATGGATACTATCTGTGCACATACATATTACAAGCATTTTGGCCACGTCCAGTAGATCCAGCTGTTTCCTCTGGAAGACAAAAAATTTGGGAAGCCTCTGTCCCAGCCTCATTAGTGATGAAATTACTAAAATGAACATGCATAAATGACCTACCCTTCCCTGCTATAGAAGTTTCTCATGACATCGATGCATGTTTTCTTTTTTTTACAACGGCAGCTTCATAACTTTTCTTGTTATAAATAATATATTTATATATTAAAATAGCAGAAAAATCCAAACAGGGGACAGACTGCTGCTGATAGATTCCATTCCTGCAAATAGTTCTTATCTTTGCCCTGGTTAGACCATGTCTAGAATATTTTGTTCCATTCTGGGAACATGTTTTTAGGAAGACATTGAAAAACTGCAGCCCTTATAGAGAAGGGCCACCAGGATGGTGAAAGACTTCTATCTTGCAAGGACTGTTTGAAGAAAGTGTGAATGTTTAAATGAGAAGACCAAGGGAAGATACTATGTCTATGTTCAAGCATTTGAAGGCTTGACTTCTTTTGCTTGCCCTCAGGGGAAAAAATTAGAAGTCATGAGAAGTTTTGGAAAGGCAGATTTAGGCTTTCAAAATGATGAAAGCTATCCAAAGTGAAATAGGCGAGTTCATGATTCCCGTTATTGGAGGTCATCAAACATAGACTGGATGACCACTTTGGGTATGTGCTGGGTAGAGTGGTGGGTGGTGAGTTATAAATGAGAATACTGGTTAGGTTGAACTAGTTAAACTTTGAAATTCCTTCCCATTCTCAGATCTGATACTTCTTTGATATGAGGTCAGGTTAGCATCAATAAAAATAAGAGAAAAGTGACAGTCCTTCCATTTCAAGATGGACTGGATTTATTGTATGTAGATTTTTTTGCATGACTTATTTTTGAGACTGGTCTTATTCTTTGCTTGTTTCTTTTACTCCTGCTTTCCAAAAAAATCAGAACAGATACTTGATCACCTGCTTATGAGGAAAGGGGATCCAGTGCTTTCTTTATTTCCATCTTGCACTTCACTGTGAGCATAGGTGACTGGGAGGTACAGTGAATCAATGACACAGAGTGAGGACTGCCTTGAACCTCATGCATATTTGGTGACCCACCTGCATGATATGGTTAAAGGGAGATCAGAAATTCCCACCCTGAGTAGAAGATGTTAGGAACCAGTATCAAAAGTGACTTTAGAATACAATCCATCCCACCTTCTTCATTAAAAAGAGTTTCATTAATAAGTTTTATTTTTATACTATAGATTGGATATATGGATTACTCCCATCCCATGAGAGGTCTCTTGTAACAAAGTAAAGAAATTAGGTAAAATTAACAATGCAGCAACCTCATATGAAAGGACATGGAACAGCCTATATCTGAGGCACCTCTGCAAACTATCTTTAAAAAAACTTTTTAATTAACATAAAATACTTTCTGTACCCATTTGCTCTCCAGTGGAGGGAAACAATTGAGGGAGTTAAGAAGATGCTCCATGTAAAAAAAAAACCTGCATATGAAATCTACATAGCTATATCTATCATATATGTCTATATATATATATATATATATAGATATATATATATACATATATATATGATGTGTGTGTCACCTCTCAGGAAGGAAAGAGCTGGTTTCATCACTGGTTCTCTGGATCACAGTTCTGACAGATCACAGTTCTTACAGCTTTCAAAGTTGGTTTTGTAGTGTTGCTTTCATTGTACAAACTGTTCTCCTAGTTCTACTCATTTCATTCATCAATTTATAAAAGTCTTTAGAATTATTTACTTTAATAATATTGATTTTGCAGAATAAATTATTCTTTGCCTTGGGCTTAGTTCACTCTTCATTGGTTCATGTAAGTCCTTCCATGTCTCTTAGAAATCATCTATTTCTAAATTTCTCATAGCACAATAGTATTTCAACAAATTCATATCCCAGCTTATCCAATTATTCTTCAATTAATGGTTATCCTTTGAGTTTCCTTTTGTGCCACCACACAAAGAGCTTCTATGAATATTTTTACACATAAAGAAATTTCTTTTATTTCTTTTTTCTTTTTTGGGGTATAGGTCTGTCAATGAAAGAAGTTGAGTTAAAGGATATGTTCTGTTTACTATTTTTTTCATGCATTATTCCAAATTACTTTCTAGAACGTTTGTATCCATTCACAGATCAGTGCATCAATGTGACAGTTTTCTCATATCCCTTTCAACATTTACAATTTTCCATTTTTTGTCATCTTTGCCAATCTGATAAGTATGAGATAGAACCACACACTTGCTTTATTTTGCATTTCTCTAATGATGCTTTTGTGGCATTTTTGTATAGATATGGATACATGCATATATTCTATAAATAGATATATAGTTATAACCTGGTTTTCTTTCTGTGAAAACTTCCTATTCATATCCTTAGACCATTAATTATTTGGAAAATGATTTTTATTCTTGTAAATTTAGATCAATTCGTTATATATCTTGGAAATGAGACCGTAATCTGAGCAACATATTGTAAAAATCATTTCTCCAGTTAATTGTTTCTGTTTTAAATCTTAGTTTTATTGGATTTGTTTGTGTAGGATCTTTTTAATTTTGTGGAGTCAAAACTATCCTTTCTATTTTGTCATCTTTTATATCCCTTTTTCTATATCTCTTTATCTTCTATCCTTAGATTTGAGAGGTAATTTATTCTATGTTTCTTCACTTTGTTTATGTTTCCTTTTATATTTTATATTTATGTTTATAATTTATATTTTATAATATTTTTATATTTTATAATAAAGGCATATCTTTATTTGGAGCTTATTTTGCTATAAGGTAAGGTGTTGATCTAAATCTAACTTCTTTCGTATTCTTGTCCAATTTTCCTAGTAGTTTTGGTCAAATAACGACTCCTCATCTCAGTAACTGGGGTCTTTGTATTTATTAAATTAATTAAATTAAATAAATAAAATTGTATTTATTAAATACTAGGGTACACTTGATAAATTTGTTTCCATGTATTATGTAGCTAAGCTATTTCATTGATCGATATCTCTATTTTTTAAATAGTACCAAATTGTGAGAATGACTTTTTTGTGTAATAGTTTGAAATCTGACATTTGTAGAACCCTTTCATTCCTTCTTCTCTTCATTATTTCCCTTGAAATTCTTCATCTGCTTCCATATGAATTTTGTAATTTTTTTCCTAGTTCTATAAAATAATCTTTAGGTAGTTTGGTGTAGTCTTGAATAAATAAATTAATTTAGGTAGTATTCTCACATTTGTTATACTGACTCCTGTTACTCATGAGTATTTTTTCCAACGATTTTTCCCCCAGTGATTTCGGTCGGTATTTGTGTAAGCACTGGTTTATAGTTGTGCTTACATAGTTTTTGTGTGTACCTTGGTAGGTCGAATCCTGAGTATTTTATACTTCTATAGCAATTTTAAATCAATCCTCCTCATTTTGAAGATGAAGAAACTGAGACCCAGAGACTATCGTATCATTATTTTAGCAATTAAGTAACAGGGCTGCCATTCAAACCCAGGGTTCCTCTGATTTCAAATCCAATGTGTTTTTTCCCCTACTATTCTCACGGCCTTATAAGCCTTGAAAAGGGTTGAAATTTCATCAATTTCACAAGAAAATTCATTCTTTTGAATCTTGAAGCTTCTTCCCATTCTCCTTCTATTCAGATGTAAATGTTTATAGGAGGAAAATTGCTTTACTCTACCATCAGCCATAGATACCTTAGTGGAAAGCGGAACCAACTCTGAGCTGGGAGAACAATACAGTTATTTTTTTGTTTGGTTGTTTTATTTTTATTTTTTTGACTAAAGCTAGTCCTGAGAAGAGACACTGTGCTATTAGCAGCCTTGTTTTGCATAGATCTGCTCTCTTACTTCTGCCTAGTAGGGACAGCTATTATCGGACAAATTAATTTTGTCTTCATAATCATTAACCATTATTTACTGAACACTGTGTGAAGATCAGCTAGGTGTTCTGTGTATGTGTGTGTTAGGGATTTGTTGGGTGGGTGGCAATATGACAATTAATATGATATTCACTCCATAATCATCATAGGTTTTAAAAGGAGTGATAAGCCATTTATTTTAAGCTCTTTGTGGGCAGGGATATCTTATAAAAACTTTTTTGTTGTGTATCTTGTTATATTTGACACATAGTAGGTGTCACATTGATGACACCTAGGAGGTACACATTGATAGCCTTCATATTAGTGTCTGTATGTGTAAATGCCATGATATGTATGACAATAGCCTCCCAACTACCACTTGGCCACTGTAATCAGTCACAGTGAAAATCCATCTTAACTGTGGGTTATTTTTAAAAGATCTGAAATAGCTTTAATTTTTAAAAAGAAAACAAATTTCATTGATAAATTTCTATATATATATACATATAAATGAAGCTTATATAAAAATATTGATATTTAAAATTACCCAAAGTTGCTTTTAAAAAATAATATTTGTTAATGTGAGAGGCGTCATACTGTAGTTGATGGAGAACCAGGAAGAGTTCAGCCAGGAAAAGTGCATATCTTGCCTCTGAAGCATTCTGCCTTTATGATCCTGGGTAAGTTGCTTGATCTTTTAGGAGTTTAAGGCAATTTTGTAAGACTTTATGTGTCAAAGATGCTGACCTGGATTGGCAGAGGGAGTTTCCTCCTCCAGGTCTTCCTTATGCCGATAAAATCACATATTCGATCTCTATTTATGTCACTAACTTAATATTAACATATCTATTTTGTTTTTTAAATAATGGCATTTTATTGCATGAATGAGAAAAATTCCACCCCCAAGAACTTAAGTTGTTCCATTGGCTAGATTGTGAATAGGCTGCCTATCGATAGCTTATTTTTTACTGAGTATAATATAGTAATCTAAAAATACTCATAGGCCTATCAATATGCAATAATATGTGAGTTTGAAGGGACGTGGGTTGAGGGGGAGTAGGTGGAATAGATAGACAAGCCAAAAAATGCCTTATGTCAGGACATTCCAGACAAGCTGATACTGTCTAGCCACCTGCAGTATTCAGATTCAGCCTGTATTATTGATTGTGAAGCCTCTGCCAGATAAACACCAGGAATTTAATCAGGGCCAACTGATATTAGTGGAACTTTGTGCCACCATCTTTTTTTTTTTTTTTTTTTACTGACCTTGGAGAAGTGGAATCTTTGAGGAACAGCAATAGGAAATGGTTATTCTTGGATTCAGGTAAAGGTAAAATCAGTCTACACGATTGGGAATGATGGTGGGAAGCATGGAGCCATAGTGTTATAGATTTAGAGTAGAATCAACATAGTAACATCGGTTTAGAGCTGGAAAGCGTCTTGGAAGTCATATAATAAAAATCCCTTTATTGTACAGATATGGGAACTGAAGCCCAGAGAGGTAAAGTTATTTACTTGGAATCACACAACTTATCAGGATCTAATCAAGTCTTCCTGATCCCAAGTTCAGTTCTCTTTCCACTACACCATGAAATTTTGGACAGTTTTTTTTTCTACCTCAGAATATCAGTGGTTAATAGTACCTGTGATGTACCTTTTCAGCTTTGGTAAATCAGTTAAGTCAACAAACATTTGTGAAGTGCCAGGCGTTGTGCTGATTGTTAAGGATAAAAAGAAGGGTAAAAGATAGTCCCTTCATTCTAGGAGTGAGCTCACAGACTAATGAGGGAGACAACAATCAAGCAGCTATGTACAAACAGGAGATATTCAAGGGAAATTGAACATGATCAACAAAGGTAAAGCATTGACTGCAAGAAGGATTGGAGGAGGCCTTTCTCAGAAGGTAGGAATTTAGCTGAGACCTGAAGGAAGTAAGAGAAGTTAGGAGGCAGGGATAAGGAGTTGCAGGCATGGGGGACAGCAAATGAAAACACCCATAGTTAAGAAATGGAGTGTCTTGTTTGAGGAACAGCAGGGAGGTCCAATTCACTTTTTTATTAACTTCTCCCTTACAAGAAGAAAATTCTTCGTTGAGTTGTCCTGAATTTTTATTTTCTAGTTGTGCTATAACCATGTCATTTGTCTTTTCTGGGATGATCTCTGAGCAACCAGACAGCATTCACTGTTTCTATGCACAGCATAAGGTCAGATCAGTCAGTTACTCTTCCTTTAGCCAGCATGCAGAATAGACTTTTGCACAACATCAGCACTTGGGCTCCTCATGTATTCTTAGCATTATCAGGAACTTGGAACAAACTGCAGTGTAACAAATGAGCATAAAACTGATGGTCATAGACAATGTGCAAGACTTCCTCTTTTTCTGCTTCCTAAGCAAAAATGTCTACACTTCCCATGGCTTGCATGGTTGTAAGACAGGCAATATTTTCAGGAAAAACGATCTCAGCCATATAATCATAGCATCATAGAACTGTAGATTTAGAATTTGAAGGAAGAGACCCAAGAAGTCAATGATTCTTACCCCATCATTTTACAGATAAGGAAACTGAGGCTGAGAGACACTAAGTGATTTGCCCAGGGTCACACATCTAGTACATGTTTGAGGCAGGATTGGAACCCAGGTCTCCCTGACTCCAAGTCCAACAGTCTTTCTGCTACTCTGTGCTGTTTCTGAAAGAATCTCCTTCACACTGCCATACCACCAATATCCTGCTATCTAAATATTCCTTGGAACCCAGGTATACTTGAGATCATTTTTCTTCAATATGCATGCCTAGGAACCAAAGACATAGTAATAATAAACATTTGTACAGTATTATGAGGTTTGTTGTTTCATTTGATCCTTGCAACAACCCTAAGAGGTAGGTGATATTGTCATCCCCATTTGAAAATACTTTTTGAATTGATTTAGTATTTTATATTCTCCAATTAAGGGTAAATTTTTTACATTTTAAAACTTTGAGTTCCAAATGCTTTCCCTCCCTCCTTCTCCACTCCCCCTTCACATTGAGAAGGCAAGCAATCCGATATAGGTTATAAGTGTGTAGTCATGCAAAACATGTCCATATTAGTCATGCTGTGAAAGAAAACATAACACTCCTCCCCTCAAAAAAACTTCAAGAAAAATAAAGTAAAAAAAAATTATGCTTTAATTTGTATTCAGACAACATCAATTCTTTCTCTAGGGATGGATAGCATTTTTCATTAAAAGTCCTTCAGGGGTGTCTTGATCATTGTATTTCTGAGAATAGCTAAGTCATTCACAGCTGATCATCTTACAATATTGCTGTTACTTTGTACACAGTACACTTCACTTTGCATCAGCTTGTGTAAGTCTTTCCAGGTTTTTCTGAGAACATCCTGCTCATCATTTCTTATAGTACAATAGTATTCCATCATAATCACATACAACCATTTGTTCAGCCATTCCCCAACTGATGGGTATCCCCTCAATTTCTAATTGTTTGCCACCAGAAAAGAACTGATATACTGATATATATATATATATATATATATATATATATATATGCATGTATGTATGCATCTATGTATGTATATCTACACATATATAGGTCCTTTTCCTTTTTTTATCTCTTTTTTGGTTATAGACCTAGTCATGGTAGCTAGGTTAAAGGGTATGCATGGTTTTATAGCCCTTTGGGCATAGTTCCAAATTGCTCTACAGATTGGTTGATTCAGGTCACAATTCTGCCAACAATGCATTAAAGTATCATTTTTCCCCCACATATCTCCCCCAGTCTTTGTCATTTTCCTTTTCTGTCTTATTAGCCAATCTAATAGGTATAAAGTAGTACCTCAGAATTGTTTTAATTTGTATTTTTCCAATCAATAGTGAGAACATTTTTTGGTATGGTATTGAGAGTTTTGATTACTTCATCTGAAAACTGTTCATATCTTTTGGTCATTTATAAATTGGGGAATGACTCTTATTTGTATAAATTTGACTCAGTTCTCTATATGTTTGAGAAATGAAGTCTTTATTAGAGAACTTGGTTCAAAATTTTTTTCACAGTTACTATTACTAACTGTATTTCCCTCCATCCTATTTACCCAACTGTTTATTCTGTTCTCGCTCTACATTCATCCTGTTCCTTCTCAAAAGTGTTTTGCTTTTGATTACCCTCTCCCCTAATCTGCCCTCCTTTTTAATCACCCTCCTCCTTCTCTTATCCTCTTTCTCTCCTACTTTCCTGTAGGGGAAGATACATTTCTATATCCAATTGAGTATATATCTTATTCCCTCTTTGAGCCAATTCTAATGAGAGTAAGGTTCATTCACTTCCCCTCAACTCTCCCATCTTCCCCTCCACTCTAAAACTTTCTTGCCTCTTTTTGTGAGATAATTTATCCCATTCTACCTTTCCCTCTCCCTTTCTCCTAGTGTATTTATCTCTCTCACCCCTTAATTTTATTTTTTATGTATCATCCCCTCATATTCAACTCATACCTAATGAGAAAGGTCTTATGAGTTACAAGTATCATCTTCCCATATAGGAATGTAAACAGTTTTACCTTATTAAGTCCCTTATGAGTTCCATTTCCTATTTACCTAAAGTCAAATTTTCTATTCAGTTCTTGTCTTTCCATTAAGAGTGCTTGAAAGTCTTCTATTTCATTGAATGTCTATTTCTTTTCTCTGAAGTATTAAACTGGGTAAGTGATTCTTGGTTGTAATCCTAGCTCCTTTGAACCCTGGAATATAAGCCAAGCCCCCATATCCTTTAATGTGGAATCTGCTAAATCTTGTATTATATTAATTGTGACTCCAAGACCCTTAAATTACTTACTATAGTCTCTCCTTAACTTGGGAACTCTAGAATTTTGCAATAACATTTCAAGGAGTTTTCATTTTGGGAATCTCTATCAAGAGGTGATCAGTGGATTCTTTCAATTTCTATTCCTTTTATTTTAGAATATCGGGAGAGTTTTCCTTGATAATTTCTTGAAATAGGATGCTGGGCTCTTTTATTTGATCATGACTTTCAGGTAGTACAATAATTATCTTTTCCTAGATCTATTTTCCAGGTCAGTTGTTTTCGGAATGAGATATTTCACATTGTCTCTTATTTTTCCATTCTTTTGGTTTTGTTTCATTGTTTCTTGATTTCTCATAAGATCATTAGCTTCCATTTGCTCAATTCTAATTTTTAAGGAATTATTTTCTTCAGTAGCTTTTGAACCCCCCCCCCCTTTTCCATTTGTCCAATTCTGCTTTTTAAGGCATTCTCCTTATTGGCTCTTTGGATATCTTTGACTTTGTTTTCTTCTGAGGATGTGTTTTGATCTTCTTTGTCACTGTAGTAATTTTCTATAGTCTGAGGTTTTTTTCTGTTGTTTGCGTATTTTCCCACACTATTATATGACTTTCAATTCCTAAAGTAGAGCTCTGATTCCAGGGTAGAGGGCATGCTGTCCCAAACTTCGGGGGTTTTGTGCAGTTGTTTTCAGAAACACTTCTAGGGACCTGTAAGTTTTCAGTGTGTCCAGATCTCCTTGATCTAAGGAGAGGTGTTTACTACCTTCCTGTCCTGTACTCTTCTCTGTAAGTGACCACAAGCACTCTTTTCTATGATGGAGGGTTCCCACTCCACTGTAGCCACAAGTTTTGGTATGCTAGTATTCCTCCTTGCCCTGGGATAGCCACCCAGGACTGGAACCAGATCTAAGTATAGGCAACAGAGTCCTACCTTGGTGCTAGGAAAAAGACCAGTGTAAATTTTTTTCTGATTAGTTGTTCAACCCCCTTACCATTTGTGGGTTGAGAGAACTGAAAGCAACTACTGCCTCTGCTGAGTCAGTGGTTCCCAAGGCCTACTCCTGGTTTGCTGGGGCTCAGTCTGTACTGGCATGACCTGTGCTCCAGTCTCACCCAGGAGCAACACATATTTCCTGCAAACCTTCTAAGTTGTCTTTGGCTGGGAAATTATTTCACCCATCCATTTGTGGGTTCTGCTGCTCCAGAGTTTATTTTATTGGCATTATTTAAAGCTATTTGGAGGGATGTTGGGGAAGAGCTCAGGTGAGTCTCTGTCATTTCTCCACCATCTTGGCTTCACCCCTCTAATATTCCCATTTAATAGATTAGGAAACTGAGGCTGAGAGAGGTTAAATGACTCACCCAGGGTCATACTACTAGTGTCTGATACAAGATTTGGACTTAAATATCCTAGACTCTAACAATAGCTCTTAATACACTACACTGGCTAGCTGCCTTACAGAATAAGATTCAAGTTCTCTCAATTGGCAGATTATTCTCATTAAAATGTATAACTCTGGAATTCAATGACAGAAATAAATAAATCATCTAGTTTTAAATCTTATAAAACTTAGATATTCTGATAATTCTTGATATTATGCCTCTGTAGCATCACTAGCTTATAAACTCTGAGATCAATAATTTTCTTTAATTTCATCTTTGTAGTCCTAAGCTCTAGCATAGCACTTTGAAAGTATTATGTTCTTATTAAACTGATTTGCATTAAAGAGGCAGGCACTTGGTGGAAGTTCAGTGGAAGAAAAGGAGGACGTGTTTTAAATGGTAACTATTATATATGGTATGTGTGCAGTGATGAAGGCTCCATGTATGTACTCTGATTGCTTGATCTGGGGATTAGCACATGCTCATTCATGTCCACATAGAGGATATATCGGTAGAATTCTCTCCAGGAGACAAAGAGAAAGAGATAGATTTCAGGCTACTTCTAGGGCAGACCTTTTCAATGGAGTGACCTATTTGTATTATAACAAAAAGGAATTTAACCTTTCGGTCATTAACAAGGATCCGTCAGCTGTTTCACAGCGTCAAGAAGGGAGGTAGGAGGGGTGGTCAATGTATATTTGTGGTCTTAGTATAGTAAACTGCTAAGGGGATTTGTTCTGCTACATTTGCTTTCAGTCAAAAGGAAGCACTTGAGGATCTTGAGGGCCACATGTGATCTTGAGGCCACAGACTCCCTACCCCTGATTATATTGTAAGCTCCTGGAGGACAGGAACTGTGTTTTGTCTGACTTTGTATCCCTAGTGCTTAGCACAGTGCCTGACATATAGTAAGTGCTTAGTAAAATGCTAATTAAATGACAGCTGCATTAGAACCATCTTTCTAATCCAAAGGACTCCAATTAGAGAAAGTTAAAAAATTAGGAAAGGGCACAAATCGTTTCCAGGCACCAGAATTCTATTCAATGCACATTGGCAACTCTGTCTACCTTAATGTGCTTTTCTATTAGGATACCCTCATGCTTGGAATATTCTACCTTCTTGCCTCTCCCTGGCTCAAGCATCACATGAAGCTTTTCCTGATTCCTACTGCCCCCATACCTGCTGTCAGTATTCTAGCTCTTTAAATGACCTTGTATTTATTCTGTGTCAGGATATACATGTATATATAAAAATACATACCTACATATATACATATAAACATACATACACAAATACCCAACCAAATGCATGTTTATATTGTCTGTAGATATAATATAATCTTGAGAATGGGGACTGCATTTTTGTCTGTGTTTCGTCCAGACCCTAATACAGTACCTGGCACATAGTAGGTGTTTAATGAAGGCTGGGTAAAATGTTGATTGATATCCTACTTAAGAAATTTCCTAAGGACTGCACATTCCATTTGTTTAAAAACAAACCAATCCATAGGACATTTCCTTTTTGCAGACATGTAAACCATCTCCAGACCTGTAGTTCTCACTCATAATGAGGGGATATAGAACACCATATTTTCAAGTGGTGAGATCCGAGGAACATGGAGTGAGAAATTCTGTGTTTTATTCATAGCTGTATATATTATCATAATCAAGCAATCCTAGACTCTAGAACTCTCCTGCTGACTGAGAGGGTAATAGTGGTTAAACCCACTTCAAACTTTAGCTCTCTACCATAGGGATGGTAATGAGTAGTAGAGATAAGAAATTTGAACTCTGAGGAATAAATGCTTTTATAGAAATACTAAATATATTTCTGATTGTCATAAATTACTTTGTATCTGTAATTTCCCATAGGCATTAGAATAAGTAGAGAGGGATTACATTAGTGGAGAGATTGCCCCCAATCTTTGAAAGGTATATCAGTTGTTCTGTAGAAAAGGAGGAAGCAAGTAAAGAGAAGATGTTCCTGCCATTGGCAAAGGATCCTGCCACAAAGAAAAGCCTGTTTAGATGCTCAGCATGGTTTCAGCATTAGGGGAGAGACATGAGAGAGCTTCCAATATTTTTCCCTTGTGACTTTTGATTCTTTACATTGTCAATCTATTGACTGATCTACTTCAACATAAAAGGGCACTGGACTATGTAACTCCTACTGGGGAGTCTATTTTCTCTTTAGGGTCAGCTACTCTTTCAGATTACCCAGGTGGACACTGGGGTATCTGTTTTCATAGATCATCCCTTACATTTGTTCTGAACCACTTTGAATCAAAAGTAAAGGTGACTTGGATTGGAGAGTATTTTAAAAGTTTGGTTCCAGGCTATTAGTTAACCCCAAGGGTACAGTGTGGGACCTGAGGACCACAAAGTTTTCGTTGCCTTGAGCGCTCCCTTCTCCCCTTGCTAAGCTACTACCTTACTAATGCCTCAGCCTGGTGTACTGATGTTGTTGATATTTTTATTAATGATGATGGTAGATCACATTTATGTAGCACTTTACAGTGTATGTAGGGTTTATTTCACTACACTCCTGTGAGGCAGGTGGCTATATGTCATTAGGAGATCTACTGGGGAAGGGTTAAGATGTTGGCATCTAATTGTCTTCATGTTTATCTGACCAGTCTCAGCTCTCCTTCTCATTCCGGAGCTGTAACCATGGGAAATCACGGTGTGTGTTGTTATATAACTGATGCCTTGCTTTTCCTGAATTTTCAAAACATCTTGAAAATTATGGTTTACTTGGGGGAAAAAGACCTCTAATGAGCGCATTTGGTTACACAAAATGCTGACATGTCTATTAAAGGACAGCCAGGGAATACCAGCTCATTAAAGTAATTAATAGTTCTGTTTCCTCCTCCCTCCAACTCTTCTTCTCCTTTCCTTTCCCCCTTCTTCTTTTCCTTCCTCTTCCTCCTCCTGAGCACTGCCCCACTGCGCGTGTAATGCTGGCTCCATGTACAGTGTTCTGTTTACAGTGGTATGAACATTTTTCGCCCGTGTCTTTCATTGCTGAAGTAACCCACCTCTCTCATATCAACTCTTACCTAGGAGCCGCTCTGCAGACTCTTTGATGTAGGTCTTTTTTGCATGGCAGCCAAGGCCAAGCTGTGGTTCCATTGCATGATGCAACTTCACCCTTTGGGTCGTCTCTGCTGGGATTAACTAGATTCTCTCCCTGCACTGGCCATGCATGTTGGTGTGCTTTTCCTGATGGCCACTGGATGCAGTGAGCACCAAACGCATGCAGTCAACCAAAACAGCTAGCATTCTTAATCTATGGAAGCATTGGGTTGGAAAACTCTGCTTTGAAATTCAGATAGGGACTTATTAATCATGATATATCCCCAACCATATTATCCCTAAGGAGATTTAAGCATAAACAGTTGGAGATAAAGAACGAGATGCACTGTTTCTCCAACTGGCAAGCAGATGCTTCCCCTACCTCAAGGTAGGGGATTTTATAGGCCCAGTGTTTTGAATGACCTGTACCTACAACCTACACCTTCCCTGAGTGCAAGCATATATACCTATATGGATAAGCATTACAGCTATCCTTTCTCATTCCCCTAGACAATTGTAACCATGACATCATTCACCTTCTCAGTTCTTGGGTTTTTTATTATTATTTTAGGTAGAGGAGGGAGGTTGAGTCAAAAGCTCTTGGAAATACAGTTGGCTATGCTCATTTGTGTTAATTTCTCCTGCTCAGAAATACGATTTACCACAACCCCCATAGAAATATTAAGAATGGTAGCTCGAATCTCTAACAAATGCAGTGTTTTTGGGACATGGATTGGAATTGCACTTAGCATTTTTTATTAGTGGGTATGATCCTATCTCCTCATTGTAACATTGTAGCTTCTTTTTATTGCAGGTCTGTTTGGCAGTCCTTTCCCAAAAGAGGATGATTTTTTTTAAAGAAATGTATATTTTTCCTCTTTCCTATGTGAAGTAGCTAGGACATACATTAAGAAAACATGACTCTTCTCTTGGGTATGCAATATTTATGAAGTAAGAAAAACAAGAGTGGATAAAAATTGTTTCAATCTATGTTTCCTGACCCCGTATTCCCTGGCCGGGTATAAGGTTCTAGAGAGAATTGCCAATTATTGGAATTTAAGATGCAATTCTAGACATTTTTTAGCTAAAAAGACTCACTTTGCTAGGCTATACTATTGTAAGAGAATCATAATTGAAAAAAATGCATCATGGTATGATGGGAAAAACACTGGCACTAAAGTCTGAAGATTTGAGTTCAAATCTCTTCTCTGACATTGATCATCTATTACCTCGGTCATGTCATTTAACTCCTCTAGACCTCACTTCCCTCATATAAAATGGAAGGGTTAGATTAATTGGCCTCTAAAGGCTTCTAATTCTATATCACTGACCTATTATAAGAAAATAAAAATGTAGGTATATGTGTATAATTTATAGTTACAATTTCTCAAATCAAGAGAGTATTGTAGAACTCAAAATGTTTACATATGCTTATCTTATTCATCTTGTGAAGTACAATTTTTCCATGAAAAAAGTTCTTTTCCAGAAATGGAAAACCATCACCTCTCTGAAATGGAAACTTTTCTTAAGCCAAAGAAAGCAGATGGAGGTGATCAAAATGACAAAGGAAACAAATGAAGAAACAAACATCGCAGCCAACGTCCATCCTGATCTGAGGTCCAACATGGAAACACAAACATAGTAGAAGAAGAACGCAGTTCTAGAGAAAACCATAAAGACCAGACCAGAATGCAATATGGTGAGAGGAGGCAAGAAGGATATTACAGTAGAAGAGAAAATGCTTTAAAGTCCCTTGAAAACCATGCAGCTGCCTCATACACGCTCTAAGTCCTTCCTTTAGAAGTTCATTCAAAGATTCATTACAGAGTATATAGTATGCACAAGGAGGGAGACAATGATCTCATATATACCACATTGAGAGGACTTTGTTCAATACTGGGAACTACATTTTAGGAATGATATAGATAAGCTGGAGTACAGCCCCAAAACATGAACAGGATCAGGAGAGGATAGGAGAACATTCTACATAAGCCATGGAATAACAAAATCTGAGATGTTAGAACAGTGACCATTGTGTGTCAACCTGAACCCTAAAAAGTGCCCTTTCTATGACATTCCCAAAGTATGGTCATCTAATTTCTTCCTCTAAAACTCTAATGAATGAGAAGCCCTACCTCCTGAGCAGCCCACCCCACTTTCAGACAGTTTCATTATCAGTAAGGTTTTGGTTTTTCCCTCTGACAATAAGCCTATAATTTCCTCTTCACAACCCCCTCCTTTCCCCTACAGTTGTTCTTGGTCCTATACTATGGGGCCAACCAAAACAATCAAACCTCCCTTTTATGTTATAATTGTTCTAATAGTTGAAGATAGCTTTTGTGCCTACCTAGAGACTTCTGGCTAAATAGCCCCTAATTCCTTTAGTTAATTCTCATATGATAAGGACTCGTGGCCATTTACTCTCCTGATTGCCTTAAGGATTGGTATTCCAGATGTAGTCCAATTAGGGCTGAACCCTGCAGGACTAGAACATCTTATTCTTGGAGATCATGCCTCTCTTAATGCAATCACGATTTCATCAACATCTTTCCTCTTTTTTTTTTTTTACTTCCAGATAGCATTTTTAAAATGATAATATTTTTAGTCCCCTTCTCCCTCCTAAGTCTTTTCCAGACAGACTGATACTTCAACATACCTCCTTCATCTTGCACTTATGAAATTGATTTTTTTCTTTCTTTTGAGACCTTGGATTCAAATTCCAGCTGTCACTTACTGTTTTTGTGATGCTGGCCTCTAGACTTCAAATGGGGGAAGGGGTTAGACCAAATTGTTCCTCTAAACATAGAATCCTTGTCTCTACAGCTTTACTTTTATTCCTATTAAATTTCATCTTATTAGATTCAATGAAATGTTTAAGCTGTTCAAGATGTTTGGGATTTTGACTGTCATCCAGTGTACCAACTATCCTACATACCCTTATATCATGTGAAAATTGAATGAGTATAGTCATCTGTGCTGTTTTCCAATTCATTGATTAAAAGTTTAGACAGTATATGACCAAGCATAGACTCCTGGAGCACTTCTTTGAAGATGATATTGACCTATTCATGAATCCTTCTGAGGACTGGATAACTAATGATAAGTTGAAGGAACTGGAAATGTTGATCTTGGAGAAGAGAAGACTCGGGAGTTGATAGAGTGATAACAGTTTCCATGTTCAATATTTGAAGGTCTATCATAGAAACTATGGTTAGATTTCTGCTTGATTTTAGAAGGGAAAAAGTCTTGGAGTAATGGATGGAAAATGGAGAGAGAGAGAGTTGCTAATTTGATATAAAGAAGAACTATCTAACCATTAAACCTATCCATAAGTAAAATGGACTGATTTGGAGAACAGTGAGGTCAGCCTCACTGGAGGTCTTGAGACAGAGGGTGACCTCTTGTTATGCATGATCTAGAGGTAACTTATCTATCTATCTATCTAGATATAGATACAGAGATATCTATATAGATGTAGATTTATAGACATATATATAGATAGAAAGATATGTATGTATATACAGATAGATATAGATATCTAGATATATCTAGAGTAAGGTTTTCGACCTGAGGGTCCATGAACTTAAAAAAATTTGATAACTATATTTCCATATTCACTTTCCTTTGTTAACTTTATTTTATTGCTTTAAAATATTATTTTGAGGTGGCCATAGGCTTTACAGGACTGCAAAGAGATTCACAACACAACAAAGACCAACAGCCCTGCTCTGGAGTTTGAAGGAATGATAGAAGTCATCTAATCTAATGTTCTTATTTCATAATTATGAAATTGCAGCCAAAAAATGCTCAGTGACTTGCCCCAAATCACATAAGTAGTATGTAGCAGGACTAGAATTTGAATTCACATCTTGTGACTCTAAGTTCTTTCCTTTTCATCATGTTGCCTCCAGGGCCACTATCGACTTTGAGATTCTATTTCTTCCTTTGACTTAAAGTGTATGACTTTCTTTTTGCAACTGAATTTGATTGGATCTCAAGAATATTTCTAAATTGAAATACTTAAGAGACTTCTCTGTCTAAGATGTCGGTCAAAACCAAACCCAAGATGCAGCCTTTTTCTTTCCTTGAACAATGAAGGTATGATTGTTTCCATTTTCTAGTGTTAAAAAAAGAGACATACTAGGACTTTTCCCTGCTATTATGTATAAAAAAAAATGTCCAAAACAAAGACATCATAATTATCTCTTAGCATCACTTTTGACAACAAACACCGGTGTCCTGGTGGTGAATATTCATGTTCAGTGACAGCATTTCCTATTCTTTTGCGTCAAGCAGCAGTTAATTGTAACAACTGTCTCTGGGCCCTGAGGAGCAGTGCCAGACTCAGGGAGGGACTCAGTTGGAAAGCTCACTCAGATGGCTCCCTGGGGTCATTTTGTGTTGATGCTTCCTGTATAGATGTGGAAGTGACTGGTAGAGAGAGAGTATTTTAACCATCATGTGGGCTGTGGGTATATTTGCAGTATTTCTAGGGTGATGGGATGGATCTGGAGGAGAGAAATGGAGATACAGGGCATCTATTTCACATGTCCTCTACATTCTCCTATGCAGCTAGAATGCCTTTCTAGGATCAACAATTTAAAGTAGGGGTTGGACCTTGTAGGACTGGGGAGGAAACAGGTAAGCTCAGGGTGGTTGTTTTTTGCCATGAGGAGGAAGAAACAAAAGGATATAACCTATTTCAAGGTGAGATGGTTTTGGTAAACTGGAGTCTAGAGAGTACCTAACAATGGAAGAGAGGTATAGTCCCTAGTCTGAGTAGTGAGTGATAATGACTAGGTAACTCACAGGGCAATAGCAAGAGCTAAAGCAGCGTCTGGGGTTTACAAACAGTATTTATAGCTGCCAGACATGGCCCTCAGCAGCATTCCTTCCAACTGTTCCAGAGCTCTCCTGGAGCTTTGGTGCTAAAGCAGCTCAGGTCTCTGGTCTCATTCCTGCCCCTCAGGCTTGGTCCTTTGCACGTAAAGGTAAATTATTTGTTTGTGACCTGCTTTCATCGTTCCTCTCCTTTGGATGGACTCACTCTAAGGCACAGAGAAGGGTCCAAATGTTCTGGGAAGCTTAAAGGCTAGACCTCGATATCTTCCTTGTAAGTCTCATTTCTCTTAAAGAGATCCCAAGAAGATGCCAGATACTCTGTATTCCAAGTAGGCTACTCATTCTTTCTGTTTGGAGGTAATGGATTTTTCCATTTTATGCTTTTCACGTCTGCCTTTCTCCTGGGTAACAGATCATGTCCAGTTGCCAGGTCTTAGACAGATTGAACTCTTAAAAGATTTTCTTTGAAAGTGAGAGCCATCTCCTCCTTTCTGGGCCCTTCATGTGGTGTCCTCAACTCCCTATACTGAGTAGATGCTTCTCCGGGGTCCACTTCTATAGTCTAGAGAGTGCTGAACTTGGATGTGGGCGTCAAGAGACCTGAATCCAAATTCTTGCTCTCCTATGTACTGCCTAGGTGGCCTTGACTCATAAGGTCAGTTTGCTGCTCTGGATCTCAGTTATTTTGTCTGTAAAAGGGAGATGGTAATAACTACGTTGTTTACCTCAGAGACTTATAAGAATGTACTTGGTCAACTTTAATGTGCTATATAAGTGTAGTGAAGATCTGCTCTTTTCTGAGATATTCCCTCATTTCCTGTTCTCCTTTAGCCCCCGATATTCCATGATTTCTCCTCCTAGATAATTAGGGGACCAGAAGAGGCATGAACTTAGTAAGATAGGAACAGAGATGGGCATGTTCTCCTCCCTTATTTCACTCAGGATCTCATGCTCCTGAGTGGTGGAGCTGGATTGGAGGGCTACAGATAACAGAAGAGGCAATTACAAGAGAACGCACCAGATTTCAAGGGTAGATGATTTTGCTGAGCTGAAGTCTGGGAAACACCTAATAATGGAGGAGGGGTATAATCACTGATTTAAGGCAGGCTAAAACTGTGCTAAGACTCTTGGAATAGCCTGTATATTTGGATACATGTAAAGGGGTCAAAATACAGTGTGTTTAAGGATCTAGGAGAATAGGCTGATTGCTTCTGGTCTTCTAGCAAAGTCAGGGCAAAACTCTTGTCCTCGTATACCAGCTTAATGTCCCTTCGCTTGAGCAATGAAGCATTGTGGGAAGATTTATGTATAGAAGATGCTGACTCATTTAATGAGGGTGTGCATGTACCTATAGATATGTATGGATGAATAAACCACAGTCTTGGATTAGCAATGGTTGGTGATTTTAAGGCCAAGGCTGGAGAGAAGAAAATTCATTGGATCATTGATTTAAAGATAGAAGGAAACTTAGGCATAATCTAGTTCAAATTCTTCATTTTGTAGAAGAGGGAACCAGAGTCCCAAGGAGTTACATAGCTTTCCCAAGATCATGCAGGCTGAAATTAAAGTTCATTTCCTTCTATTTCCAACCCAGGGTTCTTTCTGCCATATTCCACTAAAAATTCTGCTTCTTCACAGTTTAGGGTTGGAGATATAAACTTGGAAGGACACTTAAGGGTCATCAATTGCAACCCCTTTATTTTCTAAATAAACTGAGACTCAGAGAGGTCAAAGGACTCATCCAGGGTCACATAGCTAGGAACCTTGGCATGATTTGAACCCGTCTCCCTGTATCCAATTCCACTACTCTAGATTGGAAGTTGTCGTAGAGTGATTGTCCTAGATTTGAGGTTGAGGATCAGAGGGTTTTTTTTTTGAGAATCAATCAACATTTATTAAGCATCTACTATATACTAGTCACTGTACTAAGTGCTGGGCATACATAAAGAGGCAAAAGCAAGTCTCTGCCCTCTGGGAGTTTATAATCTACTATCTAAAGATACTAACAACTTGGTAATTTGTTAAACTGCTAACTTCTTCCACTAATACTATAGTTTACCTCCATCCCATGCTGTACCTTACTTTATATTCCTCTGCAGGGTTTCATAAAACAGGACCTCACTTTAGAGTCCTCTGCAGTATTTCTTAAAACAGCTAAGAAATTATCTTGCTTGCTACTAAGTAGGAGAAAAGGGTACAGGTGAAGGAACCCTAGTGGTCTTTTACCTCTAGGGATCTCAGGGCTTCAGGAACCTCAGAAAACATGTGAAATGATGGTAGTTAGAAACCTAAAGAAGGGCCCCAAAAACAAATACTTGGGCTTGCTGATGGAAAACAATGTACAGTTGTTTTGTAGAGTATAGGAAGACTTCTTGGAACCCCAAAATTAGAGAAGGATTATCTAGAATTCATGAAAGTTGGATGGGAGAATAAGTATAGGTTGGCAAGGAATCTTCAGAATAGTTTATAAAAAAAATGGTTTATGGGCTTCACCTGTCAATGACATGACATTGGTTTGTTCTGTAAATCTGACAATGAAGTAACCCACCCTTAAAACTTTTTGAAGTATCAGAAGCTTGTGGGAAAGCATGTACTCCTCACACATAGGCTCTCTTAAATGTCATTCGACATTTGTCGAATGTGGATAGGCAAACTTGGAACTGAGAGCTGGTAGTGCCCTTAAAAGGTCATCTAACTCATCCTTCTGCCTCTGTAATTGACTTTCCCTGAATGCAAGTCAACCAAATGGAAATTCTTCAATATTTAAAGACCTCCTAGAATAGAGGTTCTAGGTTGATGTACATAGATCAAGTGCTTGTGGGTAGATTTCATGAGGTCCATGAACTTGGAGGAGAAAAATGTTTACATTTTTGTTACCACTAACATTGGACTGACAATGAACATTTTCTTCAATTAATTAAGGATATAATTCTGAGGAGGCCACTGAATTCACCAGACTTTCAGCATGGTCCATGACATCCAAAAATCTAAGAACCATTGCACCAGAATAAAATCTTCCCTCATTCTCATAGCTCACCTAGACAGGGAATCTCAGTTAATTACTTAACATTTACTTAGCATTACTGAGTATAACTAACTCCATATCCATAGTCATTTTACCCTCTATCTATACTTAAGTACTATTGAAATGGAATGGTCTAGGCAATGGACTCCAAACTAAATGTCAGTTAAATACCATGCAAACTTTAAAACTTTCTCTTCACAGTGGTTTATTACACATTTGTGTGTGTGTGTGTGTTTGTGTGTGTATGAACTCCTTGAGTTTACTTTTTGTATCCCCAGTGCTTAGCGCAGTTAGTAAACATTTATTGATTAATTTTACCATGGAGAATTCCCAGTTTGGAAAGTCCATCCACCAGTGCAGATCATAACCCATCTAGGCCATATTAGTTAATCTGGGGACATTTAAATTTAAAATAACTCCTCCAGAGACACATAGATAGTAAATATCAGAACTTAAGTTTTCTTGGTTCTGATCCAACACTATCCATCATACAGCACTACCTCTCCTCTTCCATATGTGCTGTGGCATTTGTAATGAAGTTCTACTTTCTGATGAGAAAATAAGTGATATTGAGAAAATGCAGGTTGTGAAAGCAATTGAATTTATTTTTCTGCCTAGCTTAATTATACAATCTTCATTTTTTGTTTTTAAATAAATTTTATTCATATCTTTTGTTTTTATATTACCTAAAGTCTCCTTGTCTGTCTCCCTCCCTCCCACAGAACCATCCCATATAACAAAGATTTTATTCAATTGTTGGCTGCTACTTTTCCATACTGAGCAATCAACAAGCATTTATTAAGTTCTTACTATATGCCAGACAAAGTACTTAACACTGGAAATACAAAAAATCGTGATGATTAATCCCTCCCCCAATCAAGGAACTTAAATTCGAATGAGAGAGAAAACATATATAAAGTAAACAAATGTAGAGCAAATGTATGTTGATGTTAGGGATTAAATTACCTACCCAGAGTCACACAACTAGGAGGGATTTGAACTCAGCTCTTTCTGATTCCAAATTCAGTGCTCTATCTTTTATACCACACTGCTTTGAGTATTAAGGCAGAGTCAATAAATTTCCTAGAAATGATGCTGTTTCAGGATCTTCTACCAAAATTAGAGTGTGGCCCGATCAGCCAGTAAGATAAGGAAAAGGAGGAAATGACATCTCCACTGAGTCTTAAAAGAAACAGACCCATGACTGCAGGGCAGTCAGAGGTGGGGATAGAGAGCATTCCCATAATGAAGAATTATAGCCAGGACAAAGGCCTGCTCATGGGAAAAGTAAATTCAGTGGTATGCTGCCACCGTTGCCTACTGGCTGACAACCATTATTAAATAGCATTTATAACTCAGACGTTAGCAAGTGTTACCAATCAGGGCTTGATTGATAGTTTTAATTGTCTATACTTAAAAAAGTGATGGAGAAACTGTCATTAATGCAGATTAATCTTAATATCCATGGACACATTTCCCCGCTGAGATCTAGTTGTTGAACATTTACAGGCACATCTTCCATATATTCGTTAAGTAGTTGAGAAACTATAATATCAGCAAGGAACATTTCATTTTAGATATGGTGTTTGAAGTCTTCATGAGAGGGTGATTACAGATGGAGAAGAGGAAATGTCAGTGAGTCAGTTTTATCAAATGTTAATTAAGCACCTACTATGTTCCAGGCAGTCTGCTAAACTCTGGGCATACAAAAACAAAAATAAAGTTGGCGCCCTTAAGGAATTTAGTATATACAAAATAGTATGAGCAGAATGAAATACAAGGTCATTTTAGGGCTGGAGAGGGCTCTAGCAGTTGGCAGGATATGAAAAGCTGCATAGTCAAGACAGCATTTGAGTTAAGTTTTAACATCCTCTCCCCCTAACTCCAAATCCCACCATCCATGTTTGGCCAGCCCTGATTAGCATCTAGATACATCTTCACTTCATAGAGAGTAGTTAGCTTGCCCTCCTTAGGATATTCCAGTACTATTTGAAGATGTTATCTTGTGTTAGTTTCCCCAGTGGAAGCCTAGAACTTCAGAGTTATTCTGTACTCCCACTATAATTAAGTTGTTTCAATCCTTTTAGTATTACTTATTGATCTCTGGCTTCTCTAAGGTCTCTGTGTTTTCATCTGATTCTAGATCTGTGTTCTTTTTTTTTAGGGACTAGGGGGAGAATTCAGGGAGAAAGGCATAGTCTGAACCTCTGCTTTCACTCATATAGGGGATTTTCAGTGTGGTACATCCACCTCCAAATGCCTGTTGGCATCTCTTCTTATAACTTGCAACTTCTTGTAACTTACAACTTCTTGTAACTTACAACTTCTTATAACTTACAACCTCTTGTAACTTACAACCTTAGAGAATTGTTTGGGAGTATGTTTTCAAGTGACTTGCCCTTGGTCACATGACTAGTATCTTTCAGAGCCAGGATTAAAATTGAGGTCTTCATGGATCCAAAGCTAGTCCTTTATACACATGGTCACATGACTTCTATTTAGGCATGAATCCTCCTTAATTTCTGTTCCATTCTGTTCCATTCCAAAGCACTGCTTAGACACCCAGCACTAATAAGGCAGATGTTCGTGGTTATTGGACCATATCTGGCTTATTGAACAGCGACTTAATTAAAAGCCTTTTCCTTTGGAATGATTAATAGACTTATTGATGTCAAGCCCTTAAAGTGAGGCCTTCCCAACAAACCCATTTAACCAACTGGCTGGAATTTAGAATGGATTGATGTTGCACCACAGCCAAAGGTGTTTTTATGTTCCTATTAGAGACCTTCTGCATGGTCCAGGACTATTTAAAAATGAAAAGGAGTCACCTAAAATAATGACCTTAACATCAATAAAAACTGTAGCAAAAATAATTTAAAATATAAATAAATAATGAATAAAAGCGGTAAAACAAGCAAAATGATATTTTGGAATATAACCAATATGACACACACAAACACACACATACACACACACTAAGATAATACTGACTACAAATCCTAGGCAAGAGATCCTACTATTTTATAAAACTAAAAAACGACAATAGAATTTATTGATTTAGATCCCCTAACAAAGGAGGTAAGAAGGAATAGTGGATAGAACATTGCATTTAGAATTAGGAAGGCATATTTAAACCTCATTCCTGACACTTATGACCCTAGGAAAAACATTTAACCTGCTAATGCCTCAGTTTCTTCATCTGTAAAATGTGGGTATCTATAGTGCCTACAGGTATTTTGAGACTCAAATTTTTTAAAAAATTTAAAGCACTTTGAAAAGTTTAAATCATCTTCATAACTTATAGCCTTGAGGAGGTCTGTAGCAAGAGCCAATTGATGTTAAAATTTTAGTGTAAACATTCACACCTCAGAAATTGGCAAACCACAAATTAGGACTTGATTTAGTATTTTGTTGATTGTCTAGACTTAAGAAAGTGATGGAGATAATATTAATAATATAAATTAAACTTTAAAATATGTCCATAGGTACATTCCACCCCCTACCCTAAGATTCTCTGTCTCTCTCATACACACAGATCCAGTTGTTAAATGTTTACAGTGAGCCCCTGGCTTTAGGGTTTACCAAAGCACTTTCCAAATATTAGCTCATTGGATCCTCTCTCTAAGCCTTTGAGATAGGTGCTATTATAAATTTCATTTTACAGATGATGAAACCAAGACATTGAGAGGTTAAGTAACTTGCCCGAGATCACACAGCTGATAAGTATCCGAGGCTGAATTTGAGCTCAGAACTGTCTCTGGATCTAACTGCTAATTTCATTAGTATAGGAAACTCCCCTAGAAGAAACTATTTCTACCAACACAGACTGGTACTCATTCTGCAACTTAGAATCTTTGAGAGCTGTGTGAGACACGGAGATGTCAGATGACTCCTCCAGGGAGACACAACCAGTATGTCTAGAGGCAGGTCGTAAAGCTGGGTCTTCCTGACTTGAAGGCCAGCTCCGTTACACATGTTGTATGCCTCTCATGACTTTATCCTGTAGAAACATTGAGGAACACATACATGTAGAAAAGCTACTTGATCAATAAGTCACTTTTATGTTACATTAAGAGTTATAAGATCATGGAACTCCACAGAAAATGTTTCTATTTGAAATCAGCTGTTTGTTCTTGGTTACTTTGTTACATGGTTACTTCCTCTATGAATCAGGAAAAACAAACAAGTATTAGCTGACCAAACCAGCCCCATTTTAGAGGTGCCTAGTTGAAGCCTGGTGAAATTAAGGGACATGCCCAAAGTCCGAGAACTAGTAGACATCGGAAGCAAGACTTAATGTAGGGCTTTCCTTTGTTCAGTCATTTTCAGTTGTGTCTGACTCTCCATGTCCCCACTTGGGGATTTCTTGGCAAAGATCCTGCAGTAGTTTGACATTTCCTTCTCCAGCTCATCTAATAGACGAAGACACTGAGGCAAAGAGGGTTGAGTGAGTTGCCAAGATCACATAGCTAATGTCTAAGACCATATTTGAACTCAGGCCTTGTTGGCTCCTGGCTTGGCTCTCTGGCCACTGCACCATCTAGTCGCCCCAATACATAGGGTTAAGACTAAAGGTACTTCCCTGTATCCTGCAACTTCTGACAAAGCCAGGGAAGGAAGTATAGGAAATCAGGAGCCTCAGTGTAAAGCTTGCCTTAATCTTGGTAGCCTAGGGAAGGAGAAGGTGAGGAAGTGCTGTGGGGGTGCTCCAGTAGGAATCAATTTTATTGACAATTCATATCTTGGTATCATTACAGATAGTGAGAGATACAGTGGAATGTGAGTGATGTTTGAGTCAGATCATTTTCTCATGATCTGATTTTGATCTCGCCTCTGTCAGTTACCACCCTTTGCTAACTAGTTATCTCAGATTTAAAATATGGCACAACTGATGATGGTAATTCTTATTTTAGAGTGCATAAGGCTTTCACTTTTAAAATACATCAGCTTGACTTTTTCTCTCTATAAAAAATCCTATGGAATGGACCACGGGGAAGGGAAGGAAGAGGAATACAGGGGACATTATAGTGATGAAAGAAACAGAAAAATTCATAAAGAGCTATTAAAATAAAAAAACCAGATTGCTTAGCATCTTAATTAGCTACATGCTTACTTTGCATATGCAAAAACTTGTGCATAGGCACAATGTCTTAGAGGCAGAGAAAGACTTAAAGGCTTATAGTTTATTCTCCTACAGACTAACTAATTCCTGGTTGTGTGCTTTCTCCACAGAACATGGCTATCAAAACTATTTCATATCAATTGTTTGTTCATAGTTATTGCTATGAACAGAAAGGAAAATATGCTTACATATGGATCCTTGTTTTGGACTGGTTAATATAGAATATGTAAATTTAAATAAAATGGTAAATTTGTTCCCAGAAGATAGAATGAGTAGAGAATGCTTCTCTGTAGAAGCAATACAGAGTGAAATATAGACTTTAATAGGAGAAAATGGTAATCTTAAAAGTAAGGATTATACAACAGTATAATAGCTATTGTTTCAGCAGGGAATGGTTTCTTCTTCTCTGGAGTTCAAGATGACCACTGTAGGTTGTGTTGTACAGGAAATTCTTGTACAGGAATTCATTGGACTGGTTGGACTCAGGGTCCCGTGCAACCTCCATTTTCTAGAATTCTGATTCAGTGGTTAACCACCTCGGTGGCAGTCACAAAAACACAAGAGAGAAATCAAAGACTCTTAGCCTTATCTATTAAGAATTTTCTGGTTTGGGTTTCTAATGAGCAGATTTGGGGAAGTTCCCAGGATAAAAAATCACTGAGCAAGATTTTTGGCTACTAATGCTGTTCCACACAACATTAATTCATTAATTCACTCAACAACTATGTAATCACCTGTGTGTTCATCATTAAATGAAAGTGTAAAGGGTAATTTTAAAATGCCTTCTCCTGGGTGACCTAAAGCCCAATAGGAAAAAAAAGCATGGATATCCTTTGGGATAGTTTAATCTCAATCATTTGCAATATAAGTAATTTGGTTAAATGACTTGTTAGGAAAATTTCACTGGTGGTTCTATTAAAAGGTTCTGATGGCTTATTGGGACACAGAGAACACATCTTGAGTTTTCAATGGTTATGGCTGCTGAGTAGCAGCTTTTAGAAATCCTATCATACTAGAAAAGCTTTAAGAATGGTCTTAACAATGGATATATCTTTGCTGGTATAAGACTGGCCTTATCAAGTTCAGAAAGTCAGAAAGACTCATCACTAGAATATTGCCTACTAGGTGGTGATTTTATTTTTGTGCATAGATGCTCTTACAACTGTCTCCTAAGGGATCACTGAAAGAAACAAGAAAAGCAATGAAATAACAGATCTTTTATGGTATTATGGTAAGTATTTACTGAGTACCTATTAGTTACCAAATGCTATTTTAGGTAGGTTTTTTTTTGGGGGGGGGGAGATTGAGAAAATCATGTGATCTCTGTCCTGCCATCTGTAATCAAAGGGATATAAAATCCTTTTGAAGAAATGTCAGACACATGTGAAACCAATAAATATGGAAATGTTTGTTGAATAATAAGCAGTATAACATATAATTAAATGTGAAACAATATATGCAAACTTTAAATGTCATATGAGTTCAAGAAAGTGGAACCTCAGTGAGGATTGGAGGAATAAGGAAAAGTTTGATGAATGAGCCAACAAGACACGAACCATGAACTAACAGCCATAAGTCCTCGGTTCCTACTCTGAGCTCCACTACTGATTTGCCATATTATCTCAAATGGTCAGTTCTTCTCTCTCTGCTTCAGTTTTCTCTGTAACTTGAGGAGGCAGGAGAAGATGATATTGAAGGTCCCTTCTAGTTTGGAACAATCTGATCTGAATCTGTGAGGATGAAATTTGAGCTAGATTTCAAATATTCAGAGCAGAGTGAAGAGGAGAGAATGGTAGATTTGGATTTAGAGAGCCTGCGTTCAAATCCTGTCTCTGCAATTTATAAATCTATATAACCTTGGGATGTTTCACCTCTCTGAGCCTCAGTTTCTTTATCTTTAAAATGAGAGGATAAGATAAATGACCACTGAGGACCCCTACAGCTATATATGATATGAGGATGGCTGTTCTATGAGTAATGCCTTGGAATGAGCCTGGAGCATAGAGGGACCATCAGATGAACCTAATGGGAGTGGGCAGGGCACGCCAAGGATCATAGAAAACCAGGTTAGATCATTCTGGGGTAGTTAAACAAAACAGGAAATTGGACATTAGGCAGAGGAGTTAGACCTGATCCATTGGGAACCATAGAAAGCAGTGGTCTACACAAGGACATTGAAGATCAATTTCACTCCTTCCACAGGGTGAGGTACAGGGGGAGAGACTGAAGTCAGTCAGTCATTGAATGTTTATTGAAGCTCCTGCTTTGTGCCAGGCACTGTACCAAGCACCAAGGATACAAAGAAGAACAAAAGATGATTTCTGATCTCAAGAAGTTGCAGTCTAATAGGGGAGTCAGAGAGACCAGATATTGCACATCACAGTAGAATTCAGAGGGTCTGAACTGGGGATGAGGAGGACAGGTGATAGTGGGAATGAAGAGGCCAACACTCAGTCTAAATAAGATATATATAAATGGGAGAAAACTATTCTGCATGTCTCCGAAGATTATTTTCATATGTATTTTTTTGTTTTTCATTTAGTCATTTTCCCATTGTAAGAGTATCCATATGGGCATACAAGTGCATGCATACCCATGTGGCAATACACATGAATGTTTCCTTACCAAAGAGCCTCAGATTTTTTAAATTGTTTTGTCTCTAAGCTCCTTATCTTTTCCTTTTTTCATTTGTAAATGATAGTCTCTCAACCCCTCCTCACTTAGAACTCATTATTTTTTTTCTTTTAATCTTAAAATAAAAATGTGCTCAGCCAGCGTTCTCTTTCTGATTGTTAATTCGGATGCCACTGACGAGGCCTACTTAGTGTTGTAGTAATTACTTCCTATTATAGTGGTGTATTTTCCCCACCTTGTTCAAACCTGAAACTGTAAATATGTGCTCAACCCCTGGATCTTTGCAGTTAGTTAAGTGGCATGCAGCTGGTTATCTAGGAGTAGGTACATCCTCTTAATCATTCCTGTTTGGGGATGAATGGAAATCTACCAAGCAACACCACCTGTCTTTAGTGTGGGGATAGAAGGAGCTGGCCACACCTTAGTGTATAGACATCCCTGAGTCAAGAAGGTAATGGCAGCTAGATGGTGCAGTGGATAAAGCACCCATGCAGGAGTTAGGAGGACCTGAGTTTCAAGTCTTACCTCAGACACTTGACACTCACTAGCTGTGTGACCTTGGGCAAATCACTTAACCCCCATTGCCTTATCCTGGGTCATCTCTAGTCATCCTGATGAATATCTGGTCACTGGATTCAGATGGCTCTGGAAGGGAAGTGAGGCTAGTGACCTACACAGCCCTTCCTCACTCAAAACAAAGTCAAGTGCAAATCATGTCATCATTTCTTTGATGGCATGGTCTTCTTTGGCAACAAAGGGTGAACACACACACACACACACACACACACACACATATACAAGAAGGTAAGAAAGCAGTCTTCAGTAAAGGCCATGGAAGTTTCAGTTTTGAAGACAGATTCAATTCTATTCATGAAAACATTATTCAGTACCTACTGTGTGGAGGGCAGTTTGGTACAGTGGCTAGAAAGCTAGTCTTGAAGCCAGAAGAATCAAAGGTTCCAGTCTCACTTCTGATTTGCACTGACTATATGACCCATCTCAATGCTCTAGGGCAGTTTTCTAAGAGTTTCAGAGAAGGTGCTGACTTATATTGGTAGAGGGAGCTTCTTTACCTGGGAGTATCCTGTGCCAAAGAGATCTTAGATCCAGTCCCTATCATGTTCTCTACCATGTGTGAAGTACAGGATACAATTTTCCACTGTGTAGAAGAAAAAGCATTATTGCCATGACTGACACATAGTACTTCCATTCAATTACCTAGCAGAATGTTTTACGTTGTGAGCATTTTATACCTGCTTTTGAATTCATTCATTCTCCTAGCATAGGGACTTTCACAGAGTAGGCAACATAAATGGTTACTGAATTGGGAATGGGAGGAGGAGAGGTACAGCTAAAATAATGCTACTGAACCAGAGCTGTGTGCTTCAATCTAAGTGAAACTTTATCCTTCACATTTAAAATCTGGGGCTTCTTGGTTTGTCCTGCCAAGTTCCCATTGATCTCTTATTTTGAGGTGTGTGTGTGTGTGTGTGTGTGTGTGTGTGTTTCAATAGTCCTGTAAAGGCAACTGGCTAATTTGGGTGACTTCGGTCTGAAGGCTGGATTTCGTGTTGTATGGATAAGTGAGAAAGGGAACACATCCTAATTTTGAATTGGCTTCCTTTGCTTTTAAATGGGCACCTATGTGTAAATGAGGGGGAGATATCTTGTCATATGGACCAGAAGGTCCCCAGGTGAGTGGATGGGTTTAAGTTGCTTTCACAAGATTCTAGACATGTCCTCAAAGTTGCCTATATGGGTTTTAGGTGTCTCACTTCCTCCTCCCTGTTATGCCTCCTGCTTCATAAATTGGTAGTCTAGGTCTATGTGCAGACAAAATATCTTACACTGTGCCCAGAGGTCACCAGCACTTTAGCTAAGTGACTCATGTTGAAGCTAGGTGTCCCTTACTTGAGACAAAGTAGAGATGGACTGTGTTAATTTTCTTTATTAGCAATTAAACATATAATAAGCCCTTGTCATTGGCTTACTTTGTTGTTAAACCCATGAAAAAGAGTCTGAATGACTGGTCATCCCTATGTTACAGCAAGCAGCTGTCTCATGTCTCCTGTGAAAAGTCAGTCAATAAACATTTAGTAAGCACCACCATTTAATAGGCACTGTGCCAAGTGCTCAGAATACAAAGAAAGGTAAAAGATAATGTGTGCATTAAAAGCTCTAGCACAGGGATTCTTAACCTCTTTTGTGCCTCAGATCCCTTTGGTAGTCTGCTGAAGACTAAAGGACACCATTTCTCAAAATAATATTTCCTGCATAAAATAAAATCCATAGGATTTCAAAGGAAACCAGTTAGACTGAAATATAGTTATCACATTAAAAAAAATTCCTGGACATCAGGTTAAGAACCTCTGCCTAGAAGCTCCTTTTACTCGGTGTTATAGCAAGCTATCCTCATTGATCTTTGAGATGAAGTCCCTCTGGAGAGGACAAGATACCTTCTGTTCAGTATTGTCAACCTGTCTCACAATGAATAATGTCATATCATTGTATAAGCCCATGAAAATTCTCCAGGAGCTATTCGCCTATGAGAAATGAAATGATCCTGGGTAGAGGTCTAAAGACACACTCCACAGAGATCTTTCTTGGGAGTCTCTGATAGGGAGAGACAAGCAGTTGACTCTGGAGTTTACCACTATAGGTTCCCACTCAACAGTTCTCTTAGCAGTCAAGAAAAGCAGACCAGAAAGTCTCCCCAGTCTTTGTAGCAAACAGGAGGGCAAAGAAACAGCACATTCTGTTCTATTTCTACCTCTTCACCTGAGCATTCTCAGCTTCTCCCAACCCTCTCAATTCCACAATCATGTCAGTGAACCTTGTCTCCATTTGCTGACCTCATCATCATCCCTGTTAAAATCTAGGGATTAACTGGAATTCGACAATGTTCAATTATGTACGAGTTTGGGCAGTGTTGGGTCAGGTTGATGCGGGGATGAATGAGATCTTAGTAAGCAATCCAATCAGAGTCCCTTATTTTTTCTGATAAGGGAATTAAGATCCATAGAAGTAAAGAGAGTTTCCAAAAGTCACACAATAAGTTAGTGGCAATGTTGATATTAATTCTAAGATATTTGGAAGGAGAGATCGGAAATGATGGGTAGAAGAGTTTCAAAGAAATCCCTTTAAGTTGGGTTGTTCTGGAAGTATGTGAAGCATCACCCAATATCCTCCATCTACCATTCCTCTGGTTCCTTTCAATGTCCTCAGAATAGTAGTAAGATTCAGGGAAGATGAAGAGCCAGAATTCATAATTGGGAAATTGCTATGAAACTTATGCTGAGGCTGTCTGTGAGCTATAAAGCTGCTCTGAGACTCGGCTTCAATATGGAATGGACCATACTGTCCCTTTTATGGCATTTATCTAATGTTTTCCTGAGCATGGGGAAAAAGGGGACACCCAAGTAGATAATAGACTGCCCTCTCTTCCAGCCTCATATAGATTTGACCACAATGATAACGAACTGGACATGTTGGGCATCATAGCTCAAGGTATTTAGGCAGATAGGGACTGTTCTCTAGATATATTAGCACAACCCTCTGTGATCTGATGATCTCAGTTTAGAAGAAATCACAAAGGTCAATTAGTCCAATCCCTTTGTTTTCTACCTAATGAACTAGGAACAAGAAGGGTTAATTAATTTGTCCAATGCCACTTAGGCAGTAATAGCTCTGGGGATTGAATGGAGAATTCTCTGATTCCCAATCCAATGGTCCTCCAGTTTGGGGGCAAATAAGACCCTACTTGCTTAATGAGATGGGTTTAATAACCGCCCCCCCCAATACACAGCACACCTGAATATCCTCATTGGAGATTCCCCAAATGAATTCTCTTGATGGAGAGATGGAACACATCTGTGTCCCAGGGGCTTACATATCAGAAGGATGTTAGAATGCCAGGAGCATGTACTTCCCGTCTATAAAAATGCAGTGGCTGGGAACTCCAAGTCCAGTGGTTCTTGTAAAAAGTTTTCTCATATATCTTGGTTTTTGTTTTCAACATAGAAAAACAAATTTTTTCCCCCTGTAAGATCTGCATGGTAGTATATGTAAGCATCAGGGTCCAATTATAATTTTTTTCTCCTGTTACCCTGTCTTCTTTTGAAGTTCGAGACTCTCCCATTCATATTCTAGGATGGGTTTACTCATAATCTCCTGTCTTGGTGAAACTGAGTAGTTGTCACTTCCTTTATGGACTTTTGAGATAATGAGTCCACTGGTTTTCTGATGCTACCACTTCTTTAAATGCAACTGTAGGTTACTCTGAATGCCTGTGCAGAGGGTTTGCTACTGATTTGTGATCTGGGAGGCAACAGAGGGCATGTTGGATTTGTACCCTATGGCAAGAATGGATTAAAAAAAGATGCATGTGTGATGATCTGGGAGCCCCACAAATTGTTTTCCCCTGGCTTTAAATGGATTATTCAATTGGTACTGCATTGATTCTTGCCTGTTGAAAAACTTTTAGCCTTTCCCTTAACAGAGGTACAACTATACTAACTGGTATTTCATTAAGTGATCGCCCAAGTGGGGATCCTCAGAAATCCTCTGTCGTGCAGTTCTTAAGCTGGCTATTTTCTGGCTCCAGATGTTGACTTTGCTTCCTGCCTATGGATAATCTGCTTCTCCTTCCCTCTCTATCCCCACCTACTCTTCCCCATTCTATCTTCTTCTTCTTCTATATGTGATCGTGGCCTAAGGATGACCTCTGGTTAACTCTACTGCATAACTCTTTATCTCCATCGACAGCTTTGAAATGCTTATGATGCTTCCTGCTCCCCACTCAGCACAAACCTTGGCACTTTCCCACACTGATCACTGATTAATATTCTTGATGGAAAGCCAATGGAAGTCATGTACCAGTTTGTATAGTAGTGCTCCTTTTGGAACTCTTGACCAAAGTAGATTGTGCTGGGGGTTCGCATTGGCTGCTTGACACAGACAAAGGCAATTAACCTGCATGCCAGAAAATTAACCCTTAGAGTACTGCTTCAGATTTCTCATGTGGTTGGGATTTAATTTTGTTTGTGGGCTAGACTTTTCTCCCAAGCTATGGGAGCCACATGAAAAAGTCCGTAGTCAGACTATTTAGAACAGATATGAGAATATTTTCCCAGTTACTTTTCCAGAATATTTTGAGATCCTTTTGAATTAAATACTTAATTCCTTAAAAGTCCACCCCATTTCCCACACACAGCAGTGCTATTTAATTCCAAATGGGATGTATGCCTAAGCTTAGTGGGTGAGAGGGACTCTTTTTAGTTTTAGTGTGCATTCTCCCAAAGAGAGAAGTCAGTTCTTTAAGGGTTAATGTAAACTTAAGGAATTTAGCCATCTCTCCTGCTTGTTCTTCGTCTGAGGTATCTGCATGATCCTCATTAGATTTTTAGCTCAACCTTTGAATGATTAAAGTGAAACACAGCCAACCAAAAAACAGACAATGGGGGAAACAGAGCAAAAACACTGAATGGTTGAATGGACAGACTCCTTGGCAATGCTTGCTTGTATTTCCTAAGAGGTTGAAAGACCAAATGTCTAACACTTGTTTTGCTCCCTTCTCTTTCCCCTGACCCCTCCATTTTAGAGAAGTGGAACACCAATACCTTTTACTTATCTCTTGTATTTTGTTCTTGTCTAATAGCCCAATAGAATCCTGTCAGAATTTCTACAAAGATTTCACATTACAGATCGACATGGCTTTCAACGTGTTCTTCCTTCTCTACTTTGGCCTGCGGGTAAGTGCCAAGGGGGTGATGTTTACTCTTGGGATGGGCAGAGGAGATGGGAAGCTCGTGTACCTGGGTGAATGGGGAGTGATGGGGGGTTGGGAACAATGGTGGTGATGCTAGCCTCAGCATTCACCCTCTTGGGCAAGAAGTCCACAGCATATAGCTAAAGTTTCCCTGCATTCTAATCTCTAGCCTCTGACAGAACCTTCTGCCATCTGAGTGTTTCTTCACTGAAGGACTGAAGGTCCAAAGAAAAGTTTATCTGTTAAATTAGTTGTACTTCTTCTAAGTGCTTATCTGTTTCCTGGTCATTCATATAAAGCTATTCCAAACAAACATTGCAAAGGAAAAAAATTCTTCTTTATTTTTAGCCCTCTAGTCAACAACCATTCATTAAATGTCTACTGTATATCAAGCACAGTGCTCACCACAGGGATAGCTGGGTGTGCAGTGCATAGAGCGTTGGGCCGGGAGTCAGGAAAACCTAATTTCAAATCTAGCCTCAGACACTTACTAGCTGTGTGATCCTGGGCATGTCACCTAACTCCTATTTGCCTCAGTCCCTCATCTCTAAAATGGGAACACACTGGAGATGGAAATGACAAACCACTCCTGTATCTTTGATGAGAAATCCTAGTCCGTGGGGTCATGTTGAGTTGGGTGCATTAACAATAAAAACAAAAATGCTAACTACTGGGATTAGAAGTAGCATTAGAGTTAGGATGAGGCAGGTAGATGGCACAGCGAAGAAGACGAGTAACCATAATAAACAATAAATATGGATATGTTGTGCTCCAGGCATTGTACTAAGCACTTCATAAATACTGGTGCTCACCATATCCATGGGAAACACCTCTTATTATCTCCATTTACAGATGAGGAAACTGAGGCAGACAGAGGTTAAGTGATTTGCCCAGAGTCACACAGATTGAAAGTTCCTGGACTGGGATTGGAATTCAGGTCTTCCTGTCTTCAGGCCCAGCACTCTACTTACCTGGCTGCCTAGGTTAAGTGACATGCTCAAGGTCACATAGGTAATAAGGGCCAGAAATGAGACTTTAATTCACATTCACTGCCTCCAAATTCATTGCTCTTTCCATTGTGAAAACATGAAGGCTAGTTGAGTACTTAGACCCACCACATTAAAAGATATTTTTTTATTTGACTGAACCTATGATTTCATAAGTATTTCATAAGTATAGTCACTTTCAGTACGGAGATTCCTTTATTAGAGGAGATCCACAACTGTTCTGCAAGATTACTCCACTGAGGTCTAAGGTATCTTTGATACTGTAGTAGGTATGGAAAAGCATTGAGTCTGCATGGCCATTCCTCAACTTTTCTAAGAGTGCTCTTTGGAAATGTCAATAGCAACCCAGATACTTCTCATGTGTTCCATTCTTTCCTTCTTCCTTCATTTCCTTCCTTTCTAACTTCCTTCTTTTCTTTTTTCTCTTTCTCTCTTCCTCCTTTCCTTCCTTCCTTCTCATTCTTTCTTATCCTAAAAAATATTAACCTGACCTTGGTATAGGGAATTCCTGTTATGGACGTTTCCAGTATTCAGGCAGATCTGGCTCTGTCCCTGCAATTTCCTGGGAACCTGAGAAGCTAAATGCCTTGCTCACAACTTCCCGTCATTGTAGTAGTATAACAGCAGGACTTGAACACAGGGCTTCCTGATTCTCAAAATGACTATCTAACATGTCATGGTGTCCCAGCAGACTTTAAATACCCAGAATTACACCTGACAGCTCCATGATGGTAGCATATGGTTTTATAGATGTTCTATCCCCACACTACCTCTTACTAATAGAACATACAGAAGATATAATGCCAAGAGACAGTATAAAAAGTGCCTGGATAGAGAACTGACCTCAGAGTCAGGAAGATCAAGTCTTACTTCTAATATGAGTTAGCTGTAGTACATTGGACAAGTTACCTTACCACTCAGTGCTCCCAGGTGAGTCCTCAAGACTCCAAGATACAAAACAGTTCTAGAGGTAGAGGTTTACTGGAGTCACAAGAGCTGATTGCTAAATTTTCAGTGTGAACATTTATACATTAGAATTCAGCAAATACCACAAATTAGAGATTGAATTATTGTTTTGTGTATTGTCTAGACTTAAGAAAGTGATGAAGAAAATATTGATCATGCATATTAAACTTGAAAGTATATCATGCATACATTTTTTCTGAGTCAACAGGTTGTTTAACATTTACCATCATACTACTGGTTAGATGGAATATCTTCATTGCAAGTTTTTTATTTTATTGAAATTCCAGATCTACCTACAAAAATAATTTTGAGAAAAGTGTGGTATTTGCATATACCTGTGGGACTGTATACATTTATTTAAATTAGAAATTCAGGGAATTTGATGTTGTCTGCTCAGATGATAGAGCTATGACTCTAATACCCTCTGATGTTGGGCAACAAAGTTAGCCTGTGATGCTTTCAGCAGTCACAGATAAATACTATATATGGCCTGACTGCTCTCCATGGGCTGAACTGGCACCTAGCTCGTACAGGACTGTGTCTCAGAGGCAAGATGAACCCACTGTTTGACTCTACTTCTGTAAATTCCCCAAGTGTGCCCTTTGGAAATGGCAGTCGAGATTAACACCAGCCTCAATGCCTCTCATGTGTTTTCTTTTTCTCTCCATTCTTTCCCCCCAGTTTATTGCAGCCAACGATAAGCTGTGGTTTTGGCTGGAAGTGAATTCAGTAGTAGATTTCTTCACAGTCCCTCCAGTGTTTGTGTCAGTGTATTTAAACAGAAGTTGGCTTGGTAAGTACTTTTTAGCTTTTCCCATCACATCCTTGGTATCCAAACTAGTGTTCTTTACCTTGAACAGAGAAGAAAAAGGTAGGTTGGCTTTTTGGAAATGCTTTATCTACAATCGGAACCACTTTGGGTGTTAAAATGAGTGGTTTTGTCTTTTGAACCCTGAAGTCTGATAGGAATAATTCCTCATGAAACTTCAACTCCAACCCTAAATGATGGGCCATTTTGTGTTCAGGTAAGAGCACCAGGTTGTTGGTAGAGACCAAGGGTTTCAGCCCAATTAGAGCTGGACAGAGACCCCCAGGCCCAGAGACAGCTTCGTGTTTGTACATTTTCAGGGACATCAGTTAATCAATAAACATTTATTAGATGTCTACTGTTTGTCAAGTACCTCTGGAGACAGGAGTATAATTCTGAATATGGTGATCAGTCAATAAACATCAATTAATTACGTATTATGTACTTTATTAGGCACTTTGCTAGGCACAAAAACAGGCAAAAGATGATCTCTTCCCTCACAGTCTTGTGGGGAAGACAACAAACGAATGTGTACAAACGATCTGTAAAATGGATAATAAGGGAAAAAATGAAGAGAGGGAAGACTCTATAGTTGAGGGGGATTGAGAAAGGCTTCCAATAGAAGGTAAGATTTTAGCTAGGATCTAAAGAAAGTCAGGGAAGCTGAGAGGTGCAGAAGAGGAGGGAGAGCACCAGAGAAACGACCCCTTGTCTTTCCAAAGGCTGCATCCTGACCAAGCTGCTTGCCTCAGTCAGTCAATAACCATAGATGAAATGCCTCTTATGTACCACACGTTGTGCTAAACACTGGAGTTACAAAGAAAGGTAAAAGACAGTTCCTGTCCTCAAGCAGATCACAATCTAACAGAGAAGGCAATGTATAAACAATTATGTACCAATGATATGTATCAGGATAAAACTGGTGCTAATCAACAGAGAGAAAACACTAAAATTAAGGGGGATAGAGAAAAGTTTGTGGTAGAAAGTAGGATTTTAACTGGGACTTGAAGGAAGCCTGCAGATAGAGATGTCATTCTTTAATAGGCAGCTAAATGACATGCTGGATAGAGTGCTGGACTTCTTGTCACAAACATCTGTGTTCGAATCCTGTCTATATGACCCTAAGCAAGTGACCTATCCTCTCTCAGTTTCCTCATATGCAAAACATGGGTAATAAAAAAACTCACTTCTCATGTTTGTTGTGAAGATTATATGGAATAAAGATGGGAAGTGCTTTGTAGACCTTAAAGCTTTCTATCAAGGACAGTTATTATGATTGTGATATACTATAAGCAAAACATTTTCCGTATTCCATGTTAAAATAGGAATATTCTTGGAAAAGGCAATGCTGTAGTTCTCCATAATTTAAATTTAACTTGATTTAGCATCATCTCTTCTCTTGAAATCCAGTTTTGAGAAAGAAGAGGGGTGGGAGCAGAGCCTGAGAATGCTGGGAACTTTGGTGGGGCAAAGAGGGCTACAGAGGGAGCAAATTCATAGTGAAGGAATAAATAGTCATGGCAAAGACAGACTTTTCCTACTTCAAGCATTTTGGAGGTATGTCCGTAAGTGTGTCATTTACCATCAGTAAGAAATCTTGCTTTTAAAAAGAGAGAGAGATGACTACCATCAGATGCAAATTTGTGTGTGTGTGTGTGTGTGTACACATACATACACATATATGTATGTACATACATATATATGTAAAATCATTCTACACATGCTTCTATTTATCAGTTCTTTCTCTGGGGAGAAGATAAAAGGGAAAAAAAGCAAAGTTACATGATAACTTTATTTAAAAAAAGAATAGTAAGTTGTACCTAATAGATTTGTAGTTTCTTGGCCAATCATCTTTTTTTATTCTATTGTGTTGTGAAAATGATTGTTTTTCAAAATAAAGTAAAATTTTTTAAAAAACTTTTTTGAAAAAGGTAGAGATTTTCAGATAGTATGGGATAAGGAAAAATGCTGGCTTTGAGTCAGAGGAGCCTGGTTCACATCTTGCTTCTATTTCTTACTACTTGCATGTACTTGCACATCCCATCACTTCTCTGGGCCTCAGTTTTATTATCTGTAAAATGGAAGCTGAGCATTTGTGACCCATGACCTTCTCCTTGCTAGACAAACATAGCCCCAGAAAAATAAGAGATTTAGAGGTAGAAGGAAACATAGAGGTCTTGTCTTCCAGCCCTCTCATTTTACAGATAGGAAAATTGAGACCAAGGGAGGCTAAGTGACATAAAAGCCAGAATTTGAACTGAGATTCTGTGACCCTGAGTTTAGACCTCTTTCCACTGTGCCATGTTACTTCCCTCAGGAGTTCAATGGCCAGTTTACCTTTGAATGATTTATATCCTTCTGCCTTTTGTCATTTTGTTAAACTCCTGCTGGCATAGGCTTTAGTGGAATATTTGGGTTCAAGCTGCTTCGACCTTCTGGGTTACCAGCTCTATCTTGTTAGCATGTTGTCTTTTCTGTAGTGAGTGATCAGGGTTCTCTCAAAAGTTTGTAGATCGAGAATAGTACTGTCTGTTAGTCTTGAGGGGAGAGTGGGTTTTAGGCCACTGACAATGAAGAACTTTGGAAATTATATATGGACACTTTCAAGCTTACTTTGCCTTTAAGTGTAGCCCATAAAATACTGAGAACAAATACGCTAATACTTTAAGAAGATTCCAGGAATTTTCATCATCTATCAGCCTTTTCATTGAACCATGAGCAAAGATATCTTGCTTGTATAGAACTTTACAGTTTGGAAAAGATATTCACATATGTTATCCTATTTGATTTCCCCGGAAACTTTGATAAACTTTACCGTCCTTGATCGTCACCCATATTGGCCCCTCCATGTGTAGATGTATTCCAGGACTCTGTCCTGGGGCATTTTCTGTCTTACTCTTACCCTACTATTTCAGAAATTAGATCAGTCTCCATGGGTAACAATTCCTATATTAAAGGGATGGTTTGTGAACATTCCAAAAGGGAGTCTGTTATTACAAAGAACCAACATCTCTAAAAATAAATCTAAATCTTCTAGATCTATATGTACAGTCTTAGTCTTATTTCTAAATGAGATCAAATCAGATCATGTTTGTAAAGTGCCTAACATGTACTAAGTGCTTAATAGCACTTCTTCCATTCCCTTACCTTTTCTAAGCAAAACGACTGCCAGGTATATTTACACCTGACCTAATCTTTTCGTTTATCATGAATTGCCTATAAGACATTTCCAACAGAATCATTCCATACAGGCATCTCAAACTTATCCTTATATGCCCCCAAAGGAACTCATTATCTTTTCCTCAAACCTTTTCCTATTTCTGTTAAAAGCATCACCCAAGTGTAGAACTTAGGTCTCACTGACTTTTCACTCTTCCTTATTCCCTGCCCCACCCTTGTAGTAGCACCACCTCCACCCTGTCCCAGGCCATCCATTACCATGTCTTGTCCCTGCTAGGCAGCTAGGTGGCAAGGTGGCAAGGTGGATAGAGCCTTAGACCTGGAGTTAAGGTGGCAAGTTCAAATCCAGGCTCAGATACTATCTTGCTCTGTGACTTTGGGCAAGTCACTTAGCTCCTGTTTGCCTCAGTTTTCTTGTCTATAAGATGATCTACCCTCCAGAGTTATCGGAAATATCAAATGACATGATATTTGTTGAATGCTTTATAAACCTTAAAGTGCCCTGTTACTATCATCACCATTATTCTACGGCATCTGTTGGATCCATTCCTTTCCTCGTATGGACATCATTCTAGTCCAGTGGGTATCATGTCTAGCTAGGTGATACAGTGAGCAGCGTGATAGGCCTGGCGTCAGAAGGAATCATCTTTGTGAGTTCATATCTGGCCTCAGATACCTGTGCAACCCTGAGCAAGTCATTTAACCCTGTTTGCTTCAGTTTCCTCATTTGTAAAATAAGCTGGAGAATAACCACTCCAATATCTCTGCCAAGAAGAACCTAAATAGGGCCACAAAGAGTCAGACATGACTGAAACAACTGAGCAACAACTTTGCCTTATCCTCATAATTGGTATTCCACTTCTAGGCTCTCTCCCCTCCGTTCCATTTTCCACATAGCTACCCAAGCCATATTTCTAAGGTTCATGATCTTATTCCTTTGCCCTAGCGGGTTCTTGGTTCTGAGATCATCTCTCTTTGGCACAGGCTCTATCTCCAAGCTCTGTTTTCAGACTTACTTCACACCTGTCTTCCTCATACCCTCTAAGTTCTGGCCAAAGTGGCTTCTTTGCTATGATCCATACAGAAGATTCTTGACCCCATTTCTCTGCCTCACTGGTACTGCTCCCTGGCACACTCTTCCTCCTCATCTCCTACCCTTGGAATCAATCCCTACTTCCCTGTAAGACCCAACTCAAGCACTGCCAATGACAAGAGGCCTCCATTGAAATACTCAGTGGCTAACCTCCCCATCCCCAATTTATTGATTTACTTTGTGTGTATACATGTGTGTATGTATCCGTAGCAACTTCTCATGGTATATGTACATGTATTTTACCTTCTAGTAAAATGTAAGTCCTTTGAAGACGGGCATCATTTCCTTTTGGTCTCTGCATCCCTATTCCATGGTCCCTGCCATACCCTGAATAAATAAATTTTCATTGAATGGATGAATACTATTAAATCATTTTTGAGGTTCATATTGGAAGCCTATCTTACAGGGGACTTGCTTTTAGTGAGGTGATTTCAGAACTTTGGTAATGAAACACCCAGATCTGCCTTCCTATAGGTGCACAGCTCATCATTAATTTAACACACCGATTCTCCCATTACACAAGGAACCCAGCATCCTTCAGAAGTTTATAGCTGGCACTGGTGTGCTTGTCTCCCCAGCCAGAGATAAACCAAGCAATCTCATTCTAAGTGAAAAATAGCATAGCAATAAAATGAAAGGATAATCCCTTTGAATGGGCCATCCCCTACAGGGCTGCCACACTCGCTGAGTTCAGAATTCTCCTTAAGTAATGACCAGGACTGAGTATAGAATGAGGAAATCTTGATTCCAGCCCACATGTACCTCTCAGACAAGAGAATAATACAAGCCCAAGGGCCACCTTCACTTTTTCCCTTTGAGCCTAAAGGATTAGACTTTGCCTTTGTCCTCAATAGCATTCCTTATGTCTCCTCAGTCCTACAGAGTTTCCCAGTGGATAGGGCTGAAGGTCAAGAGATTCTCTTTTAGGACACAGCATAAATTTTCATCATGCTCTGTGCTCCTTATAATGCTCCCAGCACTCTGGGCAGCTAGGTAGTGCAGTGGATAGTGTACCAGTGCAGGAGTCAGGAGAACCTGAGTTCACATCTCACCTCAGACACTTGACACTCACTAGCTGTGTGACCTTGGGCAAGTCATTTAACCCTAATTGCCTCTCCTGGGTCTTCTCCAGTCATCCTGATGAATATCTGGTCACTGGATTCACATGGCTCTGGAGGAGAAGTGAGGCTGGTGACCTGCACAGCCCTCCCTCACTCAAAAACAAAGTGAAGTGCAAGTCATGTCATTATTTCTCTGATGGCATGGCCGTCTTCAGCAATGAAGGATGAACACGCACACGCATGCTCCCAGGGCTGTGTTTGTATTACTCAGGAAAGGCATGGTGGAGACACAAAGAAAGGAATCTATAAATTCCATCTACTCTCACCTTTTGCTATCTAACCATGGGCAGTCATAACCTCACCCCTTCAAACTCCCCACACTCTTTTTTAAAATATAGGGTATATGCTTACACTGAATGAATCTATCAATAGCATTTTCACAAAATTGCAGGATCTCAGAGTGGGAAGGGACATAGGAGGCACCTGGTATAACTTATACCTGAAGCAAGAATCCCTTCTATAGCAATCCTGACAAGCAATTTTTCAGTCTTTCTTTGAGGGCCTTCGTTGATGTGGAAGCCACTGCCTCCTGAAGTTTCGTTCTACTTTGTTCCTAACTTTTCTTATATTCCTATATTTTCTTATATTGCAGTAATAATAACATATATATATATATATATATATATATATATATATATATATATATATATATATATATATATAGTGCTTAATATGAGCCAGGTGTTGTGCTAAGCATTTTATAATTGTCTCATTTGATCCTCAAATCAACTCTGAAGAGAGGTGCTATTATTTTACTCATTTTACAGATGAGGAAACTGAGGCTCACAGAGATTTAAGGGCCTTGCCCAGAGTCACCCAGTTAATAAGTATCTGAGGCTGGATTTGAATTCAGGTCTTCCTGACTCTAGGTCCAATGTGCTCTATCCATTGTGCCACCTAGTTATTCCAACTCCTCCTCGTGGCTCCCATCTTTGCCTTATGGGGCAGAGTCTAATCAAGTCTAATCTATATTCTGTATGAGAAACTTTCAAATACTTAGAGACTGCTAGTGTGTCTCTCTTAAATTTTCTCTTCTCCAGGCTAAGTGTCTCTACTTCATTCAATGGATTCCCATATGCCAGGTTAGCTAGACTTTTCACTGCCCTCAGTTTCCTCAGATATTTCTCAGTCATCTGCATGGTAGATACTACCCTTAACACTAATAATACTGATTTCTGACTTTTTAGCACTTGGCGGCTTGAATTAATGGTAATAACACAGGATTTATTAGCATTAATTCAAGTCATTAATAAAAATGTCAAATAGTATGTGATCAAGTTCTGGAATTGCTCTGTGAACAAATTCTGGACAAATTATAGACCTCCTTTCAAGTTTGCATTGATTCATTAGCAAATGCACTTTGATCATTTTGGAGAAGAGATCATAAACATTTACATAGCACCTACTATGTGCAAGGCACTAAACTAAGCACTTTACAAATATCTCATGTGATCTTCACAACCACCATTTGAAGTAGATGCTTCTATTATCTTCATTTTACAGTTGAGGATAAATGAAGCAAACAGAGGTTAAGTGACTTACCCAGGGTCACACAGCTGGTAAGTATCTGAGGCCAGATTTGAATTCAGGTCTTCAAGCTCAGCACCCTATCCACTGGGCCACCTACTTTGCCAGTTCCAACTTCACTACATAACCTGTGTGGCTTTGGGCAAGTCTCAACCTTCCTAGGCTCCAATTTCTTCATCTATAAGGTGAGGGACTTACATTGGGACTATAAGGTCTCTGAGGGTCCTTGTAACTTTAAGTCTGATACTATCACTTGGCTTTAGTTTCTTTATCTGCCAAATTGAGGAGGGTGGAAGAGCTGTGGACTACAGAATTATCCAGTATCCCTTCTAGCTACGTAACAGTAATCTTAAGAAAACTTTCAAGAAGATTAAAAAGTCTTGATCTTTGTAGGTGGAGGGAGAATTCACACTCAGAAAATCAAAAATCCATGAAACTTCTCTGCTAGAATGTGTTCTCTTTCCCATTCCCAAAAATATCACAAACTCCTTTGTCAAATACCTTGCTGAGATCCAAGTTGACTATGTCTATTGCATTCCCCTCAATTATCAGTTTAACATTCCTGCTTAAAAAACAATGAAATTAGTTTGGTTTGGCCTGTCCTTGATAAAGTTATGAGGGTTCTTGGTAATCACTATCTCCCATTCCAAATGTTCACATATTATCCCTTAAATAACATGGGGCTCGGGAAAGTGATAGGAAAGTGTATATTATCTCATTTAAACCTTACAATAATCCTGTTAGGTATGTACTACAATATCATTAGCTTCATTTTATGATAAGAAAACTGACACTGCTGATGAGTGCTGGAGATGGACTATGAGCCCAAGTCTTCCCAACCATAGGTTCAATATCCTCTTTTGCCTTCCCCACTGAGAAAGGGAGAGTTGGGATTTCCCCCTTGGACACCTCTAGGACATACAGATGATGTAGCTGTCTCGGTTCTGACCTAATGAGGGAAGTACGAGCCCTGTCTTTGTGTACTTCTAGTCTAATGGAGTTGACATGGCTGCCATGCTCAGGGAACTTAGAAGAAAATAGAGCAGGGCTGTCCCAAGTTCCCTTGGAACTCCTTAGGACTGACAGAGTGCACCTAAGAACATGCACAGGTACGTATAGAAGGATTTTTATGAACAGTCACAAATGAATTACCCCACTGCACACAGCATGGAGGCAGTCCTCTCATCCCATTTCCGTAATAATACCAGTAACATTTATACAGTGCTTAATGTAAGCCAGGTGTTGTGCTAAGCATTTTAGTTATTATCTCATTTGATTCTCAAATCAATTCTGAAGATAGGTGCTATCATTTTACTCATTTTACAGAGAAGGAAACGGAGACTCACAGTTCGTCTCTTGGAGCATACAGAATTGCCTCTTGCAGTTCACTTCACCAAAATGCCTAGCCTCTGTTTCTATTTTCATGTTCAGTTTTTGTGGTGCTGGTGCTGAAAGTGACCAAAAAGAGTCCAATGTTGGCACCCAAGAGACTGGGAGGAATTGACTGCAATCTCCTTGAGTATGTAGGAGAAACATTTTAATGTCATCTTCATCTCCAATTTACCAAAATAAAAATAAATGTAAGTGATAGATTTCTGCATTTATGAAGGGCCTAATAATATGCTTTCATGGGCAAATTCCTGGTCTAACTCTTCCTGGAATCATGAAATGAATTTTTATCTCCTCTGGAAATGTCAAGGCTGTTGATTTGCTTTTTTGTTCAAGGGCATTTTGCATAGCCAAAGGTGCAGGAAGGAAGCCATTGCTTTTTTTCAATCAGTCAAGTAGCCAATCTATCAACAAGTGTTTATGGAACCCCTTTTATGTGCTCAGTGATATATTGGGAAATGGAAGATAACATTCCTGTCCTCAAAGCTTGCAGTAACATCAGAGAGTCAAGGCTAACCCAAAGCAAATAGCAAGCAATAGCTCATAGTCAAAATATATTTAAACAAAAACCAGTCAAAATACAATATGTGAAAATGTATGTGGAATACTGTGGTAAATTATATAGGAATAAAGACAGGAAGAGATCAGTGAGGGGCAGGGAAGTCAGGAAGAGAAACTACATTGGAACAGTGCTGGATTTGACCTCAGAGGACCCGCATTCAAATTCCCCGCTCTGCTTCTTACTACTTGTGGCACTTTGGGTAAATTACTTAACTTTACTTAAGCCTCAGTTTGCTCCTCTGTAAAGAAAAGGAGTTGTATAGATGACTTCTAACAGCCTTTCCACTTATGATTCATGGTGGATACGGGACTTTAGATGGGTAGGATTTGGATGGACAGAAACAGGAGATTCCAACAGAGGGGAATATGACTGAAGCAAGAAATGCAGAACTGAGAACTGCATGAAAGGAGTAGGAGGGTGGAGACTAGCTTGACTATATTTGAGAGTAGGAGTTGAAGTTTCCTGAAACTGCCTTTGGAGGGAGAAGTGGGCTTGAATCTTGCCTCTAATACTAACCATGGTCCAACAGACAAGTCATCTTCATATCCTCATCTGTAAAATGGGTAGAAGAATCCTTACTTGTACTACCTTTGCAAATAGGGCTGTTCAGAGGTTTAAATGAGATGAGATCTATAAAGTATGTCAAACTTTGAAAGGGTCACAGCAATATCTTCTATTGCTGTTATTATAAGCTATTATTATGGAGGGCTTTATAGTCAGGCTCAGTAATTAATACCTGATTCCTTCCCAAGCCTTCCCAAGTTTATCTCTGTTGACCAAAGCCCCTATTTGATATGCAAGAATGTACTGAGACATAAGGATGTTCTGTGACATTGTGGTAATGTCCATTCTGAGTAACTTCCTTATTCGTCTTCTGCCTGTTTATTTCAGGCAAAGGCAAATTTCATTCAGTTTTCAGGTCCTGGGTGAGTTGCATGATGAACAGCTTGATTGAAGTGAGGGTTGGGGGAAAAAGTCACACAATGTCAGACAAGGAAGTTATTTCCTCCAATTGAATTGAGGAATTCTTGAAGTTCATTGGGTCCAGGTCACAGAGCAAGATTGATGCATTAAGCAAGGAGACCTCTTTTAGGACTAATTACTGTGCTCCTGACAGCTCTCCTGCCGGTGCCTAAAGCCCTGGACAATTCAGACCCTCCATGGAAACCAGGTTGACCTTGTTGAGTGTCAAGGAACAGTCTTTGGCTCCCCCTACAGGACTGTTGTAGATCTGACTGATTTGTTGTGAGCTGGAGCTAGAGAGAGAGAGAAAGAGAGAGAGAGAGAGAGAGAGAGAGAGAGAGAGAGAGAGAGGGAAGGAGAGAGAGAGGGAAGGAGGGAGGGAGAGAGAGAGACAGACAGACAGAGAGAAAGAGAGAGAGAGAATGAGAGAGAGAGAGGGAAGGAGAGAGAGAGGGAAGGAGGGAGGGAGAGAGACAGAGAGAGAGAGAGAGAGAGAGAGAGAGAGAGAGAGAGAGAGAGAGAGAAAGAAAGTATGTGTAAGGGTTTGTATGGGTGTATGGGTATGTGTGTGATCATTCTGGGGATAAGGGGATTTTCTCCCTAAATTAGGGCATGTGATGTTAAAGGCATCTTCATAGTCAGATGGGAGTTAGCCTTCTTTCAAACTCTTAAAGGCATGCATGAGGTATCTGTGGCTTCACTATATGTAGGATTAAATATAAATTCCATGTCTGACTTGAGGAGTAATTATTATTTTCAAAGTTCAGTAGTACAGAGCCAGAAGGGATTTTAAGAATCTGTTCATCCCCATTAGGTATCCAAATCGTCTTGTAACAAGGAGTGGAATTTTCTAAGTAACAACTCCAAACTGACCTTTAGAGGACATAGGTTTGCAAAGATTTTTGTTGTTACTGTTAAGTCATTTTTCAGTCGTGTCCTTGGGGGTCTTCTCGGCAAAGATACTGGAGTGATTTGCCGTTTCCTTCTCCAGCTTATTTTACAGATAAGGAAACCGAAGCAAACAGGATTGAGTGACTTACTCAGGCTAGTAAGTTACAGCTAGTCAGTTTCTGAGGAGGGATTTGAACTCATGAAGATGAGTTTTCCCAATTCCAGGCCTAGTGCTCTATCCACTGATCTACCTAACTTTGTGGGCAAAGAGTTTTACACAATTATTATTGGTTGGAATGTAAACTTGAGAGCAGTGACTTTGACTTTCATTTGTATCCTCAGTGCTTAGCAGAGTACCTAACATATAACAAGTGTTTAATAAATCCATAATTTTTGATTGATAGATTTTATTTTTACAACAAACAGCCTTGTGAGTTTTGCACAACAGCTTTAGTATTACCATTTTACAGACGTGAATACTGAGAACTCAGAGATTGGTTAAGTGACTTGGGTTCATGGTTAAAATTGTTCAATTTGAGATCCTCCTGCATTCTTGGTACTAACCCATCCTGTAAAGCTGCTAACATAGGAAGAATAAGACCTCAAATTAGGGTGGATGGTATTTTATGGAGAAAGAAAGCCTCTTCTCCTCTGTCCCTTTGGCATAGTGAGGGCTGCCTCAGAAGTGATGCCAATCATACCAATGATAGAGGAGCATCCAGAAGCATTTTGGACAGCTACAGAGCTGGATGGCACATAAAGGGATCCCAGAATCTAACGAATCTTCTCTGCCTCTTTTGAAAACAGCTCTAATTCTCTAAATAGAGAATCCCTTTAAATAGAACTTTATTTTTTCAGAGTCAGGAGCTCCTTGTGAGAAATTCCTGCTAGTTTGGAACAGTCCATTCTCTGAAATTTAGCATCTTGGATAGGTCCAAAAATTCAATGACTTGCCCAAGGTCACACAAATGGGAGTCAGAGGGAGATTTAAATTCAGGTCTTCTATGGGCTGCCACCAGAACTGTTCACTACATCATGTTCAATATAGCACCTAACTCTATTCACCACACCATGTTTAATATAGCATCTTGGGGTTTACCAAATGTGTTCCTCACAACAGCCTAGTGAAATAGATAATATCATTTTACAGATGAGGAAACTGGTGCCCCAGGAAGTTGTGATTTGTCCGTTCATATTTACTTAACTGTCTGGACAGCTAGGTGGCACAGTAGATGCAGTGCTGTTCTTGGAGTTAGGAGGATTTGAATTCAGATAAATCCTCAGATACTTTCTAACTGTGTCACCCAGGGAAGGTCACTTAAACCTGTTTGCCTCTGTTTCCTCATCTGGCAAATGAGCAGGAGAAGGATATAGCAGGCCATTCTTGTATTTTTGCCAAGAAAGTCCTAAATGGGGTCACAACAACAACAACCACAAAATTCACTCAACTAGTAGATATTAGTCGTGATTCAAATCCAAGCCTTCTCTTGATTTTTCGCTCTTTGTGTGTCTGAGTGTCTGGATGGAGAATTTACAAAAGTAGACCCATGAAAAATAGATGCAATCTTGAAAAGAAAATCAATGTCATTAAGAATGAAAGAAACACAAATTAAAATCACTGCTATGCCACATCAAACTCATTAATTTGGCAAAAATAAATTGAAATTATAAAAATGAATGTTGATTAGGTTGTGGTGAAACACGTACTCCAGAGGCATCAAACACATAGCCCTAAATGGTGCCACAAAACTACTAAGAATTGCCTATACCAGAATGAAAAGTAATTAAGAAATAGTAAAAATAACTAACATTTATACGGTGCCAGACTCTGTCCTAGGCCCCAGTGATTATTTCATTCAATCCTCACAACAACACTATGAGGCAGGTGGTCTCATTGTGCCCATTTTTTACAGATGAGAAAACTGACCGAATAAATAAAAAATACAATAGAACATCATGGGAATGTGTGGTTTTCTAAGACAATGCACTGCTGCAGGGATCCCTTGTACAGTATTGTGACTTTTGTTTCTATTTGAGGTTGACACTACTGATGGATACTCATATCTTGGTAGCATTATAAACCAAGATAGTCCTTGTGGAAAGCACCCATTATATGAGAAGAACCATGAAACTGATGTCCAGCGACCCAGCATTCCCACTTTCCAAACATACTTTCAAGGAAGTAATTAAAAGAAAAAAGAGAAGTATTTGTGCAGAGATGTTTATAGAGTCATTATATACATTAGCTAGGACCCTGTAGGCAATCTAATTTCCCATGGCTGGGGAATAAATAATTAGACCATGGCATGTCATTGTATAGGGGGTGCTATCATCCCCAAATACACCAAATATTAGGAAGCTCTAGAAATTGGGGGGAAGTCTAAATAATAATGCAAAACAAAAAAAGGAAAATGATGGTTATGGTATACATTTTCACTATACCTGTGCGAACAGTGCAAAGATGTTCATATCTGAATGAATAGTGATAAGGAGGGATTAGAAGGGATTCAGAGAATAAGTTATTGATGAGTTGACATTGATACCTTTCTGTTGAAAATAAAGTTTTAATTATAAAATGGATTTCTCATAAAATAAAAATAGGAGAAAAAGAAAATAAAAGATTTAGAGCCAGTTAGATAAAATCTTTCCCATGCCTTGCCAAATCTAACTTCCTTCCATGTATTGGTCAATTTATAAAATGCAGTCTCCCCCCTCCCAATAATTTTGTTGCTCCCATGAAACAGTGTCTGAAGCGATTGCTTTTTAATTTGGCAAAAATATGAATGCAGCTTCCTCAAAGATCTGTCTCTAGACTCTACCAAATTACAAAAATGCTTTGCCCTTACCAGTCTACCCTTCTAGCTTTCAAAGCCTGTTCTGCAAGGGTAGACAAAGAGATAAAAATCAATACTTTTGTTCCATGTCCACCCTGAGTTACTACCAACCTTGAGTATCTCTGCTCATGACTTGCACTTATTTCAGACCAAGTAATGGGACAGTATATCTTCAGAACAGCACCGGAAGCTGGAATTGCTATACAAAGGCAAGAGAAATGAAGTCGTTATTAAGCTTGACTCCCATGATAGGACTTAGAAGGAAGCAGTCCTCAGGAAGTAGCATGTGGAAAGTTTGGATATATTGCAGTGAGCTGCTTGCTTTCCCAGCACCTATCAGACTGAACCTGGAAAATGGAGACATGATTTTGCCCTAAGAGGTTTCCACTTGTATTCTTTAGCTATTGCTTTCTAAGAGACAATCTTTTAAAGAAGTGCTATACACTGCTAACGCAGATCCTAAATCCTCATTGACTTCTATGCTTGTGTTACAGGCTGAATTTTAATAACATCCTCAAATGAATCTCCTCTGGTAACACATCAGTGGGAGGGGTTCATAGATATCAGAACCTTTTCATGTGGTTGTACTACATCTGGAATTATGAACAAAAATCCCTTGTAGAATTTAAGTCAATGCTACTGAGAGCATTTTTACAATGGCATTATCTTTGAAAGTAGAATTTAATGGTTCTTCCCCACCCCATTCGCCAGGCAATAAAATCTAGGGTCCTGGAGGCATCTTGGTAGAGTGGAAAGGATAGTGGATAGAGAATCAGAAGTCCACGGTTCAAATCCATGTCTTATGATTTACTTTGTGTGGGTAACTTAGTACGACTCATTTTTCCCATCTGTACGTTGGTTTCTTTACCTGAAAATGTGGAGATTGGAGAATAATGTCTCTAAAGTCCTTCAGGCTCGGATCTAGAATCCTGTGATGGACTAGCCAGAGTTGTAGTATTTGACAAGGGTGCCAAAGATAAGGGAAAGGGCATGAAAGGCTGTATTCTCCTCTTTCTTGATAATCTGAGATTTTCTCCAAATTCTGAATGTTTTAAAAAGGAACATGTTAAAACAAACCAAAAACACAATGTTGAACAAATGTTGAATGGAGGTTGAACAAACACTGCATTTATTAAGGGGAATTTCAGATGTTTTCCAGTCCACCCAAAGCAGACATTCTCTATCTCTAAAATGGATTGGAAAGACCAGTCTTGTCAATCCAGAACAATTTGAGGGGTCTGGACCATTTTTCTGGACTATACTTCTTTTAGTCAATTAATCAATAAGCATTTATTAAATAGTTATCTATCAGGCACTGGGAAGAACATTGGGTATACAAAGAAAATGAAAAAGCAATTTCTTTTTTCACTCTTATCAAGAAGTTATGTAGAAAGTAGATATATACAGAGTAGCTGAAAGGTAAACTTGGAGGGAGGTTGGAGGCACTGGGAAAGACTTTCTGCAGAAGGTGATGTTTGAGATGCGTCTAGAAAGAAAGTAAGCAATCTTTGTGGTAGAGAAAAGGGGGAAAGGAGAGAGGGAAAGAGAGAAAAGAGAGACAGAAATACAAAGAAACAGAGAGAGAGAGAGAGAGAGAGAGAGAGAGAGAGAGAGAGAGAGAGAGAGAGAGACAGGGACAGAGACAAAGAAAGAGAGAGGAAAAGAGAAAGAAGAGAGGGAGAGGGAAGGAAAGAGAGGGTAAGGGAAAGAGAGAGAGGAGAGAGATAGATAGATAAGTGTCAAGAAAGGCTTCTTATAGAAGGTAGTACATGTGACTTGAAGGAAGTGAGTTTATGTTAACTGATAGATAAAAGGGCATTTTGAACTCTATCAACTTTTTCTAAAAGTTAACTTCTCTCAGGTGGTTTCTGTCTGGCATTAAGGACCAGGAGCCTGGGGTCATTCTTGGGTATTCTCTCTGACGAGATCACAAGAATATTTCTTGTACTTTTCTGCCATCTAGTGAGAGAATTCAGAAATGGAACGCATATTAACCTGCCTTCGGATGTCCCCCAAAACAGAATCCAGGTTAATTGACCTCCGCAGAAATAAGCTATTTATTTAAGCAACTAGAGCCCAAGACATGTTTTTCTTTAAAGATGGCAAATTCCATGCAGTGTCCTTAGAGAGATGAGATAGCCTAGAAAGGAAAAAAACCAAACAAATAACTTTAAAAATAGATGCTGGTATATATATTCAGCAAATATGGCAATGAATACCCTTGTAAACCCAAACTTGGACAGACTTTTCTAGGAACAGGTTAAACTGAGGACCT
>CM053769.1:507779084-507806584 GCA_028658325.1 Potorous gilbertii | reverse complement strand
TGTGTGTGTGTGTGTGTGTGTGTGTGTGCGCGCACTGAAGACCTTGATCAGACCTTGGATACCATGGCCAATATTCTCCCCCATTAGCTGGCTCTGGCAGTGACCTGTGCAATTGGTCTGTGTGGGATGCTTTGCCTGGGGCAAGGTTCATGTGGCATTAAGGAGAAGATGCATTGGGCGGCTGAGTCACAGAGATGATGCTCATGCCCATGGAGATGAGTGAATCAGTAAACCAGATGGAGAGACACAAGGAGATATTGCTTGATCAACAAGCCAATTTGGAGCAGATTAACTGGGAACAGAAAGAGAGTCAAGCAAACAAAAAAGGACACTTCCTCTATGTACCCAAAGTCCTTGGTTTGGAGTCAGAGTAAGAGAGGAACCTTGGTGATGCTCTAGTCCAAACTCTCCAGTTAAAGGCAAGGACATTGAAATTGAGGGAGCCTAGGTAGAAAGGTACAAAGGTAGAAGGAGCAAAGCAACCCAGAGGTTTTGAATACAAATTCTGAGTTCTTTCTTCCATGATGTGAGGCTGTCTGAACTGGGAAAGGCACAAATTATTCTATTAAGTGTATATCCCTGGATGACCTTGGGATACAGATTCAGTACAGTGTTTCTTTGGTGTTCTCACCTTTTGACAACTTCATAGCGTGATCTACTATATAAGACTTTCAATTTAATTTAATAAATGTTTATTCAAAGCCTACTATATGGCAGGCACTGTGCTAAGGACTAGGGATACAAATAAGAAATAGTAAACAATCCCTGATCTCAAGAAGTTTACAGTCTAATGAGGGTTGGGGGAATGATTACATACAAAAAGAAAGTGTAAAGGAGGAGAGGGGAGACTAGGGCATACCAGGCATAGGGGTCATGATGGAGTTCAAACCAAACAGAGCTGCTGATAGAAATTGAGAATGACCTGGAATGTTCTTGCCTGAGATGACACAGGTGAATGCCCTCAATAAGGAAGAATATATATATACATACAGACATACACGTGTGTGTACATATATATGTATATAAGTATATATACATACATATGTGGAAAGAAGAAGAGAGAAAGAAAGGGAGGGAGGGAGGAAGAAAAGAAAGAAAGAAGGAAGGAAAAAAGGAAGAAAGAAGGAAGGAAAGAAGGAAGGAAGGAAAGAAAGAGAAAGAAAGGAAGGAAGGAAGAAAGAAAAAGAAAGAAAGAAAGAAAGAAAGAAAGTTCAGAGTCCTCTGTAAAGGAAGGCTTTGGGAAGAGTCCATTGTTCTCCCTCAGACTCTCAGGACAGGGGACAAATACAAGCATTAACTTGGAGGGGAAAGGCTTAGGGACTTCTGACCACTCTATCTATGTGGTTATGCAGTGGCAAGGTTCTTCCTGGCCCCTGCCCTCTCCTTTTCCCATGGATTGTTATATTGCAAGCAGGCAGGATGATTAGAACCAGTCTTAGAAAGACCAACAGTGGAAACTCTCATCTTCCTCTACTGCTGTGTTCTGGTTCAAAGAAGCATGGCTGGTGCACGTCTCAGAGATACTAACTGCAGCTACTGCCATCTGAGCTCAGTTAAGCTCTTTTCTGTACCATGTTAACACCTAGAAATGAGAAATGTCTTTCACAGACTCATAGACCTCGAGCCCAGGGAATAAATTGATATGCACAAAGTTATATAGGTAGGAAAGATCAAAGGTGGGTTTTGATCCCCAGTCCTCTGACTCCAGAACAACTGCTTATTCCCTTGTACCACACTACCTCACTTACCTGTGGTTTGAACAGAATCTGTCTCTTGATAGACAGTCTCCATTTTATTTCTTGCATTCAGGGGCTACTGCAAGAGAACAATGGAGAGAAATCATAGCAACGCTTTTAGAAGCTACTTGGATCAATGATTTAAAACTAAATAAGCATTCTCTATGCCATTTATTAAACTATAGTCCCATATTTTTTCCTTTTTCTTCTTTTTCTCTGCATTGTCATTAACTAGGTTAATATTTCTTCAAAATCATTGGGGGATTCCAAAGGAAATTGCCTTGGGCAGGAATCTGATTGTCTTGGAGGATTTTATTTACTTTCCCAGGACTGTCTGACCCACAGAATAAGCCACATGGAACAGTCATTTTCTGAGCTGCAGTAAACTGTGGAGCTGCAAGGAGTTGATCTCTTATGACATAGGAAAGATGCCTGGATCTGGGCCAACATGCAAGGCTGACCACTCTGAGTGCTTTTAAGTTGAGCCAAAGCAATAAATATTCTGGGATAAGCCAGCTCAAGTTATAAGCTTTAGAGGAATGGAACAGAAATGGACCCGTAGTCAGGGAGGAATGAACAAGGCTCAGAGTTTTGGGATTTTTTGTAATGGTTGTTGATTTTTTTTTTTGATGTAATCTGCTTATAGAGACTTTGGAAATGAAAGGGAGCCTTAGAGATTGTTCCTGTCTTTCCTATCCCAAGGCCTTTTCACACATCATTCCGTAGACCTGGAATGCTCGGAAGTGTCCAGAGGAGGATAGATTAAATAATGACAGCTCTAAAGTTCATGTCAGATGAGGGCAGGCCTAGGAACCATGGAGAGAAGTTGGAAAGACACAAGTTTTAGGTAACATTTTCTAACAATTAGAGTGATGCAAAAGTATAATGAGATGCCTTGGGGACTCTCGGGACCCTCCCCTCCTATCCCATTGGAAGTCTTCAAGAAAAGGCTGAATGATCACTTGGCAGGAATGTTATAGAGGGGTCTTCTGGATGTGGACTGGATGTTCACTGAAGTCCTTCCAACTTGAGAATTCTGTTTTTCTACACTTCACTGTGCTATTAAAGAATTCCAAGACATGCCCCACCCAACTCAAGCAATTTCCAGTCTAACGGGAAGAAGTAAATATGTACCTGGAAAGTTAATTGATGATGAAGGATGATATTATGACAATTTTTCATTTTTTTTCCTCTTATTCAATGCTACTCACAGTGCTTGGTACAAAGGCATGTTGATTGGTTGTTGCTTATAAATGACCCCAAGATAAATTGCTCACCTTGGAGACTATAACTATGGAAATACCAATGTATTCAATAGTTAATATATGACCCTAGGAGAGTATTAGTTCACTCAATTTCTAGAGTCTGCCATGGTCTACTTCTGGTCGTCAGATGGCACAGTGCTTTGGTGGGTATTAATTGTTATGTGTTATGCCAAGTAAAACACTGCAGCCATAGATCACCCAAATGGATAGAGATTATATGGGATAGGTACCATTTCATACCCACCTTGACTTACTGGTAATAAAGCAAGGAATCATGGAGCATTGGCTATCCTCAGAAACAGTCACTTTGGCAGTAACCACTAACAAGTCAAGCCTTCGACTTTTGCAGCATCAGGTAACTTGAGGGATTTTAGAGAGTGGAGCCTTCTGAGAAAAAAAAGAGAAGAAACAAAATAAAAACCTTCACAACTTGAGGGTAGACCATCAGCATAATACGTAGATCTCATGGTTTGGGTGACAGCAGAGTTGAATTACACTTTTTTTGCTTCTTTAGCTTAAATATGTTGCCTTTACAATTTGAAGGGAAACCCAGGGTTCAAGAATGAGCCTAGAAAGGATTCTCAGTGGTTTATAAAAATGGTAACTCAAGTCTGTTGTTTTAGGTGTCTCCATCCTTTCATGATTTATGTATATACTTGCTTTAAAACAAAACAGAAATACCAATAGACCTAAAACACTAACTTCTGTAAACCACAAAGATCATTCCTTCCAAGGCAATAAAGTATCTTTTACCTTTGAGAATTTCCTCCTTCCCTCTTCTTGCTCCACCCAACCTCATGTCCAAAACTATATGATGTAGAGACTAGACAAGAAAATCTCTAAGGTTCATCCTATCTCTAAATCTCTGATCCCATGAGCCTGAAGAAGAGTTCTATGAAATGATGGGTAGAATTGAATAGCTCTTGGGGTCTCAGGATAGCCTTTAGTACATATTGTAACCTCAGGACTCTTAGAGCTTACAATATTGGATTCTTGGATATCATAGGCTTTCCCTACAGGTGCTTTCATTTCATGATAAGCCAGTCATTGATGCAGCATCATTTTTGCCCAATATCAGTTCTGAATTATCAGGAGGGGACCCTGCAGAGTCACATTACTAACCTACAGGGGCTAGACTTGAATTTTACCTTACATGGTAAACTAATCTCCAAGGACAAAATACCCACCAGAGTTATGAGGAAGATGAGATGAAGAAAGGAAAGAGAAATGATGGACAAAAGGAAAGAAAAAGGGGAACCAAAAAAAAACAGTGAATTATTCTTTTCCTAAAACAAAGTGTGAAATGAGGCATCATTCAATAGCTGGCCTAGAGTGCCATTTTGGGGACTTAGAAAAATCAAAATGCATTAACACTCTCTTCAGATCTTGAATGGTTTATGGCAGCATCTGAAATCTCTTACAGAATTATGACCTTGTAATTCACAGCTGGGTCGTATATTTTCCTGCACACAGCATAATTTATGTACCAAGCCACTTGCTTAAAATGATTTTTTTTAAAAGACACTACGCAGCAGAAATTTCATGAAGTTTTTTGTTTGTTTGTTTTAAGTGTTAGTCCAAGACTTTTTTCTACCATGGAAGTAACAGATTTAAGGGTGTTCTTCAGGAGGTAAGGAGAAGCAGAGGTCACTTAGCTTCCTGACTGGTTCACAATATAAGGCAGGGTACCTCCCCTGCCTCTCACCCTTACCCCAGAAGCTTTGCTATTCCAAGACCTAGCTACATGAGGCATGAAAGCCTGCATAATGGAATTCTGGATACTCCTATGATGCCCCTGCCTCTGATCTTGAGTGAAGTCCTGGAAAAGACATTCTTAAGATCATAGATTTAGAACTGGAAGAGACCTTGGAAGTCATTTCAACACCTTTTTATTACAAGCAAAGAAATTGAGGTCTAAAGGTGTTAAGTGACTTGCCCAAGATCACAAGGCAGTCAGGTCCTCTTTCAAATCCAATATTCTACTGCATCAATGAAATTAGACTTCAAGAAGAAGCTGTATAAAAGCTATTAGCAGGGATCTAATTATAGGATTAACGAATTGTTGGAGGTAGAGGATGTGATAGATCCTGGGACGTTTCCTAGAGCTTTAGGCCCAGAGGACTTGGCTCTACTTCTTACTTAGCTCTGTGACCTTGAATAAGTTGTTTAACTTCCCTGGGTCTCAGGGAACTTCCTCACCTATAAGATGAGGGCATTGGACAAGATGACCTCTAAAGGTCTCTTTCAGCTCCAAATTCTAGAAACAAATGAGATAAGAGTTTAATACAAGTTTATTTCTCCAAGCAAAAAAGGAAAAGGTGGCCAGGGAGAGATCTCATTGCTGTGACCTATGAGAGAAAACGCAAGACCTTGGCACTGACTTGCTGAATGACCTGGGCTATGCCTATGCATCTTATAATACTCAAGTCTCCTCACTGACAAAACTGGACAGTGAGGCTGGCTCAACCTCAAACATGAGAGAATAGAACCTAATGATTCTAAAGGACTTTCAACATATGGACTTATTGTGATTTTTTCTTCTCCCCCAATGATGCACAGTTTCTTGCCTATTTCTTCTTTAGGTCATTTTCTTCTTATCTTGTTTTTCTGGTCTTCTTTGATCAATTTGTATTTTTCCATTTGTCCCAAACGGACTCCACAGAGCTATTGGAGGCTTCTAGGTCCTCTCTTTGAGCATCCTGGACTTGGACTTCTCTACCCTCTTGGGAGAGTCTAAGACTTTGCCAGTGGTGCTTATGAGGAAATGATGATTTCCATGAGTGGCCTTTCTTCACTTCTTTAAATATGAGTTCTTAGTAGTAATAGTTAACATTCATATACCTCCCCATGTGCCCAGCCCTATGCTGAAAGATTTATAAATATTAATTCATATGATCCTTATAATGACCCTAGGAGGAGGGTGCTATTATCTACATTTTACCAACGAGGAAGCTGAGGCAAACAGAGGTTAAATGACTTGCCCAAGGTCACCCAGGTGGTAAATGTCAGAGGCCTGATTTTAACTCGAGTCTTCCTGATTTCTCTATCCATTACCCTACCTAGTTGCCCTACTGCTTCTCTACTTTTCATCCCACTAGTTTTTCCCATTAACCATCGCACCCAGATCTCTAGGGTCTTTTCTTATGTTTCAAGAGCAAGCACCGTGATGATCTCAGGGCATCCTCTCTTTAAACAAGGAGTCAATTTCTCTGTATAAACAATGACTTTGCTGCCATAGTGTGTTTTGAGATGGAGTCACCTGAAGGGTTGCCAGGTAGTTATTCCCTATTAAAACTAATGAGGCTTGGAGGATGGATCTGCATTGTTTTCAGAATCTCCCTGACTTTGGATGTCACCATGGAATCCTGCCCAACTCAAGGTTGAAATGAGAGGTTTCTGTGGGTTTGACTTTTATTCGTGGTGCCCCCAACCCATGGGACAATTGAAGAGCAATGTTAAGCTGTCATTAAAACAAACTTATATTAGAGAGAGCTAAGCATACACCAGTGCTAAGAAAAGTAAGCAAACAAATTGAAAGTATTTCTGTGTGAGATGAACTTCTGGGAGGAGGTAATTCTTCACATGGGTCTTGAGTGAACTTCAGAATCTAAGTTGTGGAGTAGAGACTTTTCAGCCCTAGAAATCTGGAAGAGGTAAGTTAGGTAGAAAATATGGTATCATTTTTAGACATTTTTTTCTCTATACTTTATTTCATCCATTCCTTATACTTAGTACAGAGCACCTCAGCTTAGACATCTTCTCCCATCATATACTAATCAGAAGTTCCTCCCACCTTCCTCTCCCCATTAGCTACCCCAAATACAAAGAAGCAAACCTGCGAGAGAGCCAGAAGAACTTCAGTGAGGATGGGAGCTCTCTGGCTGGGGTCTGGCCTTTGGGTGGCCCTCTTACTCATAAGAGGAGGACAGCCAGGATCAAAAACATTGGTTCCTGATGAATAATAAGAGAAGGAAATTGCAGATTCAATGATTTTCCTGACCAGGGTAACATCTCTCTTGATTAGTGAGCTGCAATTAGCATTTACCTAAAGAGATCTTTCAGAAAGGTGGGCTCACTGAGAAGTAACATCTTGTTCCAAGCACAGTCCTCCTGGTGTGAGCAGATCGTTGAGAAATTAAGCATCTTAATAGACTTTGTGCTCCCAGGAATAATGCATTAGAAGGCATCTGTCCCAACCAGGAGGGCTGATTCCATGGGGAACACAGGGCAAAATTGATTCGTTGTCATGTATGCTTTTTATACGGGAACTATAGAATTTAGATTATCTGGGGGTTACTTGTAAAGTCTGGAGATTCACTGGGCATTGAGATATTCCTCCTCCCCCAACCTCCTATTTTTGGGTTCATTTTGTTTCTTTGACTAATTTTGGTAGAAAAACTAGAGAAAGGAGGTTTAAGCTTTTGAGCAAATGAGGTTTGGAGATTATCTGTGGACTTAAGCCTTCGCTAAGCTCCCTCTCTTCTTGACTGTTAAAACACACAGTGTCTTCATTGGCAAGGGAGTCCTTGGCTACTCACTGCCTTGTATTCTTGCTGCTGCTTTATGTTTGTGAATCTTGCCTCTCTAGCTTGATTTCAAGCTTCCTAAAAGTAGAGAGTGTCTCTTCTAATTCTTTCACTGGCCCTGCCAGACATAGCAGGGAAGGGAGGAGAGATGTAGGGAAAGAGGGAAGGAAGAAAGGAAGGAGAGATTCATGAAGAGATAAGAATAGGGACATGGCTTGAGATTTCTCTATTGTTGGGAACTCCTGACAGAGCAAATCCCTCTATCAATAGAACTTAGAGTCTTCAAAAAGCTGTCTAAGCCTTGAGTCTAAGAACTTTAAGGGGTGACTTACCCAGTGTCACGTAGCCAGTATGTATCCTAGACAGGACTTGAACCCAGGTGCTTTAGGTTTGGAAGCTGACTCTCTATTCACCATCCTTTTTAGATGTTTGTTCAGTAAGTGTTTACTGATTAGATTTTTACAGTGGGGAAATTTTTGGACTTGAAGTCGAGAAAATCATTAGAACACATGCCTCTTGAGGGCAGAGATTGACTTTTTGGTTGTATTTGTATTGCCAGCACTTAGTACAGAGCCTGGCACAGGGTTAAGTGTTTTTAACAAATGTTTCCTTCCTTCCTTCCTTCCTTCCTTCCTTCCTTCCTTCCTTCCTTCCTTCCTTCCCTCCTTCTCCCACTGTCAAGTTCTAAAAGCATTTACTGAGTGCTTCTTCTATGTCATAGGTTTTACCTAGCACTGTTGATGAAAGGGATAGAAGATAGGGTTCTCACCATCAAGAAGAATAGTCTAGCTAGGGAGACAACATGAAGGCATTTTGATGAAGAGGACACAACTGGCCTGGTTAATCCCTAAATTGTATACTCATCCCAAAATAGTGGAGGGCTAATTGCCTATGCAATCCCATAACTTCATAGATGTAGGCATTTGGTAAAGAAAAACAAAAACAAATGTAGAGTGAGTCTATCATTTATTTATGTCTCTGTTCATCTTTGGAAATTAGAAGGAATCCACCTATTGCTGGTGATGAAGTGACTGAAAATGTGCTTTCTTTTCACATACACCCCCGACTCTGGGATGAGGTCCCTTTATCTTCCCTCTTCCTCATCTAAGATCTCTGCTTGTTGGAGCTTTTCTTATCAATGATTTGGATCCCGCTGCTCATAATCCATGTTTTAGAGATCAGCAGTCATTGCTTGAGGGTGATCTGTCTTCATCAGAAAAGGACTTTGAAGACATTTTCTGCCGACAAATGGATATTAGGCAGATGTCCTGGCTTGCATTGTATCACTTCCTCCAAGTCACATAGATTTCATAGCACATTCTTTTCAAATTTAAATCTGGGTGGAAACAATCATCAGTTACTATTGAAATGGAGGAGTTGGTGACTTGGAGGTCTGCACTTTGTTTGAATACTGAACTATTGTCATCCGTAATCCACACCTTCTATAATCCTTAGAACTTGTAGAAGTCTCCTTGTGCCCAAGGATAGTCTGGGGTTAGGTAGGGCAGAAAAGGAGGATAATTTTTTTTTTGTGGGTGTGGGTAGAGATAGGGGGAAATGGGATATGAAAGCAGCATTTTCCTCTATGAAATTGCAAGTTGCAGCTGAAATGATTTAAACCTGTGAACCTGACCCCATTCACATGATGCATTTAGTAAGTGAACTATCAGTAATAGGCTTTCTCTACTGAGGTTATCTGTAGGTTTGGGGTTGTGATCTATAATGGAATCTGCCTTGTAGAAGAGACTGAACTCAGGATCTCTCAGAGCTAAATTTAATAGCCTCTTGTAGTAATCGAATCATATCAGACGCTTGTTAACATCTACTCTTATTACTTCCCTTAGGCAGTAGATTCCTAGATGTCTTTTTTTCTTTCATATTTTTTCCCTTGTCAGCTTTCTCCAAGATTGTTGCTGATTCTATTTCTCTAATTATTTGGAAGTTATTCCTAATATGAAGTGGGAAGTTAGGTGGCAGAATCGATAGAGCTCTGGGCTTAGAGTCAGGAAGACATGAGTTCAGATCCAGCCTCAGACAATGTATAGCTATGTGACCTTGGGCAAATCACTTAACCTTGGTTGCCTCAGTTTCCTCTTCTGTAAAATGAACTGGAGAAGGAAATAGCAAACCACTCCGGTTTCTTTGCCAAGAAAACCTTCGATGGAGTCACAATCACAAAGAGTCAGACATGCCTAAAATGACTGAACAAGGCATTTATCTTGTAAAATTCCGCAAGGTGACTGAGTTGAGGTAATGTGGCATAGTGGAAAGACTGTGAAAATTAGATCTAGAGTACATGTGTTTAAATTCCGGCTCTGCCATTTACTACTTTTGTAAACTAATAACCGGTAGTGTGTAGGCAGCAAGATTTTTGGATAGAGTGCTAGACCTTGTATTGGGAATATCTGAATTCAAATCCAACCTCAGATACTTTCTACCTACAAAAGGCACTTAACTTCTGTCTGCCCCAATTCCTTATCTGTAAAATGGGGGTAATAATTGTCATAAAATAGGGAGAGAATATTTGTCAATTTTGCAAATTTGTAAAATTGCAAATCTTGCAATGTTGGCCGTTATTGTTAAACCTGGGCAAGTTGTCACTTAACTTTTCTTCATTTTCCTCCCAGGGTAAAATAAAGATAATCTCTGCAGTCCCTTCTAGTTCTAAATTTATAAGCAAGCAAGGAATAAATCCTAACTAGATAACAAAACACTAAAAATAAATGCCTAGACAATCCCTATTAATCTAAATTTCATGATTCAATAGGGCTCAGGAGCCATATGCCCATGGCCCAGCATGTGGAACAGGCTTAGAGGGGATTATTTCTATTTCTTTTCAATGAATTCAGGTTTACATCATCGGGAGAGAAGGAAAAGAGAGACAGGGCAAAGCAAATCTGAAATTTTGAACAGAGCCACACTCAATCTGAGAGGTCAAGTGATCTTTCTGGCGTTTACCCCAGTGACAAAATGAAAGGGTCTTAAAAAGTGTTTGAGTTCAAATGGAGTAATAGATGGAGGTCTTGGCATAGAGTCAAGAAGACTGGAGTTCAGAAAAAACTTGTATTACACACAAGCCCTGATACTCACAGGACTTTTATGTGCATCAGGCAGTACACTGAGATTTAGACTAGCCATTATTTACTCCTTCATGAGGAGCTTCCCACCTAGGAAACTGAGCCACCAAGGATGGAATCAAGACTCTTTCCTCCATAAAACACTAAGGAATTAAAAAAAAAAAAAGACAATCAAAAGAGAAAATATTGAGAAAAAGACTCTCCCCTGTATGTTTATGAGGCACTGACATTCCCCTTGTCCCCAGCTCCCATTGCCTGATCAAATGGGAGAAGAGTGTTGAGTCCAAGTAGAAACATACTGTTCAATTTGAGCTTTAAGGGATTAGATAAAATCCATGGCAGAAATAAAAATACAAAAGACCAGTGTGATGTGATAGAAGGAATGATGGACTGGGAATCAGGGACCCTTGAATTCAAATCCTAGTTCATATACTTACTAGCTATGTGACTTTGGGAGAGTCATTTTATTCTTTGAGCCTTAGTTATTTTCTGCATAAAATGGGAAGTGATAGTAATTGTAGAACCTACCTCATTAGACTGAGATAGAAGTGCCTTTTAAAAAATTATGTACATCTTTTGTTTTACATTATCTTCATTTCACAATGCTTACTCTCCTTCTTCCTACCATGTTTGAAAAAGTCATCCTGTAAATAGAGACAGAGGCATAGAGAGAAGGAGGAGGAGGAGGAGGAGAAGAAGAAGGAGGAAGAGGAGGAAGAGAAGGAGGAGGAAGAGGAGGAGACAGAGAGAACTAATTAACACACAAACCAAATCTAGCTATATTTGCAATGTCGCCTATACATTTTCTCCCAACTCAGCAAAGAAGGAAGATGCATTTACAGTAGAGAGCTCTTCCCCTCCCCTCTTTCTTTCTAATCTTAAGGCTTATTAATATATTGGCCACCTAAAAAGAAGAGGACCCTTTTGCTAAATTTTGGAGTAAAGGAAGTTTACTTCACCAGTTCCCCCAACCTCTCCATCTGCAGCATTTTTGTATTTACTCCATCTCGGGTGCCTGAGGTCCCTTTGGGGTCTCCCTTTCCCTTCATCCAATACAAACCAGCTCTTAGATTTTTCTTCATATAAGCCATAAACAAGGGATAATGTTTAAACTGCTATCTTTTCAGGGAAGAAATGCATTTAAATGGGAGTGCTAGACCCAAGTCTGTCAAGTTTTAATGGCTTTGCAAACTTGACTCAGTTGGTGATTTTGGTAAGAATTCAGAATCCCTTGGTCTGAGATTATGCCACATGGACTTTTACCTATTTTCCCTACCTAAAGGCTTTATTAAATTTTTAATTTAAATTATTAATACTTTATTAATTTTTTTTTAAAAAAAGTATCAGTTGGCCCATGGGACAGGGCAATGGACATGACCAGGATCTATAAATTTCATTAATGGAATCATCTAGCTTTCTTTGATAGAAGTTCCTCAACAAATATTGTCGAATGAGTAAATGAATAAATAAATCAGTTGACAAATAGGAACTTCTTGTTCTGACCCATTTTCCTAGGGAAAACAGATTTGAGTTCCCTCCCTCTATCTTAGGGAGCACAGAGAAGCAACAGGGTTTAGTGTAGTCACTGAAAATAGAAGGTATGAATACATGTGGGAGAAGAATTGGGGGTGGGTCACTGCATACTGCATTAAAAAAAAATACAACTGAGATAGGCCTTTGTAGACACAAATTGATGAAGCAAAATACTTGGCAATCTTATTTTCATTTGGTTATGTGGAAATCAATTGAGAGACATCTGGCAGAATAATACAAAGTCGAGATATGTTCACATAGCTTTTTTTCTGCAATAGATGTGGTCTTGAGTAGTTGAGGAATATATGATTTCTGTGGTCCCTTATATATAATCCAAAAGAGAGAGTTTAGCATAGTCACCAGAGTACCACCCTAGAAAGCTGGATGAGACCTTAGATCTATGACCTTTATCATAGAAGGATGAACCAAATACTAGAGGAAAAGGAAGAAATAACTTCTGGTTGGGATACTTGAAACATGGTACAGTAGTAGCATGAGCACTTCACCTTCCTGAGTCTGTTTCCTCATCTATAAAATAAGAGGGCTGGATGAAATATTTTTAACATCTCCTCCAAATCTGAGTATGTGAAGGGGACAGGGGTCCACTTTCCTGGAGAAATGGCTTTTGAATTGGGTCTTGAAGAATGGATAGGCATTTGAGTAGAGATATTTGTGAGGTAGGATGGTATTCTAGTTGGAGAAAATAGTATGAATAAATAATTGAGAAAGTACTAGGTGGGGCCAGTAGGGCAATGGCAAACATGTCGGTTTGATTTTGTTATAGTGTTCTAGATGAGAGAGGAAAAGTCAACTGGGGCCATTGTAGCAGACCTTGAATACAAGACTAAGGAACTTGGACTTTATCAGATATATTTCCTTCTTTCTTTCAGCAAATTAACCCTCACTTATTTAATTGAGCCTGGCATGTTAGGGATGGACACCACCAAGAAGATAGGAAATTATTCATGTTATGGAGCTATAGGTCAAATTCACTGGAGGAAGGTGAGTGATGGTATAATAATAGTAAGTAGCTCATGTCCACTGATATGAGAAACAAATTCCCAAGAATTTATTCTCTAACTGTTTAGCAAAGATAATTAGGGGCAGACTCCCTATGAATACCAACTTTTACGGCATCAAAGGAAAAATGACAACAGAGAGATATTCTCCAAGGAGAAGTTCTCTGTACTCCTTTGGGTAGCCCTAGAAGTTCTTTAAGGTTTCCGTCTTTATTTAAAATCCTCTGTATTTCATCAAAGACTGTCACCATTTCAGGATTAGAAAAGGACTTTGCAGGGGGAGAGAGAGGAGAAGATAGAGGGAGAGAATTTCCCATTTTTATTTTTTCTCCTAGTAAGGTTTGATTGGAGTTGGATCATTTCAGTATCTACAAGGATCAAAGAAATGGCCATGCAGGTCAGGCAGAGTAGCCCTTCTTTTTCTCCGACTATATATATCAATGAGATGTGTGTTTCCTACTATGGGAGTTTCTCACCATGATATTTTTTGGGGGCAAGTGGAGTTAAGTTCCCACATTTTCTCCTCTCATCCTTGTGAGCTCTGTTCCAAAGGAGCTTACATGGTAATATCCGGATAGATGCTCGTCGATAATCTCTAGGACATCATGGATCAAATCGGCCTCTCTCTGCCTGTCTGTCACTCTGATGAGGCTGCATCCATCCAGAGGGTGGATATTTTGAAAATAGGTGAGGAGAGTAGATAGTGAAGGAAAGGAGGGAGGGAGGAAATGCTCTCTCCTTACTCCACCTCAGTAATGGATTAGAAAGTGGCATCCCTTTTCCTAAGCTCTGGGAGATCAGTAGGATTCAGAGCTCTTCTTGAGTTTGGGCCCAACCAAGCAATACTTCTGAAGGGAGATTGAAATCTGTACTCATCTCTGCCCCAGTCACTTCTGGGACGACTGGGACCATGATCCCCAGTAAGATTCTGGTACACCACCACCCACCCAGCAGCACACGTAGTGAACCATGTAGATTGCCTCAACGCCGCAAGAAATCCTTGGGAGATTTGTTCCAGAATGGATACAGGGTGAAGTCAGGACCCCATGCCCCAGACAAGGAGGAAGAAAACAGTTTTCAGCATTCTCTGGCAGCCTGCTGCAGGGTCAGCTTCTCCTGGGGTAAGGTCTTGCCCTAGCTGGGCTTTCTCTAACCAACAGAAATATGCAATACTCCCAGAGGGTATACTGGGAAAGAGATATATTAGTTCAGTGTTTGGTTTCCTTTTATTGGGATAATGTGTTCCGTAGGTTGGAGTGTATCTACTTATCTTGCCCCTACCCCTTTCTTTTGTATACCCACCTGAATTCAGTTCTGTAAGTCAGGGCAGGAGGCTAATTCTTCCTTTTCAGATGAAAGTAACCAGCCTCTAGAGCCAGGAATAGAATTGAGTTAGCTTAGTGAGGTCATGGTCAGGGAAAGGTTGGTGAAGTGTAGCAAATTGCTAGGTGGTCATTTGCTACCATGATTTTATTCCCTAGTTAAGTAAGCATGGAGGTTTCCAATTAACCATATGGTTCTTTGTGGGGAGGTTCTGTGCTGCTCTGCTGCTTTAATGATATAGTGATATCATTCTTCCTTATATTGGGACAGGGAAGGGAGAGTCCTGCCAAGAAAAGCAAGAGAATTCTCAGAACAGATTTTAACGTTAGCTATATTTGTGAGACAATATATTTTCTTCATTTGATCCCATTTAACCTGGGTACTGGCATTGTGACTTCACAGTGGAGTTCCCAGGCGAGGAAGTTCCTTCTACCAGTGATGGTCAGCCCCCTCTCTGCCATTTATAGTGCTAAAGAGATGCCTAGAATGATGAGAGTTTAAATGACAGTCCATGTGTGGTATATTAATCTCATTTTGAAGGCAGAGAAGTTGAGAATGATTGAGTTAAATGTTTTCTCCATCCAGGGTTGCAATGATAGTATCCAGGGAAGGCAGAATGAACTGGACCTTTTTGGCTTTAGAACTGGCACTGCTGTGTGACCCTGGGCAAGTCATTTAATGTTTCTGAGCCTCAGTTTCCCCATTAGTAAAATGGGATAATAGTAGTACCTACCTCATAGAGTTGTCATGAGTGAAATGAAATAATATATGTAAGCACTTTGTAAACCTTAAAATGCTATATATTTTATCATTCTTCTCTCTCCTTCTTTCCTTTCTTCCTTTCTTCCTTTTTTCCTTTCTTTTTCTCCTCCTCCTTCCCTTCTCCTTTTCCTCCTCCTCTTCCTCCTTCTTCTCCTTCCTCCTTTTCTTCATCCTCCTCCTCCTCCTCCTCTTCTTCTTCCTCTACCATGCTGCATCAGCTACTCAGATAACATCTTCATTGTGCAGTGTGTTTTTAAAAAATAAATTTTATCAATACTTTTAATTTTTATATCACTTACATTTTCTAAAATTACCCCCTTCCTTCCTCTCCTATAACAAAGAATGAAAAAATGAAAAGGAACAATTTCAACCAAACAACCATGTTGAAAAAGTCTGCCATTATTTTGAGTCTTCCAGACTATATTCTGCCACTTCTACAAAATATATAGAAAGATGCCTTCCCATAGCTTGTGTGTTTGTCCTTAATTGTCGAAGAAGACCATGCCATCAGAGAAATGATGACATGACTTGCACTTGACTTTGTTTTGAGTGAGGGAGGGCTGTGCAGGTCACCAACCTCACTTCTCCAGAGCTATCTGAATCCAGTGACCAGATATTCATCAGAATGACTGGAGATGACCCAGGAGAGGCAATTGGGGTTAAGTAACTTGCCCAAGGTCATACAGCTAGTGAGTGTCAAGTGTCTGTGGTGAGATTTGAACTCAAGTTTTCCTGACTCTTTCACTGGTGCTCTATCTACTGCACCACTTAGCCGCCCCTTCCCATGGCTTACCTTTGGAAAGAAGCTCAGGTTGGACTTGATTATTGTGATTTCACAGCATCCTGTTTTGAGTAGATGGTTGTTCTTTCTATTTTCATTATTTTACTCCTTGGACAACTTGTTTTCTGCACCAGTTTAATTAAGTTTCCGCATTCTGCTCTATAGTCATCATCTCCATAATTTCTTACAGTACTGTAGGGAGCATCTTCTTTATTTCTAGTTCCTTGCTCATAAAAAAATAAAAGTGCTACTATAAATGTTTTGGTGTATATGGGGTGGGGTGGGGTGGGGTTTTCATCTGATCTTTGACCTCTTTAGAGTACGCATCTCATAGTGGGATCCATAGGTTAAGGAGTATGGACATTTTAGTCACTTTCCAAATTGTCTTCCAGAATGGTTAGACCAATCCTTCACTAAACATTCTTACCTTGTTGAATGGTAGACTCATTCTTTTCTTCAGCTTAATTATGCTCAACTTTCAGATGCTAAGCATAAATGCCGCACTTTTATATGAGAAAGGCTTCTTAAATATGAATGTCCTCTTAGATTGTCAATAACTTGGACCCCAGCCCATATATTCTCATCACCAGGCCATCAACCTGGCAGGTGTTGCTGCTCCACATTCCTCAGTTACAGAATGGGTATCCATGACAACAGCTCATTGCTTCCCCCCACCCCACTCCACTCCACTCCAGTAGTTACTGACCTATAGCTAAGCTTCTAGCTTTACCAAAATGAGCCCTAGGAATTAGCAGTTATGAAATCCAGTCCTAAATCTGCCATAAGTTTGTATTTTGAGCTAGAACTAGGCTCTTCCCTGCTTTTAACCTGTTTCATTTTTTAAAAAGTCATATTTTCTATCATGGTTTTACACTATTTTTCAGTTTCTGAATATATCCCTCCTTCCTGCTTCTGCCCAGGGATTGACTCTTTGTAAATGAAATTAAAATAGAAAGAGGAAAAAAAAGAATTTTAACAAAACTAACATATCAGTTGAGTCTGACTGTGTTTGCGATATTCCACACCTATAGTTTCCCATGTCTGTGAAGGAAAGAAGAAAGTGATTTTTTTTCACTCTTTCTCAGAGCTAAGCTTAGGCATGATACTGACCCAGGTAGTGGCTCAATTCAATTCTTTTCTTATTTGCATTGCTATAGTCATTGTGTACATTGTTGTAAGTTCATGTAAGTCTACCTATACTTCTCTGAATTCATCATAATCATCAGTTTTTAGGGCATAATAGCATTAATTTGTGGAGACGTGGTCTGTATCAACAAAATCACGGATATTCCTTTCCTTTTAAATCTGTTTTTTTTTTGGAGACCATTTTCTACCTTCTGCTATTCATCTCCTTGGTCAAATTTTCCCAATGAACAATTGGACCCCTTTCCCTTGAAAATGTTATGAATTCCAGGAATAAACCAACTAAGAATAGAGAAAAGACAAACCTTTGCTCAAGCAAACTTGTGCCTTTCCATTTCTGAATGCCTATCTTTAGAAGGTAACTCAAAGGAATAAGTAAGGCCATTAAAATTTCATGATTCCAACATGTATTCCTTACATCACATGCCAGAAAAAAATTGTATTAGACCCGTAAATGCATTGATATAGGGAATGAGTAGTGCTGACGCAGGAGGAGATATTCTTTGTAGTTTGTAGTTGTGGAGAATTGCCTGGGAAACTGGGAGGATAAGGAATTTTTGCAGGGTCATGAAGCTAGTATGTGTCAAAAGTAGGATTGGAACCCAGGGCTTCCTGACTCTGAGGCCATTTTTCTATCCACTATTATAGATTAGCTTTCATCAGAAAAATATGTACACCAAAAAAAATGTTTTATAGGAAAAAGTGTCCCTTTAACCTTAAAAAAAGCCTTTGTTTTTCCATCATCATCATTAGTAGTAGTAATAAAAATACTAATAAATAACACGTATGTAGCCCTTGCTATATTCTAGGCATTGTGCTAATAGTTCCACAAACGTTTCACTCAGTCTTCACAACAGCCCCAAGATGTAAGTGCTGTCCCCATTTTACAAATGAGGACAATGAGGTAGACATGTTGAGTGACTTGTCCAAGGTCACAAAGCTAGTAAGTGTCTGTGGCTGACTTTGAACTCAAGTCTTCCAGACTCTAGACCCAACGCTATCCACTATCTAGATGCATATTTTCATCCTTCCTCTTCTGGCTGCTCCCTAGGAGTACTAATCTCTGTGGTTGTAACCAGATTGATTCTCTGCTCTAGCACCAGGCAAAGGTCTCACATTTGTCCCCTGGCATGGGGGGAGTTCAAGGGAAAGAGATGGGTTTGCTAAAGCTCCCAGCTTCCCCCACCCCATTCTCCTTTCACCCTCACCTGATTAGTATTCTGAAGCACTGCTTGAGGTGAGGATAGATGGGGAGGGAGGGAAGACATGGTGAGTGTGCCAAATCTTTAAATCTCCACCATGGATGAGAATGGCACTTGTCAGGGTCATAAAGGGAATTATGGGGTTGGCCTTACACTAAGGGATGAAGGAATAGAGGCTCAAGAATGGAGCCTTACCCCTCTGTGCCCATGTCCACCTACTTCTAAGAATCCTAGAGGATAGTGACACCCAAGTAGTGATCATGGAGTAGAGCAGGAGTGGATATAGGAGACCTAAACTCCCATTCCCTCTTACCCTCTACCACCCTTTCCCCAGAACTCTGTGCCTTACTTAATGGTAAGTAAGTACTTAATAAATGCGTATCTGCTAGCTGACTAGCTGAATGCTAATTAACCCATCAGTGGGTCAAGACATAAAATCATCCTATCCACATGTTGGCCTTACCCCTGGGCATCCATCCCTTCTAGTTGAAGATGAGAGTCTAGGTGACAGAAAGAGGGTAAGATAGGGCCAGGATCTTGGTCTAAGTGGCAAAGGCAGTGGAGATGAGAGTCTACCCATGAATCCAGATCAATCAGAGGAGTGTCTAGCTGTTCTTGGGGTGGTGGTGGTGGTGGCAGAAGGCTATCTGGGACCCACCATAGATATACAAGATGCCCATGTCCCCCTCCTTCTCTTGAAAGAACCCACCAAAGGGGTAAAGGGAAAAGAAATATAACTGGAAAGAAAAATAGTCCCTGATCTTGAGGAGTTTATTTCTAATAGAGGAAGACAATGTATAAAAATGAAGCTGAAAAAAACAAGGGACTGTGGGAGTGGATGAAGGTGGCCATTGAAGGAATATGGTAAAGAAAGTCTGGAGTGCAGTCTGAAAAGGACTGATTCATATTGGTCCTGGACTCTCTCCTTAAAGGGAGATTCTGGGAAGAGTCATTAAATCTGAGAAAAGTCATAGGGGTAGAGGGTATTTCTTGTGTGAAAATTCAAGGACTAGAATGAGGTTTCTAGGACATGGTAGAAAAAGTCTAGGGGCAGCTAGTGGCACAATGAATAGAATTCCAGGGCTGGAGTCAGGGAGGTTCATCTTCCTGACTTCAAATGCAGCCTCAGATACTTCCTAGCTGTGTGACCTTGGGTAAGTCACCTAACCTTGTTTGCCTCAGTTTCCTCATCTATAAAATGAACGGGAGAAGGAAATGGCAAACCACTCCAGTATCTTCATCATGAAAACCCCAAATGGGGTCACAAAGAGTCAGACACAACTGAACAATGACTAAAGACAAAGAGAAACAACAACAAAGAGAAAGTCAGACTCAATCTGGAAAAAAAATGAAATGATTTTTATCGTTTTTAGAAAGTAAATTTAAAAAAAATATTGATTTCTTTTTGCTTTTATATCACCTACATTTCTTACTATATGCTTCTTTCCACCCTTCCCCGAAGAGTCATCCCTAAAAAAGAGTTTTAAAAAAAGAAGAAAGAAAAGGGATTCCAAAAAACTAGCATAAAAAAGTCTGATGTTATATTCAATAATACCCATGGTTCCTTACTTCTGCAAAGAAGCAAGTGGAGGTGTCCTATCCTATGGGGACAAGCCTGATCATTTTAATCTTGTAGCATTCAGTTTCAATTGTTTCATTGTTCTTTTCATTGATATTCATTTCATTGATAGTTATTGGGTATATTATTATAATTAATAGATATATTATATTATATAGTGTATATTTTATTTATTGTGTAAATTTCCCCAATCTGGTGCATTCTCCCCAACATTTGTAGCCAGTTAATATATCCCCAGTATAGATTCCATCAATTACCTTTGCAAAGGCACTCTACTGAGAAGTTAAGAGCAAAAACCAAAATATACAAATTTATGAATCCAGAACATGGATATAATGGAATATTACAGAGCTGTATGGAATGATAAATATTATGAATACAGGAAATCATGAAAAGACCTATATGAATTGGCACAAAGTAAATTAAACAAAAGCAGGAATAACAGACACTGGTCTGTTATACCTTGGTCCTTGGGGAGAGTGGAATCACACTTAAAATTGCGATATCCAACACTACTCTAAATTTCCTTCTGGATGTGGCTCAGCTGATGGATAAATCTCTTCCTTGTTTTGTAGTACAGGTTGGCTTCTTTGCTCAGGTTGATACATTTTAGTCCTTTTCAGGATAGGTCTCTCCTCAGGGGCTTATTTATGGACTTGACTGGGATATTTTGTCATTTTGAAGCTAACCAGGTTGTAATCCTGTTCTATTTTGAATTCCTAAGATTAGGAGAAATCAGATACAATGGGGATATAAGAACCTAGATACTATCCATTCATAGCAACTTGGTGGTCCAGATCGGGGGATGAAGATAGTGAAGCAGCATCTACAGCTACCTCTAACACAACCTTTCTCTCTGCCTGGAAGTCCACATTATTTCTTCTTCCACACTCAAAAGCCACCAAGGAGAGTTCTATCAGTTTGTTATCTTATACATACACACTGGATCCTGATTCAATAGCCAATAAAAGGCTTTCCATTGTCATGCAGTAAACTTGTAAGAGGCAATCAGACAATATCTGGTTATGCTCTGAAGAACTGAGAAAAGACCCCCTCATTACACATGCCCAGAAGCTGAATCATCAAACCTCCCTCCATTGCTTAGATTTCAGCAGGCACGGAATATTAGACCTTCCGTGTCTGTTATACCTGCTTCTGTTTAGTTTACTTTGTGTCAATTCACATAGGTCTTTTCATGATTTCCTGTATTCATAATATTTATCATTCCATATAGCTCTGTAATATTCCATTATATCCATGTGCTACAATTTGTCTAGCTATTTTCATTTGATGGATGTATATGTTTTGTTTATAATTTCTTGATGCCAGAGTAACAGGAGTTGCTTAAGAAAAAGGCAAGATATACACCTGTATTTTGTCTTCCCTTTTATTGCAAAACTCCTTGAAAAAAATCCCCTAACTCTTGACTTATTTCCTCTCCTCCCATTCCCTTTTCAACCCTTTCCTAAGCCCTCTGTCCTCCTTTGGTTATTGTGAAACTACCCCCTCTACCTCTTTCAGTACTCCTACCTCACTGATCACTTTTCAGTCCCATTTGCTCTCTCCTTGTTCCTATTCATCAGTATTTGCCAAAATTGATCTTCCTTCTCCTCTTTCTTATGATTACTCACCATTTCTCAATTGTTCTTCTTTACCTCAACCTTTTAGAATGTCTCATTTTCTTTGAAGCCCAGCTCATGTGTTTTTTGGAAGCCTTTCCTTTTCCTACTATTTTATATAGTTATCAATTTGCATGTTGTATTCTCCAGTAGAATGCAATCTCTTTTACAACCATTGATTATTGAGGAGAGCATAGATTGAGAGCTAGAAGGGACCTTAGCGATCCTCTACTGAAGTGATGTCCAACTCACATCTGTTGGGGAAATATGCCTGCAAATCCAATTTCTAATTGAGAAATGCTTAACAAAATAAATAAAAATACAATTTGATGTAGATAATGCTCATTTGTGGTTTTCTTAGTCAACATTTGGCTACTGAGGATCTCTTTCTATTTGAGTTTGTCACCCTTTATCTAGTCCAAACTTTCATTTTTACAATTGAAGGAATTTAGATTTTGCCAAAGGTTTTACAGATAGTCAATGGTAGGGCCATAAATTTGAACCCAGGATCTTCAAACTGCCAATCCAGCAATCCTTCACCTCGGTCTTTGTAGCAATCTTTCATGTTAGTCTTTGTAGATTTGGTAGACAATGCAATGCTTTGCATATTTTAAAAATCAGACTTGTAATTTCATATCTGTAGGTAACCCTTGGTGAGGAATTTCTTCTACCAATGTAGATTACAACTGTAAGTCCTTAGGATTGTCTGGGGCTCCTGAGAGGTTGCACACTATTTGCCCAGGGTCACATAATCAATATTGTTATTAAAGATTGGGTTTGAGGTCTTCCTTGAATCCAAAGCAATGCCTCTTGCGTATACTTGTAGTTTAATAAGTATTCCTTGGGACTAGAAATTTTCAAATGACCTTGGGATGAACTTCTTTCCTCTGACCTTGAGTTTGCCTCTCAAGGTTTTCATCTCTACTTCCCACCCACAGGTGACTTTCTTGCCTCTTGTGCCAGGTGCAAAAATGACTAATTATGCCTCTGCTATTATACTTTCTTCCATATTCTAAGCAAAATATTGTGTTTTTTTTCTTCAAACAGAGACAATAGAAATTTGCCTGCAAGGAGGAGAAAAAGGAAAAGAAAAACAATGTTTAAGTTAATGAGGCATCATCCTCTCAGATTTGGGGGGGCCAGAGGCAGACAAGATGGGAAGAAATTCTGGAAAAGTAAATTTGCTTTAGGTAGTCGAGAGCATTTAGTCAAATCTAACAGAAATATTAATAAAGTCATAATGATGTTAATAAACTCAGAACCCATCAAAATGAGGACATACTATCTCTTGATAATCTGCTCTTAGCACGGAGGTTGCTCTAAGCCATCAGAATCCTCACTGTTGTCACACAGAGAAAATCCTCCCATACACCCAGGGTGACTAACTGGGGAAGAGTTCTTTGCAAGCAGCGTCAGATGTCTGTGGATGATTTGCCAGACTGAGCTGGGCTGGGCTGGGCTCTCTCAGTCCGAGTTCCCTTTTCAAGGGCTGTGAAGCTTTCCCCTCAGTATCAGAAGGTCCGTTGGTCAGGTATCCGGCCAATTTAATAACGTGAAGTTCAAGTTGGTCAGGACTCAAAATGAAGGAACAATTCAAAGGTATCGGATGGCTCACCCATTGCTTACTTCATGTCCCATTGACCTTGGCAGCCATAAGTCAGCTGGCACAGTGAGTACATTGTAAATGACCCCTAAAAATAATGCATCTCCATTTCTTTCTTCCCAGGTTTGAGATTTCTGAGAGCTCTCAGGCTGATACAGTTTTCAGAAATTCTGCAGTTTCTGAATATCCTTAAAACAAGGTAAGCTGACTCATTGCTATGAATCTGCCTCATTCCAGAAATTATTGTGATCCAATTGTGAATATCTAATTGATGATGATTTATCAACTCCCAAAGACCTTCATTTTGGTGACCTTATAGGTATACCATCAGATGAAGAAAAGTCAGAGAAACTGAGGTACTGGAAAGGATAGAGATAGTACCACAAGACAGGAAAGTTCAAGATTTGGGGTCTTTTCCTCAATCGAAACTTTCTGGGTAAAAGACAGAGAAATATATGTGTTAGAACATGGCTGTGGCCAGTGAGTTCTTTTTGTCTATCTCTTTTGAAAAAATGTTTTTATTAATGCAAATGTTTTCTTTAAAAAAATTTATAACAATTTCTGCAGCATATCCCCCTTACCTTGATTGAACTCTCCCATGTAACAGAACTGACAAGGACATCAAGTCTGAAAATATAGAGAATCATAGGATCAGATTCAGAGATGTAAAGACCCTTAGAAGCCATCTGGTCTATTCCCTTATTTTTTTCAGGTGAGGGAACAGAGGACCAGAGAGGTCAAGAGAATTATTTAAGGTCATGCAGGTAGTAAATGTCAGAAGTGAGATTTTAATCTTAGTCCTTTGACTCTAAATCCAGTGCTTTCTCCCTTATACTCTACTAACTCTCAGATACACATATATAGAGTTTTAAAAAATTGTTTATTTTTGAGACTGGACCTCCCCTATGTCACTCAGACTGGAAGTTCCTTCTCTGTCACTTAGAAGGGGCCACTCACAGTCCAAATCCCAAACTGATCAGCATGGAAACTTTAGCTTGATTTTTCTGATCCGGCCAGATCTGGCCCTCCTTAGACATCCTGGTACTGTACTCCTCCTGAGGGGCTCTTGTGATTCACTGCAAATGTCTGATTAGCTTTAGCCCTATGGCAGATCAAGGGATTCAGCAAAGTCAGCCTCCCCAGCTAAAGGCACTACAGACTTGCTCCTAGCTTTCCAGTTACATTATGAACCCAAAGTTCCTTGCCTATATATTTCATTTTTGGAAAAAAATATAGTTTATATAGAAATCCCATTTTTTAAAATGTCTTAATAGGAGATCAAGACTCAGAGTCCCAAAAAACATTCCTTTCCCTTGGACTTCCAAAAAACAGTTGAGATTTACTACTTACCATTTTCCCAAGATTGTTCACTGCCATTAATCAGAATCCAGTTGATGTTTAGTGTCATTGTTATTTCATTATAATACTATATATATATAAAATTCTCTTGGTAGTCAGCAGTTTTTCCATCACTTATATCATGCACCTTGGGATAGTAGTCAGAGAATGCCTATGACCATTTATCATGTTGTTGGTTAGTTGTTTTCAGTCATGTCTGACTTTTCATGACCTCATTTAGAGTTTTCTTGGGAAAGTTACTAGAATGGTTTGCCATTTCCTTCTTGAGCTCATTTGACAGAAGAGGAAGCTCAGGCAAACAGGGTGAAGTGACTTGTCCAAGGCCACACAGCTAATAAATACTGAGGCCAGATTTGAACCCAGGAAGATGAGTTTTCCTCACTCTAAGCTTGGCACTCTGTTCACAGTGCCACCTAGCTGCCCCATTTAACATGGATGATACCTAATAAACGGAGAGACCCTATATAGGCTTAAGTATTAGAAAGTTCTTGGTGCCATGTTCTAAAACAACCATGAATTAAAAATCAAACCTTACTCAAAGGAAAAACAACATCTTTTGCAAAGTAATCACATACCCCAATACCCTGCAAAAAGAAAATTATATCATTCCAGAGGATATTTTTGATGTTCATTTTTCCTCCAGCAAGACTCCTTGAGCTTTGTTTGTGAATTGCCTTTAGGGGAAAGCTTAAAAGATCATTCCTATTGTAAACCATGATGTTCCCTATAAGCCTTGCCTTGGAAAGACTTCGTCTGGTGACTTATCAGTGGAAACAGAGGTACCCAGGTCCTGGAGAATCTTGAAAAATGGAAAAGACAAAGTCATTGACTTAGGAAAACTTTATAACCCAGCATGTTTTTCAATCTGCCTTATAATACCTAAGAATCTTGAAAAATGGAAAAGACAAAGTCATTGACTTAGGAAAACTTTATAACCCAGCATGTTTTTCAATCTGCCTTATAATACCTAACAAATACAACAGATCAGAGCAGATACTCACAAACTACAATCCTGATCACCCAAGATAAACATTTTCCACAATCATTTCCTTTCCTCCCCCTCTCTCCACATGTTGTACTAGATTTCAACTCTATGAATCTCTGACAAATTCAAAGTGGACATTGACAACAACTTTGTGTTTTATCAGTGGTAAGCAGTGGTGGATTTTTTGTTTGTTTGTCTTTTCCTTCCTTTAGAGTGATTATTTTGATTCCCTTGTCTGGTAAATGTTCATATGGACCTGTGGTAGAACCTTCTGAGCTTATATTGCTCTCATCCATCATAGTCAGACACACTGTATTTTGACCCCAACATAGGGATGCCATTTTGGTCCTCTTCAAGAACAAAGGACAACAACATCTACATAGAGTTCCTTCCTTTATTGATGTAAAATATAATTTGTAAAGAAATCCCATTATTTTTTAAAAAATATCTTAATAGCCCCTGCCTCATAGCCTTTAAAAGACACTCCTTTTCCTTTGGTTTTTGAAAAAACAATAAATTTCAGTAAATCCCAGCTACCAAACAAATTATACTTTAAAAAAATATTTATAGTTTTGTTGATCCTGGGTGGAAAGTCAGAGACTTCCCATGGGGTCTCTAAAACCTCGAACAGAGTTAAGGTCTGAATGGGGGAGGAGATTGCTCTCCTGATGCAAAATTATTGGCTCGCTTGTTTCAACAAAACTTAAGCCAAGTCAGGGAGAAGGATATTGAGATCACAATTTATGGCTAGAAGGGAGCTTGGAGGTCATCTAGTCTAGCCCCCCATTTTATAGATGACAACACTGAGGCCCAGAGAGGTTGTCACTTGCTCAAAGTCACAAAGCTTAGAAGTGGCATAGTCATGATTTGACCATGGCCTTCTAACCCCAAATCCAGTACTCTTTAAACTACATCAGCTACTCATTACCAACTCCAAAGATCACTAAAAGAATGAACTTTAACAGTAGGCATATATGTAACAAATCACATAGTGGGCATCCATGCTGTTTGGCATCCATTCTCTTTGGGGTTATATTTCCCCCAAAAAATCATCTTTCCTGATAAATTAGTTGATTACACATTACTTTAGAGTCCGTGTAGTCATCTCATTCCTACTGGGGTCACTATAAATTCTTCCTTATTCATTGGTGCTCTTGTATGTCCATTAATGCCTCTATCCAAGTGATTAACTCCCAAATCATCCCTTCATTTAATTGAAATAATCTTAGAGACTTCTGAGTGAATATTTGGCTTATCATAGGCTCTTTGTGAATGTCACAACAAGTACTGACTCTTCTCTTATGCTCCTTCCCATCCACAGATCCAAAAGAGGGCTAGCTACTTAGAGTCTAGGAGATAGGAGACACAGGTAAACCAAGAAGTCAACAAAAGTTATTGTCTCTAATTCCAAAAGATGCAACTTTCATGAGAAGAAAGATATCTCAATGGTAAAACAATGATTCTTATCAGACAGAAAAATGGAAGGGAATGTGCATTTATTGAGTGCATACTATGTGCCAGATATTGTGCCAGTCACTTTTAAATGTTATCTCATTTGATCCCTATAACAACCTGGGAGGTAGGTGCTGTTATTATGTCCATTTCAAAATTGGGGAAACTGAGGCAGAGGTTAGCTGGCTTGCCCAGGATCACACAGCTAGCTAGATTTGGACTCAAGTCTTCCTGATTCCTTTCCTATCTCCTGTACATCCTTAATAAAGCCTACAAGGGCAGAAAGGAGAACAGCCTTAAATATCAGTACAAAAGATGGAGGTTAGGCATCCAAAAGGATTTTTTTGATGGCATTATACTAACTTGGAATTATTTTCTTAAATTAATTAATTAATTAATTTTTTAACAAATAAATTTATTTATTTAACTTTTTACATTCATTTTCACAAAATTTTGGGTTCCAAATTTTTTCCCCATTTGTCCCCTCCCCCCTCCCCAATACGCTGAGCATTCTAATTATCCATATCACCAATCTG
>CM053769.1:507727253-507778584 GCA_028658325.1 Potorous gilbertii | reverse complement strand
AACATTCTTCTCCTCATTGGCATTTTGAACTTCTTTTGCCAATTGAGTTAGCCTATTTTTCAAGGTTGTTATTTTCTTCAGCATTTTTTTGGGTCTCCTTTATCAAGGTATTGACCTGTTTTTCATGCTTTTCTTGCATCTTTCTCATTTCTCTTCTCAGTTTTTCCTCCACCTGTCTAACTTGATTTTCAAAATCCTTTTTGAGCTCTTCCATGGCCTGAGCCCATAGGATATCTATTTCAGATATTTGGGACACAGAGGCCTTAACACCTGTGTCTTTCCCTGGTGGTAAGTATTGTTCTTCCTCCTCAGAGAGGAAGCTTGGAATCATTTTTTTCACCAAGAAAATAACCTTCTATGGTCTTATTTTTTTTTCCCTTTTCTGGGCATTTTCCTAGCCAGTTACTTGACTTCTAAGAGTCCTCTCCACCCCTGCCCAGCTCCGCCCAGCTAGTGCTTGGGGTCTGAGATTCTATTGCTGCTCCCCAGCCTCAGGGCTTTCAGAGGCAGGCCAGGCTGCTATTCAGGGTATGATTAAATTCAGGTTCTCAGGTGGGGGCAGGGCCGCCTCCCAGGCTCAGTTCCCTCAGTGGGTTTATGCAGAGACCTTACATAATGGAGCTCCTGCCTGCTTCGGGGAGCCTCTGGTCACCACTGCCTCTGCTGTTGCCTCCCAAGGGGGCCTGAGTTATGGAGACACTCCGCTTCCCTCTCGGACAGCCCAGAAGTCTCTCTCACTGACCTGTGCGTCTGTGGGTGGAGGGACCCCCTTGGCCAACAGAGATTCTGTCCCTGAAGCCTGCTCCGATCTGCTCCTCCCAGGGCTGCGTGGCCAAGGTAGGGCTGGGTTCCGCTCTGGTCCTGTGCACAACGGACTTTGGTGAGGGTTTTTCAGGTCTTTCTGGAACAGAAATCTCCTCCACTCTGTTGTTCTGTGGCTTCCACCACTCCAGAATTTGTTAGGAGTTCTTCTTTACAGATATTTTATAGGCTGTGGTTTCGGAGCTAGCATAAGTGTGTCTTTCTCCTCCACCATCTTGGCTCCTTCCCGCTCTACCTGTATTTATTTATAAAGGAAGTTTCTTCCCAAACTTCTTGATCTTATCTGTTGCTTTCTAGAGCCTTCTTTCTAGCCTTTCTTATGGAATTTATACCCCTGTTTTGCCCACAGAGATTCCTTGGTCCTTTTTGGTTTTACTTAGTCTTCAATTTCTTCAGCCTCTAAATTCTTGGTCCCCTTAAGTTCTTGTTTGCATTCTTGGGTCCTTTTTTTCCTGTTTCTTTTAGATTAAACTTGTGATTTTATTAGTATAGGTGAACTCCTGTCGTGAAAACTTCCTCTACCAATGCAAATTGGCACCTACTTTGGACCTTGCAGAGCTGCCTGGGGTGTATAGAGTTAAATGACTTGCCCAGGGTCATGTAACTGTTACATGCCAGAACAGGACTCAAACATAGTTCTTTCTGATACCTGCCATCTACCTTCTGTGCTATGTTGTATGTTGATGGACACTTACCCAGAGTCCTTCAAAGAATCCTGTGAACTTTGGAACAACCTTGTTTTCCCTAAAGGTCTTAAGTGTTTTGACCCCCAAATTCCTTTTTCTGCCCTGAGTCTCCTCTCTTTTGATTCTTTTTCCAGGAATAAATCCACTGGCCTTTTTTTTTAAAGACAGCTCTATTCCAAGTTTCTTAGGACTTCTCCTAGGGACCTTGCCCCTCAGTGGCCAGTGTGAGCACTACTTGGAGCACGTGCTTTCAATGCACCTGGTTCCTTTGAAGGATCTCTTCCTGTTGTGTATCTGTTGTGTTTCTTCCCAATTTTTGTTTTTCCCTTTTGAGGGACATCGTTCACCTATCATTAGAACAGGACTGATTGAAGTTCCCTGAGACTCATAAATATGAACCCGCCTTTCTGGGCTCAGGTTACTTGTTCTTCCCATTTCCCCTTTTTCTCTTGGATTACTCACCACCCAGGTGCTTTCCCAGGGGCCATAGAGTGGTAAGATTATTGGATCATAACCCTAGAGCTTGCAGGCCCCTGAGGGGCCTTTTATTCCAAATATCTCATTTCATAGATGAGGAAACTGAGGTCCAGGGAGTTTTAATGATTTGTCAAGGTCACACAAGTGGTTTTCTACAATCCTGTCCATTACATTTTTATTCTGCACCCAAAATGTCTTCCTGTACTATAAAAATATAGACCATTTCCACAAAAAGTTTATTATGGTATAATTGGAAATTATTTTTGGCTGTGGCAGGAGGGTGGGTACATATGAGGAAAGGTCTGGACTTAGGATTTCATTATGTAGAAATCTCTCTGTGTGGGAACACTCTCATGAGAAACAATTTAGGGTTGGAGGAAATCTAAGAGACCATCCAGTCCAACCTATTTATTTTATAGTTGAAGAAAATCAGACTCAGGGAAGGGAAGTCATTTTTCTAATGTTACATGTATCAGAGGTGGGATTTGAATCCAGGTTTCTTGTTTGACAGCTAGTTCTCTTTCAACTGTCCTATATTATCTCTCTGACTTTTACATCTCACCATCTTAGAAAGTGACCTGGGACCTTGAGAAGTTTAGATATTTGTCTGTTATCACTCAGCTAATTATAGATCAGAGACAAGGCCTAAATCCACATCTTTCTAGCTCCAATGCCAACCTATTACTCAGCACCAGCAGTATAGAGGAATGAATTCAAATCAGGCAACCTCCAAATGTGACTTTGTTCTTGGCAACTAATGGAGGTAGCGGAGCAGGGAAATTGAGCATTCTCCTCTTATAGGTGGAGACTGCAAAATCACCTTGAACTCAAACCCAGTCTGAGGCTTTGACATGTATGTATGTGTGAATGTGTATTATATATGTTACCTATATATGTATCTATCCATCTGTCTATCATCTATCCATCCATTTATGTATGTATCTATCTATCTATTTACTATAAGATAGAGCCATAGAGACACTAAACTTTAAGACAACATTGGGAGACTGGAGATAGGATACTATTTATACTCACCAAAGTAGGACAGGGACTATTGCCTGTGAAAAAAGAAAATTCTGGACCCCAGGGGTTCAGGGTACAATCCTACTCCATCTATTTAATGGGTAGTAGAATCTATTTGGGACCAACTCGCAAACCTAAAAAAAAAAGATTTATTTATTTTGTGCATCCATCAGTCCATGGATTGATCTGGCTTCCAGTAGTTATTTGGAGTTTCAGGGTACATAGTATATGAATTAAAATTGCCCCACTTCCCCAACACCATACACCTTTTATAGTTTTGCTCCGCAGTCCAAAGTTACTCACTTCTTGGTAACTAGGTGCACAATGGATAAAGTGCTGGGTCAGGAAGATGAGTCTTCCTGAATTCAAATCTGGCTGCAGATACTTACTAGCTGTGTGATCTTGGGCAAGTCACTTAACCTTGTTTGCCTCAATTACTTCATCTGTAAAAATGAGAATAGCAATAGCACCTGTTTCTCAAGGGTTTTGTAAAGATCAAATGAAATAATATGTGTAAATTGCTTTGCAAACCTTCAAGCAGTGTATCAATCATAGCTCTTACTATTATCAGGAAGTGATTGTGTATCTCAATGGATAAAGCATTGCGTCTGAAAACATTTGAATCTGAGGAAGACCTGAGTTCAAACTCAGCCTCAGATACTTATTTATTTGCTCTGTGACCCTGGGCAAGTCATTTAACCTCTGTTTGCCTTAATCCACTGGAGAAGGAAATGGCAAACCACTCTAGTATCTTTGCTAAGAACCCCATGAATAGTACTGGATCCAACTTTATAACTCAGCAACAGTAATGGTCCTTATCACCATCATAGTCAGAAGCAGCACCAGCTTCCTTCTATTTGGATTATTTCTTCAAAGCACCAAGGAAGCTGATTATTGTATGGTTTGGTTGGAAGGATCAGGGAACTCAGATTCAAGTCTGGGCTCTGCTAATTACTACCTGAACGCTCTTGGAGGAGTTCCTTAACCCTTCTGTATGCCTCAGTATCATTATCCGTAAAATGAGGTCATAAGCGCCTTTTAAAAAAAATAATAGTATAATTCAGTTCTAACAACAGCAAGTATTTCTATATTAATTTAAGGTTTAAAGTATTTTATTCAAAATATTTCATTCGAACCTCCTAACAACTCTCAAGGGTAGGTGCTATTCTCAAGGACCATTATGGAATAAGGTATGGTGGCACCATAAAAATGCCCTCGGGAAATATCTTTGACTATTGTCAGTCTTTGTGGATCTATGACTGTTGTCATGAATGAACTTAGAAAAAAAAACTAGTGGCATACAATACAACCTCTAAGAAAAGGAAAGTTGTTTAGCACTTCTGTTTCCCTGTTTCTCTGCCTTGATTTTTAAGCATTTCCTCCTGGTCTGTTCCTTACTTTCCAATTCCAAAGTAATATCAGGGAAAATTGGAATCCCCCACGCCCCAGCAAAGCACTCTACCTCCTCTCAGTCCTCCCTATCCTTTCCTCCTCCCAAGCCTAAAGGCTAATATCATGGCTGGAATTTTCCATTGATAACAGTAGGAACAATGACCTGATTTCTCTAGTACCTTGAGTCTCTGAGGTTTTCCAGCTACTCCAGGGTCATGGGTAGCCAGGAGTCTGGACATAGGAGAGTCTGAGATAGGAAGGGGAGAAAAAAGTAATCTCTTTGTCAGCATGCTATATCCAGTCACCCCTATGGAAATGAGTTGGGGATGGTGGCAGGATATCATACCCGTGTCTAATATAGGCAGGTGAAATACTCAACAAAATAAACCCAGATCCGCCTGGAGTCCCAACATTCATGCTGTATTTATGGTGTAAGCATGTAGGACTTACTGCATGATCTCTGCTCCCTCTCTAAGATGAAGTAGGTTCAGATATTGGATTTGGAGGACAGAACTTTAAAAGAAATGTTTCCCATCCAGAAACTGAGAATTCTCAAGGAAACATTTTGGATACAAGTATTCTTGGTGGCAGTGTAGAAATGTTCTTGGAAAAATGCCTTTGGTTTTCAGAATCTGGACTTTTACAGCCAGAAGACCATTTCAGGGAGAAGCCTGTTCAATATTTGACTAAGAACACAAAGCTCCCTCTACCTCGGTGGTCTTTGATTCTCATCGTTTCTGCTCTGTGATTAAGCAGAGACTGAAGAAGGGTCCTACTCCTAAGGGTTTTTCATTCATCCATGAGCCTGGGGCTATACAAGTGGGCACCTTGTCCTGCAACATCCCACCTGCTTGCCTTGCCCAATGATCAGTCCTTTTTAGAGTATTAGTTGATTTTTCATCATTCTTTCCAGAACAGAATAATCCTATGAACAGGTCTATCCACCAATGGGATCTCACTCCCTGCTCTCTGCTCTGTTGGGTCTAGGAGGTGAATGCTTCATGGGTTTTCTTTTTCTTATTCACAGGGTGATACATTCCAACCCTTTTTGTTTGGACCAAACTCAACCAGGATGCCATATTTTTCACTTAGTATCTAGATGTCCTTTTGGTTGACATTCATAGGAACATCCAAGTTTTTATCTCTTTATGGCTATACTAATAATGAGCATTTACACAGTGCTGTAAGTTTCAGAGTGTAATTTACATATATTATCTCATTTGATGCTCATACTAACCTTGGGAGGTAGATGTTATTATTCCAGTTTTAAAAAGGAGGAAACAGCAGACTGAAAGATGTAAGTGACTTGACTTTGATTACACAGACAGAAAATGTCTTAGGTAGATTTGAATTCAAGTCTTCTGGACTCCAAGTCCAGAACTCTTTCCACTACATCAGTGGAGTTAAACTCAAATGCAAATGAAAATCACCAAATCATTCATGAAGATCTCTGTAGGCCACAGATTGACTTGGAAAATTATGTATAAGTATTACTCATGTCTTATGATATTTTCTTTATATTTAAAATATTTACTAATTTTTAAAAAAATCAGTTTGAACTGTGCTTGGGTGTGTTGTGGCCACATGTGACTTCTGGGCTGCATGTTGACAATTCTGCACCATGCATCTAGCTTCCTCTGAGGTTATGTGGAACTACAGTCAAATACACCCAAGAGATTAGAATGATGAGATAGATGAGTTAATTGATATATTATTGTGTATTCAGTAAAGAGAAAACTTAGTAGGGTGGGTAGAAAGTTAGTGTCCAAGCCAGCAAGGTCTAGGTTCAAGTCTGTCCTTTAACAACCCCTCTATGACCTCAAGCTTTCCAGACTTGTAGTCAACTAATTCTAGTGACTTCTTCATGTTCTAAGCAAAACCATGAGACTTTATGTTGGTCAGAAGGTGCCAGCCTGCATCGACAGAGAGAGCTTCCTAACTGAGGAGTCTCCTGTTCCAAAGAAATCACTGGCCTAATTTCTATCCTTATAATTTTTACACTTTGGGAGAGGCTTAGACCTATAAAATACCTCCTTCCCTCAAGGAGTTTGAAATCTAGTTAGAGAAAAAAGACTTACATATATTAAAAATTGAATTATAATGTAAGAGATAAGTAAGAATAGAACGGACAGTTAAGTAGGGGAAGACTCATTTTCCTGAGTTCAAATCTGGCCTCAGGCACTTACTAGCTATGTGACCCTAGGCAAGTCACTTAACCCTGTTTGCCTCAACCTTCCTCATCTGTAAAATGGGGACATACTGGAGAAAGAACCGAATATCCAAAGGAAAAAGTTCATGGGGTCACAGAGAGTAGGATATGACTGAACAACTGAATGGCAACAGTAAGACTAGAAAACCAATATATCACCAGACAAAGTATGATTAATTATGAAATGAGTAGTTCAGAAAATCAGTTTATTCACAGAACAGATAGGTCACTTTATGCTAGAAAACCTGTGAGTAGGACTTGGAGAAGCAGAAAGGAGGTGAGAATAGTATTCCAGATGGCCCTCATATGAGGCACAGATGGAGGGGAGCAAATAGTACATACAGCTTATAGCAAGTACGACTGTACAGCAGGCAGTATGGGTCCAGTATTAAAGGGAGACGATGCTGATTTTCGCCAGAGAGTTCAGCAGCCATTCTGAGTAGTTTGAACTTTGTCCCGGGGAGCCGTGGAAAGATTCTGAGCTGGAAAGTAACTCAATGAAAAGGAATGGGAAGGTTCTGAAATTTCATCAGGATGGAGAACTCCTGGTATGGGAACTCTTTGCACCAACTTAGATTGCAATCCATCTAGAAAGTCCTATGTGGTTGCTTGAAGCCAGCAGCCGTTAAGCAACTCATTCAGGGCCACAAATCCCTGAAACCAGGATCTTTCTAGCTACAATCCTGGCCCTGTTCCCTATGCCATGAGCTGCTCTAAAAGAATTATTTAGAGCAAGAGCACAGAGGTGGCAGGAAGCTACTACACTCATATTGAGTGACGGGAGGGTGTCCAAGAAGCTGGTGGAACTAAGCAGTACCGACAACACCTTTGAATTCCTCTACTAGAGTTTCTTACTCAGTTGTTTCTCTGGTTTTCAGAAGCAAAGCCTGATCTTTGTTCTCCCCCACCTCTTTCTCTGTCTGCCCTCTTCCTTTCTCTCAAAGATTGAGAAAGGTTCAGTGAGTGCAAGTTTTGAGAAGCCACTTGCTTTCTAGTCATGGCAGAGGCTGCTTGTGAAAAGAACAGTCTAGCCCCGTGCCAGCTTCTCTTTGTAACAGTGCTGTCTTTGTGTTTTGGTTTGTACAGTAATTCTATCAAGCTGGTGAATCTGCTCTCCATATTTATCAGCACATGGTTGACAGCAGCTGGGTTCATACATTTGGTAAGTACCCAAGAAGATACATTCTCTTGGTGACTTTCATGAGTCAGTCTCCATCCCCAAATTTATAACCCTAAGATATAACCTTGGTGGGGCCAGAAAGAGGAAAAAAACCCAATAGCCCAGCTGTCCTATTTTCCAGCCTTCTACCCCAAACTACTTCCAAATGGTAAGTAATGTTTTTGTCATTAACCTCGGTTTTTTAGGTTCAGTAATAGTAAAGTACATTTTGAGTGAACAGCTGCAGGAACACACTTTGGCCACAAGATGGCAGTAGCTCTTCACCAAACACCTGGGAAAGTAGTAACCTTTGGAAAAGATGGAAAATCTGCCAAGTTTGAATGTCATCTCTCAGAAAACAACAATTTGGGCTCCCTCCACTTCTCTCTATTTCCCCTTTGAGAAAAAGGCAGTTTTGCTTCTCTTGACTGATGGCCAGCCCAGTTATTTTGTATTTCAGAATTGCGTGTGTGTATGTTTTAAGTAGAAATCTATAGATTGTTCCCAGTGTGGAGCGAGGTTCTGACCTTTCTCCTAAGGCTAATTCTTTCAATCAGTCAATCAGCAAGCATTTATTAAGTGTGTTCCAGGCACTGTCCTAAGCACTGGAGAAAGAAATGCAAAAGCAGGCTCCCTACACCTAAGGAGTTCACATTCCAATCAAAGAGAGGCTACCAATGGAATAAAGAATTATGCCCATACAAAACATGTACAGTGTAAATGGAAGGTAATCTCATGGGAAAAGACAGTAACTGTTGGAAAGCCTGTAGAAGATCCATGAAGAAATCCGTGACAGCTGGAAGTCTCAGTTTCATTTTGTATGGCAAAAGAAATTTAATATGAGCATAGAGTTTAGAGATGGGAGTTGATGGACAGATCTTGGGGTCTTTTTCTATACTGAAATCTATTAGGGCAGCTTCTTGAATAAATAGTCCCTAGACAGCAAAAATGTGTGCCTAAATATGCATAGAGACTGTATATATTCAATATCTACACACATATACATCTACATACATATAGACACACACATGTATGTTAAGAGGTAGGTACTATTATTGTTTTCCCCATTTTACAGCTGAGGATTCTAAGGTAAACACAGATTAAGGGACTTGCTCAGTCACACAGCTAATAAGTATCTAGGATTAGATGTGAACTCGGGTCTTTCCTGACTCTAAGTCCAGTGCTGCTATCCATTGTCTTAGCAGCTGTTTCTAGGTGTTAACGCTAGTGTGAGGTTTTCTTTGAGAGCAGATCTATGTTACTCTCTCCTACTCAAAATACTCGGATGGCTCCCTATTGCTTCTAGGAGCAAATATAAAGTTTTCTGTTTAGTTTTTAAAATCCTTTATGACCTGTCATTCCAGTTTCTTTGGATGTTAGACTCCCTCCAATGATCTGCAACCCAGACATACTAGCTCCTCCCTTCTACCACACAGAGGCTCTCTCTTCCTTTAGATTGAGCTACAAGAAACTTGTTGGTCCTCTCCAACTGTCAACGCACTCTCTTGGATTCTTCTCTAATTCATTACTTTGTGTTTATTCTCTTTATATTTATTATGTGTTTACTTAGATATGTATGTGTGAGATGCCCTGTTAGAATGTAAATTCCTTAAGACAGGCATTGTTTTATTTTTCGCATCTGTATCTCTGGCATCCAACATAGTGGCTGAAACATAGTAGGAACTTAATAAGTACTAGGTGATTGACTAAAACAACATGTAAATAAACATAATGCAAGACACATATGGAATAAGTGGAAGGTAATTGTAGAGGGGAAATCTCTAATATCTGGGGGTATATACCTAACTATTTGAAGAGGGAGAGATGGTGATCCCATCTTTTCTGTCTTTCAGTGTTAAATGTTCCAATGGTCATTCCTATGTGGCTTAAGAGTGTTCTTTTCCTCAAGGGTCAGAGTAGACATGGAGGAACCAAGATCATCCAAAGAAAATGGCAGCTTAAGGGTGAATTTATAATCCTAGTATGAATTTTCAAGGCCAATGAAATGGTTCATTTGGTGCCTGAAGAGAAAAGTCACTGGAAACTTTGAGCACAGCTCCCTTAAAGCTAGAATGTGGTTATGTAGATCTTGGTAGCTGGTAAACCACCACTAGATAGAGTCAAACTGATCCAATAAAGCTTATTTGCTGGGATTAAGTTGGTGTTGAAGACCAAATTCAAAGGAAAGAAGTCCCACTGTTACTACAGATGAAGCTATTTCTGCTTGAATGGTGGAATTCCCTATTGTTTCCTAACAACTGGGTCTGGCTTTGAGAGGTAGTATTCTCTTGTGGCATCCATGTGGAACCTTTAAGATTGACAGTCAATCTTCAAGAGTACAAAACTAATAAATGTCTCCTTGAAAACAACGGAAAATGCAAGCAAGGTATCTTAGGCGAGGACTCAGGGTTATCATGGTGAATGAGAGACCATGGCTTGGGTCTTCTTTGACAATAATGAAGCTCATGGACACGGTTAAGGAAAAGGAAATTTTTTTCTTCCAAAGCTTAAGTGTCATAGGAAGTTGACCATGGACCAGGTCACAGTCAGTTAAATCTTTGCAAACTTTTAATGGTGAGAAGAAAAATGAACCAATATCCTCTCCCTCCTCCACATCCCTTTACTTTTCAATCATCCAAAGACACCTTTCATTGTTTTACTGCCTTAAGACTTGACACTTGCTTGGCTTGAACAGAGGAACAAGCACCAATCTCAGCAGGACGGAAAGTTCAAGAAACCACTTGCTTGGACTAACCCTGGTTTATTCAGTTATATATATATTTTTTCTTGTCTAACTCATGTCCTTTTATTATAGGTGGAGAACTCAGGGGATCCATGGGAAAATTTCCAAAATAACCAACCTCTAACATACTGGGAATGTGTCTATTTACTAATGGTCACAATGTCCACTGTTGGTTATGGGGATGTTTATGCAAAAACCACCCTTGGCCGCCTCTTCATGGTCTTCTTCATCCTCGGGGGACTGGTAAAATCTCTTTTTATTATGATGATGATATGTATGATCATTAATATTGTTGATTATTTATTTCCTTAAAAGCCTTATACTATTTATTCCTAGTGACTGAATTAAAAACAAATGATTACCTTAGTTTTATATTCTGCTAAAGTCAATGAGAGCACAGATAGGATATTTTGGGGGCCAGGATATCTAACTTGTTTTCCACAGACAAGAATTTGCATAAACCAGAACCATTGCCCTTGTCTAGAGATATTCATTTAGTTCAAAATGAACCTAAATGACTTAAGGAAATAATACATGGGAATAAATGAGAGAGCCCCTTTGGGCAGTAATGCAATTCATAGCCCACTCCTTGGTAGCAACAACCACTATTGCAGAGGCTGTTAGATGTTATCAATACTTCTTAGGTTGCGGTTTCAAAAGTTCTCCCTCTCCCTCTATGTTCCTCCCCTTGACTTCCAACAAACACTGTGGCTTGGGTCTGCTCTAAGAGTTGGACAGTGACAAATCCCTATAACGCCGTATAACCATTTGTATGTTATGCAGTAATGACCATCTCCTAACTGGCCTCATTAAGTACTAGCACACGCACCTCTGATCTTTTCCCTTTTAAAAGTACATAGTTCCTTCTTTGGTCCCATGCATGTATTTACATAGCAGTACAACGGCTGATTTCTGTTACGTTGCCACTGGGTCGGGGGAGTGGCAGTGCTAGGAATAATTCAACAGTTACTGCATTTTGTCTTTGAAAGCAGCCAAATTTATGTTTTGATTTTTGCTCTCTACAAGGTAAGTGGTTAAAATCCTAATTCTCATTCAACAGACCCTTATATACACTGCACACACATTTATAATTCTGTGTATGCATACATATCTCTCTATACTGTATGTATATGACATATACATTTGTAATATGTATATAAATGAATATGTGCATGTGTATATCTCCTAAGCATTCCTGTAACATATTTAAAGTCCTGACAAGTCACGGGACCCAGCTGTTGGTCAGCGGGTCCTAAGAGTATCCAGCCACAACTCATCTGTTTGTTGGACAAAACATGGCAGATTCGTTTGTCTCCTTGCTACTTTTTTTCTCTCGTGTAATCTCTGACAACCCCTTTTATGTTTTTGATCTTTATTTTTAAATGGTTTGAAAAAAATTTTAATTGATGTTTATTATACTTGATGTTTCTTGGGGCCACGTTGGTTCATGTTTGAATTTTATCATAAAAAAAGATTCTTAGTTTAGGGAAAACTTTTTAAAAACCTCATCTTATTTTTATAACATATAACTTCACTTTCCCCCACAAACATTTCTAGAAGCAGAGCTAGATGGCAGTTTGATTTTATTTTGTTCCCACTTTATTTTATGTGATGTCTCCCCTATCTTTAAGTGTTTCAGTTTTCTAGGTTTGAGTCTTCCTGAAGGCCAACGTTTTGTGTTTTTTTTCAAGAGTTTCCCTTTGTACGTGTGTGTTTTTTGCATTTTCAGACCTTCATCCCCCCACCCCACCTTTCTTGAACCTCTCTTTTCAGTCTTTTCTTCTGTCTCCTATCTTTTCCTTAGGCCATGTTTGCCAGCTACGTCCCTGAAATCATAGAGTTAATAGGAAACCGCAAGAAATACGGTGGTTCCTATAGTGCGGTTAGTGGAAGAAAGTAAGTATGCCAAGAGACTTCGCTGCAGCCAGAGCAGTAGAATCCTCTCTGCATGCCATTTTCTTTTTTTTTTTCCTCTTGTTTCTTTGTTTCATGCATGTAGGCAATGTTTGCCCGCTACGTTCCCGAAATTGCCGCTCTCATCCTGAACCGGAATAAATTCGGCGGGACTTTTAACAAACATGGAGGCAGAAAGTAAGTCAGTTTCATCAAGAAAAAGGTGTGATTGTGCGATTTTAGCACCCCTTGTGGAGATGACCCATCCTTGACTTGACTGTTTCCGTCAAGTGGACATATCGTGGAGTGTGATGACAGATTCTATTTCCTTCCCCTTCCCCCCATGAGAAAGTGGTCATACTTGGTTTAAAGACTTGGGCCATGCTAAAACACCAGACACAATATACCTCCCTTATTCCCGTTCAAGAAATTGTGGATCTCATCCATCAGTCATCCATGACTGATAGCTAAGGGTCATTTCTGAGAAGATTGCTACTATTCTTAGATAATCCGGATGATCTTATTCTGAGTATCAACTGCTTTAGTTAAGCAATTCTGGTTCTAAAAAATCAAATAAAACTCTCTCTTCAATCTTATTTTATGAGGTGAAATCATGATATAACAGGCAATCATACTTTAGAACTAGAATGTGATACCAGGGATGGAACAAAATTATTTTCATCATTGTGGTCATTTGTAGGAATGGTTGTCGTGTGGGACTTACTTTTGACCTTACTGACCTGTACAGAAAAAAGGGAAATTCTATTCTCAAAGAAACTGCTTCCCTCAAATGGGACAGAAATGGGGGAATAGCGCTGAATTCAAGCCATTTGTACTAAATGGAACTCTGGGTGAATTCTTTGGCCTCGTGCCCGAGTACTTAGCTCTTAAGGGAATTCTGAAGTGGGAGTAGGTTACACCAATGTATTAAAATGTTGGCCCACTGTCAATCAAATCTTTTCCTCCTAAGTAAATAGTGAATCTGGTAGGATAACTGCTCTGCACTGAAGTGGCATTGCCACTTCAATAGGTCTCCCATGAACGGTTTGTGGTGGATTTTCCTAAGGAGACAGAATAAATGTTCCTTTACCTTTCTAATGATGGCTTGCCAGGGTCACCAGGACCATAATGGATCACCTTCGAAAGCCTCATCCCCTGCTCATGATTCCTCCTCATCCTGCCTTTCTCTTTGAGCTCAGGTGCCTAGTCTACCATTCAGAAAATGAGATGGTGGAAAATGGCTCATTTTCTTGAATTGCTCCCAGGAGGCTTGTTTCCTTTCCAAAGGAAAAAGAACATATATGCTAGAGAGGAGTCCAGTTGGCATCTTTTCATTGGAACCTGCAGTTATTCTACCTTCCCATTACTATAGCCATCCCATTCAGATGACCTAGCAGTGCTGCCTAGGAATTGAACCAAGCTGTTGGATGGATCCAAATTGTTCCAGAGAGCTCCATGTCCTCCCTCACAGGCTGGAGAGGAAACAGTCCTTCTGTTAGCTTGGGACAACTGGTATTCAGTCACAAGTAAAAGGTCTCCAAAGAGTCCTAGAAATGTCTTCATAGGATTCCCCACTTTGCTGCCACAATTGAACATTAGTAAAATTGACATCCATTTGTCCATGACCTGCTTGTCAGATAAGGAAGGATTAAATATAAGTCATGACCTTATTGCATATTTTAAAAACACATCCAGACACAAAACAACAGCCATATATACCCACATAAACTATCTTCCCAACACACATGCATACAGAAAGTCAAAACAACACCTAGGTAAACTACTTTTGCTCAAGGTGAATGCTTTCTTCACATGTCCCTCCCTCTCAACTTTTGGGTGGCCCTTAAAGAGATGGGTTTGCACTGTTAAGTAACCCCAGAAAGACCTCTCAGATGAAGCCTTCACTCACCAGCCCTCTGCTGTTTCCTTGACTTTGAATTTTGACCTTTACTCTGTCTCCAACTCCCAAACTATGAGAACCTTAGATCCCAGGCTTCCTGCAGCTTTTTTTTTTTTGCTTCGTTATCTTTTATCCCTGTTTTGAGTCTGGTTTTCTCTTTTTTTCTTTTTAAACTCCCTCTTTATTAATATGTACTTTTGTTTGTAAAATTCTTTCTCCATCACCATCACCCATAGATCTTATTGACTGAGAGTTGGTTCTGTCATCAGCACATGGACTGTTCAATTTACTTTACGCATTGTTTCCTAGTTCAAAAGCTAATTACTAAGTAGTTTAAAGAAGCCCTTTGGTCACTTAGATCTTTCATCAGAAAATATAAGCTTGGGAAAGGCAGAGTCATAAAGGGCCATTAGCACCTCTTGTTTGATGCTGTTTTTTCCAGTCAAGAGAACAAGATTGATGAAATGTTATGTTTGGCCAAAATTTGAGTTTTCATTTGGAATTCAGTGTTGAGAGAATGGGCTGTCAGAACCAATAAGTTTTCCTTCGCTTGGGATATAGGCATGTGGTAGTAATTAGCAATATAAGGTCTTTAGTTGAGCAACCAAGCATGGTTTCTGGCAGCCAACATAATGAGAAACTACAGTTGTTCTATTTCTAATGTCAAAAAGTTTCCAGATAAAATTAAATGCATTTGCAAAATGAAAGCAGTTCAACTTTGCTGAAAGATATAGCTTGGACTCTTAAAATAGCACATTGCTCTCTGAATTTTTGTGTGGGCCTAAGTAAGTGTGTCCTCATTTTGGCATGCACATCCAGACACCCCTCTTCCAAAAACTTAATCAAACCTGACTACCTCAGAAAGCAATTAAAACCTATGCATGGTGTAGGTATCTCTTTGCAGATGTATGGTTTGTGCAGAAATAACCCTAATAATGATATATTAACTTGTCAGAGAACTCAAGGTACCTTTGAGTAATGTCACTATCTCAAGGTTTCATCTACGTGGCACTGGATTCAAACTGAAAAATGTGGTCAGAAAGCTCAGTGTCTGACCTGATACCATATCTCAGGATATTTGGAAATTTGAGAACTGTGTTTTGAAATTCTCATCCAGATGTTTGGCATAATATAAGCACAGCTTTCCTCTCCTCAGAACATCCCCTTCCTCAAGGCCCTAAGGTGTTATGAATGACCATTTATATCAATATGTCACACCTCCTCTCTCATAGGAGGTCATCACCCAACACTGAGAAGTATCATTTCAGCTGTCACTAATGGGCATACAGTTCTAAGGGCAGGATTGGTTGTTTGTTTAGCCTCGAAGCCTAGCGTCTGCCCAAAAGTAAGCTTCTATATTTGGTTATTTACAATGGAAATGTTCAATCTGGGACTGGGGCAGATTGAGAAAGCCTCAATCTTACCTGGAATAGGAAGCACAGGGTGGGTATGTTGAGATTGTCCAGTCACTGAAACCCAAGCTCTAGGTTTTAGGAGAAGAATCTCTGACCACACAAGATTTTCTTTGATCTCTGGTTTGCCTTTCTAATGCCGTGATTCTGAAGTATGTTGGTCAGAGTGGAGCAGAAAAAAGGGAAGAGAGTGGCAGGGATTAACTGTGGTCACTTTCTGTGTGAGGTTTTCCTTAGAAGTTTCCCATCTAAGCAATTAGGTGGCTCAGTGGATAGTGCCTTACTTAGGATTAGGAAAACCTAGGTCTCAGTCATGACTTAGATAGGATTCTGATTCACACATCTTACTACTTGTAATCAATTCTTATGGCCTCAGTTTCCTCTTCTATACGAATGGAATGGCTGTAGCACCTTTTTTACAGGGTTGTGAAAATTGAATGAATTAAAATGTACAAAGCGTTTTTCAAATCTTAAAAGAGCTTTGCAAATGTTAGTTATTAATATCATCTGTTCTTCTCCTCCTCCTCATTAATGTGGGTAACTAAGCTTGGTTGTATTTAGTTTGAAAGAGCTAGGGGTCACATGAGTAAAACTAATGAAAAATAAGAAAAATTCATTGATAATTTAATCCCCAGATTTGGATTTTTGTTCCCATGGGATAAGCCAAGACTACAGTTTTAGAACACTGGCTTCAGTTAGAGAGCCGTGCAGAAGAAGTGGGTACCTAAAAATTTGTCTACAATCACTTGAACAGAGTGAGTTTGACTTTTGATGACAGGAGGAGTAAAATGTATGAAGAAACTGGGTTGGCTCCTTATTGTACTCCAGGCAGCCAAATAAAGGGAAAGATGTTCTTCTTCAGCCTTTGAAGGTACAGAAGAGAGAGGAATGAATGATGAGAAGATAAAGAAAGCAGGAAACTACAGGTTTTAAAAGTTGTGGTATATAGTCCATGTAAACTAGATGAAAGAAATTATATTGAGGAGCTTTGGTTTAAGAGTAGTTGACATCAGTGGAATCAATCTTCTTCAAAAGGAGGATGTGTTACTAAAATGCTGTGACAGCTTATTTTCATCTCCCCTTTTTTATATTCAAGAAATATATCCTATCTGTAAAATGGGGATAACTTAACTAATGGCAAGTGAGTTGGACCAGGTGTTCTTTTGTAGTTTCCTCCAACTTTAAGATTTATGATCCTGTACTCAATTCTACATGCCCTTACTTATCTGTATATCCATGGCCAGAACAAACCTTACTTCCTGACTGCTTTATCCTTTCATATACATGTTTCTATACCTTCCTCTTGTAGTTCCTCCACTTCTGGTAGGAACACCACTACTCTGAAGAACTCAGTCAGCTCTATTGACTTGGAGTCTATGAGAAGAAGGCAACATTGGAACACTGCCTCTTTGCAACCCACAGCCTTCTTTAATTTGATCATTTTAACAACGCAAGCTACTGTTGATCACATATAAGAAAGAATTTCGAGTGACAGATATGGGATAGAAAAATGAAATCCATGGAGAAACCACAGTTTTTGCTTTTGTTAATACTTTCTATCTCTTCCTCATCAAAGCATCCTTAGATCAAGTACTACTTGGGTAAAAAACCCCTGGTTATCAACAGTTAAATGTATGGCAGAGAGATAGCTATAACTCATGTTGGTGATACTAACATACATTAGGTAGTATGACATATACACATATATATATATATATATATATGATATAAATAAAACTTTTCATGTGAAAAGGAACTTGCCTGGAGTTAGTTGCTCTGTTTGTTGGTAATGTTTATGAAGCTTTGGTAGGGAATATATTCTTATAGATTAACAGACCTTTGATCTTTTAACTTGTATTCCATTTTTTTTTTTTGGTTGATCTGGGCTACAGAAAAATGCTACTTTCAGCTGGGTTGTGATTTCCTACATCACAATCAATTAGAATCTGGAGAACCTATTGTTGAAGCATTCTACAAGTATTCTACAAGTATTTCTTCTTTTGTCATTTGTAAATATGAATTTTTCAAGGCCAGCTCTTAAAAAGTTGTTTTCTTCCCTTAAATCCTGAGATCTTCTGCTAGGAATTAGGGCAGTCTAGTATCATCTAGATGGTAATACCTTGAGGCCTCATCCTAACAGCCTCTTTCCCTTAGTTAAGCACTGGGAAAAAAAATATTTTGATATATATTTCCATTCAGAAATTTCTTTTAGTTTTTTTAATTAAAATATAATGCTTTGTTAAAAGCATAAAAATTAAAAAACAATAGGTAAACTATCATGGAGAATAATTGGGAGCAAAATATAAAGAAATGTAAATAATTGGGAGCAAAATATAAAGAAATGTAAATATTTGGAGCCAGATATAAAGAAATATGAAAGCATAGCTACAAATAGAACATTCTCACTAAACTTTATCTATCATCAATCAGTACCTAATCTAATTTAGATTCCTCCCCACCTCTCAATGATGAGAACTGATTAATTAATTAGATATCTTTTAACTCAGAATCAGACTTTCCTGGATGATGTACACCTTCTGGCATGCTTTTTTGGGTCTTCGAACAGCTGCAGGGTACTTTAATGGCAGAATTTTTCTGCCACTAGGGTTTTGAAACTGCCTGAAAAGAAAGCCCTAAGCATCTATTTATAATTTAAGGAGAGAAAAACCTCCATTTGTACTGCCAAATTCCATACTATTGATCTATACTTCTGGTCAGGCAGAGAAAACAAAAATAAAAGATGAATTAAAAATTATAAGATGTCATTGGTCAGTAAGAAACCCTATGATTATCTTTTCCCTAGTTAGAAAAAAGATGTACTTTTTTCACTCACTTTTTTTATTTTTGAGATTTCTTCCTGTTCCCTCTCATTTTTCATGTCTCATAAATCTGCAAGTTTCATCACCTTTTTAATCACTGCATAAAAATTTAGCTTGCTCAGCATAAATTCTTTTCTGGTAAAAAAGTGTCATAAAAGCTCAGTTAGTTATAGAGTTTTAAAGTAACTTTTAAGCATAATTTTCAAGTTTCCTAAACATATATGTTGTGATTTCCTTCATGAAAAGGGAAAATATCTAGTCCATTACCCTGCCTTGAAATTCACAAAGGTTGTTCTGGACCTGGAATTCTTAACTTGAGTTCTATAGACCTCCAAAAGGGTCTAAGAATAGGGAGGTCTGTGGATTTGCATGCGGAAAAAATACAGTTTTATATTCACTAATCTCTATTTGAAATTTAATATTTCCTTTATTTGTTTTTTTCAATATTAACCTGAGAAAAGGTTCACCAGATTACCAAAATAATACGTATATAAAATAGATTAGGAACCCTGTTCTAGATTTATCAATTCCTGTCCCTCTCAAAGATCCCCAAAGATTCCGTAACCTAATTTGGCAGACTGCTAAAATACTTAACCAACCATACTGTTGGGAAGTTCTTCAGAATTCGCTTAAATCTATGTCACTGCTATTTAAATCCAGGATTGACAGAGGCTTCCTAATCACTCCAAGACGATAGTCTTATTTAACGTATTCACCTAAAAGAGGGCAGGACTGAGACACAGAAATATGCTTCAGAACTGATACTGGATGAGGCTTAACCTACACAATCATCCTCCCACCTCCTGTTTGTATACCATTTCTTGGGCAGTTCTCACTCATGATTCTCAACTCGGGCTGTAATGAGGTGGACTGTTCGTGAGTGATATTTTCTGCGGGATGTCATTGACGATTTCTGAATCACAGACATTTCGTTAATCCCCTCAAGATACTGCTCCAATTGAAATGTGTCTGAAGCTTTTCATTTTACACAAACTCAATTCCTTGTCAAATAAACCATTAAGTTCTCTGATTCTGGGGCTCACATGACTTCCCAGCTCTTCTCCTCAGCAATTTTTTCATATTTCTAGATTTTAAAAGCCATAAATTAGCAAATCATCAACATATCATCAGGAAGGAATGTTTGGTAGGAATTCCATTCAGAAGAAAACATAGACCTCAATAACTGATCTTCACAAAGATATGAAGAACTGTAGACAGACAGATATAGTAAATAAGGAGACAAACAGCTAATTTGAGTTGACAGGGCATCTTGGATTGATTAAGCATTCTGCTTTGATTAGGATTGAACTTTTTTTTTTTTAAGAAAAAAAGAGCCTGCCCTAATACCCTAGGAAGAAAAGACACTTTAACTACTCTGAAATTCGGTACTGTGGGTCAGAGACCAAAAGCAAGTGATATTAGATGTTGTATTATATCATGTAATATGACAGATATTACTTTCCAACAAGACAAGAGTGTAACCTGAGAGCAGAACATGGCCCATTGTCTGGGCTGGGGTATGGATGCCTCTTTCTTACCATCTGCTTTGCATTCCTTTAAACCCCTATCGTCAGCTCCTCTCAAATATGAAGCCCTATTTAGGAAGACTTAAAAATTGGATGCATATTAAATCAACTGCCAGATAACACTAATGGAATGAAGCCGTGTCTCTCCACTCCCCACTATCCCCCTCCATAATTTGCCTCTGTCTCCCTTTTTCACATACTCATCAATGTGCTCTAGCTATTGTTCTGAAAAGGAGGGATGGAAATGTAGGCGGGTAACGTACTAGGTGAATTTTTAAGTCACATGTAGGCTTAGAGTTTTCTTTCAAATGGCCTTACTTCCATCAAGGGGAAAAAGCATAATAATTTCTCACTTCTGATTGGTAACCCCCAGGTTTGTTCACTAACAACTCTGCCAAGTATAAGTTTAGTTTAAGAAAAACTGATGAAATCACCTGAAAGTATGCCTGTTGAATAGTCTATTTCTCCCCATTTGATTAAAATACTTTGAGAAGGAAAGTTACCACGTTGGCAACAAAGAATCAATATGGAAGGCAACCCCATCTGAAAATGCATAGGTACAAACAGAACATTCTCACTAAACCTTTTCTATCATCAGTCAGTACCTAATCTAGTTTGGATTCCTCCCTACCCCTCAATGGTGAGAACTGATTAATTAATCAGGAATCTTTTAACTCAGAATCAGACTTTCCTGGATGATGTACACCTTTTGGCATACTTTGTCAATTTAATGAATTTAAATAAATATTTATAAATATAAAAATAAATGTTAAATATATTTAAATATTTATTGTCTTTGTGTAAATCCATCCCACTACAACTTCTGTTCATGAAGAGCTAGTCCCAGGGAAACCTCTGAGGGCTGAGTTGAGGGAACCCTTGATCAGGTAACATGGCAGAGGCTTTGTTGGAGTGTGCTGATCTTTGGTCAGTAACTTTTGTATAAATAGACCACATGCATGAATGTCCAGACCTATGATGTCATCAACTTAGTAAGGGAATTCTCCCTACCAGCACAAATGCAATCTATTATTTAGTCTACCAGTACAAATGCAATCTATTTATTTAGTATTGAAGTCTGAGGGTATTGCTGAAGGCACCTAGAGGTTAAGTGACATGGGTACTCAGATCTAGACCAGGGACAAACCTCAGATGCCTTCCAATTCAACCATCTTTTAAAAGATGAGGAAAATGAAGCCTAGAGGAAGCGACAAGAATTATAGAGATAGTATCAGAGCAGAAGTTGTACCCTAATCTTCTGATTTCAGATTCATCACCCTTTCTCTCTCTATTCCCCTGCTCTGGCAACATAGGATCACACAGCTAAGTAAGTAATAGAGGCAGCATTTGAATCAAAGTCTTCGTGTATGATCTTAGGCCCCTACTCACTAGGCTAGGCTGCTACTAAGTCATTCAGTAGATAACTTTTCATGGATTGAAGACATGTCTAAATAGAATAAATACTAAATAGTTAAATAGAATAAAATAGTAAAAATCACCACAGGAAAGAAAATGATTGTTAATCTAGCAAAGTATGTTAGAGGTAAAGAATTACTCATTTGAGAGCTTTCTGCATCAGAGAAATTCAGGAGGAAGCCACTTCAGCTTAATACAAGAGTAATAAGCAACTGCAGCCCCTGAGAAGCCATTGTAAATGACAGAGGCGATAAAGACAAGTAGGACAAAGAATTGAAAGGATCAGAGCAGTATCTGAAGGCTTGTTGGATTCTGCTGTGTGAATGCTACAGGAAGGTTTGTCCTTCAAGGCTTCGTGAGAAACTTTCTCCTGTAATACGTCCTACCTCTGCATGCCACGGCACCCACAGGTTCCTGTGACGTGCACTGCAAGCATAGAGGACCCTGATATGTGAGTGCAAGTGTGTGGTTTCTAACTCTTGCTCTCTGTGAATTCAGCAGTGGCAACTGGTTTGGTCACTGTACCAGGGAGAGGGTGGGGCAGGAAAGGAGGTGCCAACTCCTTATATTAATCAAATTTCAGTTCAGTATAAGGAAGCTCTTCTTAGCAATTAGCATTCTCCAGCAGCAGAATAGCTTGCTTTTTTTCTTCAGTGATGAGTTTTCTATCATTTGAGGATGTTTATGACCTCTTGTCAAGGATAGCTTATAAGGGTAGATGTGCAATCTTTTCCAGTTCTCGGATTGTAGTTGCTAGAGTGTCCAGAGATTCTGTTTGCTTTGACATAAGATCAAGGACATGGAGAAAAGCCATACAAACACACACACACACACACATACACACACACACACACACACACACACACACACCCCATTCAGTCAACAAGCACATATATACCTACTTTGTGCCTAAGAATATGTTGGGTGCCTGGAATACAAAGTAAAGAGTCCCTCCTCTTAAAGAGCTTACATTTTATTGAGGGAAACAACACACACACACACACACACACACATATATGTATAGGTACATATGTATACATTATATATGTATGTATATGTGCATTTCTATTATATGTAGCATATATGTTTATACATGTATATGTGCAGCTGATGTTTATGTAGCACCTACTGTGTACTAGACACCTTGCTAAGTGCCTTAAAAATCCCTGGGAAAGTGATGCTGTTACTATTCCAATTTTACAGTTGAGGAAACTGAGGCAAATAAAAGTTAAGTGACTGGCAGAGTCGCACAACTAGACTTGAATCTTCCTGAACTCCAGGCCCTGATTCTATCCACTGCGCCACCTATCTGCCTCTATTGTATTAATGCATGTTTCTACATACACATACATACTCATACACTCATATATATATATATATATATATATATATATATATATATATAATATATGTATATACCTTCACTATATATTATATATAATGTGTAGCATGCAAATGTATTCCAGGTATCCCAAAAATCTTAGTGCAGTTCTGAGTTGTTCTTTTAAATAATTAAGGGATACTTAGTTATATTTAAGCAATTACTTAGTAAGCAATTACTTTTAAGCAATTAAGCAATACTTAAAAGTAGATAGCTTAAAAGGGCATTAAGACAACTCTTTTGGGACACCCTATATATTGCAAAATAATTTTGTAGGGAAGGAGGTACTAGCAACTGGCAGTGTACTTTGATGGGCCTCATTTAAGAAGTGGAATTTTAGTCCAATTTTGAAGGAAGCTGGAGCTTCTAAGACATAGAGGTGAGGAATGAGGACATCCTGGGCAGGGAGGGAAAGGGAATGTCCTTGTGCCATCTTTATTTTCTTTCCTTTTGAACATAGGCTTATAAGGCCCATACCAAAGGGAAGATTATTAGTCAGTGGGTACTGTCCAGGCTTCTCAGATAGATACCACCTAGGATCATAGGATTTGCAAATCATCTAGTTCTAACTCCTCATTTTATAGTTGAGTAAACTAACTCATTCTCAAAGTCACACAGTTAGTTGAATAACAGAGCCAGGGCTGCATTTGGAAAGTACTTAATGTTGAGTTGGATTGAACAACTGATAGCAGTTCCAATAATGGAGATTTCAGTTTATTCCAAGGAAGAACTTTCTAATAATTAGAACTGCCCCAAAATGGAGTGAGCCGTCTCGTGAGATAGTGAGTTCCCTGTCATTGAAGGTGTTCAAGTAGAACTGGATGGATGACTGCTTGTTGGGGATGTTGGGAAAGGTAGTCATGATTCTGATTAGAAAATAGATGATCTCCAAAGTATCTTTCAACTATGATATTAAAGATTTATGGATTATGTATTGGCAAAACCTTACCGCTTATCCGTGATTGTAAGAACAGATTTTTACTATATGGCTTGTGATTATGGTGAGGATAATCTGTCTGAGACAGCTTCTATAATGCCCTAATTTGGGGATGGGACACATGATCTACAGATGGACAGTCAGATTATTTCCACTGCACAGCTAGGCATCTCATCTAGTTAGTGTCTCTGAGGAGTCAATTTTCTTTGCCTTGATGGACCCAATTTTTTGAGTTGCCTTGGCTAAACCTCAGGCTATTCCTCTGCTTCCATTAGGGAAAAAATTCATGCTTGTCTACCGTAGCACACCATCCACCATCTGCATTTCGTTGACAGCAGAATATGGAGATAATTTCCTTCCCAATAATAGTAGGGCAATCTCTTTTTCTTTTGTGATCAAATGTGGTCATGGAACATGGGAGTAGGAAGATAGATTATTTCATCCCTTGCTCCTCCTTGGTTTCTTTAAGACTGTGATTGATTCATGAATTGCAGCTTCCTTTAAAATATATCTATCTATCTATCTATCTATCTATCTATATATATATATATATATTATATATCTATATCTATATCTATCTATCTATCTATATATATATATTATATATCTATATCTATATCTATCTATATATATCTATATCTATATCTATCTATCTATCTATCTATCTATCTATATATATATATATATATATATATATATATATATATATATATATTGGCTTCTTGTCCTTACATTCTCTCACAAACTGAGTTTTAGAGTTGACTAGTGCTAAAATGGTTAAAGCTATACCAGGTACTTTAAGGTTCATAATAGTAACATTACACTCATTGTGATTTCAAGGAGTCACAGAGTTTTCAGAGTTGGAAGGGACCTCGCTGGCCATCTAGTTCGACTTACAATCAGAGAAATCTCCAGTACATAATAAACCCTATAAGTGTGTCATCCAGCCTCTGCTTAAAGACCTCTAATGCTTATTGAGTACGTATGTGTTTGTGCATATGTGTGCAGGAAACTACCTCCTTACAGGGCAGCTCATTCTACTTTTGGCAGCTGTAATTTTTAGGTCTCATTCCTGATGTCAATTCTAAACTGACTTTGCAATATCTAAGTGCCTTTCATTTATTCTGCCCATTTCTTCTGATTCTACCCTGTGGGGACAAACAGAACAAATCTAATCTGTCTTGTGCATAAAAATCCTTCAAATGCTTGAACATAAGTATTATAACCACTCCCCTTTCCCAATCATCTTTTCTCTGGACTAAACTTTCTCACAACCAAGCGATCCTCATATGCCATGACTCAAGGTCCTTCACCAGCCTACTTAACTTCTTCTGGAAGTTCTTTCTTTTAACCATGTCCTTTTTTAGACGGTGCCACCCGTAACTGAATTTAATGCACCAAATGTGGTCTCACAAGGGCAGGGTACGGAGATATTGTCATTTATTCTGGGAAAACATGATTCTCTTCAATAGCATTTTCCCCCTATTACATGAAAAGACAATTGTTTACATTCATTTTAAAAATAATATTTGAGCTCCAAATTTTCTCCCCTTCTACCTCTCTCCCCCACCAAGGTGGTAAACAGCTTGATGTAGGTTTTATACATACAATCATGTAAGCCTATTTCATATTAGTGATGTTGTGAAAGAAAAAACCACTTGCAAAAAAATTACAGTTTGCAAAAGGAAAAAAAAACATGAAAAAATAAAGTAAGTGAAAATAGTATGCTTCAGTCTACATTCAGACGCCGTCAGCTCTTTTCCCAGAGGTGGAGAGCATTTTCCATCATGAATCTTTTAAAACTTTCTTAGGTCATTACATTGCTGGGAAGAGTTAATTCAAACACAGTTGATCACTGCACAATGTTGCTGTTACTGTGTACAGAGTTCTCCCTTCACTTTGCATCTGTTTATGTTTCCAAGTTTTTCTGCCATCAGCCTACCAATCATTTCTTATAGCACAGTAATATTCCATTACATTCATATACCACAACTTGTTCAGCCATTCCCCAATTGATGAGCATCCCCTTGATTTCCAGTTCTTGGCAACCACAAAAGGAGTTCCTACAAATATTTTTGTACATGTAGGTCCTTTTCCCCTTTCTTATGTTCTTTCTGGGATTCAGACCTAGTAGTGGTATTGCTGGATTAAAAGGTATGCACAGTTTTATTGCCACTTGGGTATAGTTTGAAATTGCTTTCCAGAGTAGTTGACTCAGTTTATAACTCTACCAACAGTGCATTAGTGTCACAATCCCACATCCTCTCCAACATTTACCATTTTCCTTTTCTGTCATATTAGCTAATCTGATAGATGTGAGGTGGTACCTCAGAGTCATTTTAATTTGAATTTCTCTAATTAACAGTGATTTAGAGCATTTCTTCATATGACTATAGATAGCTTTGATTTCTTCATCTGAATGCTTCCTGTTTATATCCTTTGATAAAAAATGTGTTTTTTAAAAAATGAAGCCCAAGATCCCATTTGATTTGTTTTGGCTGCCACATCATACTGATGACTCATGTTGAGTTTGCAGTCCATTAAAACCCCCACATCTTTTTCAGACACACTAATATTTAACCATGCTGCCCCAGTCTGTACTTCTGAAGCTGATATTTTTTTTAATTCAACTGCATGACTTTACATTTCTCCCTAATTAATTTCATCCACATGCTCTTTTGGAATCTTGATTCTGCCCCCATTGTGTTGGCCATCCTTCCAAGCTTTATGGCATTTTCTTATTTGATGAGCATGTTTTATATGTCTTTAGTCAAGTCACTGATTAAAAATATTAAACAACACAGAACTAAGAGCAGATCTCTGCAGCATTCCACTGGACACCTTTCAAGTTGACACTGAACCATTAGTGACAACTCTTTGAGTAGTGGAATGGACATATTATCCAGCTGTTAACGAGAGGTCAGACTATAAGTGAAGAGAAGGAACAACATGGCAAGTGTGAAGATCTTGGGTAACCTTTCTCCTATTCTCTGAATGCAGCCCAAGGAGATAAAGCTGGGAAGACAGATGAGAATAACTCTGACTGACAGCATACAAATCATACCAAGCTCAGGACACTGACCTTGTAGTCTCTTTAAGCAGCTCAAGGCCAGGACTAGTATAGTTGACTTGGTAAGAACTAAAATAAATTTAATTTAATTTAGTTTAAAAAAATCACTAGAAGACTTATGAAGCTACAGCTCTTCTGAAAACCATGGAGAGATAAAGTTTGGTGAGACAGAATGACTTGACTTTGGCCAAAGAGAGAAGACAGATGTTTAGTCCTGACTGACCAATATGTGTTTGGGGTTGCTGGGTCTTGCTCCTCACCCCCTCCCTTCTTTCTCTCATGATGAAATGCTGGTATGTTCCCTTGGCAAGTCCTTTTCTAAATGCATTTCCCAGCTGTGTCAGATAGCTACCAATGGTGGATGGGGGAAGGGGGAGAGAGATGAGAGGTCAGATCAAGACAGCATGATTAGAAGGCTGAGCAGAAAGACAGAAAAGAGATTCAAGCATATGTATTTGATATAAATATTATAGTTTTACAGAGACATCTAGATCAATACATGCCACATTTCATTTACCTCCTTGAAAAAGTGAGCACAATGTATTCAGCGAAAGCTGTATAGGATTTTCAATTTGTTTTGTATGATTTATTATGACAGGATGGCTATGGGTTTTTTAAGTTCTTTATACTTGTTCCAGTAAAAATGGATAGAGTATCTTTAAAAATAAACAGCCCAGAGCCATGCATTTTATATTGTCTTCCTGAGTAAGGCAAGAACTGTCTAAGATCTCTGCCTGTGGGACCTGGCTGGAGTCATAATTATTTTAGTTTTCACTCTTTAGCTGAGTCATTTCAAGGATGTGTTTGTCTTGGTTCCCCCAGAAACAGCCTCAGGACTAGAGAAAGTGATATGGAGGAGTTGGGTACAGAGAAAGGAGACTGCTTTCTCTCTGACGTGATATGGGACCCCAGAGTGCTCTAACCAGGTCAAAGCTCCTCGAAATTTAGACTTTGAAAGGCCATCTCCTCCTTTCCTGCTGAATCAACACTGAATGTGTGTATCCTGGCAGAATGTCAATGTGTTGGGCACTTTGGGAGGTGCCAATAGAAATCACTTGTAAAGTTCCTCAGTTTCCCCAGCAGGATGCTGTTCAGGATTCTGTTGCCCTTTTGATATTATCCCCCTATATTTCCATACTACTTGGTGCCTTGGTTGCATGCCTATCAGGTAGATAGATGGTCTAGTCCATCTCTAAAATGGTATTAATTTGGTAGTGGACAATGCAGTATGTAGACAGTGTGCTCCCTACCCAAATGGTACAACATTTTATCTTCAAATCATCACTGGTAGAATAGCAAGTGCCTCAAATTAAAGCTGTCTCTGGTTAGATAATGCCTTGGAAAATGAGAAATCTATTTTTCAGTAATTCATTAAACATTCATTTTGTAGCTCCTCCGTGCCAGGCTTTCCCAGTTTGCAGAGTTATGTACTTATACTAGTGTCAATCAGACTCTAATGCTGCCATTGTGTTCCTGATAATGACACCTTCTAGTATTTTGACTTCAATTTCAGAACCCTCCTCTACCTCAAATGTATCTCTTAAGGTAAACATTAAGAGTAATGTCACTTCTTACCTTAAGAAAGATTTACTTAGGGTATCAACTGAGACCTTCTGTAGCCTCAAACGCTCAGGCCAAAATACCGTAGATGTGAGTACTTCCGACAAGTAGATGCAGATGGTAACTCAATGGTCAGGCATTTGGTGAGGGAATCAATGCAGATGGAAATTCTAATGCAGCTTAGTGTTGGGAAGTTGTCTGGGACATGGAGTGGATAAGCAATTTGTCCAGATTCACACATGCATTACCTGTCAGTCAGGAATTTGAATGTCTTGAATGTAGGTCTTTCTGATTCTGAGACCAATTTTCTATTTCCTACACAATTCTTCTAAAAAAAATGTGAATAGAAGTGTTATGTTAATTAAAAATCCTAATTAAAATTCATCAATAACATCATTTATAAGTGTTTTAAAAGCTCCTTAGCCTAAGTTTTCTTGAGTTGCCTAGCCCGAATGACTTGTTTTAAGGTCAGTTATATTTGCTAATAGAACTAGCCCTCAGCAAAGTTGTGAAATGAGACAATAATTCTCTCTGGCAACTCTTCCATCTGAGTTTCTTTTCTTCTTCTTTTCAGTACTCTTCCCTATGATTTTTCACTCCCATTATTCTTGGGATACTTCATCTTCTTTATGTAAGGAGAAAGTAGACATGAGAGATTAATGTATATATACTAAAATGTGAGTGACTCAATGCATAACCTTTCAAGGGTCATTGTAAAAGAGAACTACAGGGCCCCATAGAAATTAGTTTTTATGAGTGGAATTTAAGGTTGCATGGTACTTAAGTAGGGTAATTCTTTGTCTTTTCTTTTTTTACTGAAGGGGTAGAAGAGGCCCATCCAACAGCATAAATATTAGGAGAGATCTGTTCTTGTAAGATTCTTTAGATTTTTGTTTATCACAGTCCTTCCTAATAGGTAGCATCCATACACACTTCTCTGTGACTGTTAGCTAAAGGATACATTTAGGAAAGTGTAATGATGGAGAGTACAAATATGAAGCCTTCCCATTTTGGTCTTTTTCCCACTTCCCACTTCCCTCTCCTACTCTCTGCTCCCAAACTGATTTCACTGAAATTTTCAAAAGCCCTGAAAATATTCCTGGGAAATAAATCTTCTCCTTTCACCAGGCTTCCATCCTGATTCTTCAGTGCCTATGGCTCCCCCTCACCAGGAGAAGTAGGTCCTCCAATGTTGATGCTGAATTAGAGAGGCAGTCTCTCTCCTATCCATCAATTTTAACTGCATTCAAACATTTTCAATATGTTGGCTCCTTGATGACTTTCACTGTATGGAAAACAAAATGGAGGGAAATGATTATTGGCACAAGAAGGGGAAGCTGTAAATCTTCAAATCAGATATACGACAGATTGGAACAATATGGGTTTTCCAAGGTTTCTATGATAATGTACCTAATAACTCTCCTTGGGCAAAAAGGCAATCTGTTTTCAATCAATCTCTCTTTTCAGAGCAAAAATACCAATTGTATTGAAAGGAAGTTTTTTTTCCTACTTCTTTTTCTTTTAATAAAGACTACTCTACACCCTCGAAATCATTCTGAGAATGAAAGATAGATATTTTCAATTGTCTTCATTGTTATTGGACAGCTAACCCCAAATGAGAAGAGTCAATTCCTTTTCCTTTTTTCATTTTCTTTTGTTGGCTGTATTTGTCCACTTCTTAAGAGTAGTGAAAGCTAATTAAAGGCTTAAAGGATAATATTGATTGCATTGGAATATATTTTATATGTCCACAGCACAGTACCAATTAACTGAACCCTGCCTCCTTTTAAGTCTGGATGGATCTTTGTCGAGCCTTCTGATTCAAGACATTGACAAGTTGACTCATTTTAGGATAGCAAGATAGATAGCTTGGCATAGCTCAGCTCAGCTTGGCTATTACATGATGGTCCTTGAGCAAACAAATAGGTAATGGCATAGCAAGGAATAGACTCCTGAACCTTAGTTTTCATTCATTTATAAAAGGAGGAGAGTCTTCCTCCCTTCTCTATCAGGAATTAATAGGAACTATTTTGGGCTGACTGGGCTTTCTGAAGGAAGACACTGATATTATAGAAATGTTATAGCATGAGTGCCATCAGGACAGGTTAGATTTCAATGGCTTTGTCATTAACAACAAACTAGGGAAATCCAAAGGCATACTTTCCATTAGCCATCATTGCCTTAACACCTTCTTTATTTAAGTCCTTTTTCTTGCTCTTGCCTATGTTCTTATCATGCATATTTTTCCATATCCTGTAGTACATATTTTATCACACATGTAGGCATACATATGCATTATTCACATATGTCTATATATCTAAATTTATCTAGAGCTAAATATTATGGGCACACAGATGAAGCCAAATGATGGTTAGCAACGATCAGAGTTAAAAGATGTATCAAGTCCTGGGTGTTGATATAACGGCCCATTTGACCTCTGAGGACCAGGCTTAAGAACAAAGATTAAAACATCTCCTTGGATGCAGTACATTAACATCCCTGCCTCCCCTTTATGGCTCAGTTTGCCTGATCGCTAACTGTACCGCTGTAACAATAACAGTCCGTAATGGCAATATTATTAACTGCATCGTGCGTATTATTGATTTACTCTTTGTTCTGCATCATTATCCTTTCACCAATGAGTTTACTGCATCATTCTCACATACTCAGTCAAGCACCAAATTACAATGATAGGCCAACCTCCTGTAATGGCCTCTAATGGAACATTGCATAAGTAATCATTGCTGCCTCCCATTATGCACTGCTTCCAGCCAATGAGGGCTTGGCCTTCTTGGAACGTGCACAGAGCAATTATGAAGTGGAGGAGACCTGGCGGTTCTCAATTTTGCCCAGGAAATTACCTTGTTTCATATTTGCCACCTGCTGGTGCCTCAAACCCCAGCCAGCAAAGCTGCAGGAATGGTTGGTGTCTTTTGTTGTAGCTGCTGATGGTGTTCAAGGCAGAGGTCAACACTGGAGACTGATAGCATTAGAGACTTACTGTTATTCTGACCCTCATCCCCCCCCAAAAAAAATTACTGACATCTCTCCAGGCTTCAGGGCTCTTGGACTTGGTCTTAAGCTGTGCATTTTGGTAACTGAAGTGAATATAATCAAAGGTAGGAGAGAGGTAACAGACTTAACACTTTATCCTTCATTCCTAGAGGAGTAAACCACTATGTGAACCAGAGTGAGGGCAGAGACTGCTGACCCCAGTATTTTGCCCTCAAAAAAAGTGGCCACTCTGCTGTCTGGAGTGGCCATATTCCATCAGAGTTCATAGAAAGGGCACTGTTCATAGAGACAAGAGACCAGGGATTAAATTCTGGCTCTGCTACTTACCACGTGTGATCTTGGGCAGGACATTTCATTCTTCTGAACCTTGAATCTTCTCATCTGTAAAATAGAATGAACTGTTTAGGTGTACTTGTACAGGTGTTGTTAAATGCTTTCCTACATGAATGGTAGGCACGGCTGCATGCCTACTTTACCACTGATTATCAGCCCCTTCAACTTTTGTGAGAAGACATCCCATCTAGACCAAGGTGGTATCTACTTAGCACCCTCTCCTCCACCTGTCTGCCCATAATTCCTTTGGCATGCATGGAAATCCCATGGAGCATAACCAACCCAGCCAGTGGTTCAGTGGCCTGATAGCCCCATCTTTGATTCCATAGGCGTTCCATTCTCATTTAGCCCTGAGTAATGCCCACTTACTGTAAAGTGTTACATGCTCCCATTGTTGGAGGAGTTATGGCAGAAAAATGCAAAATTTCCTTTTAACTGCTTATGGCCAGCAGAGCCTATAATGTGTCAAGCCACACATTAGCTGCCCTGATAAAACAGTCTGCTTTCATACACACAAAATCATCGTTTCAGCAAGATTTGTTATCTCATTACCTGATAAGCTGTATGTCATAAACCAAACCTCCTACAGTAAATCTCCCGAGAGGAGGCTTTGTGGGCAGAAAGGGAGAGATGTGAATCTGCAAAGGGGCTTGATAATGTAGCGTTTAAACTCAACCATAGTGCCACTTATTGTTAAATGCATAAAACTACTTGGCCAAATGGTTTGGCTTTTAATAGGATTTTGTGCAGCATCAGGTGAGAAGCCATATGCCTTTTTAGTCCCTAAGTCTCTAAGCACCTGCTAACACATCAGTTTGTCTCCCTGGCCTCAGGGGGATGTGCAGCTTGAGGAGACCAAAGCTTCCTTCGCAGCTGCTGCCTCTTTCTCCGTCTTGCCCATGCGGGGCAGGGTTATTTCTGGTGCCAGAGTTCACTAATCCAGCCTCTCTTGTCACAGGCATATCGTTGTCTGTGGGCACATCACTCTGGAGAGCGTGTCCAACTTCCTGAAGGACTTTCTGCACAAAGACCGGGATGACGTCAACGTGGAGATTGTCTTTCTTCACAAGTAAGGGGCACTCTGTCCAGGCTGCAGTCCGTCATTCAGTCAGTCAACAAGCATTTATTAAGCCTTTGGTATGTGCCAAGCACTCACTACGTGCAGGAAGTACAAAGGACAGCAAAAGTAAACATGGTCCCTACTTCCAGGTAGCTTACATTTCAGTGAGGGAGACAACATGCAAACCACTATGTACATGCACACATGTGTACATATAAAGTATATATAAACATGTTAAATCCATATAATATGTGATTTCACATAGCATAAATGAAATGTAATCTCAGAGGGAAGTGTAGGGTAGTGAGAGACTCAATGCAAAGTATTGCCCTGGCCTCATAGTTCTTACAATCTGGTTAGGGAAAGAAACAGTGAACATAATACAACTTAAGTGGGATTACTTCAGTGTTTTAAAATGTCTGCAATTTCATTAATAATGACAGTAACAATGATGACGGTGGCGATGATGATGATGATGTTGATGACCACAGTAAGCATTTATATACTGCTTTATAGTTTGATCCTCACACTACCCCTATGAGGTAAATGCCATTCAGGAAGGAAGGAAACAAACATTTATTAAGAACCTACCATGTTCCAAACATTCCAAACCTGTAAAGTGCTAACTTTACAACTATAATCTTATTTATTCAATGGTGTGCTGGACCCAGACAGAATGAAATCAACAAATGCTAGAAATTAGGGCTTGATTTATTGTTTTGTGGATTGTCTAGACTTCAGTGATGTCTGTGATCAATAATGCAAATTATTAACTAAGGTTGACAAGGAGAGCTGGTTCTTAAAAATTTACCAGCACAACACTGGTGTGATTATTTTATAAATGAGGGAACTGAGGCCGAGACATGAAGTGACTTTCTTAAGGTCATATAGCTAGTTAAGTGTCTAAGTCAGGATTTGAACTGGATCTTTCTGCCTCTAAGGCCAATATTGTACTTACTGTGTCACTGGCTAGATATGTATTTTCTTTCCTATGATACCGAATACAACCTCTCCATACCTTTTCAGAAAGTTTTATGAATTATTAATGCCTCCAGTATTCTTCACCTGGTGATTGAAACTGTAGCAATTATCCTCCCCAGGTATGGCAAGTCTGGCAAACTATATATACATTGCCAGACTAAATTAAAAGCATTTTGTGCTTGAAATGACAAGCTAAACTAGGCTTGCTGGTGCTTGTGGTCTGGGGGCATAACTTTTAAGAATTCAAAGTGAGTTTCTTACCATAATAATACATCCTTAAAGTGAAGGAAATAGTACTGATGCATGAGTCAAGTAATTCTGAAGAAAACATTTCTACCTACAACAGTTTCCAATCAGTTCTGTACTGAGGGAAAGAATACCATTGTTAAATATTCCTCAAAACATGTCTTTGTTACCCCAGTAATCCAGCTCAGTTTGACCACAATCTCTTAATGATACCTGAGTATGCTACCTCCAACTATTAAGTCATCCCCATGAGGCAGCTAGGTGGTGCAGTGGATAGAGCATCAGTGCAGGAGTCAGGAGGACCTGAGTTCAAATGTCACCTCAGACACTTGACACTCACTAGCTGTGTGACCTTGGGCAGGTCACTTAACTCCAACTGTCTCATCCTGGGTCATCTCCAGTCATTTTGATGAATATCTGGTCACTGCATTCAGATGACTCTAGAGGAGAAGTGAAGCTGGTGATCTGCACAGCCCTGCCTCACTCAAAATAAAATCAAGTGCAAGTTATGTCGTCATTTCTCTGATGGCATGGTCTTCTTTGGCAACAAAGGACAAACACCCATCCATCACCATAGGGAAGACTCCAGAGGTCAGGAATGACTTACTGACTTAATATTGCTCAAGGACCAGTAGGATTGTGGTCTGAGTGGACCATTCAATCGTTCATATATTCAGTAAGAATTTCTTGGTGCCCTGTTTGGAAAAGGCACTTTGATAGGAGCTAAGGATAAAAAGACCAAAAAAAAAATGGTGTCTACCTACAAGGAGCTTACATTGTGTTAGGGGCATATAATAGGCATGAATAAATACATGCAAAATAATTTTGGTAGGAAAAACACTAACAACTGGGTAGATGAATAAAGGCCTTATGTATGTAGGAGGTGGTACCTGAACTCTACCTTGAAAGAAACTAGGAATTCTAGGAGGTATCCAATCAGAAAATAAAGAGATCTCCCCCAAAGAATCTCCTCCTTCTTTTGTCATACTGTAGATCCTTAGGTTTGGCCTAAACAAGGCCCAGTTAAAGATTAATATTATCAAGAACTATATGCCAAGATATGCAGGAGCAATTGTTCCAAGATCTCCTATAAATGGAGCGGAAGGTCATTCTATTGGGCTTCCTCACCCGCCTGTCATTGGATTGTCTTAGTCTAGAGGTAGCGAACACATAGCCCTTGGGTCTCATGTAGCCTGCAGTACTCCTGAGAATGGACCAAACCAGATTCAAATGTAGTTCCTATTGGATTTTAATATATTGATGAATTGATAAAAAAAAGCAATATGTGATCCTTATATATAGTTTGGTGGACCCTGATTCTATTTTACTTTGATATTACTGTCTTAGACCACCTTCTGTCCTTCTCTCTAGTCCCTGGCTCTAAATTCTTAAGCCTTTGATCCTTCTGGGCCTTGAGGTACTGAAAAGATGGTCATTGTACCCACCAATTTCCTCGGTTTAAGAAGATCTCCTAAGGATCATAGAACCAACAATTTAGAGATGGAAGTAAATTAAAGATCAGAATCCAACCCACTTGACTGATCAGAACACTGAGTCCTAGAGGAGTAAAAGGATTTGTCTCAGTTCACATAGGTAGGAAGTCATCAATCACACCTTTTTCTAAATATTCTTTTGAGCCCACTTTTATTGGCGGAGCTCCTTTCCCAAAGGGGAAGCCTCCTGGATAGAGGAATTCAAAAGAAGCGACCAAAGGCCAGGGTAGAGAGAGTTGAAAAGTGCTTGTAAATCTATAGGCTAACAGTCATGGGGTTAAGCTAAAGTTAGGAGACTCTAACTAGCTTTTTCTTTCCCATCTGTAAAATGGGAATACAAAAAAAAAAATAGCCTACCTGCTTCCACTTACTCTCTCTATATCTTGTATGTACTTAGTTATTCCATGTCTCCCCATTAAATATTAATAACAGAAGCAGTAGCAATAACAATTATGATGATGTTGTTAAAAAACAAAAATGATAAAATTTCTCCTTCGAATTTGAACTCCATGACAACAGGGACCACTTTGCTTTGTTTGCTTTCCCTGCACACGACACGGTACCTGGTACATAATACTTGAATCTTATTGACTGACTGAAAGACAGAAGTTATGAGAATAAAAGACAGGAAGATCGAGAGACAGGAAGTTATGAGAACAAAATGCTACTGTCTATGTTAGAAGCCAAGCAGCATTCCTTCATTCTAGGCATAGCATTTGCTACTCTGTCAGTTACCTTTTGAAATCACCAAGTGAATAGTGTCCCTGTAAAGGAAAGCCTCTTTCCCTGGGATCCTTACTTCATGGACCAGTCCTGAGCTCATGTGTGTTTCTCTGATGACTCAGAAGTTTGGAGCATCTCCTATTCCTTGGATAGATGTCGGGGTTTCAGGTCGCCTGAGCCTCTCACCAATGATGCGGCATGTGGCAGTTTTGAAAGGGGGCAGATCTTACTTTCTAAGCCTCTCTCCGTGGGAACTCCAGGCAGTGGGGAAGTCATGAAAGTGAGAGAGTCAGAAGTGGGTATCTTACTCAGATGCTTCTATTTTTTCCTTTCACAGTATATCCCCAAACTTGGAGCTTGAAGCTCTCTTCAAACGTCACTTTACTCAGGTGGAATTTTATCAGGGTTCAGTCCTCAATCCGCATGATTTGGCAAGAGTCAAGGTAAGGCGCAGTTGGCTACTTCAGCTTTCAGGTCAATTCAGTGAGCATATTTAGATGTTTACTGTGGTTCTGGGGGTGATGACAAAAAAAAACAAACCTCCCCTCTCCTCTAGCTTACAGTCAATGATTTTTGTTTTTGGTTTGTTTGTTTTTTGGTCAGTATGTAGGGAAAGCAGCCACTGGAAGACGTTCCAGGATTTTAGCGGTGATTCTAACACCCCTAATGGGACAAATGGGAGCCCAGAGCTTCAATAATCAGCCTATGTGTCCTGGGATCTGTTACTGACAGAGAATAGGAAGAGAAATCTTTGTTATTTCATTTTGAACTTCATATATTCAGAAAAAAACCCCTAATCAATTCTCCCATTTTTTTTTTGTTACCTCCATCAGAGTACATATAATTGGCCAATACTAAATAAAAGAGACCAATATATGGACCCAAGGATCCAATTCCAGATTAATAGAAAACCTGAGTTCAAATCTGGCATCTGACATTAGTTGCCTGTATGATTTTGGGCAAGTCACTTCATTTCTCTGGGCCAGACTTTTCTCATCTGTCCGTGAGGGAATTGGCTGACCTTTCAGTTCTCATCTGTGAAACTTTGGGACCAATGAGATTCCCATTTCAATGGGTTCTGCTTGACTTAATGGTATTTCAAATTGGATTATTCTCTCCTGAAGAGACAATTAAAGAACTAAAAAATTTAAAAAAAAACTGGAGAAGGGGGAAGGTTTTTAGGAAGCAAGTATCTTTATTTATTTTCTTATTTTTACCACTGAGAACCTGATGGACATCGGCATATGTCAAGGTATCGGATAGCAACTTTCAGGAGAAAGATACATCCACTGCCAATGACCAGATCACTTGATTTTCAGACTCTAAACATCAGAGACAAAAATGAGACAGCAAGCCATCATCTCTGCATTGGTCTATTTCTTGTCTTTTTAGTTGAATCTGAACAAGTTAGAAGGATTTGGTCTTAATGTTGTATTATCTTTATAGAGCAGCAATTGGATTTTCAGGGCACTAGGTATGCTACATGAGTATTGTTTTCTTCTTTTACTTGAGGCTGTGTATGTGTATGTGCGCGTGCGCATGAGTGCATGTATATGTGTGTGTGTGTGTGTGTGTGTGTGTGTGTGTGTGTGCAGTTTTAATCTAATTTCTGTAAGCAAAGATTCAACTTATCTCCCCTTCCTTCCCACCCTCTTTAAATCTACTAGCTTCCCACGAAATTCCTATGATAGTTTGACTTGAGGGGAGGATAGTAGAGAGACTTGGGAAAAGTCACAGTATTTTGACAAACATTGCCCCCTGGTCATTTATGTATGCATTTGGGATTGGCTGAAATATAAGCCCTTGTTATTACAAGCAGAGGTACACCAAGGAGTTTTATATCCAGGGCAAGTATCACAAAATATAACTGCGGTAATTTGGGCCATTGTGAAGCAGAGGCAAACAGAGAAGGTACCACAGGATACTATTATGAGGCCGTTGTTGTGATACCTCTGTATGGGGGTAAGTGGGCACAGAGAAGTAAGGAAGAATTTATCCAGCTTGTCATCTAGTAGATAACTACTTTAGTTAATTAATTTGCTAAGTGTTAAGTTCCCCTATTTAGAGGCTGAAGGATTCCCAATGTTCTCTAAATTTAGTGAACCTGAAGTTCCATGCCCTGGAACAAGACCCTTGTTGCCTCAAGTGACAGTTCTGATTGTTAACATTAATCTAAAATTGACTCAGGTAAATTCTTGGACATGGTAACCGTGAGTACAAAACATAGTCCCTCTTGAAGGAGAGAGCTCACTTTCAGTGAATATTTGCTCATATTCACACTTAGTATGGGTATATGCAAAGGATGGGTGTTGTCTGGATTTCTGATTACTACCCTTTTGTCTTCTAGTACGGATAGATGGAGAGTAGTGCTTTAACCTCTTTGCATTCTCTTCCCATGGAGGAATAAAAAGGACAGTAATATAGTTGGTAAAGAAAAGAGAAGAGATGTAAGGAGGATGTAAGACTTAATTAATTACTTGTTAAGTAAATTGGAGGAGGGTGGATGTAAATCACTATGCAAAGTGGAAAGTATAATTATCAAGGTGCGTGTAGTGTAGTAACAACAAAATGAAATGTTTACATTCTACCAAGAAATTACAGCCTACACTCTTGATGAAAACTATAATCTCCGAGGCACTTGCTGTGTGAAGCACCAGGTTCTCCAGAGCTGTCAACAGAGAGAAATTCCAAGCAAGCCAAGCTATTTATATGTTTGTATTTTGTTATTTTCCTTTGGTGTCTTAGATAGAGTCAGCAGATGCGTGCCTAATCCTTGCCAATAAATACTGCGCTGACCCAGATGCTGAAGATGCCTCCAACATCATGAGGTAAGCATGGGGTAGCTGGGGAAAAGGTGTGGACTCCTTGGTGTGCTGCTTGCTGTCTTCACTTCTTACTTCTCTAGGAAGTGCCAGCTCTGCTGAATGTTCCTTCTTTCCCTTCTGAAGCCTCTTACTGAACTTTCTAACCGATTGAGACAATGATGGTGGCATGGAAAGCCATCATGAAAATGGCATGGTTTAGTGGGGTCTGGAGATGGCAAGGTCAAAGAAAATGTGAAGATGAGAAATGTCTGTTCAGGTTCCAAAAGGAAAGGGGAGGTGCAGAGAGGGAGCCTAGATCATGGGAGAGTAGCTTGGTTACTTGTGGGGTTTAAATCCCAACTGTGCCAATTACAACCTGCGTGACTATGGACAAGTTCCTTAATTTCTCTGTGTTTCATTTTCCTCATCTGTAAAATTAGGGGGCTGGACTAGATGACCTCTAAGGTTCCTTCTAATCCCATGTCTATGATCTATATGATTCTTTTGAATGTGAATGATGTAGATAAATTGGTGGTTTTCCATTGAACTGGAAGGTAGCTAAGTGTGTACACAAATATGCACATGTTTGTGCACATACACACACAAGCACACATAATGCCATAATGTCCCATCTAATATTTATACCAAATCCAGTTTGACATTTGGATCTCCCTTATGCAAATTTTGGTAGGTAGACTTAGATATATCCTAAGATTGCATGAGGCAATTTGTATAGGAATTAATGGATTTACTTGAGTCTTATAACCATTGTGTTATAGGCTAGATTTGAGCCCAGGTTTTCCTGGTAACAGGTGGTTCAGTGAATAGGGTGTTAGACTTCAAGTCAGGGAGACCCAAGTTCAAATCCAGCCACTTACCTACTCTGTAACTCTAGGCAAATTATTAACTTCTACCTCCCTCCATTTTCTCATCTGTAAAATGGGGGGAAAAATGGCACTTCTCAGTCAGAGTAGTTGTGAAGATAAAATGAGATAATGGTTGTAACGTGGCGCTATATAAATGCTAATTATCACCACCATCATCGTCTTTGTTGTTATTATCTAATGGAGAGACACCTGGATTAGGAGTCATAGCCCTGAGGCTCAGTTCCTTGCTATGGCAGGCAAATACTGAAAGTGACCTTGGGCAAGTCACTCAATCTCTAACTCATTTTTTTTTAATCTGTTTAATGGGAGGGAATGGAGTAGAGCACCTTGAATGTTCCTAAAACTATGTCCTTATGAAAGTGGGTTAGACTGTGAACTGTCTTTAGGACTATTACAGATAGCTCTTTTGTAGCTTCTTGTCACAGTATATAAATTCCCCACCAATGACTCAGGAGGTGTGCCACTTTCCCTTCCCCCAGTTAAAGGGCAGTATGGTCTAATGAGCAAGTATCTAGAGACAACCAAGAATAATTTGGAAGAAGGAGGAGCTAAGTGAAAGTGTTTCATTGGATATCTTCCATAAATTTGAACATCTATCCTATTGGCTACAGTGCTACTGATCCTTTCAGGGGCAGTTAGGTGGTACAATAATAGATTACCAGTGCAGGAGTCAGGAGGACCTGAGTTCAAATCTCACCTCAGACACTTGACACTCACTAGCTGTGTGACCTTGGGCAAGTCACTTAACCCCAACTGCTTCATCCTGGGTCATCTCCAGTCATGCTGATGTATATCTGGTCACTGGATTCAGATGGCTCTGGAGGAGAAAGTGAGGCTGGTGACCTGCACAGTCCTCCCTCACTCAAAACAAAGTCAAGTGCAAGTCATGTCTTTATTTCTCTGATGGCATGATCTTCTTCGGCAACGAAGGACGGAACATACACACTGATCCCTTCAATATTGTTCAGGTCTGGGTGTCGTCACTTCAGGAAATTTGACTAAGCCTTGGGGCCCTGAAGGGCCTAATGCTTTAGAATTTCTCTCATCTCTTCTGCCCTTTCTTTAATGAGTTGCCCCAAGGGACATGAGCTTTCCTGTATAGAAGTAGGTGGAAAGCATGATGAAGTAAGATTGGTCTGACATATGTAGGAGAAAGCAAACTATTCCATTAGCATCTGGCCTTGATGTCTGGCAGGGCACATCTGTCAGAATCCTTTCACTCCTCTCACTTTTCTCTAGCAAATATCCCTGCCTGTTGAAGGCATTTTTTAACTTTCTTAATCAGGGTCTCAGTAGACACTTTAAGGTACAGAAATAACTTCTTGTTTCATATTTCATATATACGTGTGTGTGCATATATGTGTGTGTATGTATGTACATATAATGTATGTATATATGTATGTGTGGGATACATAAATACACATATACATATGTATATATACACACATTATATATATTATATATATATATATATATATATATATATATATATATATATATATATATATATATATCCTACCTATTTCCACCCATCCCTACTATCCAACAGTTCCTATAACCCTCAGCAGGAACAAGGTTGTAGACACCTTTGTGTGAAGAAACCATCTATTCTATTTTTAAAGTAGTGGGAATATTCATCCCTGCACCCACTGGCAATACCATCTCACTTATTTTACTAGAATATTTCCTTAGTCATTTTAAGGGATAAAATGCAGACCTCCAAGGTAATAATTAGATTTCATCATCTACAGAACATTCAGTTGAGAATGTCTCTTAGCAGAAGGACAAAGCCCAAACAGAAATGCTGGAATGGCACCTTCTTTTCTGTATTCTACCTGAAAGGTCAAGTTTAGAAATATCACTTCTCTTAATTGCCACATATTATTTAAGCCACAAATCTGAACAGTTTAAGATTTTTACACTCTATTAAAATACTGATGTCTCAGGGTGACTGGCATGATGCCAAGGCATAAAAATCATTTAGGACAAATGAAACCCACTTGTAGTTAAGGTAAACAAAGTGCCTTGATTTCTTCTTTGAGACTAGGGGAGCAAAAAGAACATGGGAATATTGGGTTAAAATTAACTCTGCCTTTCCTTATTTTATTTTCTTTCCTGTATCTAACAGACTAAGAAAACAGTCTACCTCCCTTAAATAAAAATAGCAAGGATGCATTTGAAATTAGCTTGCTTAGAGAGCTGACCAATGTTTATGAGCTGATCTTGTGATGACTGGGGCCTCCCATTCCCTGAATTAGAGATAGCAGCAGACATAATGCTTTTTCAAAAATAAGATTATATCCTTCAAGAACAAAAGTCCAGTGTGAATCTATACTGGAGGAAGTTTTGTATCTGTGCATTTCCCTAATGAATATTTAGCCTTTTAGGAGGATACTGATGCCTTGACTGAGTCTTCCTTACTTCCCTCTTCCCTCCCACCCCCAACTTTTCCCCTATACAATATGGTTTATACATTTTCTTAAAGGAGAAGAAATGTGGTTGATTTAATAAAATATAGACTAAGGTATCTGAGTGTAACTTTTGGTGGGAGTGATGTGGAGAAACTTAATAAATCTGCTTCCATAAAGGGTTAGGCTTAAAGAAGAGTTGATTTGCAAAGTAGGGCTCTGATCTTGAATTTTATTTTTCTGGTTTCTCCATTTCGAAGGGAATGTGCATTCCTGTCTGGACTTCTGGCAGAGGTAGCCATAACAGTGACTTAGATAGCTGGATTGTGCTTTTAATTTTTACCGAGCACTTTTATGTCCCAACAAACTTGGCAGTTCACATGGCGAAAGGCTTTCATCCCATTGTCCAGATAAAGAAATCAGGGTAAAGTGAGGTTAGGTGTCTCACTGAAGATACCGTAGCTGATTAGTGTGAAGGCTAAGATAAGAACCTAAGTCCTCTTTTCCTGCTAGTTCAATATAAATCAGAACTACATATAGGATGGGACCTGTGGTTTACTCTGAAGAGAAAAAGATGGAGTTTGCAGAGGAAGAAGATTCCTAAGAACCTACAGTGATTCTCAGGGGCAGCTAGGTGGTGTAGTGGATAGAGTATCAGTGCAGGAGTCAGGAGGACCTGAGTTCAAATCTGCCTCAGACATTTGACACTCACCAATTATATTACCTGAGGCAAGTCACTTAAGCCCAATTACCTTATCCTATGTCATCTCCAGTCATCCTGATGACTATCTGGTCACTGGATTCAGATGGTTCTGGAGAAGTGAGGCTGGTGACCTGCACAGCCCTCCCTCACTCAAAAATAAAGCAAAGTCAAGTGTATATCATGTCATTATTTCTCTGATAGCATGGTCTTCTTTGGCAATGAAGGATGAACCCACAGTGATTCTCAGCTAAGGTCTGTGCTCATTGAAATTCATTAGACGTTTTCATTTAGATGTGCCAGTGAGAGGCACAGAATCTCATTACTGAGACCTTAGAGACCATCTAGTCAACTCGTATCATAACAAGGATTCCTCTAAAATGAGTGTAACAAGTAGGCATCTTTTCTTCAAGACTTGTAGTGATGGGAAACCCATTACTCACCTCCAGAGGCAGGCTATTCCCTTTTAGAGTTCTCTTTTAGGAACTGTTATTGGCTTATATCAAGTCCAAATCTGGCTCTAGGCAAAGTCTATCCGTGCTAAGCATGCTACCCCAAAGTGACCATTCTCTTCCTCTACTCTAAGAGATGAAATAAGGGCAATGGATAATGATATTATTTAGTATATTGTCTCTAGTGATCTGATGATCTGGATTTTTTTTTTGTTTTGTTTTGTTTTTTAATATTGTCAAGGTATTCTGATGGTATAACTGGAGCAATTGCAAAAACAAAGTAAAACAAAACCAAACAAAAAAATAAAAAAGAAACAAAACAAAACAAATGTCCCAAAGATCTTGAGGCTTACACCCTATCAGAGAGGGTAGAACTCTTTAAATTTCAGCTAATTCCAGGGTTTTTAGCAACTTGTAGGAACTGAAAAGGGCTTTCAGAGTCATCTAGTCCATCCATGCATGACCTGAGATGTATAAATGGGAATCGCTTTCATTAAGGTCACATACCTAATTAAATAGGGCCAAGCTATAATAAGAAAGGACTGTCATGGGGGAGGAATCTGCCATTCTTTTACCTTAGACGGAAGAGTTAGGAGAAATGGAGAAAAGTCTGAAAGAGGCATATTTAGGCTGGATCTATGGGGAAAAGCTAAAATCTAAAACCATCCTACCATAGTGCTAGTGTGATTTGTCCTTGACTGGTTTCTGTCCTTTCTTTCCCTACTTTTGGAATGATTGGTTTTTGGTCTACATTTGCTCCATTTAGAAATACTCTAACTGGTATTATCATAATAGGAACTCATGACTATTTTAGACCCTCCTTCAATTCAGTTCAAGAATTCACCAATAATTTATTTATCACAATTTATTGATTATAGCAAGTATTAATCACCTACTGTGTGCAAAACACTGTGCTAGGTATAGGGATACATAGATAAAATTGATTAAGATCTAATCTTCAACAAAATGACATACAATGTCTCAGTCAGTCAATAAACACTTATTAAGCACATATTATGGGCCAGGCACTATGTGAAGCCTTGGGGATACAGAGAAAGATAAAAGTCTTGGCTCTTAAGGGTCCCATGGTCCAATGAGGGAGACAATATGCAAACCACTATGTACAAAAGTGCAATATACATGATAAATTGGAAATTATCAACAGAAGAAAGGCACTAGAATGAAAGGGGATCTAGAAAGGCTTCCTGTAGAATGTAGGACTGTAGCTGATATTTGAAGGAAGCCAAAGAAGCCAGGAGATAGAAGAGAGGAAGGAAAGCATTTCAGGCATGGCAGACATAGTATCTACACAACAAATAATGCTATAAAGTGATGAATGATGTTGGTAAAGAAAAGATTACCTAAGAGGGAGAGAACTTGATTAATTGGGGAGGTCAGAGAAGAATATAGGGAGGAAATGGTACTTATACTTGGTCTTGATGGAAAAATTCTGAAAACCAGAGATGGAAGGGGACTACAGCCTAGACTTATGAGAATGTCTAGAGAGGGGACCATTACGTTTTAGCTATAAACCTGGAAGGAACCTCTAGGTAAGGGGTTCTTAGCTTTTTGCATGTCATGGACCTCTTTGCAGTCAGATAAAACCTATGTACCTCTCAAAATAATCTTTTTAAATAAAATAAGAAATACACAGGATTACAAAAGAAATCAATCATATTGAAATGCAGTTATCAGAATATTAAAAAAAACAACAGTAACAATACCTGGGACCACCTCCAATTAAGAACCTCTACCTGAGTCATCTAGTCCAATCACCTGGATTTTAAAGATGAAAGAAAAATTAGGAAGCCACTAAGGTTTTTAGAGCAAGAGAGTAGATCTCAGCTTTGGCTCTTTCTTTTGTAGAGTAATTTCCATAAAGAACTACCACCCGAAGATCAGAATTATCACCCAGATGCTACAGTATCACAACAAGGTAAGGAACTGAGAGCCTACCTCTCACATGGGTGTATAAACATGGAACCCATCAGCAGAGTGCTGGTAAATATTTAACTGGCTTGCCGGTAAATATGTAACAACTGACTCCTGGGGGTGGAGGGGAATGAACACACAATACATTTTTAAGTTTAATCTACATTAACATTTTCTCCATTACTTTTTTTTTAAGTTGAGACTATCAAAACAATAAATCAGTCCTGATTTGTAGCATTTGTTAATTTCCAAGGTGTAAATGGTCATGCTGAAAGTTCACCAGTCTTTTCTTGAGATCTGGTTCAAGCTGATTCCAGACCACCTATGACTTCCACTTTCTTTCATTAAAAAAGAAAAAAAATATACATATGTGTGTTGTATGTGTGTGTGTATATATATGTTATAATTCACCCCAATTATATGTTAAAACAATTTTTTTAACATTTGGTTTATTTTTTTTTAAAGTTTTGAGTTCTAAATGGCTCCCACTTTCTAATTCAACTCCATACTATCAAAAAAGCCTTGTGGAAAAAAAAATTGAACTGTGATAGGTAATGGTGTTTTTGGAAAATTCCTTCTAGCCAAATATCCAGGTGTTACTGGGTCTTTGGAAGACAGCTTTATTCATAAAAATAGCTGGGCTTTATATAACAGTTTAAGATATTCAAAGCTCTTGACATATATTATTTAACCTTTAGATAATTCATGTGAAATAAATACCACAGTTGTTACTAGCCTCCTTTTTTTCAGATGAGGAAACTAAGACTCCGAGAGGCTAATTAACTTGTCTATGGCAGCTAAGTGATACTACGGATGGAGCACTGGGCCTGGAGTCAGGAATTCCCAAGTTCAAATCTGACCTCAGTCACTTCCAAGCTGTGTTACTCTGGGGTGACAGTCATTTCCTCTCTGTTCTCCAGTTTCCTTTTCTATAAAATAGGTATAATAATAGCACTTATCTCCCAAGTTTATTGTCAAGATCAAACAATATCATAACTGTAAAGCAGTTAGCTCAATGCCTGACACATAGAAAGTGCTATATAAATGTAAGCTATTATGACTTACCATGTTATGCCACATTTCTGTTATTAACCTTCACATTTATTCCTTTAGTAAGTGTCCACTGTGTTTGGAGCTTGTGACATATTCCTGGATTACATTTTGTTAAAACCCCCAAATGTCCCTTGTTTATGCACTTCTTTCATTTAGTAGCAATGCAACGAGTAAACTACTATGTCCTCAAGTGGTTTATCTTAATGCAATTGACAATACAAGAAAGAAAAGGTGGAATAAGACCACCTTTAAAGAACTTTTAGTTCATCTGGGTAGGTGAGGCCAACATTGCCAAAGATCAATTACACTGTAACGTCACTGTTCAATGCTACAGTACCCAATGAGACAAGAATAAGTATGGTCTGAGTATGGGCCAGTTTGCTATGAGTTTCTGAACTCACAAGACCTAGAAGGAATGTAACATTAACAGGATTCCTGCTTCAGATATGGAAAACATGATCCCTGAGGACCTATTTAACCCAGATATTTTGATTGTATGGACAAAGTTTAGGATGAGCATAGTTTATTTCAAGGAGAGAGTACCCTCTCAGAAGATTTAAAAATAAATGTTTAATTTCTTAAGATGTATCATTTAGTAAAGTACATATGAATGTAAGTTTCAGGGGATATTGGTAGAATTTAATTTGTCAGTTTTCTTTTTTCTCTTTTCTTGTGATTTGCTTATTTAGAAGTCTAATATCTCTTCCCAAAAGCAATACTTTTCTACTTAGTAAGCTCTAGAGAAACAGCTTTTGGGGAGGGAAAGTAGCTAATAACTCCTCTCTCTATTTGAGACTCAGGGGCTTATTTTAACAATGAGTCCTAAAGATTGGGAGCTACTACTACTATGTACCTGGGGCCAGGTGTCTTAGTTGAGCATAATAACTCCCTGCTGAATAAGGAGGGAGAGGGATCCCCATCATCCAGTCCTCATTCCCTACATAACAAACAATGTGATGACCCAGAGATGACTCCATTCTGCCAATTGGAACAGCCCCATGCTATTATTCCTTAATTACTGGCAAATGATGACCCATTTTGCCATGTGGGAGCCCACTGGAGGCTATTCTTTTGAGTGTATCCTGCTGTCAGTGACTGGCCCTCTACTCGGAGATCACCATCTTTGCCAACCATTAGCCAGCCCTCAGCAGGTGGCTGTTTTTCTGCAGCTCAACATTACATGGTAGGCAGGTTTGGTGGTGGCCACCCAAGGTCATATTCATCTGTCTGTGTCTTGATAATCAGGACAACCCTGAGCTAAGCACATGGAGGCAGTGTCAGTAACTAAGCAGCCCCAACATATAGAAGTTCCTGAGTTGTAGCTCCATAGCTGGCGATGCTTCATGGGATTTTCCCTGGTGCTGGTATTGGAATTTTCCCAGCTTTGACCTTTACATTGATGGATGATGTTAGTATGGAGCTGAATTTCTACTGATGGTTATTTATTTCAGCAATTTAAAGTTTAGTTGGGCTGGGTTCTCTCTCCCTCTCCCTCTTCCTCTCCCTCTCTCTCCGTTTTCCTTCTCCCCTCCTCTCTCGCCCTCCTCCCCTCCTCTCTCTTCCTCCTCTCTTCCTCTCTCTCCCTCCTATCTTTCTCTCTGTCTCTTTGTCTCTGTCTCTGTCTCTCTCTCTCTCTCTCTGTCTCTGTCTCTCTCTCTCTCTCTCCCTTAAGGCAGATTTAGATTGAATGAGAATAATAATGCTATATATTTGGAAAGGGGTTAAGGCTCCATCAAATTAGAAACAAAGCTATTTTTTGATGTATTCAACTGAATTCGAGTGAAATGATTCTTGTCAAAGCTAAAACAACTCCACCAGTTCACCACAGTTTGGAGCCTGTGCCTATGCATGGCTACTTTCATCTTCAACATCTCTTACAAATGTAAACTGTAGAAATTGTTCAAAAATAATAGCGGGAATCTCTTCTCCATCCTTACTTGCCCAAAGCCTGATTTCTTTTGAGTCTTTTAGTCCCAATTTATTTGGGTCCTGGGGCTGTGCAAAAAAAATCAAAGATTGAGACTTTAGCCAGGCAAGTCAGAAACATAAAAGCACCATGTCCTGATGGCAGAACTTCTGAGATTTCTAAACAGAGAGGGGAGAATTGGCTTTGACAGTTGCCCAGACTCTTTTTTTCCACCCAATCGAGAGCCAAGGAAATGCCTCGGGACTGCCAGTACATTGTTACCAGAACCATCTTCCAGAGGAGAGGTGGGGATGATGAGTGGGACTATGATCTTGGCACCTCCCTGAGCACTCCTCTTCTTCATCCAGACAGCCTGCAGAGTAGCGTGGTCAACGAAAACTGGCCCTAAGCCAAAGACAAACTTAACACTGCTGTGGTACAGTGGATTTCTCCTGGTTCTAGAATCAGAGCACCTGAACTCGAATCCAGCCTCTGAAGCTGTGTGAGAGTGGGATCTTAGTTTTTGTAGAATGGACTTTTCCAGCATAGCCCACTCTCTCATGATCCAAGATAGGTAGCTACACATTTAAGAAATCAAGCCTGACCTTCAAAGGCAGTTGTAATAATCCTTTGTATTTGTTTGTTGTTAAGTCATTTCAGTCATGTCTGACTTTTGTGATCCCATTTGGGGTTTTCTTGGTAAGTGCTGGAGTGTTTTTGCCATTTCCTTCTCCAGCTCATTTTACAGAGGAGGAAACTGAGGCAAAGAGGGTTAAGTGACTTGCCCAGGGTCATACAGCTAGTAAGTGTCTGAGCTGCATCTGAACTCAGTTCTTCCTGAATCCAGCCCTAGCACTCTATCCACTGGGCCACCTAGCCTCCCTACATTTGTATGATACTTTGTAGTTTTTTTTTCCTCTTATTTTGTCCTCTTTAATTCAGGAAATATTTAATTCAATGAGCAGTGATTAAACACCTACTATATTCAAGGCTATGTTACCTAGTGGGGACAGTGCTGGAATTCTGGTCAGGAAGACCTGTTTCTGGATTTCACCTTTGCCTCTTCTTAGATCTGTAACTATAGGCAAGTCTCTCCATCTGTCTTATCCTCGGAAACTCCCTAAAACTACAGATGGATTGTGTTCTGTGTCTGAAATCATACGTTCTTGATCTAATAAATATGTGCAAGGCACTGGTGATGTGAAAACAAACAAAGAGACAAACAAAAAACATATCTCTACTCCCAAGGAGTTTATGGCCAAGAAGTGGAGAATAAATTATATCCTCATAGAAATTTAGGCATGTCATAGAATTGTTGCAGAAAAAGACAAGCCAATTTCAATATGCAGAAACTTAGGGGAGTGGATTTTTAAGAAATACTGTGGACAGGTGGTAACAGCAGCCCAGATCCCTCCAACATCATAGCTCACGGACCCATCAGCCTAGCAGTTGACCCTATGAGTGAGCAGAACAGAAGGGACTGATACTCTCCATAAGGGATACTGTTTGTCAGACTGAAAAGCATCCAAGGCACCATATTTCTATCTCTGAAAGAAAGAAATGATGCCATTAGGCATTGTTTGCTCTCAGGGTAGAGAGCTTTTAGCTGCTCAAGGAGAGATATTTAATGTGAATTGGTCCTTGAATAAGGTGAGGGACTAGACAGGAATGGGATTGGGGGATAGTGAGGATGGGTATTGGCAGTACTGGAATGGAGCTTGAACTGTTCTGTTCCTGTTAATAATAACTGTTACTGGAAACTTTTCAAAGTGTTCTTACATGCCCACTTAATAAGACATTATCCCACTCAATTCTGTCTACAAAGCAGGAAGGACTGATGCTATTATTTTGATTTTATTTGTGAGAAAGTTGAGATTAAAGATCACAGATTTAGGGCAGGAAGGGGCCCCAGAATCTTTCTAGCACAACCCCTTCCCTTTACAGTTGAGGAAACTGAGGCCTAGAGAGTTTAAATGATTTACCCAAGGCCATATAAATAGTAAACATCAGAAGGAAGATTTGAACATAAGTCCTCTGACTTGAGAGTTGGAGGTTTTTCCAACTATATTGATATTATAGAGCAACTAGATGGCACCATAGCGCACAGAGCACCAGACTTGGAATCAGGCAGCTCTTCCTGAGGTCAAATCTGACCTTAGATACTTACGAGGTGTGTGACCCTGGGCAAGTCACTTCATCCTCTTTGCCTCAGTTTCCTCCTCTGTAAAATGAGCTGGAGAAGGAAATGGCAAACCAGTCTAGTATCTTTGTCAAGGAAACCTCAAATGGGGTCACAAAGAGTTAGACACAACTGAAACAACTGAACAACAAAAGATATCACTATTTTAAAGATAAATTTTAGTAAAACAGTTTGCTTTAACTTCCCCTTTATTTCCAAATATATCCTTCCTCTCTCCCCTACCCAAAGAGCCGTACCTTATAATGAAGAATAATAAAAAAAGTCTTCGAAACTAATTTATCAATTGAGATGAAAAGTATGCACAATGTTCCACACCCCTAGTCCCCCATCTCTCTGATGAAAGGTAGGAACTCTTCTTTGTGGTCAACCTAGAGCCTCTAATTATTGTTTTTTTTTTTTTTTGTAGTTTGATCCACATATTTTTTATTTTAATAAATAAAGCATATTCATAGTTTGGGTTTCTGAATCACAGATATAACTGAGGAAAGCCTCTAAGCCCAAATCGTTAACAGGGGTAACACTATTAATGCTGGAGTGAATGCATGCTCCTTATGCACATTAAAGTAACCTACAGAAATAAAATACAAAGAGGCTATAATGTACCTCACATACACAGCTCACTCCAATCTAAGGCAGATCACAGAAGGATTCTCAGTGAAAATCATGCAACTGCTATGTATTTCCCTTGTCCCTAGAATGTAGAGATCAGAACT
>CM053769.1:507687133-507726753 GCA_028658325.1 Potorous gilbertii | reverse complement strand
GCAACTGCTATGTATTTCCCTTGTCCCTAGAATGTAGAGATCAGAACTTAGTCACTTCTAGATGAGCTAGGTTACTTTGACAGTTTAAGTCCATAAATCCTCTCCCAAAGTTAACATTTAGGCTGATGGCATTCTACACAAAGGCTACTCCACTGAAGAACATAGGACAATGTCAGAGCATCAGAAAGGAGGAACGTTGGTAGTTGTTTCTTCAATTTTAGACACACATAACTCATCAATCAGCAGATGGAATGGATCCCACCTCATCAGAGGCTTAGTCCAAAAATTTCCTGTTGGCATTAGCACCAAACAAGGCCCCACGGACTTCTGGCATCATCTGTTGAGCTATAAGATCCAGTCTACTTTCTAGGGTATTAGAAACTTTTATCTTACGATCCCCATTATAAATCTCAACGCCTCCAGCTATGTCCTCTGGCAAGTATGCCTCCTGATCAACTTGGACATCAACATCTTTTGTAGTAGCAACCTTGTACACAGGGATTGCTTTTTGCACTGCAGCCTTGACCAAAGGGAGATCCTCTTTTTTGCAACGGACAATCATTCGTGGCTCCAGCAATTGGTATAAACCCTGAAGGACCAGACCATCCAAAAGCACCTGATACCTGGTTGTATCTTTCACTACCTTGGAGAGTCTCTGCTTTGCTTCATTTAATAAGTCTGAGATAAGGTCATCCCTGGCTCTGAGGACTTTCAATCTTGCCTGATTCATCAAGTTGGACATCTGAATTTTCTTCTGCTGCTCAATTTGTTTCTCCTTCTTCTCATAATATTCCATTATCTTCAGTCTCTGTGTTTGCACAAGACGACCTTTCTCAATGTTGAACTCTTCTTCTGCCTTTGCATCTATTTCTTCGGCCTTCTCATTTGCTTCCTGTTCGATGAAAGCCATCATGTGTTTGATCTGCTTTTGGACGTCGGCGTCGCTGAGAGCCATGGTGACGGCAGCTACTCCTCCCCGAGCTGTCAGCCTCCGAGCGCAGCACAAGATGAAACAGCCGCGGCGGCCGAACGCTCCGGTTTTCTTCACTTTACCAGCCCAGCTTCGCCTCTAATTATTGTTAATAAAAAGTCATATTTGTGGAGCTCTCTAAGGTTTACCTTGTAAAATATATAGTGAGAAATATATATATTATCCCTCGTGAAACTCAGTAATATTAAGTGACTTTCCCAGAGTTACTTAGCAAGTGATCTGGGCTCCAGCACAATTCTTTGATGCCAATTGGATATTTTCCCCATCTCCTACAATTGACGTAAAGGCCATGAACTTTGTGACTGGAAAGAAGCTGCTGGCCTTGCCTTTGGGGCATATTTACATATATTTTCTAAATTAGTGGATTGGTCTCTGGGCTCCCTGTGCTTCTCTTTGGGCACTTTCACCAGGCCAAGATTTCTTTCCAATGAAAATGCCAAAAAGAGGTAGAAACTTATAACGTGAATCCCCATGGCAGATCATCATCTTTTTGTTTCACTAGCACAGTTTTTCTTCCCCATCTCCTCCCCACCTCCACCTCACTCAGTGATTGGAGAAAGTGTGCTGGCCAACAGAAGGGCAAAGGAAGTCCCAAGTAATGGAACTAACTTGAATTTCACGTGTAATGACATGTAAAATATATCTAAACAAAGAACCCAAACCAGATGGAAAAGTAAGGAGCTAGGAGTCAGAGACTTGGGTTATGAGTGAGAGGATTGAAAACCTTATATTTTGACAAGCACATGGAATTTGGAGGGATCCTCTGAGTGGAAGCCCCACCCCCATCTGAAACTCAAGAAGCCATGGTAGTCATACCTTCCCCATATACAGCAATAACCACTCAATATACTTCCTCCACATCACTGAAACATCAGTGGCACAGTTTCTTTAGTCCCTGGGAGCTGAAGTAAAGCACCTCTGAGGTCCTTCTAATGCTAAAGCTATGCTCCACCCACATTCTTGGGACATTTCAGTTCAAATTCATATCTCATCACTCAATTGGTTTATTTTATTACAGTGAATTAGAAAAGGTCAGTGCTAGAGAGACTTTTGACAATATCAAATAGAATATAAGCTTTTTTAAGAGAAGGAAGCACTTGGTATTTTTGTCTCTGAATCTCTAGTACTAAGCACAGTTCCTGGGCATAGAATGGACACTTAATAAGTGCTCAGTGCATGATTTTTTGATTGATTAGTTTAATTGAATCTCCTCAATTTTATAGATGGGCACAATAACTTCCTGGGAGTTGAAATAGTTTGTCTAAATTCATTCATTTAGGAAATGGTCAAGTCAGGACTCAAAATCCAGATTTTTGTCTCAAAGCCTAGCTGCCTCCACAGAGACATCTTTGAAAATAAAGCAAAGTCCAATGTTCCCAAAGTAGAGATCGGCAGGGCATCTAAGAGGGAGGAAAGATGGCTTCCTAGAATTGAGTGTCTGGTGGGGAGAGGAGAGGGATGAACAATCTTAGGGTGCTAAGCATTGATCCTAGCCCAGATATATGCTCTGACTTTAAATATTAGTATTTTTGAATTTGACTTCATCAGGACCTTGGAAGAGCTATCTTTTCCAGGAGCAGCCGGGGTGGGGCCAGTACTCAGATGAATAGAGAGACATTCCCATGTAGAATAGTCATTCTGAAAAGAACCAAAGACACATCTTTCCATATTCTGCCATGGAGAGCTTTCTAACCTCAAGTAAGACTTCTGAGCACATTATCAAAAGTGAATACAGCACAATCTTTGGTCTTCCCAGTGCAATAAAGAAGGAAAAGAAAATCAAAGAACTGCAGAGTTTTATCACACATTAGAAATCATCTAATCTGATCTCCTCCTCACCAATGCCTCTTTTTGTTTTCTCAATTGCTTTTATTAAGTGGGAGTTCATGGCTTTATGTGGAAGTCAATCTGTTGTTAGCTTTTAATTATTAGAATATTCTTATATTATCTAAAATCTCTCTTCCTGTAACTTTTATGTGTAGGTTTGCTGCCATCAGGAAGAATGCAGAATGTGTAATCCATCTTCCACATGACAGGACATATTTTAATATGACTATCCTCTCGCTCCTTAGTCTTATTTTTTCCAGGCTAAACACCCCTAATTCCCAGGATTCTTCCTTTCTCTGAAATGGTGTCTAGACGCCTTAACATTTTGGGTTTTCTCCTCTATATAATTTTTAGTTTGTCCATTTCTTTTTGAGGTATGGAAGCCACAACTAGGTATACTGTTTCCAGATGTATTGCCTGACTAGTACAAAGTACAGTGGGATCCTTGCTTCCTTTGATTTGGATATCATATTAAATCAGTCTGAGATTACATGAGCTTCTCCTACCACTGCTCCTCACCCCCAGCCATGTCACACTTATGTTTCCTCATTTTCATCAATATTGTTGACAAAAATGTTGAACAGGCCTCAGCCAAGGACCATCAATCAGTCCATCAACAGGCATTCAAGTGCCTCATGTTTGCTGTGAAGGTACAAAGTCTGAGACAAGGTTCAGCTATAGAGAACTTCAATGTTAAATGAAGCGCTCACTTAGCAAAATGGCTTAATTTGTCTGACACAGGTAAAACATGCCCTCTTTGTACTCTTTGGCTAAAGGAAGGAAACCAAGCTGAGGGGCTTGGGCTTGGTCCTAAAACTAGAGAAAATAATGAGAAGAAATGCAGAAAAGTTCCAGGGAAATAAGGAGATCTGGTCAACAGCTGACTTTGTGAAAATAGCAGTTGTCCGAGTCAGGCAATCACAAGAAGGTGGTGAATATGACTCTTGTCACTTGGTAAATGCCACATTCTTGTAAGGACTTTTTTAATAGAGAAAAACCATTTCTCTATCTCTTTCTTCCTCTAAAGTAGTCTCCTGTACCTGTATTTGTTCCCTCAGGCCCATCTGCTAAACATCCCAAGCTGGAATTGGAAAGAAGGAGATGACGCAATCTGCCTTGCTGAGCTGAAGCTAGGATTCATAGCCCAGAGCTGCCTGGCTCAAGGCCTCTCCACGATGCTCGCCAATCTCTTCTCCATGAGGTCATTCATAAAGGTAATGTCTTGTCTTATTAGTGAGCATTAGTTCACGATTCAATTTGTCGTGGGGTTGAGTACAGAGCATAGCTTAAACTCAAAACAGATAGACACACATTACCCACTTTGGTTGGAGAGGAATTCTTGCTCAAAGATTTGGGCACAAGGCCAGCTTCTTTCAAAATTATGTTTTTATTTTTATTTGGCACATCCACGGCCATTAAATGATTGTTCAAAGCACAATCCTCTCTCTCTCTCTTTTTTTTAGATAAACCACATGTTTATCTATCAACAAAGCCCCTGCTGTTAAAACAAAAATATGATTTATATACATTCCATATGGCACCAAAGTGCCTAAAGAAAAGAATTATCATTTTGGTCTTTTACATCAAGTGGCTGGTGGACCTCTCACTGTGAGAATAAATATAGACCATGTGTTTGTGCCAAGGCCCAAACTCCAACAACATAATTCATTTATTTATTTCTCCACAATCAAGGGGGCCAGCTGAGCTTACATGTCATGGTTGTTTGAGTGGAGAGTGAGGAGATGTGCAGCCTTCTTGGCAACACTGCTCTTTCAAAGTTTGAAATTCAATCTGTCCCAGCCACTGCTCATCACCTCCCTGTTCATCCCAGGGGTCTGGCTAGAAAGCCACTTCAACCACCCCCTCCTCAATCCCCCTACCCTTGTCCCTTCCTAACAGGGATGATGAAAGAAATGACCAGCTATACCCACAAGAGGGAGAATATGAGTGAGAGCTCATAGGACCACTGACACTGGAGGAGGTCTCCCTTGAAACTGAGACCATTAAGAGAGAACATGGCTTCTTGGGCTCTGGGGAACTGAGTCTAGACAGTCATATTGGTTAAACATTTCCCCCCCCAAAATAACTAATTACCTTGGGTCCTCCCGTCTTGGAATTTGAGTTGATCCCAACTGAGTAGTTGTAATAGTGTAAATAGAGCTCTTTAAGGCTTACACTGTGCTTTTCTTACAAATATCTTGTGTGGTGGGCCAGTCCATAAAGACAATTTGGAGACTGAAAAGAACCATTTATAAAATGGTCAGACTGCCTATTACCATTTGAGGAAATAGACTTTTATTAAAGAACATTTTCACTCATACAAGAAAAATCAAAAGGGCTAACTTGAGACCCCCAGGGATGAGGGGACATAAAAGATAGTACTAGAGAGGTTACTAGAAATTTGCTTCTGATAGCCTTTCCAGAAGATGAAAGGAAGGTCAACAAAGGCCCTGGCAGAGGCCAGACTTATACATGGCCCACATGGATTCTACTAAATTCTTGAGTAGATGAGTGGAACACCTAAGTCCGTTGTCACCATCAGGGCAGCTTGTCTTGTCAAATGCCATGTGTTTTATAGGGAGTAGAGGAAGATTTCTTTTGAAATATACATTTTTTTTCTCCATCCCTAATGCCACAAGCAGGGAGGCATCTGGAATTGCTAAATAATATCCCAACTTTATAGACATGGGGCATAGAAGACTCCAGTAAAGAGTAGAAAAGCTAGGATAAGGAAGTGTTAGACAAGAAGAAAAAATATTTCTACCTTAGAGTAAAGAGAGAAGATTTAAATTTTTTTTATTGGCTCTTGTTTTTGTCACAATTATGCAAACAGTTTTATCTCCATTTTGTAGATAAAGAAACTGAGACTGAGAGGCTGTGTGTCTGATCACATGTTGAGCTAAAATCATAATGAGAATTTAGACTCAACTTTTTTCTTACTTTGAGTCCAGTGACCTTTGCTCTGGCCCCTGGTTCAGATATTTATGGTCTGGGCTAAAGTTTGAACTGGACTACTTTACCCATTGTCAAAATAAATAGAAATTTGTGGGATAACAAAAGACCCTCTTGTGAAGACAAAAATTACTGCTTTCAAAAGTGTGAGACTTGGAATCCTTTGGTGCTAATAGGTTTTGCTGCTAACCAATAAAATAAATAACTTATTTTTATTGAGGAGATATTGCTGGGGTCAGAACTGGAAGACATTGTGAGCAGAAAATTATGGATTTATCATAATCTAATCTGAGTGATGGTCTTCTGTATATTTCTTTCCTTCTCTCTTCTATGTTATAAGCTTACTGAAGACAGGAAATGTGTGTTAGTTTTGTTTTAGTATCTCTAATGCCTTATACAGTAAGTGATTAATAAATGCTCCCTGAAGTATCCAGACATCAGGGCAGGACACAATATATGTTTCACAGGACCACCCTGTGAATTTCATTTCTTAAATTCCTTAAGCTGAGTAACATTGAGTCAATGAAATATATTCTTTCATCTAGAAGAACCATTAATGTTATGGTTAGAAAGATGAGAGATGAACAGGACTGTCCTCCCTTAAAATCTTTGCTAAACCAATTAATCGTATAACTGCAACTGATTTAAGAAGGCAGTTTCCAAGCCCCTGTAAACACTTTAGCAGCATAGTAATTGACACACTATCACTAATCAACTTCAGCATTATGCTAGATGTGTAAGAACCTCTACCCTTTGTTAGACTAGATCTAGGAATGCTCATGAAATTAACTGATGGGATTTTTTGAAGCAAATTTTATAATTCAAACTGGCCTTGTCCTCAAGTTTTTTTTTTTTTTATTGGTTAGGTTTGACCACAGGAGACTGAGATATTAAATAAAAAACATCCAGACTAAGAAGGATTAATAAAACTAATATGGCAGCAAACTGTGCATACAAATAAGATTGAAAAGACTAGTGTAGCTAGGAGTTTCTCAATGTTTCTGCCCTCAGGGAGCTCATAGTTGAGTAAGAGAGATAATGTACAAACAACTATGTACAAATAGGCTACAGATAGTATAAATTATTCAACAGAGGCAGGCACTAGAATTAAGGGAGACTGGGAAAGGCTTCCTATAGAAGGTGGGATTTTATCTGGTGCCTGAAGTAAGCCGGGAAGCCACAGGTAGAGATGAGGAGAGAGAGCATTTCAGGCAGAAAATAATATCTAAGAAAGGGAATAGGGTGAAAAGAGTTTCAAAAGATAGGTTGTGGTCAGACTGTGGAAGATCTTTATGTGAAGTCGTTTCTCCTTTTATTGATTCAAAACTTGACATGAGCTTTAAGACATGTCCCCATATTCCAATATTCCATATTGGTGGGATTTGGTGAGGAAGTCAATTTATCCGTATCATTTAATTTATGAAAGAATAACGTATCAGACATCCACCAGTCTTCAGTCAGAGCAGCCATTTGTAATGACAAGTTAAACATTTTGGCCAATAGTTCCTCAATTTCACCCTTGAGTTGTTTCAAAACTCTCTAGTGCCTCAGTCCTAGTATATTCTGTACAACTAGTATATCAGTTAGGCTTAGAACATCCTATCTGCTTACAGTGATCTGATCTGGAATGGGCAACTGTTGGTTGCCACAATGGTAGGATTTCCCTAATATTTTGCTCATCAAGAACAAGGCATATGGTTCATTCAGTCCATCTGCTTCATCATTGTTGCTGATCACACTGATTCCCACCAATTCTCTAGCTGAATCTCTCCCTTTGGTATCTTTAAAGAACTTTTATTCTTGTATTAAAGTCAAAAAGCTGCTTTAAACTACTTTTGCAGTTTCTTTTTGAATTGCTTAATTTCTGGTTTGCATCTAATCTGCCATATTTAAATCTTCTCTTTTTTTATTTGAAATAAAGGTCCATTCTTTGATGAATACATCTATGATTTTGCCAGTTATTTATACTATTTTCTCCTATTTGCTGATAAAAATTGTGTTTGTGTATGTATATATATGTACATACATATGTGGTATATGCATATTATCTTTGGTATCTATTTACCAACAGCTTCTATTAAGACTTAAATAGTCCCCAGACAAAACAATGTTAAGTTCTCTTTTCAGTACCTTACCTACCCCATACTAATGATTATGCAGTCAGGGTTTATTTTTGAAGGTAATAAGTATGTGATCTATATCTCTGGTTTTCTCTTTCCCATCAGGATTTTGTGTTAATTATATTGAGATCACCGTTGTCACCCGCAATTATTTCCTACATCAGTTCCTTTTCCTGAGAGAATTCTAAAGAAATCAGAGACATAGGTATTCAGACTTAGTTTTGGCTGAGATGGACTCATTGGATGGGCAAATGATTTCCTTTTTAATCCTGCTACTATATTTTGAAAAGATCCAGGAAGGAATCATTTTGGCCTACCTAATTTCTGGTTTGCACCTAAACTGCTGTATTTGTGGTTAGACTATATGAGAAGTGCTATGTTCAATTCTGGGCATCACATTTAAAGAATTACTTTGACAAGCTAGAGGGCATCCAAGGAAAGATGAGCAAAATTTTGCGGTAACTCAAAGACATGTCATACAATATAAATCAAAGAAACTAGGGATATTAACCTGGATTAGAAAAGATGATGTATGGAAGGGGAGAACACGAAGGAAGGGGGTAGGCAGTACAAGGGCAGAATAGCTGTTTTCAAGCACTTGGAATGCTGTCTTGAGAAAGGGATTATATTTGTTTTGTTTGGTTCTAAATAACCTAATTAAGTTTGCCAGACATCAGGATATGAGTTCAGATGCAAACTCTGCCACTAGATAATTATTTGACTTTGGGTAAATCATTTATTCTCTGGGCCTCATTTCTTCATCTATAAAACAAGGGACCCCAACCCCCAGACCCATTCAATGTTCTCCAAGGCCCCTTCCAGCACTAGAGTTATGATCATATGAACCAGGAGCAACGGGTAAAAACTAGAGAAAGGCAGATTTATATTCCATAAATTATAAGGAAAAAATTTCTCAACAATTAGAGCTATTCCTAAGGAGCATGAATTGTCTCACAAGGTGGTGGTGTCCCTTTCACTAGATGGACATCTTCAAGCAAAGGTTGAAAGACCACTTGTTCAAGAAATTCTTGGTCAGGCATGAGTTGGGCTAGATGGTCTCTGAAGTTGTTTGTTACCCTGGGATTTGGGGATTCTTTGATACATGTAGGGATTATGCATGGTGCCTAGGATCAAAATGCCTGTAAAATTAAGATTAAAAGTAACTAGTGGGCTTAGGAGCCAGGAATATGGATGAAGGACCTTCTGAGTGAAATCAGCCACACATTTCCATATTCCAGGGAATAGCCCTACTATGTCATTTCCTCGTTGCCCAAATCTCTACTTGACCTTTTTTCTTATATCCTCGCATGTAATACCCCAAATAGTATGAGAACAGCTTGAGAAACAAAGAGCCTAAATGACTAAAACAAGGCAGGGGTGTTTTCTTACTAACAATGTGACAAAACCAACATATGGATGTGTACATTTGAATTCTCCTTCAATAATTTACAGAATTTTGGTCTTAATGTTGATGCTTTAGAGGTCAAAGATTGCTTCTTTGGGGCATGTTCTCTAATACAGAGGGCAGATATGAGCAAAATTGGAAAATTACTGGAAGAAAGAGGGTTGATTCTCACTCCTATTCTTGATGCTTATAAACAAATAAAATGGTTTGGATTAGTGTAGAAAACCAAAATTCAGAGCTTGGTGATCCTTGAGCATGCATATATGGCAGCCAGTTTGACTTGATTAGAAACTATTTTCTTTTCTCCCAGAGAATCTGGTTAATATTCTAATGAAACCCACTCAGGAATAGCAGTGAATTTGCTAAAACCCAACCTTCCATTTAGATAAACATAATCCTGAGACCTTTCCTTCTGTCCTGTTAAACCTTAGAAGGTCTAAAATAGGATGTCCCTTTTTCCCCTGTCAACAAAGAACTCATCTATCTGCCATGACAATGTCAGTATTTCAAGCAGTGGGAAAAGGCAATCATAAAATGGGAATAGGAATTCCTTTCCCCCATAGCTCTCATAATTCCTAGAACATCGAATTAAGGAGTTCTCAGACCTTTCCAAATTCTCCAAGCAAACATTATTAGCTAGGAGAAGTCCATACAGAATGTGAGAAGATTGCCAGAAAATGTTAATGGAACTTCTGTGTAAAAGAAAAACAAGTGAAAACTTTCTTCCATCTCTTCCCACCCCTCCTCTCTCTCTCTCCCCACCCATACACCTCTCTCCTTAACATGATTAGAAAGTCGTTTAATGTGTCTGAAATGTTTGGTCCATCAAAGACAAATGTACATGATTGATGGTGACATGGAACACATTTAACTCATTATACCTTACTTTGCAGTAAAATGATTTGTGTAAACTGTCTGCCTAGCATTAAAGGTAAAACAAACTTCGAAACCCCAAAACGTTATATTTTCATCTAATATTTTCCTTTTGGTTTTATAGCTATAATCACATATGGATTCTTTTATTTTACTCTTGGCACCAGACTGAAGAAGAAAAAGATGGCCCTGCAGGAAAGTTGCATAACTTATACCAGAACCCAGTGCCCACTGGGGACAGAGAAACAAAAACTGCATGTCTTAATAACATCCAAAAATCCCATGGAGAAAAAAAAATGTGTCCCTTTGCCCATACCATTTGTGGAGCAAAGGGAAGGCTGTCTTTTTGAGAGAGCATCTGGTCCAAAATCAAAATGATACCTTTTAGAGATCACCGTTCTTTGAAGAGGCAATGTGGTCCACTGGGGAAAGGGCTGAATTTGGGTTCATCAATGACATAGGCTTGATGCCGACTCATTTTCTGACCATGGGATAGTCACTTAACTTTTCTGAGACTCAGTTTCCTTATCTATAAACTGGGGATAAGGATATCAGTAGTATATAGCATTCAGGATTGCTCCAAGAATTAAAATAGATTATATGCGTACAATGATCATTTGGGAGTCCAAGGGCCTGGATTCCAATTCTGCCTGTGCCATTTTGGTGCATTTATGATTTGATCTTTCCTAGACTGTAAAATAAGGGGATTAGATGAGATGACCTTTAAAACCCCTACTCTAGAGCGATGATTATTTGAAAGATTTGAGGTGCTAGAGAAAGCTGCTGGGGTAGTTATGTGGTGCAGTGGATTGAGTGCCAGGTCTAGAATCAGGAAAGACTCCTCTGCCTGAATTCAGATCTGCTCTCAGACACTTGTTAGCTGTGGGACCCTGGGCAAACCATTTAATGCTGTTTGCTTCAGTTTTCTCATCTATAAAATGAGCTGGAGAAGGAAATGGCAAAACGCTCCAGTATCTTTGCCAAGAAAGTCCCAAAATGGGGTCACAAAGAGTTGGAAATGAGTAAAAAATGTCTTTAGCAACAACAAAGAAAGTAGTATAAGTGTAGAAGAGAGATAATCCTGGATTTGGAGTCAAATGACCTGAGTTCAAATATCACCTCTCAAATTTATGACCTGCACGACTCTCAGCAACTCACTTTCCCTCACAGACCCTCAACTTCCTCCTTTCTGTGATAAGCCGGTGGAACTAAATGATTCCTGCCTAAGAGGTCTTTTAGGTTTTAGGTTCAGATCTGTGGTCTGAATAACCATTTCAACTACAGTAAACCTTCCAAAATACACTTGTTACATCTGGTGGTCGTCATGAATCCAAACAACACCAAAGACACACACACACACACACACACACACACACACACACACACACACACACTACAAACCAAACACACTCCACATTCCTTTAAGAGGAGTAAGAACAAGGCAAAATGTGCTAGATTTTGAATCAGAGCATCTCAGTTCGGATCTCGCCATTACCATTTCCTGACAAAATGACCTTAGCGCATTCATTTAATATCTCTGGTTTTCAGCTTTTCTCATCTGTAAAAGGAAAGGTTTAGATTTATGTCCAGCACTTATCTGACTCTGTAAGGTTTACAAATCATGGTCCCATTTTACAGATAAGGAAACTGTGGCACTGGAAGGTTAAAGGCCTTTGCCATGGTTGCATAGCTCTAATGAGTGTCTAAGACAGAATTTGACTCTGGTCTTTCCAATTCTGAGTCTATCATTCTGTGCCATCAGTTCTAGATTTATGATACTGAGTTTTTACTTAAGGATTTCAAAATGCTGTGGAAAGCAGAAGAAATGAAGTCCCAGAGTTCCATTTTGAATTCAGTATGCTTTAATGTGGGAGGGAAGAAGGTAAGGAGAAGAGGGAAATGGACAGACAGAGACTGAGACAGACAGAGAGAAAGCCAGATGGAGAGGGAAAGAGACAGAGAAAGAGAGGGGAGAGAGAGACAGAGAGAAAAAGAGAGACAGAGAGAAAGAGACAGAGAGAAAAAGAGACAGAGGTGAGAGAGAGAGAGAGAGAGAGAGAGAGAGAGAGAGAGAGGGAGGGAGGGAGGAAGGGAGGAAGGGAGGGAGAGAGAGAGAGAGAAAAAGAGAGGAGAGAGAGAGAGAAAAAGAGACACAGAGAGAAAGAGACAGAGAGGGGAGAGAGAAAAAGAGACAGAGGTGAGAGAGAGAGAGAGAGAAAGAGAGAGAGAGAGAGAGAGAGAGAGAGAGAGAGTAGACTGTGACTGAAAATATAGTATTCTGAGACCTCCCTACCTGATCCTTTTAGCTAGCAACATCTTTTTCCTATTGTGCTATTTGACCAAGGTAATTTAAACACTGAAAATGAAGTGCAATGTAATTCCTTTATTGGTCAATATAGAAACTCAGGTGGTTTATTTTTAAACTCTCAAAAGTTCCATCTTTTTTAAATCTTTTGCCTTATGCCCTCTCTTTTTCTCTCCTTCTACCTGCCCCCTCTTCCTCTCTTCTTTCCTTTCACTTTATATGCAAACTCAATAAAATAAAGTTCTTCCTCCCTACACTCCACCATAACTCCTTCCAGGCCAAAAGATACACAGCCAAAAGTGGAGAACCAACTTATTGTCAAATTTGATCTCTACACAGAAAAAATAAGATTGATATATTTATTGCATGTTACCATTTTCTAGGAGAGGAAATTGAAACCCATGTGTATATGGCTCTCCCCATCCCTTCTATCCATACCTTATCTGTATGAATGAAGTTTGGTCTCCTGAGTTGTCTCTCTGTCTAGACCATGCCTTGCAGCATGGAATTCAGAAGTGAATCTAGCTCCGCCAAGGAATGGGGGAGGGAGATGATGAATGATTTGCTGAAGGGGATATAAGAAAGCTAATAAGCTTGGGCCCAACCATCTGAGGGAAAAGATGAGCAGACTGGAGAGCACTGGAGTGGAGCAGCATAGAATGAAGACAGCAGTAAACAGGGAGTTAGGTCCAGAGGGGATAAAGCTCTTGTAATAAAAAGAAAAGAAAAGAAAAGAAAAGAATAATCATCTAGGGAAAAGAAAAGAGATGCTAACCAGAGCCCTAGAGGGATGCTCCTGATTTCAACCAAGGGAATCCTTAAAATGATGGCATTAACTAGAGACTGAAATCTCGGAGAAGAGGAGTCTTGACAATGGGAGGCTGTTGGGAAATCTAGGTGTTTTCTCCTCTCAGTTGATTTTCTTTGGTAGGCCAGTTCTGATACTGCATGTATGTGGTCCCATTCAACCCAGGTACGGTTGAAATATCTTCTGTATCTTCACAGGAGTCTTGCAGTATAAAGGCCCTGCAGTGCTGTTGGGGTAAAGGATATTAAAAATAAAATGTTGTCATAAGATACCTTTCTGCTAAGATGGAGTTCAGGATGCATAAGCCTTAAATGGAATTGCCTTAAATAAACTAGCTAAAACAAACTACGTTATAGTGAGGACTCTACTGTCTTACTGATTGAACAAAGGGCAGGTGGTAAGGATTTTCCATCAACCAGACTCCTCCTTACTGTTTTTTACTCTTACTTGTTCCGTGATAATATTTTAAGGAGCTAGTTAGTGAATTTTTACAAAAATTAGTACTTTGCTAAAAGGAATTGAGATCCATCTGGCTATTAGACAGCCATCTTTAAAGATGGCACATAATTAAAGTTTTTAAGCAGGAACATCTTTTGTAACTTTGAAAAAATTTCTATGCAATTTAGTTCATGCCTTGAGGACTCAGAGAAAGGTGATTACACAGATATGGGTTTGCAGGTCACAGGAACATAAATATCTTTTCACCAAGAGTCAACATAGATTAGAGGAAAATGTGCTGAATTTGGATCAAGGAAGATGTGAATTTAAATCCCAACTTTTACACTTACCAGTTAGGTGACCCTGGACTAATCCCTTCAACACTGTCTGTCTCAGTTTCCTTCTGTGTAAAATAGGGACTACCTGAGTTTTTCTGAGGTTAAAATGAGCTATTTGTACAGTACTTCGCAAATTTCAAAGCATTACGTGAATGCTAGTTTTTATTATGATTGCTGACGATAATACCTGATATTAATAGGGTACTTTAAGGTTTACAAAGGGCTGTACTGACACAATCTTATTTACTTCTTTCAATAACCATCTGAGGTAGATGCGGCACATATTATTCTCCCCATTTTAGAGATGGGAAAGCTGAGACTCAGCTTATTACCAACATCAAATTGGGCTCTTTAGTATGAAGGTACTGCTGACTGTGTGAGGAGGTTATTTGAGCATGTGTGGGGAGTAGCCAAGAGGAAAGGAAAGGGAAATATTAATAGTTATCTTTGTGAAATGAGCATCATTCTTTCCCCTTTATCTCCCCATTTATCAGTGGTCTGTGGTCCTCCATCAAGCCTTAGTTCCATCTAATGAGAGCTGACTTGTCTCTCTGGGCATCCCTATCTGGGGATGCAATATCTCTATGGTGTCAGCCTGACTACAATGTCTCTGTTTATACCTAATCATGGATATTTATGGTATTGATTCTTAGGACAATGAATTCAGTCAGCTTCCCTTTCTTTCCTTGAGGTATAAAATATTGCTTGTCATTTCTTTAGAACATTAAAAAAAGCAACCTAGATTTGATACTGGCAAAACTATTTCCATCAGTGATTGAATGTCTCCTTTTCTCAGACCTTAAATAGAAAAATCAGAAAAGAATAAGTAAAAGAGAATTGGTTCATTCAGTCCCCAAAATACATGATTGGAATTCAACTTTGGGAACAAAGACTACTGGAAAAGAGACAGAGTCAGAAGATGTCAAAATTAGAAGGGATTTTAGAGCTCTTTTGAGCCCAACATCTTCATGTATAGACAGGGAGCTTGTCTTAGGAGAACCCTTCTGGGGACCTGGATCATAATTCAAGGTCTCTATATTAAGTCTTATCAATCCCTCATTTGATGAAATAGTACTAAGGAGAAAATGTATGTATGTCGATGCTTTATTCTTATTAATGATGTTGCTTGTAATATAAGCCTAGAAGTGGAATCTCTGGGATGGAGATTTTTTAGTCACTGTATTTGCATGATACCAAATTGCTTTCCAGGATTTTCCTATTGACTTACAACTCCACCAGTAATGTATTAGTGTTCCTCTCTTCCCCCAAGTCCATTAGCTATTCTCATCTTTTGTCATCCTTGCTGATTTGATAAGTGTAAGGTGAAACTCCACAGTTTTGGTGATTTAGAGCATTCTTTCACATGGTTACTTGTTAATGATCTACATATCTTCTTTTGAGAACTGTTTGCTCCTATGACCATGCAAACAAGTATTTTCTAAGTGCCTACCATGTTTCAGGGCTTTCATGAGCACTGAGAGTTCAAAGATAAAAGAACAATAATTCCTGTCTTCCAAGAGCTTACATGTCCATATATAAAGATACACAAAATAAAACAAGGATAATTGGTTTGGGGAAGAGTTAGAAAGCTAGAAACATTTCTTTAGGTCTTTTATATTTCAGAGATAACCATGCAGAACACAGCCTATCCATCTACTCTCTCTTATTCTTGATGACTGGCCCAGCTCTTTCTTCAGTCACATAGCATATGTGCCTGGATGATGTCTTATATGGAACGTTTGGCATACTTCATATTAGTCATTTATCACAGCAAGCTCACATCAGCCCTTAATCCTTTCTTTGCCCTTTCTGTGACTTATAGCTTTGATTCTTTGGAGACTGTGGCATTTCACCTCCTTTAAGATTAAGCTCAAATATTGTCTCCTTCCATTTTTTCCCAGTCCTTCCATCTACTAGAGTCATCCCCATAAGGCTACCTTCCTCCTTCTCTCTATTTACTCTGTGAGTATGTGTTGTATGTATAAGTATATATCATAGTTCTGATTTTTATCAAGTATTCCAGAGTTTTAGCGCAGTTTTAAAATTTGATAGCTTAGACATAAAGTTTTTATAGTTTTCCCCAGTACTTTTCCAAGTTCTAGATGCATAGTTTAAAAGAATGTTTGTTGGTTGATTGTAGCCGTGTATCCATGGGAAGGATATTGATGTGTAGATAACGTAGCATTTTTACTGCTATTGTCATCATCATCATCAATGAACTGAGACAAGCATGAAATCTTTAGAAAGACACAGTTGCTTAGTTGTTTTACAGTTGTGCCTGATTCTTCATGACCCCATTTGGGGATTTTTTGGCAAAGATACGGGACTGGTTTGCCATTTCTTTCTGCAGCTCATTTTGCAGATGAGGAAACTGAGGCAAACAAGAATGAAGAACTTGCCCAGGCCCAGATTTGAACTCATGAAGAAGAGTCTTCCTGACTCCAGGTCAAGCACTCAATGCACTATGGCACCCCCTAGCTGTCCTGTTGAGAAGTGGCACACCACTTCCCAAAAAGTGACCTCTCCTACTGAATAGTGATGGACAATTAGTGGCCTATCTCTCCAGCTGTGTATCATGTTCTGGATGATGTACATTTTTCATCTATTTTTTTTTACCTATGTATATTTCCAGACTAATTTCTTTTGAGTTACTATAGATCTCACTGAGGAACTCCTGTACCATTGTAGGGCTTAGTACAGTTAACATCTTCAAAGAGTGGCATCTATACCAACTTCTTCTTCCTTTGCATAGCATGTACTCCATGACAGTAGTATCAAATTCAAAAAGAAATGGGTCCACTAAACGGTACATATGCATATTGACTTAGAAAGCCACATATCAATATTGTCTATATTATTTTTATTTTGTTCAACATTTCCAAATTACTTTTTCTTCCGTTATTACTCAGAGGTCTTCAGGAAACCACCAGGCCCCATGTTTGACACCTCTGTTCCATGACATTGGCCAATACCTTTGAAAAGCACATTTTCCCAATTTCTATCTCCCAACTGATAGAAAAAGAAAGTACTATCCCTGACTCTCTAAGAGCTTAGAGGGTAGCCAATCTATGTGAACTGTTTAACCATTTCTAACCCAAGTATCTTTTTGATAAGTCCTAACTATGTTTATAAAATCACAGAAAGGAATATCTAAAGTAATTTCCAATGCCTTCTGGAAAATAATTTCTAGCTAGCAAGAATCCATACAGATAGTAACAGAACCCAATGATGCCCTGGTCTCGGCCCCAGCCTTTCCTACCTGACTCACAAATAACACATTTGGCTTCCCAGACACCCCAGTATCTAAAACTGAGAGGATTTACACTCACACCTAGAATAGCTGTTTCCAGCCAACAAACAAAAGTTTACAACAGAAACCTGTGCTCTGAAATGAAATCTGGTCTCTTTGACTTGGCTTTATTAGCCCATTATAGTACAGAGAGAGGAGACATAAGTATCCAAAATCTGCTGTCACTGATACAGAACTGGGTTGGCAAGAGTTTCCTTCCTTAGCACTTAATACTGTCCCCATAATAGGACTGGAATTCAGTGCAATTTGCTGTTAGCTTTTAGAAATTAAACTGAGTCTACTTCTTTCTCTATCTCTGTATCTACACAGTCCAATTTAGAGAAGAGATTTGGTTATCATTGAGTTCATTAGATCCTTCCTAAAACATCTTTCTGATCTTGTCACTCTGTTCCTTAGAAACCTTGGGAATCACATTCCCTACAGAATAAAGCCCAGTCTCTTCAATGTCATTGCAGGCATTTAAGCTCTGCCCTTAATCTCTCTTTTTCATGTTTATCTCTCACTCCTCCCCTTCAGTTACTCAATTCTCCAACTAAGCAGGGCTAATCATTGTCCTCTAAATGAGGTCCTTGCTTCCTTGCCTCTATTTCATCCTTTCTCTTAGTCTGGAATTTGCTTCCCCACCTATCTCCACCTGTTAAAATTCTGTCCAGCTTTCAAGAGTCCTATCAAAGGCCACCTTCTCCATGAAGTCTTCCATGTTCCTAACTATGGTTATTTCTTTCTTCTCTATTATCCTAATACACATTACTTTTATTACTTCATCATTTTTTATAACATTCTACCTAGTATTTCAATCTATGATGTACCTGTCTTATCTCCTCTACTTGAGTTTGAACTCTTTCAGGGCATACACCATGTCTTCTATGTCTCTCCAAACTTGGCTCATAATGGTACTTACTAATGTTGACAGGGAATTAAAGTACTACGAGGTCTATATCCTAAAGAGATGAGAGAAAAAGGAAAAAAGATGTACATATACAAAAATATTTATAACAACACTTTTCGTGGTAACAAAGAATTGAATATTGAAAGGATGCCTATAAATGGAGGACTAGCTTAGCAAGTTGTGGCATATGAGGATGATGCCCCTCTGTTGTGCTATAAGAAATGATGAGGGGGGGTGGGTTCAGAAAAACCTGAGAAGACATATGAATTGATGCAAGATGAAGAAAGCAGAATATTATATACAGTAACAGGAAAGTTGTAACAGTTATCAACTATGAAAAGACTTGGTTATTCTGCTCAATACAAAGAACCAGGATAATTCCAAAGGATTCATGATGAAAAATGCTATCCGCCTGCAGAGAACTGATAAACACTGAGTGCAAATTGAAGCATAATATAATTCACTCTATTTTTCTTGCCTTTTTTTTTTGCAACATGGCTAATATGAAAATATATTTCACGTGATTTCATATATATAATTGATACCAAATTGCTTGTCTTCTCAGTGGGTAAGAGAAGAACTAGCATGGGGAGAGAAAATTGGAACTCAAAAAAAATTTAAATGAATATTAAAAACAAATGATAATTTTTTAAAAAATAAAGTAAATCAAGATAAAAAATAGAAAACTTGTTTATCTGGGAGTTCCCTCCCCAAAAATCTACTTTATCTAAATCATACATTAAACATTTCCTTATTTTTTTGTTTTTTAAATCATGTTAATTTCCAAATATATCCTTTTTATTCCCAGCAATTCCTTGTTACAAAGAATGCTAATAAGCTAACTTTGTATGGGACTTTAAAGTTTGCAAAGCACTCTGTGTATCTGTGTATGTATCTATGTATCTATGTATCTATGTATCTATCTATCTAATCTAACCTAATTCGATTCTAATAATCTTATTATGTAGGTGATATTATTGTCACTTTATGCGCGTGAAATGGGGCCGACAGATTAAGTTACTTACCTAGGACTACATAGCAAGCACACATCTAAAGACGGAACTTCAATCCTGGTCTCTTGATCCCAAGTTCGGTATTTTATTCATTATAACAACTACTTGTCCCATAAGAAAATAATGAGAGAAAAAAAAGCAGTTTAGCAAAACTAATTAAAATATCAACTGAGTCAAAGAAGAAAAGAAGCTATGTTTTCGTCTCTTTTCTTTGAGGCTACGTTAGATAATAGAATCTTAGGGTATACAGTTTCTATATTTTCTGTTGACATTGTTGTAGTTATTGTGTATAATGTTTTTCTGGTTCTGTTTACTTCACTTTTCTTCAGTGCATAGAAATCTTCCCCCACTTCTCTATAGTATTCATATTCATTATAATTTATAGTTCAGTTATATTTCATCATATTTATCATAGTCCTTTTTCTCTACTCAAACATTCAGAATTCAGTCTTATTATCCATGGAGATCTATTGATCTTGGAATGAGATGGAAAGAGATCTCATATTTTCTTTCTAAATTCTGTCCCAATGGTCAGCAATTCTTCACTGGAAAGTTCTTTCATCTGTCTATTCCCTGGGAAATCTGGCCACATTAGCTCCAAAATCATAAATTTAGACCTAAAAGATCATTTCAGATTACATGAATCTAGAGCTGGAGCACACTCAAGAGACCATCTAGTTCAAGTGCCTCGTTTTAAAAATAAAGAAACTGAGGGCCACAAAGGTTAATTGACTTGGCAGATGTCACGGAGGTGAAGTTCATGGCAGAGTTGGGGGCTTGAACACAGGTCCTCAGATTCCAAATTCTCTGTCATCTCCAGTATACTCTAGTACCATTTTATTAGACCTTTTTTGCTTCTAAATGAATGGATGGCCCAGTAGGTAACCTCCTTCTATGACTGGTCATATAGGGCTGAAAGGTCATCATTAAATCATTCTTCATCCTTCTTTTTCTCTCGCATCCTCCTTGCAAGAAATCACCCCACAGTGAAGTTTAAGCAGTAGCTGATCCTTTGAGACTTCTAGAAAAGCTAACCTTAGGTCAACCACAATAAGGTATTTTCATAAATATACATAGCTCTTGAGAATTTTGCTTCTGAGGGGAGTTTATAACTGCTTTGCTGAATTATCTCTCTATTCCTACTGAAAAAGAAAAACAAAGCAAAATACTTTTGACTACCATCTTAATATTCAGGAGTAGTGGAAGGGCCAAGGGTCTATCTCTGCCAATTTTCTATTAAATCAATATTCCCCTTCACCTGGGATTCCAAGTGAAGGTAAAATGAATAGCACTGTCACCAAGTCCTCAAGACAATCAGGACAGAGAAGGATAGTAATAGAGTAGGAGAAAGATATGTGAATCTTACTTAAGTGAGACATGCAAGACTCTAGACTTCAGTTAAAAAGTTAGGGTTCTGCTTCTTTTGGGTTTGTTGTTTCAGATCCTACACCCAAAGTTACTAGGATTAATATTTATTTAGATAAAAACACACATTGCTAAATAGGTGAAGATGTCCCAATGATGGCCAATTTTCTTTGAAAGTATTAGCCACTTTTGGGGAAATTCTTAGAAATCTGAAAATGACTTTTCTATATACTTTCTTGATAAAAAGAAGACAGTTAGATTTTTTTCCTGATAAAGGAAAGGGACTAGAATTCCCAAAAGTTAAAAGACTCAAACTCCACGGAATTCCCTTTTATGTCATTAAGGCAAAATTGCAGTTGATCCTAAACAAAGGTTTTAACCAAGAGTTATCCAGGAGAACATTCTTTCTATGCAAACTTTTGGGCAGCTAGACGGTTCAATGGATGGCATTCTTGACCTGGAGTCAGAGAGACCTGACTTCAAATCTGGTCTCAGACACTTATTAGCTGTGTGACCCTGGGCAAGTCACTTAACCCCATTTGCCTCAGTTTTCTCATTTATAAACTGAGCTGCAGAAGGAGATGACACCAGTCCACTACCTTTGCCAAGAAAACTCCAAATGAGGTAATGAAGAGTTGGACATGACTGAAATGACTGACCAAAGTAACAACAAGGCAAACTGTACTTGTGCTTTCCAAGTGAAGAGCAAGAGAGAGTAGGAGAGAGGTCATCTGTACTTCTGTCTCTTCCTCTCATGAGTTGGAGCCAAAACTCTTTCCTTTATTTTCATAAATGGATCACTGCCAAAATCTTTAGCATTTCTCTTCCAGATGGCCCCATGCAATCTAGGTATCTTTCCAGTTGAGTCCTAGTTGAGATTTTTGTTTGTTTGTTGGAAGTCATCAACTATATGTTTCTACAGAGGCAAGAATGGATTTTTCTTTAGAAGTATTCTAGCTCATACTAGACCTTTCTTTAAAACAAATAAATAATACCTTGATAATTTTTGAGTGTATAGAATTTCTAGCTAAGACAGAAAATATAAGAGGGTTGTGGACTTTGTCTTTTGAAAAAGGAAATTATTTTGTTCCAGCTACGGTAATACTATTAAAGAAAATTATATATATGTGTGTGTGTGTGTGTGTGTGTGTGTGTGTGTATAGATGTATGTATGTGTGTATATATGTATGCATATGCATGTATATGTGTATGTATACACATGTATATGTATACACATACATATATGTGTGTATATATATGTGTATACATATACACAGATAACATATATCTATATATAATACATACTTATATGCTATTTATGGCTCAGAGCACTATCTTAAGTGTTATTGTTGAACCAATTTTCATTTTGTGACCCTATTTGGAATGGTTTACCACTTCCTTCTCCAGCTCATTTTACAGAAAAGGAAACTGAGAGAAACATGGTCACACAACTAGTAAGCATCTGAGGCCAGATTTAAACCCAGGAAGGTGAATCTTCCTGATTACAGGCCTGGGACTCTATCCACTGTACCACCTAGTTTAGTAAATATTGAGGGACTCGCAAAATTTATACAACACATAGTGCTAGTCATTATGGAGACTATAATCTAATAGGCAGCTAAGACACCTGCAGAGATAACTATAATCCATAATTTTATGTGATGATTGAACTACAAAACAAAGTGCTATGGACTTGAAGTCAGAGGACCCAGGTTGAAATCCCACCTCAGATACTGACCTATATGATCCTGAAGAAGTCACTCATCCTCTCTGTTCCTCAATTTCCTTATCTATGACTTTACTCAATCATTTCTTGATAACTTTTTCCCAACAGCCCTTCACTTTAGTTACCATTGCCCTCCTCCTATGCTGAGAAATAACAGGGTTGGGAAAAATACATATGTATGGTAGAGAATTGCCTGGATTCTAACCCCTCTGTGTGTGGTAAGGTCTGAAACACAATGTTAATCCTTTTCTGAATGCCTCATGATTTAACTATGGTGATTTTTTTTTTATTTTAGTGCTTAATGGAAGAAATCTCACTTGATAGTCTGCAGCCCACTGTCTGGAAATAACATATTTGGCCCAAATCCACAAGTGAAATTAATCTTTGAAATTGTTTATTTACTTGTTCATTGCTGAAGCAACCAGTTATCTGGCATTCCATCAATCCCTACTCCCTCTCTCACCCCCAAAATATTCTGTTTTAATTGACTTTGCATTGAAGTATTTGGAAAATCTGTGATCCTGAGACCCCATTAAAACTTTCTGGAAAATGCAATCTGAAAGCATTCCTGGTTATGGGATGCCATATTGTTACGAAGTCACAAAAGGAAAATGCTCTCCACAGGAAAGTCTAGACTCTAGACTGACAATGGATTTTCATCCAAGAAATAAATAATTTAATGGGTACTTTAATGGGTACTTCAGGAGGCAGTGGTATTTTCTGAAAAGGGGAAGGAAAATCCTTCCTCTCCAATTTAATGGCTATTCTTAGATGCCATCCTACTCCCCAATGAATTGTTACCTACTGGTAAAGTGCTCTCTTTATTGGAAGCACAGAATTTATCTTGGCCTCATATAATTTTAGAGTTTGGGACCAGTCATAGACCTCTAACTTAAGGCAAGAATCTTTTATATGATATCCTTAACAAATAAACATCTAGACCCTACATGAAAATTTCCTCGATGAAGGACTCAGTAACCTTGCAGAGCGTCCCTTTGTTATGAGGTTCCAATGAGATAATCCTTGTTCAGCCTCAGCACAATGCCTGGCACATAGTAGGTACCTAATAAATGCCTGTTCCTTTCTCCTTCTTCCTTCCCCACCCCATTCTACACATTCGTTATTGAGTCATTTTTCAGTCATGTCTTACTCTTTCTGATCCCATTGGGGTCTTCTTGGCAAAGATACCACAGTGGTTTGCCATTTCCTTCTTTAGTTCATTTTACAGATGAGAAAAAATGAGACAAGCAAGGCTAAGTGACTTGCTCAGGGTCACACAGCTAGTAAATGTCTGAGGCTAGATTTGAACTCAGGAAGATGAGTTTTCCTGACTCTAGTGCCTGTACTCTATCTACTGTGTCTCCCACCTGCCCATTCTACATACTATACTTCTTATTAACACAGTCTATGCTATTGACAACTCTCAGGATGGAACTGGACGTGGCCCTAATTCAGTCTCCTCATTTTGCCATAGCAAGGATTTAAACCTAGATCTTCTGAATGCAGTACAATTCTCTTTTCACTCCACCATGGTGATGGCAGTGTCCCTAGTTCTTCCTAGATTTTTCAATTCCATGAATAGATTTATAAATGGAATAGTAGTCTGAAAGAGTGAGGTCAGAAGATGTGAACAATCTCTTCCTTATTAATGAAATTGGGAATAATTAATATGTACTAAGGAAGAGGAGGAAGATGATGAAGAAACACAGCAGAAAATTTCTTGGAGTGTTAGAAACATTGTCAGAATTGAAGACTGGCATGTCAATTCTGCCACAAACTCATTAGATGACCTCGGGCACAAATCACTTCACTTGGATATCCTCAGTTTCTTCGTCTGTAAAATGTGGGGGTTGGGTTGGATGATTTTCTCAGGCCCATTTCAGTTTTATACTTTGAGTCTAAATTGTTTTATTCCCTAGTGCCTTCTTCCCCAACTTCTTCTAGTTGGTATGGATCATGACCTAGATTGATGTTATCATAGATTTAGAACTCTAAGCAACCCCAAAGGTCATCTAGTTCAATACTTTCATTTTATACATGAGGGAACTAAGGTCCAGAGATTCAATAACTTATCCCAAGTCACACAGAACATTTATTGAGTCTGTTATAATTGGGATTCTTTTGTGTGTGAGTTGTACTAGTTGGCCACTTGGGTTCCTTGGGTTTCTGTGATTGATAGAGATCTAGGGTGTTCTGAGTGCGGGTCCCACCCTCTTATTACTATGCCATAATGGCACCAGCTCCTCACCAAGAAATAAGATGAAAAATTTGATGAGAATCCTTTCTTTTCCCCTCACCCTCACTCCCAGTCATCCAACATGCTAGCCAGGGTTGAGGGTGAATTCCTCTATTCCTTTTGGTGAATGTCCACTCACTTATTAATATCTAGTCCATTGACATTGAATCTTAGACTGTTTATTTTTTTTTTAACTAAGAATTTTGCCCAGGCAGTGGTTGTGCTTATGATTGTATAGATAAATGTGGTAATATACATGTATGTGTATATAAATATTTTGAAATATATTTTATTATATGAATTTAAATATATAGACATATATGCTATATGCATGACTATATATGTACACAGATATATATGCAGGGTATACATACGTTTCCACATGTGTCTGTATTCATGTGTGTATATACACACATACACACATGTGTATAATACACACAGGTGTATACATATACATATATCATTTTATATATATCATTATTTTTCCTTTTCATATCATCATTAGAGAGCAGTTAAAATTTATCATATGGTCTAGTAGGTAGTATTCCATTAACTCTTAGCAAGCATGTGAATGTTTTAAAGCCAGTTATTCCTTAGAAAAATATTAATCCTGATTTAGGAAAGTGTGTTCATAGGATCTTTATTATATGTGTCACATGAAAATTTAAAATTTTGCTATCACCATTTGGAAAAGTCAGAGATGGACAAATGTCATTGAAGGCTCATCTTCTAGTCCTTCCTGTAGCCAGTTAGATAGGGATTTAAATGCAATTTTGTGGTTGCTCTGGACCCATATCCCAGCGTTGTTGTGAAGATCAAATGAGATAATATTTGCAAAGTACTTTGCAAGCCTAAAAGCTCTATCTAAATGCTAGCTGATATTGTCATCACAAATAAGGGATACAAAACGCTTTACAAATGTTCAAGAACGGTGTTATTTAAATGTCAGTATTCACATTGATCTTATTGTTACTGAAGTGGTCTGGACCATCCTTTCCTTAGTTCAAGAGTTCTTGACCTTTTTAAATATCATAGACTCCCTTTGGTTGTCTGGTGAAATCTATAAACACTTTTTCAAAATATTGATTTTAAATGCATAATGCATAAAATATATATGATTACAAAGGCAATAAATATAATAAAATCTCATTCTCAATTCTCTAAAAGTCCCAAGTTTATGGGCCCCCTGAAATCTACTGATAGATCCCCTCAGGGGTTCATGCACTCTAGGTCAAGAACTCCTTCCATTACTTGTACTCTAAGTCAATGATATTCTAGGCTGACCTCTTGCCACATAATTTAAATATGTCATGCCAGGTATTCCTGCTGAATGTGTATTTTTTTTTATAGAGTATAATAACTGCTGTAGAGAATCAGCATGGCTTTATAAAAAGAGGACTAGCCTCAGAGTCATGAAGACCAGTTGATTCAGTTCCCATCTCTGTCTCATATTGGAAATCTTTCTTTCTTTCTTTCTTTCTTTCTTTCTTTCTTTCTTTCTTTCCTTCCTTCCTTCCTTCCTTCCTTCCTTCCTTCCTTCCTTCCTTCTTTCTCTCTTTCTTTCATTTCTATGTATCTATCTGTATTTGTGTTTCTAGATATAGATATGCACTCATATATAAATATATGTTTATATGTATATATGTGTGTTTATATATGTGGACATATGTATATTTGCACATATGCTTGTGCTATAGCTATATGTGTATATATAGACACACATATGCACACATGTCTATTTCAGCAAGTGTGTCTACATATGTATATGTGTATGCATATGCATACATGTATGTACGACTATGTGTATATATGTATATAATATGTATGTGTGTAGAAAGACATGCATGCACGTGCATGTATATCCATGTGATCCTTGGTAAGTCATTTAATCTCTCAATGCTCTAAGTAACTCTCCAAGATTATATAGGTTGCAAAAACGTTTTTTGGGATTGATAGAGAGAGACCTTTGCCAGTAGCTCCCTATACCAATAAAGTCACAGTCAAGTAAAAAAAATACAGTTCAATAAAATGGCCCCTGGACGTTGCTCATGGCATTTCTCACATAGGACTTTGTAGGACATGAGTTGCACTCTCCTCTCTATATCCCTCATTCATGCAACAACCTTTTCCTTAGTGCCTACTGCATCATATCTTCTGTCCAGGTTGGCACCTAATAAGTCTTCTTACTATTTTTCAATTTCTCCTTCTTCACCCTCTCCTTTTCTCTGTGTTACTCAATCAGACATAGATCACTAGGGGAATTTCTGCCATGGTCAAACCAAATCCTTCTTGAGGAAAGGTTCTCTTCATAATATCTGTACCTTGACTTTTTCCATCCCTGCCTCAAGGAAATTTGAAAGGAAGTGTGAAGGCGTGTGTGTTTTCCAAAATAGCATTAAAGCTATCCATTCTTTTGAGTCAGAGGGGGCTAGATTACAGCCAGCCCCTTGTCCAAGGCTTGTCTTTCTTCCCTCCTGCCTGTTAGAAACCACAACTGTCTCTCCTGTAGTCACTGACGGTGTAACTTGCCAGGTTATGTTGCTCTCTCTCTCTGTACCAAGGTAATTGGCCTGTTGTTTCTGTTGTCACAGCATATTATTTTTTCCCCCAAGGAGCAGATGTTCTCCCTGTTCGTTATAATTACTGCTTTTTTCTGCTCCTGGGTGATACGAATACTTTTTGAAATGATGGTGATCCATCTTTAATATTGCTTTTTATTTACCCAATCAGCGATATAATACATATTTATGTGTGGAATGCCTTTATCTATCAGATCCTCTAAAAACATGTAAGGGAAACATAAATAATGGGCCCATCTATTATGGAATGTACAATCTGATTTCATAAAAACAAAGGTTTATGACAAGGGGTGGAAAAATCTCTGTAGTTATGTACGAGGGCTCAGGACACACACATACACATGCATGCACACTTTTAAAAATATATAAGTATGTGTTGTTTGTGTTATGTTTCCAGAAATGTTCTGAATATCTTTCCAGTTTGGCTTTCAACTACGTGGCACTTTATATGTAAGGGCAAAAGGTTAAAAATTTGGTAAAAAATTCAGAAATATTCATGTTATATCCCAGTCAAAGATAGCTGACACTTTTATAAAACATGAATTGTAACAATAGCAACAATTGCTATTATTGCATAATTATTATAAGAAGAAATTGTTTTAATTTTAATATTTTCTACAGTATTTCAATCATTTTTCAGGCATATCTGACTCTTTGCGACCCTATTTAGGGTTTTCTTGGCAAAGATATTAGAGTAGTTTGCCAGTTCCTTCTTCAGCTCATTTTATAGATGAGGAAACTGAGGCAAACAGGGTTAAGTGACTTGCCCAAGGTCACACAGCTAGTATCCAGATTTGAACTCTGGAAGATAATTCTTCCTGACTTCAGACCATACACTCTACCCACTGTGCCACCTAGCTGCCTTCAATTTGATAGTATAAAGTATAAGGCAAATGGAAGCAAACAGAATGGCCATGACAAATAGCTGGTCCATGTCTAGATTCATGTTTTTGGTGACTTGTCAATATGGAATTTGATCCTTTAAAAAAACCTAACCTTTGTGCTTTTCTCCCTCAGATTGAGGAAGACACATGGCAGAAATACTACTTGGAAGGAGTCTCCAATGAAATGTATACAGAATATCTTTCTAGTGCCTTCGTGGGTCTGTCCTTCCCTACAGTTTGTGAGTAAGTACAACTCATCTATTTGCTCTTTAGTTCTCAAGCGAAATGCAAGATTCATGGTTAGCTCAATTTTTCAGAGAACAACCAATCACTCGACCAGTTTTTATTAAGCCTCTTCTATGCATAGCTCAGCACTGAGACATATACCATGTGTATGGTGAGATGGAGTGGGAACACAGAGGATGGGACTTGGTCTTTAGAAGATGATAATGTAGTTGGATAAATAAAACAACAACACATAGAACTGCACTGAACAGTGGAGTACAGGGTATAATTAAGTGCTCAATTAAGATTTCATTTGCCAGAATTTTCAATGAGTGGACTTGAGGTTGAAAATCAAAACTCTTAGGATTATAATCTAAGATGGAAGGGGAAATTTGAATGTGACTTTAGAAATTGGCTAGGGGTTCAACACGAGTAGGTAAAAGAGGGAGGAAGGAATGAGGAAACAGAGTAAGAAAAGGCCCATCCGTGGCTCATTTTTCCTGTGCTAATGCAACTGACCTGTTTGTGGGGCAAGGATAAAAGAAGACGTGGATAGAATAACAGTTCTTCTGAAAGGTACTAGGGTCTTAGTGGACTTCAATCTCAGTAAAAGACAGTAATTTGATATGGTGACCAAAAAGCCAAAATTCCTAGACTGCATCAAGAGAAACATCAAGTTTCCATAGCCAGGACAAGTAACAGTCTTGCTATACTCTGCCCTATTTATTGTATATCTGTAAGACAGTGACAAAAGCAAGATCTTTGAAGAGACATTGGCCATCCAGAAGAGGGATGCTGGAAGATAGAAGGCCTTGGGATCATGTCATATTGAGGATCAGTTAAAGAAAATGGGTCTATTTAAAGATGAACAATTCAGAGAGAACATGATGGCTGTCTTTATTATGGGAAGGAAGAAGGCATATGTATGTTCTACTTAGCCCTAAAGAGATGTACTTAATAGTTTAGTCTTGGATAGAGCACCAGCCCTGGAGTCAGGAAGATCTAAGTTCAAATCCAGCTTCAAACATTTACTAGCTCTTAGACCCTGGTTTGACCCATCCAGCCCTGTTGTACCTTGCTAAATAGATGGATTATATTTTATCCTAGAAGCAAGAGAGAGCCACTATTGATCAAGGGTGTGATTTAAGAAAATAATTTTGACATATGTGTGACGGATGGATTGAAAAGGGGAAAGACTTGAGGTAGGAGTATAAACAAGAGATCCAGGTGAGAGGTGATGAGGCCATTTGAATGGAGAAAAGTAGGCAGATTATAGACCCTGATCATTTAAGCTCTCCGTCTCATCTTTAAAATGGGGGAAATAATAGCAATTACCTCCCAGAGTTGTGAGCATCACATGTGAGAATAATTATAGAATACAAAGCACGATGTCAGGCACATAGTAAGTGCTATTAAAATGCTAGTTGTTATTAGATCTTATTATTGATTAGCTCCAGAGGACAGATTTTCCAACAATAAATGGGCTGGAAGTTGCTGACAGACAAATTGTGACTTGATATAAGGAGGAAATAAATCCTAGCAAGTAAAACCATTCATAAGTAGAATAAGCTGCCTCGTCGTGGGGTCTTTAAACAATGTTTGGGTAACCATTTCTCGTGTAGGTTATAGAAAAGATTCTTGGTCTCATGTGGATTAGACCAGATGACTTCTACTCTCCATTCCAACTCTAACATACTGTACTTCTGGGGAATAGGTTTTACTGGAGAAGGCGGTTGTACAATGCATTAGCTGGGCAGCTAAAATGTCAGTGAAAGGAAAGGGGGATCCCTAATGCTACAATAAAGGAAATGTGCAGAATGATAGCTGAAGGAATTACAGAGAAACTTGGCCCCTTTGCCAAGAAAACAATCCAGCCATGAGGGTGGGTCTTCTGCCTTATGGTTCTTTGAAACAACCACAGATAAGAAGACTGTCAAAAGCTTATCCCAGTAAATCCTGTTGGCTTTGAGAATCCTGAGAAGTAATTCAAAAGTGTAGAGAGGTATGAGAGAAGTGAGAGGTCTAAGGTCTGTAGTGGAGTCTGAGCCCTAAGCAATAGCCCCACTTCAGATGTTTCTCAATATTTCTCTTCTGACTAGAGGGCCAAAAATTTACATGTTAAATGGCCTGAGAAAGGAAATGGGCCATGATTTAGAAAGAGATTGATACTATATTTCTTCTTAAGTGTGACAAGACACTTTTTGACATTTTTGTCAAAGAAGAAACCGATATTTTTGTAGTTTTTTTGTCTCAAAGAAACACAAATTAAATGATCAGAGAAAATTTAATTGGGACCCCAGGTATTTAATAGTTCAAAGTCTCCTGTCAACAATCCATTATAACATGTTCTTTCTCAAAACCCCCTTCGCCAGCTTCGTAGCTCCCATAATATCTCACCCATCTAGCCCTGTTGTACCTTGCTAACTAGATGGATTACATTATATCCTAGAAGCAAGAGAGAGCCACTATTGATCAAGGGTGTGATTTAGGAAGATAATTTTGGCATATATGTGACAGATGGATTGAAAAGGGGAGAGACTTGACATAGGGGCACAAACAAGAGATCCAGGTGAGAGGTGATGAGGATGTATATTAGGGTGGTGGCCATTTAAATGGAGAAAAGTAGACAGATTATAGACAGAGATACAGATAAAGTATTGCATAGACAAGATTTGGCAACTGATAGCACATGGAGGAGTGATAGAAGAAGAGTTGGAAGGATTCTGGGATTTTAAATCTGTTTAATTGGAAAGATGGTGATTACTTAAGAGAATAGGGGAGTCTGGAAAAGGGGAGGTTCAAAGGAGAAAACATAAATGAATTCCATTAGGTATGTGCCAAGTTTGAGATGCTTATGACGTCTCTAGTCAGTTTTTGATATGGGACAGGAGCTCAGAGGAAAAATCGAGGCTGGATATATAGAATAGAACAGAACAAACAGAATAGTAGAATAGAGCAGAGGCTGGTTGTTATCCTTTGTTCTTGAAGAGGAAAAAATGACATCACTATGATGAAGTCAAGTTTCAATGTGTCCGACTGTGGCCGATCAGACCAATATGAGCTCAGAGTGCTCTACCACAGGTTGAGCACAGATAGTCTGTGTGAACATTTGGGGTGGATACTCCAAATTTGCACATCCTACATTTACTTTGTGCTGTCTCAACTCTGCTTTGCTCATAGAGCACAGCACCTTTTCTGATGTGGGCACACCATGCTGAGCGTTCCTTGTGCCAGTGTCTCCCATGTTGCACAGTCAAATCCAAAGTTCTTGAGAGAGACCTTGAGAGTGTCCTTGTATCACTTCTTCTGACCACTACATGATCGCCTGTCCCATGTGAGTTCTCCATAAAATAGTCTTTTTGGCAAGCGTACATTTTGTGTACCATGTGTACCATGTACATGGTACTGTGTACCATAGTGCCATGGCAGAAAACTGAATCGCTTCCTTTTGAACTGTCTCAGGAAGATTCTGAAGATCACCTGGCAGGATAGGGTAGCAGACACTGAGGTCCTTGCTCAAACTAAATTGCCAAGCACTCAAACTCTGCTTCAAGGAGCACAACTCTGAGAATAGCGTGGAATGTATAGACATTAGAATCATCTACATCTCTCCATGGAGAGGTTTATTGAACCTATGAGATTTGATGAGCTGAGAGAGAGGACTTAGCACAGAGCGTTGGAGTATTCCTGAAGTCGTGGAATGATGACCCAGTGAAGAAGACTGGGAAAAAGTAGACAGACAAATGGGAAGAGAACTAAGAGAAAGAAAAGTCACAAAAATCCCGAGAAGAGAGAGCATCCAGGAGGAGAGCATGGTCCCTACTATCTTTGCTGAGGTCAAAGAAGGATGAAAACTAGGAAGAAACTCTTGAATTTGTCCATTCATAGCTGATATAAATTTGGAGAAAAAAGTTTTAGATGAGTGAAAAAGTCAAAAGCTAGATTGCAAAAGGTTTGAAGGGGAGTGAGGGGAGAGAACATAGAGGCAATGAGTGTAGATAGCTCTTTCTAGAAGTTGATTGTCAAAGAGAAGAGAGCTATATGTGGTATAGTAGCTTGAAAGAACTTTTTTTTATTTACTTACTTTAAATCTGGGTTTGTTGGTAGGTATCAATGAAGGATATACACTACAGGCAGAGATTGAAGAAGGTAGAGGGGATGGATTCAGAGTTATAAATATAAGACTTGAACTTTCATAGGACCAAGGCCATATCTTTATTGGAAACTAAAATAAAAGGAGAATATGGAATGTCAATGGGGTTTCATTTATGGAGGAGGAAATAAGTGGGAGCTCCTTGCAAATTGACTCTTTTCTCTCAGTAAAATATGAGATAAGGTCCCATGTGGAGAAGGGTTGTCTTGAGGTAAGAAGAAAGCATTTGAAATGGGTTCTGTGGCGAATGCATGCAATAGAGAATTCAGAAAACAATTAAGGAATCATTTTCTGATAGTGTGGATCCAGTTGAGAGAAAAAAATCAAAACCTAAGCATGGTCCTCATCGTCACAGAAATGTAATCACTTTATTATATCTTAATTATCTCTCTCATTCGTTTTCCACAGTGACTGTTCTATACCCTCCCTTACCTCCTCAAGCCTGCTTTTGGGGTTTATGGGAAAAAATTGGAAATATAATATAAATCCCACCTTGATGGGATTCAGCCCATATGGCTTAGGATTTCAACCAAGGCAATATTGCCAAACACTCAATCACATGACTTCCCATGTGCTGCATCTCTATGTAGCAGAGCAGTACAATTGTTGGCACTTAGAGTCCAGCAGAAGATTGGCCCATAAGCAGAAGTAATTCAATGGAAAAGAAATATGCTACCCTGTTCCCCAGTATTGGAGAGTTTAGCATTTGTTCCTTATGGTTTCTGGGAAAGCCAAAGGCAGAAAAAAATTATCCTGATGTGACTGAGAATGTATTCAACTTAGGACTATTATTCGTTTAACACAATGATACAGCTGAGGTAGAAATAATCAATAAAGAAAGGACATTTAATGAGATTTAGGAACATCCCAAAACATTGAAGCTCTCCTCAAGCATTTGATTATCTGGAGGCTTAATTATCTGTGTTTTCTAGTTTAAATTAAAGAAAAGCTATAACTCAAAGTTACCAACAGTTTAATGATAACGCTCTTCAATTCAGGTTAATTAAAGCACAGCTGTAATTAGAGTGTAGCGTTGTATATCACTGGGCTAGCACATAAGTATTTTCATTACAGTAAGAATTGGCTGTTCAATTTCAAGATGACATAAAGGACACCAAAATATATTTTAAGCTGGAGGAAGAAGTAGGAAAACGAATTGGGGAATATGCTGAGTGTAATAAAATATAGATGAAATATACAGATTTTCAGAGCAGTTTCTGTAATTATGTGCTGCACTAAAGCAATATGCAACCAATAATATCTTAAAGCATTGGGAGTGACTATAATTTGCTATTCCATTGGGCTGGTGGAATGCCTTCTTTCAAGAGTGTGTTCACAGCACATAAACTCTGTGAGTACTTCCCAAAAACCTATGATATCCTCGCAATGCAGCTGGTGATGGCCATGTTCCAAGATGCTAAAGGTTCTAGGATAAATGGGAAAGTATCAAAGTGGCTAGGGGAGGAAGGAGAAAAGATGGGGTTATCAGTGAGCCCCAGAAGGCCAGGTTGACTCTAAAGAGAGTTCTGTGCCCCTCCATAGGTACCCAGTAACCTAGACGGAGACCTAGAAAGTGCTCCTCTGATCTACAACCTAGTGACCATGTTACCATATGTTACTCCCATTTGTAATCCATTTATTCAAATGTTTCATCCTATTTTTCCTGACTGGATCCAAGTCACAAAATCATAACCCTAAGAGTTGCGAGAGGGTCAAAAGATCATTTGGTGTTAATGCTGACCTCCTGGCAAATAAGGTATTTTTACTGCCATTTTACAGATTAGTTGAGATTCAGAGAGGTTAACAAACTTTTCCCAGATCAAATATCTACTCAGCTACATCTCACCCTATTCTGTATTGTCCAAAATCAATTTTTTGTTTTCACCTTGACCTGCCATCTTTCCACTGCAATATGTTTTTCCATACCATCATCTCTAGTCTGACTATAATCTCTTTCCTTCCTGATTTCATTTTTCATCCTTCATTTCCTAATGAAGCACTTCATCTGTGTTATCTCCTTCCTCTTGATTTCTTTACTCTGGGACCATTGTTGTTTACATCTTGCCAAACCCCATCTCCACTTTTCTCCCTCTGTCTACCTCCTCTTGTCTACGTATGTACTGCTGGATGGAACTAGAGGAAGTCTCACAATTGTGCTAACTTGATCCACTACAAATCTATGTTATCTCATCTCAACTGAGCCCTTACCACTGATAGTCATTCCTTTACTACTCTCTAGTTAATTCTCCTATCCTACGCCCCACAGAAGCTATTTCAAATCTTTTCTCCACAAGGCTCCAACAAGCATCTCTTTCCCAGACCTCTCAGCTGAAGCTTTCACCTTTTACTTTACTGAAAAAAATAAGGCTATTTATCAAGAATTCCACCTTCTTCTCTCCTCCTTATCTGACTACTCCTTCACCTCATCTCGCCTCTTCTTAACATCATATCCAATTATTTTAATTTTTATTCCAATCTCTAATGAAAAGGTGGTCCTTCTCTTTAATAAGATAAACCCCAGGACCTTCACCCTTCATATCACTCACTCCTGTCTTATCCAGGAGATAGGTACCCTACATTATCCCCTCTTCCTCCCTGACCTCCATTCTCTCCCTCTCTTTTGGTTCCTTCTTGGCTGCCTAAAAACATGCCCATATCTCCCTCACTCTTGAAAAATTCTTGCTAGATCCTGCCATCCCTGCTAACTATCATCCTAAAACTCTTCTCATTTTCCATCCAAAATATTTGAAGAAACATCTACATTTGATCTATTCACATTTTCTCCTCAAGCCCCTACCATCAGGCTTCTGACTTTGTCTCAATTGAAAATGTTCTTTCCAAAGTTGCCAAAAATCTCAGATGGTCAAATCTAATGGTCTCTTCTCAATCCTCATCTTCTCTCCTCTCTGTCCTCTCTTGGTTCTCTTCCTACTTTCTGACCATTCCTTCGTCTGCTTTGTTGATTCATCATTGAGGTCATATTCTCATATGCCCAACATATTCCTTAACTGGGGCAACACACCAAGGTTCTGTCCTGTACTCTTTTCTCCTTATAGTTTGTCACTTGCTCGTATAATCAACTCCCATGCGATCAATTGTCTTCTCTATGCAGATGACTCTCAGATCTATATCTTCCACGCTTCCCTCTCTCTTGAGATCCAGTCCTACTTCTTGAATTTTTTTTGAATTTTAACATCCATTTGGATGCCCCTAAAGCACCTCAAACTCAACATTTTCAAAATAGAATCAATTGTCTTCTCTCCAAAGTCACCTCTCGGTTGAACTTCCCTAATACTGCCAAGAGCACCACTATTTTCTTATTTACCCAGTACCAAACCTTGATGTCATCCTCTGCTCCTCATTCTCACATGCCCAACATAACCAATCAATTACTATGTTGTCATTTCTTTCTCTACAATACCCCTGACCCTCTAATCACACAGTCACTGCAAATGTATGTATAAACTCCTCTGTCACTTAAAACTCTTCTCAACTTGGTCCCTTCCTACCTTTCCAGTTTTCTGACAGGTTACTCTCCTTCTAGACTTCTGCAGTCTAGCTATAACGGCCTCATTACTATTCTACACCTGGAGTACTCCATCTCTCATCTCCATGACTTTGTATTGACTGTCTCCCATCCTTAGAATTCCATTCCTCTTTATCTTTGCCTCTTGAAATCCCTGGTTTACTTCAAGACTCATCTCGAATACCAACTTCTAAGCAAAAAGTTTTCCTGTTCTCCTTGGCTACGAATTTTCTCTCTTCTATAACCACTTTGTATTGATTTTGATTCTATAATGTAGATAGTTTATGTATATGTGTTGTGTTCACCATTAGGATAAAAGGTCCTTAAGGCAGGGACTATTTTATTTTTGCCTTTGTATCTCCAAAATTTTGCACTGTTCCTTGCATGCAGAAATAACTTAGTAAGTGTTTATTTTTCAATCGGTTGTCTGATTAGCAGAAAAGTAAAAACTAAAATCATGGTCCCTTAATTCCACTTCTCTTTCTACACTGACATGCTGCTCTTGACCATATTGCTTCTTTGCATACACAGTAGGTCTGTAAAACAGGTAGGGCCTGGAACTAGGTATCATCAAATAACACCAGATTCTGACACTAATCTAATCTAATCTAATCTAATTGACACACAGTCTGTATGTAGCATAACCAACTCAGTCATCACCAAGTCTTTTACTGCTCCCAACTCACAGACCAGGAAGATAGGAGGCTCATTTATTCTATACAATCTGATCCAAAAGGAGAGAGAAAAAACAGAGTGGAATAAATTTCTTTAAATCTCATTAGCTAATTTTTATCAAATCTCTCTTTTTTTGTTTGCTTTGTTTTGTTTTTGTTGTTTTATGGGTTATCTCATGAGCTCAACTCAAAAACCAATTGTTAAAAATGACTATTTGCAAGGTATGGTACTAGATGCTGGGCATTCAAAGACAAAAAAAAAACCCAAATAGGTCTTGCCCTCAAGGAATTTATGTCTCTGTAGGAGGACTGTAAATGTATTTATATGTTTTAGAGGTTGCTACTAAAAATCAATGAATGAAAAGTGTTTAGAATGAACACAAATCAGTTTCAAGGGAGTGAGAGGCAAAGTGCTATAATTAATGCAAGCATTAGAAAAACCTGGGTTAAAGTCTTGTCTCTAACACATAAGTGACTGTGTGACAAAGGGTAGGGCACTTAATCTCTCAGTGCCCCAGATAATTCTCTAAGATGATAAATTGTATGGTAGTTGTCTGTCTACATTGACAGAGGGAATTTCTTCACTAGGATTTTTTACATTAACGAAATCATAGATGTAGACCTCTCTTTAAAAAAAAAATCAAAAGGCGGAGAATTCTCTTAGTGAAGATATGTAGATGAAAAAGGTTTCAGGTACCTGAATTGTACTTAGGTAGAAGCTAGGAATTGTTTTGGCAATGGAATTGGAGGGTAGGGGTAAGAGTGCATTCTAGATATGGGGGGGGGGTCATTGGTGTAAAGGCACAGCATAGTGGCAAAGGAAGGAATAGCATGCTCAGAGAATATTTGATAAGCCAGTTTTACTGGAATAGGTGCTTGGAAGGGGAGTAAAAGTGGTACATATCTCAAGGTCAAAGATAGAAAGAAAGATCACAAATAGACCAAAATATTCTAACAGCCCCTTTATGTGGTAACAAAAAAACTGAAATCAGAGGGGCAGATTGTAGCATATGAATGTAATAGAATGTCTATAAACAATTGAGAAATAGGAAGAATTTAGAGAAAACTGGGATGATTTCTGTGACCTGATACAGAGTAATGTATGCAAAACAAGGTGAAAAGTGGGGCACTTACAAAATGACTGTAAGAAAGTAAATAAAAAGAATGCTGAAATAAAGTCAAGGTCTATGTAATTGAAATGACTTATCTTGATTCTAGAAGAGAAGATTTGGGAAATGCTTTTCTTTTTTTTCCTTAGAAAAGTGGAAGACTATAACTATAGAAGTTTGCATGGGAAATCAGATGTGTTTGCTGTGAGAGCTGATTTGGCTTAAAATCATATTTTTTAAAAAATTTTTTAAAAAAAAAACATATATAAACATATAGAAAAAAAAAGTCATTTCTTTGTAGCAAAAGAAGGATCTGAATTGTGACATTAGAGAGAGGAGATAGAAGTTAATAATGTTGTTTGGGCAGAGTCATTGAAGCTAGAAAAGGGGGAATTGTTCACTCTTTTCCTCAATTTAGTTTAATCAAACAAGTGTCCATTAAGCACCAACAAAACATGGGACTTTCATGTTTAGAATATTGCCAAGGAAATCATTTTGTTCATAGGTAAATGACAGATAGCTTCCATATTGCCAGCAAAAAGGCAGACTTGATTTTTTTAAAATTGCAGTCTTGTTGTAATGCCACTTTGAAATGTAGTTATTATTTATTGTAATGGCAATCACCAACGTCTTCAGAGTGAATGAGTCAGACAGAGCTCTCCCTTACTACTTCAGCCTAGCTAGGAAGAATCAACTACTCATTCATTATTCAATTAAACAACCAGGTATTTATGGAGTATTGATCACCGGTATAACCTTGTGCTAGGTACTAAAGGGGACACAAAACAGTATGTTACAGGAAGTTGTGTTGCAAAATGTAGCCAGTGCCATTCATAAGAAGCTAGCCAATGCAGTATTTCCAAACCCCACCATGATGTTTTTGGCTGCCCACCATCTATAACATTGTTTCTATGACAAAGTACCCCTGTAATATCATATTGTTATAAAATAATCAACAAACATCATTATTCAGGAAATAGCTTTAGCTAGTGCTTGCCCTCTGGAGTGTTACTAACTCTTTGCAAATGATTGCATCTTAGAATAATCAAAAGAAAAGTGGAATTGGAGTTAGGCCTAAGTTTGATTACTGGCTTAGACACTCCTCAGCTATGTTAACTGTGGTCAATTCCAACTCTAGCTTCCTCATATGTAAAGCTGGGACAATAATACGCCTTTCATAGTTACAAGGCTATTACTTTACTAATCTGAACACTATATAGAAACATGATCTGTTTGTGCTGTCATCATCATTGCCATCTTATCTCATTCATATCATCCTTTTTTATTGTTTTCAGATACAAAAAGTCTGAAGACAATTCCCTATGCTGCTATAATTCCCTTTTATTTAATGTTCTGCAGACTATTGCACAACTGATTAAAATGACCCTTTTATATTTGGATAACAGTATTAAGATATAAACTCTTCTTATGCTCTCATTATTACATGTGAAATTATAATTAACAGTACAAAGCGGTAAACAGTCAGTGGTATAGGAGGAGTGATGACTTCATTGATTAATCTCCTTGATGGTGATTTGCAGGAGACCTAACCTGAGCTTTGCAGTTTAGGGACCAGCCGTTCCCATTGGCTTTGGAGGTGGCCTGTGAGTCTGTGTGGTATAACTCAAAGGCACCTGGCCTGTGGGTTATAAAAGAGTCAGCTGTTAGTCACACACCAGGATTCCATCTGTTCATGTCATCCTTCCCACGGCACACCCAGCTCAGCAGCCAGGCTTTGGGGGATACACTTCATAAAACCTGAGCATATGAGCATATGTGGCTAGTCACAGGAAGGTCAGAGAATGAAGATCACTGCTGAAGGATCACTTTACTGAATAATTAGATAAAAGCCTCTACACTGACTATCATACAAA
>CM053769.1:507600926-507686633 GCA_028658325.1 Potorous gilbertii | reverse complement strand
AAATCTCCTTCACTGTGTGGCTGCGCGGCCTCCACTGCTCCAGAATTTGTCAGGAGTTCTTTTTACAGGAAATCTATGGGCTGTGGGTTCGGACCTAGCATAGGTGAGTCTTTCTACTCCGCCATCTTGGCTCCGCCCCCCAGATCTTTTTTTCTATTTAATTCACTAGGCATGGAAAAGAGACCTAAGATTTTGTCTCCTCATCCCTTCCCAATTCAATACACAAAGAGAACTGGAGGTTTTTCTCTAAAGAACTATTGCCTAGGTCCAAGATAGAATTATTGATATCCCCATTAGAAATATTGAGAGGCAGTAGGGCAAAGTGAATGAAGAGCTGGCTCTAAAGCCAGGAAGATCTGTATTCAGGACCCAGCTCTGACATATGTCACCTGTGTGACCCTGGGAAAGTGGCATAGCAGGTGTCTGACCATGAATGTATATAACCGTTTGGAGTTCTTGGGAATAATCTTGAGGGGTTATCACATTAATAGGTATTTATTAAAAACCTATTATGTACCAGGCATTGCACTAAGTACTGGGGGTAGAAACAGAAAGACTGAGATAATTCCTACTCACAAGGAACTTACGTCCTAGTGGGGGAGGAAAGCACATAGATGTATGTGTCTTTTATATACATATATATGTATATACATACATGCATACACACATATACATATATGCATACACAAATACATATATACACTCATGCACATATATGTATACAATATATGCACACATATACACATCTGTGTATAATAAAATTAATAAATATATATGTACAAACTTACAAAATACTTAAATTCAAGACACTTTTGGAGGGATCAGCAAAGATTTCATGTAGAAAGTGATGTGTGGGCTAAGTCTTGAAGTAGAAGAGGTAGAGGTGAGGAGGGAGTACAGACCAGGTCAATGGGAGGGCCCAGAAAGACCTCTGAGATGGAAAATGGAGTGCCACAGTTGCCATGGGAAGAGGTCAATTGGGCTGAATCAAAGAACTTGCAAATGGCTGGAAAGGTAGGTTGAGGCCAGGTTGTAGAAGGCTTTAAAAGTTAATCCTAACTAATGTTTATGTTGTGCTTTAGAGTTTGCAAAGCATTTTACCTGTGTTGTATCATTGGATTATATAACACCTAAATATGTAACATCATAATTTGATATTTAGATGGATCTATGAGCTTAGGGGTAGCTAAGTTATACACTAAATAGAACCAGGAGCATGAAATCAGAGACTCCTGAGTTCAAATCTCACCTTAAACACTTACCAACTGTGTGACCCTAGGCAAGTCACTTAACACTGTTTGCCTCAGTTTCCTTATCTGTAAAGTGATCTGGAGAAGGAAATGGTAAACCGTTCCAGTATCTTTGACAAGAAAGCCCCAAATGGAATCAAGAAGTGTTGGGCATGACTAAGAAACAATTTAAAAATAACATGAGCTTCTCCTTGTGTACACTGTTTCCAATGGGACTGGTATAATTAATTCAGTACTTCTCATCAGGTGCTCTTCTTATTCATGTCTTTTCATAAATTCTTTATGGATACTCTATCCAACCTCCTCTGATTGTTTCAATAGCTCATATAGATGTTAGTCATATTATTGAGATCATAGCCTACCTATTGGGTACAGTACTCATTTTCATTCATTATAGTTGTCCTTTAGTCTTAACACTTTTTTAATCTTACAAGTTCTTAATTATATCTTTTGTATCTTTTTTCACACATAAGTCATTGTTGGTAATAAGCTATAACCAGTTTATATATATATATATATATATATATATATACACACACACACACACATATATGTATGTATATATATATATATATATATATATATATATATATATATCCCATACATCCTTCAATTGCTCAATAGATTCCTTGAAATCTGAATTTTTCTGAAATAGGAGTATTCAATTATTGGCAATTGCTTCTTATCCTAGAGACATATTATTCAAGGAGAAGTCTTTAGGGCTGTTGTTTACTCTACCAAGGCAAATAAAGACAAGGGGGGGGTCTTCTTTACATGCTTCATTCAGTTGTGTAACAGTGAAGGTTTAATATCGTGAAAAATATTCTGTTTCCTTTGCATGTGTTCATCAAAGATATGATCCATCTACAAATACCTTGTCTTAATAAATGTTGTAGAGATAAGATATATGGATCAGGAGTTGCTGATGGTTTTCTAGTCACTTTTGTTTTATAGTAATACCATTCATTTAGAATCTTTCCCTCTTTGAGAAATCTTGAGCCCTGATCAATCAGTGACTTTAAAATTGTTATCTCCAACACATATTTCTTCTATATGCATTCTGTCAAGTTCAGTCATTATTCCAAGTTTTTTCTTCTAAGCATCATAGACATATTGTAAAGAATCAGGATACCCATTCATAAATTTCCTATATGGGCAGGGAGGTAGCACACTGGATGGAGTGCTGGACCTAGTATCAGGAAGACCTAAGTTCGAATCTGACCTCAGACACTTACTAGGTGTGTGACCCTGGGCAAGTCACTTCCCCTCTGTTTATCTGTTTCCTCAATGGTAAAATGGGGATTATAAACGCACCTACCTCTGAGAGTTGTTGTGAGGATTTTTAAAGCACTTATCACAGGGCCTGGCACGCAGTAAGCACTACAGAAGCTATATTTATTTTTATTAAATGGTAGAGGGATTGGAAAAAGAGTAGAAATTTTCCTGCCATCACTTTCCATCTTTAAATATACCTTATTTTTTTTTTTAGGAAAAACAACTTTTTATAATGACAGCATTCTCGGAGTCCTAAATATACCCCTATATTATTTTAATGAATGTTTTCATATCAATGGAATATTAATTAAAAATGTGAGCATCTGATTTTTTTGGCTTCCTTATCCTAAAGCCATCTTATCCTGAAGGCAATCTGGTGTCTCAATTTACTTACTTTGATATCTCCTTGGGTTCTAAGACTCAGTTGAACATTCCAAGTTTCCTCTGCTTAAATGAAAGTAGGCGGAAGATGTTGGTCTCAGTCATCCTCAAAGTTGTCCACCCTCTCTGGGTAAGACTGCATGATGCAGCCTCTGCATCCACCACAAATCCCATCTTTGCATTTGAACACGTTGATTTTATTGTGCACTGGATGGCGCAAAATCTACAGCAGGTTTCCTTGTCTAATTTGTGTCAGCAAGTAATCTTTCTAGTCCAAAGGGCCGATGTAATGGTGAGAACAATTTATTTCCCTCTGGGTAGGTAGAAACAGTTGGGCTCGGTTTCTTAAGAGCCTTTGTTCAGGAACATCTGTGTTGAAACTACTGTAGTTAACAGATGATGTTGGCAGTAAAAAAAAAAAAAAGAAAAGAAAAAAAGAAAGCTTTGTATAATGTCGTTGTCAAATTGTGTAGAACTCTACTTAATAATTATCAAGAAAGTGATCTAACTTGTTATTACAACAGTTTTATTGCAGATTGCCAGTTTAAGACCTTTTTGTGACAAGTGACAGTTTTCTAAAAACTCTTTTCTTTTCCCCTGTAATTATTTTGCAACCAACCACAACTCTTTGGACATACTGGGAAATGTCATTTGGAAGAAAAAAAAGCAGGAATTAAAGGCTGCCAATCTGCCAGTGTAATCATGAAGCCAAACTTCTGCCTAATGTTACTATTCCGCTCCCCATACAATGGTGGTGACATGGATAGAGAAGGGAGAATTGTGAAATCAAAGAAGTGGGAGGAACCTCAGACCAAGAGTACTCCAACCCAGACCTTATTAGGAGCCTTCCTCTACAAATGACCATTTAGTTTTTGCATGAGGACCTCCAGTGAGGGGAAGTACCCTGCTTTTTAAGGCTGTTCATTTTATTTTTGAGTTGCTCTAATTATTAAGATTTTCCTTCTATCAAGTTCACATTTCCCGTTTTGGAACTTTAATTGGTTACTTCTGATTCTCCTCTTTGGAGCCAAACAGAACTAATTTATTGTATCATCTAAGGGGTTGTGCTTCAAATACCTCATGGCATTTATCATATCCTCCTAACTATTTTCTTGTCTGGGGTACACCTTCCCAGTTCCTTTAGTCCATCCCAGGACAAGTCTTTCACTACTTGGGTCTCCTGAATATATTTCAGCTTACCAGCTTATCAGTCTTTTCCAAATGTGGCTTCTGGAGCAGAGTACAATACCACTGACGTGGAACAGCCAGGGCAAAAAACAACTATACTGTCACCTCTTTGGTACCAGGATGCCAGGCATCTCATAATGTAACCTTGGTTTCCATTAGATTTCTCAGCTGCCATTTCCCACTGTAGACTTACTTTGAGGTTGTAATACATTAAAATTGAAGACCCACAAAATCTGTAGCCCCATATTGTTTTGAGATGAACTTCTGTCTAGCTATACTCCTCCCATATTTTACTTATAAAATTGATTGAGCCCAAGTGTAAAACATATCCTTATCCCTACAAAATTTCATTTTATTAAATTCAACCCGATGATCTGGGCTTTAAAAATCCAGCTTTGTCATCCAGTACACTAGTTATCCTGCCTAGATTTGTGCCAACTGCAAATTTGCTAAGTGTGTCATTTATGACTTTATCCAAGTCACTGATGAAAATGTTACAAAGCACAGGGCTGAGCATAGATTTCTGGGCCACTACACTGAAAATGTCTTTCCAAGTTAACATCACACAATGAATGACTTCTCTTTGGGTCTGGTCATTCAATCAATTCTGAATCCTTGTAATTTAAATTATTGCCTACCCTTCTTCTCATCATCTTTTCCATAGTAATATCATGAAAGACTATAAAATTTATCTTCTAGAGGCCAGCGAATGTTTCCTAACATCCAATGTACTTCCAGGAATGTAGTAGAGGCTTAATAAATGCTTTGCTAAAAATCAACATAAACTGTTTCCTTGATTTCCTAATTTAGGAGCCCATTATAAGAGGAAATGAAGTTGGTATGTCATGGCCTGTTCTTGATGAAATGAGCAATGTTAGTTCTTTCTAATAACCGCAGTCTTTTTATATGTTCACTAAAAAATCCTTTTAAAAGTAACAGTAGATACTATGGAAGTATGGTTGGTATGATTGCACATGTATTACCCATATCACATTGTTTACTGTCTCAGGAAGGAGGGCAGGCAGGGAGAAAGAGAGTTTTGAACACAAAATTTTTAAAAACACTTGTTAAAAATTTTTATGTGTAATTAGGATAAATAAAATATTATTTAAAAAATAGCAGTAGAACACTGGGCCTGGAAGATTTGAGTTCAAATCCAGTCTTGGATGTTTACTTGGGGTGTAACCATGGGCAAATTACTTAGTTTCTGCCTTGATTGGATCAACTGTAAAATGGGGAAAATTATAACACCTACTTCACAGGGGTATTGTGAGGAACAAATGACATATATATCTTTAAAGTGCTTAGCACAGTCCCTCGCACATAATAAATGTGTATAAAATACCTATTCTCTTCCTACTTTCTTTCACTTTCTATATTCCATAATTTTTCCAATTAAATTTCAGTGGCCTAGAGTTTGCAAATTCTTTTCTCTTCCTTTAAGAAAAATAGTACACATTTTCCATTCTTTAATCTCATAGTAGCTCTTTGTTTCTCCAGCATCTTTCAAATGGTGGCTCTCAACAATCACATAGGCCAGTCCTTTCATTACCCAAGGATGTCATTCATCTGGGCCAAGGGACTTGAACCCAAAAGCACCTGGGAGCTTCTTTACACTTTTATATTTATCTTGGTCTACTAACCATTTTGGCAACTATGCACAAACCAAATATATACAGTCACCCAACCTCTCGCACTAAGTATCCTTCCCAGCTCCTCATTCCTTCTCATCCTCTCACACCCATATCCAAATAGTTGTCAGGACCTGTCATGTCTACCTTTATAACATTATCTCCTATGTACCCACTTCTGTCATCTGACATTAACGCCACCCTGGTGCAGTCATCCCCTTACTCCTGGAGTAGTGTAATAATCTGTTGGGGGAGTGGGGAGGAGGTCCTTCTTACCTTCCACTCTAGTTGATACCCCATTCAGCTACTAAATTGATCATCCTAAATCACAGGTCTAATTCTGCCACTCCCTTATTCAGAATACTCTAGTTACTTTCTATTCCCTGCAGGATCAAATGTCCTATCCTCCATTTGGCTTTTACAGCCCTTTGTGATCTGACTCTTCCCAACATTTCTAGTCTTCTGAAACCTTACTTATGCCATCTACTGTGAAATCCAATGACACTGGACTCCATTCTGTTCCTCAACCACAAGACTCCTTTCCCTCAGCTCCAGGCATTTTCACTGGCTCCATGTCTATAATCTTTATCTCTCCCCCTCCTGGCTTCCTTGACTTTCTTCAGATCTCAGTAAAATCCCTTCCCAGAACTCTTTAACTTTGAAGTATCCCTCTGAAATGATCCCCAATTTGTTCTGTGTATGTCTTGTTTCAATGTCACTCTTTGCATATTGTCTTCTCCACTGACTGGCAGCTCCTTGGCAGAAAAGACTGATTACTTTTGCCTACAAATGCATAGCATACATTAGGTACTTAATAAGTGCTTATTGACTATGTAAGGTTCCAAAGAATCTTCCATCCACTTCTTGAACTCAGCCAAAATATTACCTCTCTTTCATCCTTCAAGTGACTGCTAAAATTCTTGCTTGTCAATGTTTATTTCTTGGACTACATAAGTAGAAGGAGACAACTTCCAAATCCCCTCTGTCCTGTTGTACACCCTTTCTTTACCTAATTCTCCCAATAGAATTCATTTAGCTATTTTTTATATTCAAGATCTATGGCCACCTTGTTTGACTGATTTTTATCTTAATTGTCTATCATTTTTATCCTTGTCAGTCTATTCTAGATTCATTCTTCATAAAAAGCAGGGGTAATTTCTAACTTACCCAGTCTAGTATGTATAGATAGCAAAGAATGGGAATGATTTTCCGGTATAGATAGCAAAGAATGGGAATGATTTTCTGGAAATCACAACTAGCCCAGTAATCTCTGGGTTGTAGGAATTTGGAAGGATCATCCTTTCAGGAGCTATCCAAGGTGTCCCCAAAGTCTTTGAGCAATAACTTAAAGCTGCTCTAAAACTTTTGGGACACTTGCATAAAGCTGAGCTAGAGCAATTCTGCCCAGGGCTAATAGGACATAGGAATATCATTTCCTCAGTCCTGAATTTAAACTTCATTGTTTTAGCTACTCTCATCATCTATTTGCCACTGTTGGTGTCCCACCCTCCACACCAGCTCTTCCTGCCTCTTCTAGAACCCCAAGGAGAGGATACCAGCATTTAGAAAAGTGCCCTTAATTATTTCTGGCAGGATCTCCATGAAGGAAACCATGGGGCAATTCAATCTTTTTTGGTTAGCCACAGGTTTTCAAGTAAATAGTGGCCTGGAACTCTGCTGAGATTTGAGTGTTCTGAGTTTTCATTCCTAACTGAAATCCTGAGGAGTTATTCTTTCAATGGGTTTCCCTGGGGAAATAAATAATGCCTTGTTTCCCCAAAGTCCTGCTTGACACAGTTGTCTGTACACAAAGAGTTTCTCGTTGACTTGAACATGTATGTATTGGATTGTATGAAACTGAGTCAAGTATTTCAATGGGGGAGGAAAATGGGTCCCTTCAGAAGTGACAATGCATTTATTTTCCTGTGAAGACAGGGAAAGTAGGTTTAAAAATTGAAATGTGTCTCCTTTGTGAGGGTTGAAAGGAGAGGTAGTATGAGAGGGAAGAAAGTATGAACCTTCTAATAAGATTCCCAGGTTACAATTCATTTTCATAGTTTTGCCAGAATAATCTTCCTAAAAGCACAGTTGGACTATGTCACTCCACTGGCTCCCTATTACCTCAGCTTGGCATTTAAAACCCTCCCTTTCTAGGCTGCAGCTTACCTTTGTAGGCTTGTTGCACTGATAGTCTTTTCTTTTTTTTGCTTTCCAGCCAAATTGTTGTATTTAATTAGGCAGGGACAACATTTAGCATTAGTGGTCAACTGACTGTTTCCCAAATTTTTCATGCCATTTACCACCTCCATGCCTTTAAACAGGACTGTCCTGGAATACATTATTTTTTCAACCTTTTTCTTTTAAAAATCCTATCTTCTTACAAGGCTTAGCACATGTTTCATCTTCTAAGAAAGAACTATTTCTGCTTCCCTTAATTGTTAGTAGCCTTGCTCTCCTACCTTAAATTTGTATGTTTTCATCCCCCCAAAGAATGTAATAACCTTGTGGGCATGTACTGATCTTTGTTTATGTTTGTGATCCCTAGCCTTGTCTTGCATATAGAGATGTCTAATAAAAAGCTATCAGACTGGATTGATTTGGTAGGAAGGGAAACAGTAGAAATAGAATATCTACTTTGTACTTCAGTAAAATATCAGTAAGTTGATTTACTGGTAAGTATACTCAGTATATTGTAATATGATGTTATATATTACATAAAATATTATTACTATTATATAATAAATGCATTATAAGTATATTACTCTCAGAAAAAGGTAGGAGACATAGGGGTACATGCCAACTGGACTAGGAGACAATCAGCCTAGTTTCTAGGCTTGGCTCTTTAGTTAACTACATTCATAGCCTTGGGTAAATCACAACTTCTCTGGGACTCAGTTTTCTCATTTTCAAAATTGGGAGGTTGGACTAAATGATTATAATGTCTCCAAATCCATGACCAAGAGATGGATGTTGAGTTTAGGAAAAAGCCAGGAGGTCAATGTTCTTTGATATTACAATACCTAAAGGGCAGCAGAGTATTAGAAGACTCATGTAGGAAGGGCTTAGGTCATGAATGGTTTTAAAAGTCGAATAGAACATTTTACATTTGGTCCTGGAGGTATTAGTGAGCCATTGGGTATTATTGAGCAGGGAAGAGATATGGGCAGATCCGACTTACCACAGGAACAAACATTTATTCTTTGACAAAATGGGAAGGGTCATATATACTCGTGCCCCTTGATAAAAGGTATAGTGCCAATAGGAACGATCTTTTGAACTTCATGAGTAAGGAAAGGCGAGGATTTCTTCTTTCTTTTCCCTCCCCAGCATCACTTATGGTAGCCATTCTCCTCCACCTTCTAAGAAGAGATCCATTGGAGAGTTGACATTGACTGCATCCCAACAAAAAGATCACCTTCAAAGAAATTCTAAGTTGTCTCTCCTTTCTTCCTATGGCCTATGGAGAAAGAGGATCACACTTGTCTAGTTACCAGTCCTTTTTGGCATAACTCCACACTCCCCTCTCCAGTCCCAAGAGATCAACTAAGATATTCTGCCCATGCATTCCCTTAAGCAAAGGCCAGAGCTTCATGGAGTTGAAGAACCCATGTCCAGCTCTGTGAGGATCACTCCAGTCCAGGCTCTTACTATAATGTGATGTGGTGTATGTGTGTTTGTGTTTGGTGGCAGAGAGGGGAAATTGAGTGAGTGACATGGTAAAATCAAAATAGCTGACAGCCAAAGCTGAGACAAAGCCCTCCTTCCATTAATTGATTCAAATATTTTAATTCAATGACCTTGGTGCAACCAATTTGGTGAGGAAACTGGGGAGAATTCTAAGGTAATATGAGTCATTGGCCTCAACCTCAAAGCATTTACAACATAGTTAGGGAAATAAGACCTACACATGTGAAGCAGTGACCATTCAAAAAAGGGATTTAATTCAGAATTACACAGTCTAGATTAGGAGTGTTGACAAGGTCAAGAGATCAGTGAGGAAGACCACATAGACACCAAAGGAGAAATAGAGAGGACGCAGGAAAATATTCAACATGGGGACAACAGCATGAAGAAAGTCATGGAGCCAGAAATTTGGCCAGATGCCTTAAGGACTCTTCTTCTGACCTCTCAGCTTGTGAGCTCCTATGGAATCCTGAGTGGCAGAGCCATGCTGGGCACTTACATCCAACTAAGTATTATTTTCATCATTCCATGTGTGCTGGGGTCGACTCTGAGCAACAATTAGAGCCATTTACACAGAAGCCTGGAACAGGATCCAAATCACAGGTCCACCTGCTCCAAATACCTTACTCCCCCTGCAGTTAACATTTTAGTACAAAATGAAGTGACTAATGAATCTGGCCCAGCGTAAATCCCTAGACAAAATCCCCACTTGGGTTCTGTGTCTAGACGTCCAGCACCAAGGGCAATTTGTGCTTCCAACATCCAGTGCCTTATCAGCTTGCAGGAAAGCAGGTTTGATGGAGTGATAGGGGAAGGATAATGCACCCCATCCCCCCGACACCTCCTGGTCAAAATGACTGGGGAATGAGGACGCTCCTTGATAATGTTTGCATCAGCAAATGGAAAGATCTTAACAGTGTTGTTATATGACTCTAATCATTCAGAAGGACTGACCTGAAGGTTTCTTTCTTCTTGCAGACTGTGCTTTGTGAAACTAAAGCTCTTAATGATAGCCATAGAGTACAAGTCCGCCAACCGAGAGAGCCGGTAAGTTGCTCGGACTCTGGGGCTGACAGTGATGATGGTGAATGTGTATGCCTAGACTACTTGGACCATTCCTTCCTAAATGAGATTTGTTTTCTTTCAAGCCTGATGCAGCCTATTCTGATACATTTCAGAACATATTTACTGAAGGCTGCTAATGCTGCTCTTATTCCCCAACCAATTTTCTATAATTAATAGACTTTGCACAGAGCGGGAGATGGAGCACTGGCTCTGGAGTCAGAGAGTATGGGTTCAAATCCTACCTTCAGTGCTTACAGCCTATGTGTCAGACAAGTCACTTTACTCCCTGGGTGGTTTCCTTTTATGTGACTAGATGACCTCCAATGGCCCTCCAAGTGCTACATGTATGAGCCTCTAATATTATGGTTTTTGCCACAGACCTTTTGAATTCCCAAAGAATGTAAACCACTCCCACTGCCAGTCTTCTTAGGAGAAAGAAGAGCAAAGGTCTCTGCCCAGTCACAAGTGACTCATCCTTCCTACCATAAAGCTAAACATCCATCCCAATCCTTCTCTTGTCTCAGCTCCCCTTTCAACAGGAAGGAACGTACACATTCTACCTCTAGAAAACAGCAGATGGACTCAAGGCTCTTCTGCAGCAGGCAGGGGGCAGAGTGGTTATGGGAGAGATCTGCTCTCTTGATATCCAAATTACAAGCAGCCTATTGTGTACCATATGCGCTTCTCCCGGTACAGCCTGAATCCAGGTGGCAGAATATCAGTTTCATGTAAATTAGCCAGGAGAGCTGCACTCAAAGTCAGACTGCTCTCTTTATTTATTTATTTTGCTCTTAATTATGTGCAAATCAGACTGATGGGGGGAATAGGTCTGGCTGGGATAGATAACACCCAAGTCAATATATGATTCAGTGCAGGGAGAAAGCAGGACACACTGGCTTGTCTCTATTATATTGAAGACATATTAAACTAACAATCTATATCCTGCAAATGGCATTGTGTGTTGGAGAAATAATATAGATGTTTCTCTGGTTTCCCAACCCTTCTCAACACTTTCTGGAAGAATCAGAACATAAATGACCAAGATTCTAAGGCTTTTGTCCAATGGGATGGTGCTCATTATTTCCTTGCCAGAGCTCACCCACCTTTTTGTAGAAATTCTCATCATTCGTCAGCAGGAAGGAGATTTGCAGTGTGGGCCATTCTGAACTGCTGAGCAGGACAGACCTCAAAGTACAAGTCAATTCCTCTTCCCCACCAGAACATTTGTTGGGATTTCCTAGAAGTGCATTTCAGTTCCAAGAATCATTTGGACTCATGATGGTGTCATCTGATTAACAAGTTTTCATTCTCTGGATAAATGGCCTAGTTATGTCAAGTTACCAAATGCAGAGTCTGTTTCTCTGTTCTGGAAAACACTGGATTGGAAAGTGGTCAATCCACATGTTTTTGGTTGTCCTTTACCATCTGATCAGATTACATTTGAGGGCTGATCTGATCAATTGTTATGATGTTTTTTTAAAAATCCAAATCAACCAAAAAATGGTAGATTTGGGGGCCACATGTAGAATTGGCCTTGGCCTTTCCTTTTTTTTTTCCTTGACTGGCAAAGTGAAGCTTAATTGTTTGCAAAAATAAAAAGATTGATGTCACTCCGCACACAGGTTGGAACATTCCCAGATTTAAAAATTGCCTTTGGCCATAACTTCACAAGGATTTCCTATGTTCAAGTAGAAAACATAATCTTTTCTAGCATTTTTGCAAATGATATTCTTCACATTACCAACGTTTTTACCTATCAAGTGGGTAAATCTTCGTGTAAATTTCTGGTGTTATCTCCCTCCCACTTCTCTGCACTCTTCAGAAAAGTGAAATGTGAAATGTTGTCCATCACCCTGAGCACTGTTTCTGTACTAATTATTGGCTGTCGCTTTTTTCCTATGCCCTTGCTAGTAAGTTCATAAATATATAAATTTGGTCACAAGGAGTGTAAAGTACCTCTGATGGCTTAAGGCAGGCAAATTATCTCTACAAACAAAAACAATCAGACCATGACTTCCTCACAGTTTTGTCAGTGGGCACAACATTTATGAGAAAAGAGCAATAAAATGTTATCATTCTCTGGAGAAACGTTTTTCTGAATGGACCCTCATATTGATTCTCCAATTGGAAATTTTTTTTAACCAAGACATCTTTTTTCAGTGAAAAAATGACCTTATTTTTGGAAAAGTGGGGAAGAAACTTGTTCCATTTTATTTTTGCTTTCTATATGCAACTACAACCTTTAATTCTCAAATATGGCTTGGTCTCAACTGTGGAAGTACTTCCTCTCTTAAGGAAAATGTATGATTAGGAGAAGGGAATGTGGATCAGTGCATCTGAAAACAGAGGCATTCGTCAGCACGCATCAGCCATAGAGGATATGTAAAGCTATAAATTAAAATAACTCCTGATAATGTTTTTCTTTTCCTTTTAATTATCCCTTGCTCTAATGAGACATTAAGATTGAAAAGTTGCTTTCCTCCACTTTTGTGCACTTACATTTACCCCATGTAATTTCCTTTGTTTCTCCTCTTTCCTTCTCCCCCATAACTCCCCTCCCCCAATTAGCATCATTTCATATTTATTTGTCCTTATTCTTGGCAAAACTGCTTGTTTTGTATCATATTCTTCAAAGAATTTGAAGCAAAGATTGTGTTTTTCTTTAAGTTTTTCTTCTGGTGTTGGTTGACTTCTTACCAAAATGTTTGATTTAAAATTTTTTTTCTTGTCATTTGCAGAAGCCGAAAGCGGTATGCACACTTCGTTAACTTTCCTTCCAACCTCAATCCTCTACCTTCACTCCTTCTAACTCCAGGACTAACCCTTTGTCAAGAATTCAGGAAGATAACACCTACCTTTCTGTGTATATATAAATATGTGTATATATATACATATATGTATATAATCACCCTTGTCCGGTGTATATACATATATGTATATATGTATATTTATATACAATCCCCCTGGTTACATATCTCTAAATCAATGGTAGCATTTGGTGTTCTGGTTTTATTTGTTAGTTTTGGTGGATTATGCACTAACTTCTTTGCAGGAAACCTTTAAAGGTAGGGAAGGTGGGTGGGACGGAGAACAATCTTATTTTCGGTCAACACCATTGGTGTGACTGATATTTCGCCTAAAAAGAATTTTTTTCTCTTTAACATTTTTGTCTGTTTTTGTATTGTGTTGATGTGTTCACCAGATTTTGTGATGCCATTTTGTCTGCATACCACATCCACATTCCCAGTGATCTCCTCTCCGTATCTTTTTTCAGAGTCTACCTTCTATTGTATAGTCATGTCTCCTTACCCACGTAACAGAGACCAAGTCCTTGTTCTTTTTTGCTGGTGAAATTTCAAACAATTTAAGACCTATACAGTACTCAATAAAGTCACAGGACTCTTCTTTCAAAGTGTCTTTGGAGAATGGTTTCCATAATTGTTTCACTGAAAGAGTGCCATTTATCACAGCAAATATGTGCCCTTTTTTTCTCCTTGTGTGTTTGACATATTTCCGAACCTGACATTTCAAGTCTCACCATTTGACTGTGTCTTGTTTTACTACTATTTGTTGTTGCATGAAGCATGATCAGAAACTTTAGGTGACTTTATTTTTCACCTTTTTTGGTTAACATTTTCAATCTAATTGCTTTTAGCTGTCTTCTCTGGGATGATCTTGTTGAAAACATATCATTATGTCTTTCACCTGCTCATCTTCCCAGTCTTCGTCTTCCTCACTGGTTGCGTGTTCTACCTTGTATTTATTTATGTGTGGGTGTGTATGTTCCTATGTTTGTCTTATCTTCTTCTCTGAGTCTCCTAATTCTGTGATTTTGACTGGTTGTGTAGAAAAAGTGGTGGCTTCCTCTCAGTTTGGCATTAGTTATATGACCTAACTGCAGAGAAGTTACTGCAACAAGTGGAATCTTCCAGGATGTGCAGGGCTTGCACCTCAACTGCTCGCTTTTGAGTCTTCTTACCTTGTAGCAAAAGGCATGTTGTACTGATGAAGGCATGTTTCATGTCCAAAAGTAGGATGGGCTTGCTCCCAGAACAAAATACCCAACATTTTCACAGTTAGAGAAAATATTTCCACTTTCCCTGAAAACAAGTGCACACACACACACACACACACACACACACACCCTATTTCATTCTTAGAAACTATCTGCAACTAAATCAGTCCATACCTACATTACCTATACTTGGGTCAGACAAACTGGGAGCAACCTTTGTTATCATATTTGTGTGTCGTTATTTTGCTGTGGCATGGAATGTCGACTTGTCTTCCACCTCAATCCTTTTTTTTTTTTTTGAGTTGCAAGTAAAAGTATGTGTCTAGGTTTACAATAGAAATGACAAAGCCCAGACGAAAGTAGTAGTTGCTAAGTGGTTACACCATAAGCCTCAGGGAATCCTGTAAGTTGGTTTCCCAGGATACCAGAGTACACCCTGCTTCTTCTCTCCAGGGGCTTTCCATCCAAGAAGTAAAATTGATCTGCCTCTGGTAAATGCCCCGGGCACAATGAACTGATAGGGGTTAGTAGCCCTGGTAATACTTCCTGGGAGGAGACCATGAACCAACCTTGGATGGTTGCTGTTTACTTTTGCTTTCTCTAGTTGCCATTAGCTTATGATTTTTAATATGCATATTTCCATATACTATCGTACTGAAGACTATATTATCATGAAGCTTGATAGCATGTTATATTACCTAGGGGAATGGTACACTACATTCACAAGGAGAATTATACTTTAGGACACTTACCCATCATACATATTAAGTTATCTAGAAAGCTCTTTTCCCCTTTCATTTGTACTTTCACTGAGATTTCCCCTCCCAGTCATTGCCAATCTTTAAGAGCTATAGATCTGAATAATATTTTTAGGAACATGATTAATAACTTTCATGAAATTCCTCTGCTTTTATCACCTTCATGATTGAAAGAAAGACAAAGATACAGGCAAATTCCACTTCTGGTCTTGTCTTTCTTGCTAATCTGCCTTTAGTTTTTACTGTGTTCTACTCCTTTACTTACCAATCAATCCATGAATTAACAAGCATTTATTAAGTGATAGTTCTAGTCTAGGAATTGTGAAGGATATTACAAAGACTGAAGTGATAGGGTCATTACCCTCAATGAGATTATATTTTGTAGAGGGAAATAACATGTGTGGGTGCGTGCGTGTGCACACAGATATGAGGATACTTATATATTACTTTTAAGTAATTTGAGGGGAAGGCATATGGGGTTATATAAAAAAATAACTAATTTTGAAGTCTGAGGTATCTATGTTAACCTTTGAAGGAAGCTAGAGATTCTAAATGGCAGAGGCAAGAACAGTAATGACAGAATGCATTCATGTCATGGTAGACTGCCTACCAAGGCGGAAAGCCAAGAGATAGCTATGCTTATCGCCTCCATCTTGAACAATTTGAGGCATTCTATACTCATCTTCCAGAAGACTACATAGTATAAAATATTCTTGGAATGGTGATAGGACTTAAGAGGACAATTGCAAGGGAAGGTGTTTCAGGGCCTCGTTGTACGTGGTCATCCTAAGTGATTAAGTGAAGCTTCTGAGGTGAGCTCCATATTATTTGGGAGGAGTAGGACAGGATTCTCAAGTCTTCGCATGCTCTCACTAGTTCACCTTCCTTTGCCAAATACAGTTGCTTCTGGGACAAGGCTTGACTCATGAGAACTCTAACATGATGGTTTAAAAATTGCTTTTTTTCTAAACCAACTCTTTATTAAAGAAATTTATCAGAAGGGAACCTGACCCCCAGCTAAGACAAAAATTGAAGGCTAAAAGAGTATTCTCAATAACAACTACCCTGCTGAAGAATTTAGCATGATTTGTTTGGTGGGGAAGACCCTGGACTTGGTTCATGGAAGTCTGAGTTCTGGTCCTTATTTGAGAGAAAAAAATCATTTAATTCTTTGTCTTTGTGTGCCTACAACCATGCCGGCCACATAGCAAACACTTAATAAATGCTTGTTGATTGATTACGACCATGAGCAAATCACTTAATTTTTCCATATCTCAGTTTCTTCATCTATAAAACAAGGATTTGGATTAAATGATCTATGCGGCCCCTTCCAGCCCTAAAGTTTGATTTTTATTTTCCATAAAGTGTCTCAGATAATATATATGTATACATGAATATATATGCATATATGTGTATATATACATATATATGTGTGTATATGTGTATGTATGTATATATGTAAATATATATGCATGCCTACTACATCTGAAACATCAAGCGAAACACTGTGGAGTGTATAAACAAGGCATGGTCTGTTCTCTCAGGGAACTTAGTGTTCACATTTATCTTGATAATTTATACTTATTTAGATATCCCATCAGTATTCTACCTTGATGAAAAGAAGGACATTTAAGAAAAAACCCTTGACCTTTGCCAAATAACAGAGGCAGGGCAGAGGAGTTGTCAGCCCTTTATAGGCTATGATTTTTCCATTTCTTTTCCATTCTTGGGTAAATGGGAGAACCTTTGGAGGCATAGGAAAGTTCCATTTTAGTGAGATTCCTCAGGTGGATAGGGTCAAAGACATGGATAGCAGAATGGCAAAGAGTCAATAGAACAAGAAAAAAAGCGGATCATACTTTGTGATGTTCTATAGAACGAGAAGAATCAAATCAAATTCTTGGAACAAAGGGAATATATTAGATATTCCCTAAGAGTCGAAATGGGCTAACAATGCTCTTAAAAAAGTGTTGCTTTTAGAATTAGCCTAATTGATGCATGGAAAGGTAAGAACCTGAATACAACTTTGCTTTTGTCACTAACAGGTCAGAGGCAGAAAACTGATGAAAAGTGATCCACAGGAAGAGAAACTCTCTTCTCAGTCATAGGACAGAGATGTAGGCAAAATCAGTATATTCTATGTATTCATTTTAAGGGAGATAAAAAGGTCCTGAGAGGTCAAGAACAATGCCAAAGAACAGGAAGCCCTTGCCAATTTGGAGTCACTTGAACCTAAGGTTCTGGTCTTACATTTTTAAGGAAGAGTTAGATGAAAATTTCCTTTAGACTCTTAGACCTTTGGAAATTTTGAATGTATATAGAAGTCTTAAAGCTTTTATCTGGATAAAATATGAAAAAAAGCAGAAATATATGTTCTCAAAGAATCTTTGAAATCATAATAACTGGCCAACAATTTTTTTTCACTTTGGTCCATTGAAATCTAGGCATACATCATGACTGAGTTATTAAATAAGAGAAGAATCTGGTAGGATGTGATGATGTTTTTTTATCCATCAAGAATTCTTTTCCATTTTTCTTGAGTACGGGATTCATTGGTGAGATTATCATTCAAAAAGCTGAAGGAAAATCATAGATAAATCAAGATGTCCACAAATTATGCTATTTCTACAAAAACATAGAAATGATTGAAAACATCCCATCCCAAGTCCTAAATGAGAGTGTGTATATCCTAAAGTAATACAGTTGCATTATGGAAGATGCTTTCAGAGGCATAAAGAAGAAATCCCGCCTAAAGTCAGTCCAAATTAGCTTGCCCATGTCCAGATGTTCTTCTGGAATAAAATACTCCTGAAATTTCAGCTTGTAAAAAGGACCTACAATGCAGATTGGTTACCTCCTGGCTAGCTCATTAGTTAGTATCAAAGGCTGAAAGGAGCAATAGTAACCAATGACATCATCAGAGATTATTTGCTTCCAGACCTTAATCGTTTTAATTAACCTCCTCTCTAGTTTGACATTAATAGACTTGAAGGAAAGACTCCACAATAAATGGTCTGCTTGGCAGTTGTTAGAATGCTGAACCCAACCTTTCACTGCATGGTTAGCTGTTCTTGACTATGGGGATATGAACAGAGAGAACAAAAGGAGATTTTTCATTTATGGGAAGTTTGTTCCTTCTTACTTCATCTTGTCCGATGACACCATGGGCTCAATTATTGGGATACACATAAGGGAAGCAGATAATATGGGGAAGAGAGACACTCCAGGTTATATGAGAGGCTTGTTTTGTACATGCTTCTCACGGAACAATTGATAAACATCAGAATTCTGCTTTTGACCTTCATTATTCTAACCTTTTGTGTGTGTCACTAAAAATAATTTTTTCACTTAGACTAAATAAACACTGATAAGAATGTACACTATTCCTATTTGTGGCATACACTTCCATTTTCTTCCCCAAATGGGGAGACAGTCATGAATCTCTTTATAGTACCTGGCATGTATGCTAGTTGGTACTCAATAGGTGCTTATCAATTGACTGATTGATTGGTGTACCCAGAATGAGTTGTTTCCACTCATTCTATTATGATGAGGGTAGTATAAGACCAAGGATATGAGATTAAAGAATGCTGATTCATCCTTAGGTTTGCTTACTTTCTATATCACTGGAAACTCCCTTGAAAATGTAGTCTACACTTGGCAATTCACGTTTATGGAGGGAGAAACTCTAATTATGTATTTAAAAATTAAAGCTTCATTGATAATACAGTGTAGTAGGACCTGAGTTCAAATTCTGCCTCTGATATACACTGCCTATGTAATCTGGTGCAATTCACTTCACTTTTTCCTGTGTTTCTTTATCTGTCAAATGAAGGGGCTGGACTAGATAGCCTTTGAGGTATCTCCCCAGCCATCAATCTCTAATCCTATGATACTGTTGGCTATGGAACATAGACACTGAGCTAGCTACAGATTGCTTTTTCATCTCTTTTATGGCAAATTCTTCTCTCCTTCTCTTCTCTGGGTCCTGCTTCCAGACATTGAGGCTAGAGGAATAGCGGAGGTCTTGGTTAATCCACAAAGTGGTAAATGTACTGCGGCATGATATAATTGTATGCAATATTGTGATCATTTTAGACCCACACTTCCCTTATTTGTGAAGAGTTTCATTGCTACCTGTATATCCAGGGCTACAACAGTCAAATCTTCAAGGATTTTCTGCTATTATTTAGTATTAATTACAGCAATGACACAAGTTCAGTTTACTTCTATCACACTCTTGTTCTGGGTATTTAGGAGATTCTTGTGATACAAGACCATTATTTTGTGGTAATGACCTACTGAGAGATCTCCCAATTGAGCAGAAGGTCACCTGGGTCACTCTTATGTTATTACAGACAAATCACTCTCTGATTGCTACAACCCTTCCATGGAAGAGTTTGCCACTAGAAAATGGTCACATACTAATCACCTTCTTGTTTTCAGTATTTGACGACTTCCTTCCTATAACCTAATTCCAGACATCAACCTTAAGCACTGCAGATTTGCAGATCAAAGGATAACTGTGTTTTATCTGTTGCTGTATTTAGTATCTTCCCTAAATTGTACTCTAAGCTAAAAAAAAAATATTAGCTGGTTCCATCTGAATCCAAGGCATATTAGCATGTCCTTCTTTTGATCTCTAAGTGATTAAACTTGAGGGAACAGATCCTAATGCCTATTTATCCCAAAGAAGTTTTCTTTACTGATTCTTGTTATCCAAGTACAAGTTATCCTGTTTAACACACACACACACACACACACACACACACACACACACATATTTTACATAGCCCTTTGGAGCAGGTTTCCCATTCAGGATATCGTTCTCCTTAGTTGCAAACATACAGTCTGGTGGATATAAATTTTATTTCCTGGAAAATGAGAGTCAGAAAGTCAACAAACATTTATTAAGTACCTACTATGGGGCAGACCTATAGGACAGACACCTATGAATTCTTTCACATCTGATTCCACAAACGCATAACTTTTATGTGCAAACTCAGGTCACTTAAGTATCTTTATCCTTCCAATCAAATGCATGATCTATTCATTTGTTAGCGTGGTAATAATGCTTTTCTGAAACATCCATCTTATTTTTTATGTTCTTATCATTTTTATTCAGATGACGTATTGTTTCCCTGCATTGGTAACTGGTTGCCTTGTACTATGCCCCTCAGTAATATGTGGTATACATACCTGTATATTTATGTATGCATATAGGGGTCCCATTAACTCCCTGTCATTGGAAGTAGATATTGGCATTAAAATGGCTTCATTTGATGGATAACTCTTTGGCTTTGACCTTTGGTAGCAAATTCCTGGGAAATCAGTTATTCAGAAGTTGAACCTACATATCCAAATAGGCAGGACAGACTATTTCTTGAAGATATTAGGTTGCTGGCATCTGGATTTTCTCTGGTTTCCTTAAAAAAGATGCCCAGGGTATGCCACTTGGGGAAACCAACGACTAGAGTTTACTGAAGGCATTATCAGATCAAATACTGAGGATTTTGGATGTGAGGGATTGTGGACTTAGTGTCCAATCTGTCAAGATGGCTTTGAGCATCCTCACATCCTTTCCTTTCTAGTGGGCCCCCTATAAGAAGCAACCATATGATGTAACCTCAGAATTTCTCCTTAGAACATCTCCTCACAACTCTGTCTTCTCTGTTTTTGTTTCACTGAGCAGCATATTAATTAATCCTGGAAACCATCTCAAAATCCAAGAAGGTACTTTAGGATTCTTCATTGCAAGCGATGCCAAAGAAGTCAAGAGGTAAAATCAATGTTTTATTTTAACACTCCTTCTTTCCTGCATCAGTCACAGCAGCTGACCCCAAACCTGGAAACTTGAAGGGGGAAGTCTCTTGAGATGGAGAGTCAGCAAATACAATGCCAAAGGACTCTTTTGAATACTTCCTTTGCATAGCTGATTTAAAAAAAAACCCTGAGTTGCGAGTATGGACTGATTCATATTCACCTTAACGAGAGAACTGCCAAATATCCATCTCATGTGCAGTGTTGGCCTAAGTGAGGTATCAGATTTATTCTGCTACTGATGTTAACAATAATAACTACAACATTTATATAGAACCTACTAGGTGCTAGGCACTGTGTGCTAAGCACTGTACAAATATTATGTCATTTGATTCTCCCAATAACCCTGAGAAGTATTATCCCCATTTTACATATGGGGAAACTGAGGCAAATAGAAGTTGTTACTAGGTAAGTGTCTTGGCACTCTATCTATTGTGCCGTCTAGCTGCCCCTAAAACTATAGACCAATATTAGAATTTGATAGGCATTATGTAAGTCTCAAACTATACAAAAAATATACAACACAAGGTAGAATATAAAAGGAATAGAGGTAATAGAAAGAACCAGGCAAATGCATAAGAGTAGTGATTCTCAAACTTTTTGATCTCAAGTGCCCGTTTCACTCTTAAAAATTACCAAGGATCCCAAAGAGATTTTTTTATGTATATCATATCTATTGATATTTACCATATTAGTAATTAAAACTGATATATTTTCAAACTGAACTTATTATTCACTAAAACAATAACAAATCTTTACATATTAACATAAATATTTCATGACAAATATATTTTCAACAAAATAGAGTAATAGCCTTTTACATATTTTTGCAAATCTCTTTTATCTGTTTTCATAGAAGACAACTAGATCCTCATATCTGCTTTTGCATTCAATCTGCTGTGATATGTGTCTTTGTTGAGATATGTGAAAAAAATGCAGCCTCACACAGATGTGTAGTTGGAAAAGGGAGGAGCATTTTAATAGGTGAATAATGCCTTAGCATTATTATGAAAGTGCTTCTGACACTGTGGATCCCCTGATAGAGTCTCACAGACTCCCAGGGATGTTTGGAATACACTTTGAGAACTGCTTCTCTAGGGAAATTTGAGGAAAGAGAAGTGTGTTTATCAACTGGTGAGAGTTTTCTGTCCCCATATGTAGAAGCAGGATCAAATCTGGTTTCCTTTCAAGGTCCTCACCTATTGGTTTCTGTGTCCGCTACCATAGTTCCAAGTCCTTGGAAATTGGACAGAGCAAATTCAAGCTGGGTTGGTAAATAGGGCTGATGTCCTTGCCCTTCTAAGCTCACCATTAAGAAGGAATGCATAAGGGTCCAGATTAGTAGACAGAAAGTCTTGACACAGCAGCTTTGCTACATAAGCCGGAGGCTAGGGAGCCCTGCAGAAATATAGATCACTTATGCCTCCCCCTACTCCCATTTGTATAATTCCCTTTCCCGTTGCATCTCTCCCTAATGAGTGTCACCAACACAAAGTGGTCCAAGAAACAAATTACATCCTATATTCAGTAGTGCAACATGTCTCATTTCTATGCTTTATGGTATTCACAAATACATGCTGACATAATAAGTACAGGACCAGGCTGTGATTTTTTCCATGGTGTGGGGGAGGTGTCAGGGCACATGCTGTCAGTTAGGGGATTTCAAATAGATGATGTGGGCAGAAAACCGCAGAAAGGACTTAGGAGGATTTGAATGGAACTAGACAAGTTGTTTTTTTTTTTTAATTTGTTTTTCAATGGAAAACTTGATTAAGATGACCAGCTATTAAGTATATATCCTCAACTAGAAAAAGCAGCAGAAATGAATGACTTGGAGCTTGTAGAAAACCCAAAAGACCAGATCAGGCACAGTGTTGCAGGAGAGAGGGAGGGCTCAAATGATCAGAATCCTGGGGAAAATCTGATTGGGGACAGTACAAACGACCAACATAATCAAGGCACAGAATTTTCTCATTTATTTGTACACAGACTAAGTACTAGTCTTTGGTATATAGCCGTCCAATAGACTGCATGGTATGAAGTGCACAGAGGCAGCAAGTAGAAAATAAAGGACCTAAAGAAGAAGTACTTTCATTTACATAGGGAATTTGGGAGTGAGAAAACTCCCTCTACTAGCTCAAATTAGCACCTTCTTTGCAATTCTAAGCCTTTGAAGGTTGGCTAGAGCATACTTCTCACACTTGTTCTCAGGATCCCTTTATACTTATAAAAATTATTAATGCCCCTAAAGAACTTCTTTTTATGTGGGTTATAGTTATTATTTTTCCTATCAGAAATTAAAAATCTTAGTTTTATTATAAAAATAGTTTTGACCATGTAGGTCCCCTGAAAGGGTGTTGAGGGCCCCCAACTAAACTGGCCCAGAGTGCTGAAAAAGTTAAGTGACTTGGGCAGGGTCATACTGCTAGTATGTATTTGAGTGTGTGTCTTCCTGCCTTTGAGCCACTGTGATAAGCTATCTCTTCATTAAGAGAGATGTGATCGCAATATGTTCCTTGAGACCTAGATGACTGCTCTTTTCCTCTTACGTCCAGGGAAGCAAGCCACTTAACATTGAGACTCTGTTTCCTTATTTGTAAAATGGAGATAACAATAGTGCCTCTTCTACAGGGTAGGGCAGGTAGTTGGCACAGTGGGTAGAGTGGCAGATTTGGAGTGAGGAAGACTCATCTTCCTGAGTTCGAATCTGACCTCAGAAACTCACTAGCTATGTGACCCGAGGGAAGTCACTTAACCCTGTTTGCCTCAGTTTCCTTCTTTGAAAAATGATCTGGATAATAAAATAGCAAACTACTCCAGGATCTTTGCCAAGAAAACCTCAGATGGGGTCACAAAAGTCAAATGTAACTGAAACCACTCAACAGCACCAACAAAAGCCCACAGGGTTGTTATGAGGATACTATAAGAAAATCTATGTAAAGCACGCTGCAATCATTAAAGAGATATATAAATGTTAGCAATTATATTGTTGCCTGTAAAATGAGGAAGCTGAACTGGTTGACCTCTTAAGGTCTTTTCTGGCTGTAAATCTGTTATAGTAATGCCTCCTGTGTGCCAGAAATTTAGTAAAATGGATTTCATCACAGCACTAATGCTATGCCCTCATATGGCATTATTCTGTCCATTGTTTTAGACTTACCTTGTATTCCCTCATTTGAGCCCATCAGAATACCCTATTAATTAGGTTCATTGACTGAACATCATATAATGAGTCATTTTTTGAACCAGTCTGGGGACCTTTTGTAGTTGAATGTTTGTTAAATCTTGTTTAATCAAAGTGAAACATTTATTGAGAGCTCATACATGCATTCTTTAGTTTAGTGGTTGACTGTTTTTTTTTAATTTAGGAGTATAAAATGTATAGCTCTGTAGGACCTTAGAAATCACCTAGTTCAAATGTCTCATTCTACAAATGAAAAAACTGAGACTCAGAAAGTTGAAGTGATTTGTCCAAGGAGATGGAGAAAAATGACAAAGCTGGATTCAAACCCAAATCTTTTGACTCTAAGCACCTTTTCTGGGGAGCATAAATCATTCAGCAACCTAGCATCCTAAACTTAGGCAAATCACTTGATTTCTCTGGAGCTCATCAGGAAACAAGAGTATTTGACTAGTTGATCCTCAAAGTCCCTTCTAGTACCAATGGTATATTGCTGCCATCTTGCCTTTTGGATGTTGATTCTGATTTTCATATCACAAAGAGGCTCCATCGACTCCCCCCATTCTGTTTGCTTAATGAAAAGGATTTTTTTTCAAAGCATCACCTTTGTAAATTTTGAGTGAGGGATAAACCCATCTGTCTCCTATGTTCCTTAAATCTTTAGTTTGCTGCGAAGGAATTGAGAGATCTGAGTGGTGAGCTTGCCAATGACTGGTCTTTCTCTTTCCACGTGTTTAGCTGAGGTACCCTACATGATACTCTCAAAGATGAAAGACAAGTGAGCTAATCTTCTGGGTTACATTATCAACCTTTCCCCCAATTATTTTTCCAATGAAAGTTTATTAAAAGAAGCACTAACTTGAAGAGGAGAGCCTCATGTTTGAAATGAAAGGTCTTGCAACAAACACTTCCGTCTTTAAATGTCTAAACCTTTCAAAAGATTAAAGGAAATTAGTGCTGGCATGTTTCATTAATTTGGCACCATAGCAGGAGGAAATGTGGGACTCATTTCATTTGGGTGGATTAAGAAATGTGTCAATTTTTCCATTCTGTCTCTCCAGGGCATTTTTTTACTGCAAAGCCTGTCATGATGACATCACAGATCCCAAAAGGATAAAAAAATGTGGCTGCAAACGGCGTAAGTAATATTTCTTCTGCCTTTCCTTCCCTACCAACCCCCACCCTTCAACCTCACTTCCTTCCCCATCTCCTAAGGAAACTGTTTCACTTAACGACTTTGCTTAAATGTGTTTATGTTTCACACACTGGTACAAAGAGACTTGGAAATAAATATTGTTTGCTCAGTTGGCAAATCTGCCATTCACATCAGTCCAGGCCACCACTCTCTCTGTTTTCTCTCCCTTCCCCCCACCCCTCCGTTCATCCCTCCCCAAGTAGTGACCTAAATGAATTTTCATGGCCTCCTGACTTAAACAGTGCTGGTGAAGATGAGTCTGATTTGAGAGGGTAGAATTCAATATGCAAAAAGTGATGGTGGGGGTGGGTGAGGTAGCAGCACCCAATAGTCCTCTTTTATCTAGAGGGAGATCAAACTAAGCCCATTTTATTCCCTGATCTTGCTGGCCAGTGGAACTTACAGGGCATTAAGATAAGCAAAATTCAGTAAGGATGTCAGACCATAATGAGGTTTGACACCTTTTTTTTTCTGTATCACCCAGACAGATGAGGTCTATGAGGTTCTATATGAATCTCATAGTTAAATTTGGCTCTCTTCATTCATCCTGGCCTTACCTCATTGCTAGGAAAATTAACTTCAATATTCAATAGAAGCAATATGAAATCGAGCATAGATAACTGGTCATGGAGCAAACAAGTCAAGTCAGGTCATCCATCATTGATTAAGTGCCTACTATGCATCAGGCACTGTGCTTAGCTCTGGAGTTACAAAGAAGGAAAGGCAAAAGCAGGCCCTGCTCTCAAAAAGCTCCCAGTTTGATGGAGGAGTTCACAGTCTAATGGAAGACCTGGTTCAGGGCTCACCTCTTCCACATACTGGCAAGGTGACCCCGGGCAAGTCACTTAACCTCCTAATGGTCTGGAAACTCTCTAAGATTATAAGTGGTTGAGAAGATGCTGGCCTGCATTAGTGGTGGGAGTTTCATCATTTCATTTCTTCATCACCAGTCCAGTCACTGTCTTTATTCTGTCTCACTCAAAGAGACATTTATTTACTTCCTCTCTCCCTCTCTGTGGTCCCCAAAGGGATGTTCCCAAGAGCAGAATAGGCTCCATTCAGTAGCATGGGGCAAGGCTCTATATGTGGAGATTTGAAGGTACTACCTTTTCTAGAAATGTTGAACAGGCATTATACATTTTAATTCAGTGACTCATATCCATGGGGGAAAAGGACTGGACATTCTCTGTTGTTTTTTTTTTAATGGCAGGGAGAGGAAGGAGTATCATCAGTCTTGATATAATAATAGTTTTATAAGAACAGTAACCATCACATAGTGCTGTAAAGTTTACAAAACTCTGTGTATATTATTTCATTGGACTTTTCCCAACAGCTCTATGAGGCAGGTGCTGTTTCTATTCTCATTTTACACATGAGTAAACTGAGGCATAGAGAGAATAAGCAATATTCCAAATTGCAGAGCTAGTAAATCTTTAAGGCAGGATTTTAACTCAGGTCTTCCTGACTCCAAGTTCTTCATTCTTTCTCCTTTCCTACCTGGAGGTGATTAAATGATGTCCTGGAAGTCATGCCTCCCTTCCTCAAAAGCCACTGACAAAAACATCAAGGAGAAATTAAATTCTAGTGGGAAGTGCTAACTAAATCCAGTTATTTTTTTTATGGGAAAAACTGGTCTCTCCATCTTTTTCTGCAGGGTGGCACCTTTGGTTGAGGGAATTCTCTCCAAGTCTGACCAAATGTTTGATTGCTTCAGAATAGAAAATAAGCAGATTAAAGCCTGAAATAATCCATGCCAACTTGGAAAATACACATGCATCCTAGAACCCTAGTGGCCATCTACTTTATGCCATGCAGGGGTAATCCGGATAGGGACTGGACCTGTGATTTCATTTATGTGGACAATTATTCAATGAGACAATTATGGATGCAGCTTGACATCTTCTCTACAATTAGTATTCTTGGAGAGCTAGCTTCCTTGAGCTCTGAGAGGTTAAGTGACTTGCTCAGGGTCACAAAGTTAGTATATATAGAGGTAAGAGTAGAACTCAGGCTTCCTGACTCCCAAAGTCAACTCTCCATCCACTCTACCATGTTGCTTCATGGTTCAGTCCATACCCAAACAAAAATCATCCTCTACAATATACAATATTTAAGTACTCATCCAACCTTTGTCTGAAGACTTCCAGTGAGAAACAACCCAATGGTTCCTGAATTGTGGGGTGAGAGTAGGGTGAGCAGGCTAAATGGAGAATACATGTATGACTGATCCAGATGCAATGAATGATTGGGAACCAGTCCTTGATTTATTGACTCTTCCATTGAATCCTGAGATTTATCCCAGAAAGGTTAAAGAAGAGGTTACTGTCTGGTTCCTTCAGATAGTAGGATGGCCCCAAAAAGACAGGTTTCATTAATTATGACAAAGGTTCCTATCCTTCTCATTCCAGGCAGGTGATATAGTGAGTATAAGGGCAGTTGTTCTTGTCTGAATAAAATTCCTGCAAAGGCTGCAAAGGGAACTCAGACTTTTATGCAAGACTCCACAAACAGACCCATTTTCCCAAAGTTTCTTCTTGATGTGAAAAATTCACAGAGAAACAATTTTTTCATTCTGAGGACTCTCCCAAATAGCTAGCCCCAGGAGGGCACAGGGGACAGGGAAAAATCAAATTATGTGCCTTTTCCCTCCAATCTCTTTAACACTCATTTACTGATGAAATGTGTTTTAAATGAATGTCAAGGGGACTCTTAAAGGAACTGCACTTTCTTACAGAAGCCATGCCTAGCCTTATCTGTATCAATAATACTGCATATGAACACTCCAGAGTTTTGGTTTCTTTTTTTTTTGTTGCTGTTATTGTGGCTAAAGGCTGTGAAGGGGGTAACTAGAAAGTATGCCATAGAAGAGATTCATAGAACTGTCTCATGGAATGTTGGAACCAGAGGGGACCTTAGAAGTTGACTTGCCCAACCCCTTCATTTGATTGATAAGGAAATCCAGGCTAGAAAAAGGAAAGAATTTACCTAAGCTCATATGAAGAGTTAGGAGCAGAACTGGGGCCAATATATATATATATAGAATGTTTAGTCTACTAAACCATGCCACTTACTGGATCACTTCATCATCCAAAGACTTGTAGACAAAAAAGAGGAGAGAAGGGCCACACTTCTCTGGGTTTATCATTCACTGCATGATCTTGGCTAAATCACTTTGTCTCTCTGAGTCTCAGTTTCCCCATCTGTTAAATGTAGGGGTTGGACTAGATGGCTCCTAAATTCACTCAGCTTTTAAACCAATTATTGCATGAACTCTTGGGAAAAGGGAACCAGCTCTCTTCAAATAAACTAAACTCTCAAAGAAAAACAAAAACCCCGAAGACCATGTCCGAGCAACCCTGCCCTTGTATAGGCCAACAAAGAAAGACCAGGTCATGGATGGCTGAAGAAGGAATAGGAAGGTGAATGATGGTGAACATCACAATAAAACAAGGGTTCTTCCATGTGTGTCATGTCTGGCAAAGCCCATGTCTAGATCCCTAGAGAAACGGTTTTAAATTCATAAAATAAAATACAGAGGATTGCAATGAAAGCCAATCATATTAAAATTCAGTTATCCAGATATTCATAAATAAAAACAAATTCATGGACCTTGGCTTAAGAATTCTTACATTGAAGTGATATAGTAGAAAAGACTCAACCAAGAATCTTTCAGAGTCAGACTTCTAATAACTCTAAGGGAAGCAAAAAGAAACAAGTAAATAAACATTTTTTTAAGATGTTGAGAGTAAGGATTTGACCTACCAGGCTATTTTCTCCCCACTCTAGTTCCAGACAAGCCAACAGCAAGAGTTACTTTCACCACTGGAGAGAGAGGGGCGAATGTTCATAATTGTTAGAAATGATTTTATTTTCTTTATTTCCCTTAAAGTTAGTTCAGCTAGTGAAGCAAATGATTCCTAATCACGTGCAGCCTGGATCATTGCAAAAGCACTGTCTCTTGCAAAGCTAAACTAACATGACAAGGTTTTGTTTGGGTTTTCCTCCCTCCCCTACCCCCACCTCCCTCATAGGTCTTGGCTGTCAAGCTAATATTTGACAGCAAAGTGGATTGTCCAAATATTTTTTTTCATAATTAACAAGGCAGAGCAGCAAGTGTGAGAGGGATTGAAATGCAGATGAGAGGGGGGAGAAAATGAACTGCTAAAAATAAACCTACCCCTACATACAGGTGAGGGAAGTGGGAAAGAAGTATTTTTGTGACAAAGAAATCTTAATTACAGGGGCATTAATTATCGGTAGCTTTCTCAGCCAGTCAAAAGCCAGGTTCAAGAATAAGGCACCGGTTGGCCCACGTTACTTTGGAGGCTGCCTATACATTCACCATGACAGCATCAAGGCCTGAGCAAGAAGCTGACCCACATAGCCATTTGTCCAAACCTGTTAGGTTAGGTATTAATAATTTACCTAGGAGTGGTACATCTCCACAAGGCAAGGATAATTAAAATAACGGGGCCTTCCTTTTTTACAGCTTCCTCTTTCCCATCTTCCTTTGTCAAATAACCTATAATGTTTCATGTCATCTTGTCCAGAGGAATTCCCAAAGGTGGAAATCCAGTGTGCTTCTAACTGGTCATTCTGTGTTTATGTAGTTTTAACTTTTGCATTTCTTTGAATTTCCACGTAGCTTTCCAAGGAAGAGAAAAGCACAATTTGGCCCAAGATGAAAGCTCTTGGAGTCAGATCTTGGCTCCTTTTGTTTTTGTATAGCAAACCTGCTTTGATTGTTTATTATTACACCCCCCCCCACACACACACCTTTTAAGCTTACAAAGAGGGGAGGTATCACAGGGGACAAATCATGTATAAATTGATGTGTTTTAAGAAATTTTACTTCATCTTTGATAATTGACATATTTTTGATTTATTTTTTTTCTCTTGCTGCCTTGGAACACGGGCCCTACTCTATTTTAACTGCACACTGGTAGTGATATATTGTGAGTAAATTGGGTTCCTAGAAGCCCAGAGTCCAGTCCCACCTGTCTTTCTCTAGAAGAAATTCTTTATTTCTGTATAGTTTCAGTTCTTTTCTTTTTGATATTTATGTTGCATGTAGCAGTAACATCATACCCACACCTCTCTCATCCTCCAACACAGTCCATAGACTAGCAAAGAACTGGAGACAGTGGGTTGCTCAACCTGCTGTCTATTCATCCCCACCCGCACTACCTACCCCTTCCTTGTCAGCTCCCAACATGGTCTTATTTTTTCCATTTGGAAATAAGACCTTGACAACAGTGTTTCTCTTAAATGATTTTGAACCTGTCTCATTACTTTTTAGGGGAGACCAATTAGACTGGGGTAATTACCACCATAGCTGTGTGTGTCGGATGAAGTGCAGGTCATTGACATGCTTGCCTTTGAAAAATTAGGCTCAGCCTTCACTGCGACTGTGCTTGAATTCATATTCAAATGGAAGTCCATATGCTGCATATCTATATATTCCTTCACGGTGATATATATGATGTGTGTTGGTACTTTATATGTAAAAATGTTCATTTTTATATATACAGTCAACAGATATTCTATAGAGCAGCACTTGCTACCACATACATACCTCTCTGTGTAAGGTAGTGAATGAATCATGTGAGTAGCTTTGGAAATATAAATATCTGGAGGGTTGGAGACAAGTAAATGCATCGTGGTAATTATTTCCAACAATCTGTAAAGTCTCTGTCTCCCTCGCTATAAAATGACTCTTTCACATATGTGACCCAATAGTTCCCCGGGGCCACAACAAAAGGGTTTAAAAAAAATATGATAGCCCCTACTCGTCCTTCCATCTGCTCCCTGAGTGCTGGTCAGGCATCCTGGACAGACAATGCATTCAGTCCTTCTAGAAGAATACTGCCTTTGCAGCAAATGGTTCTCTACTGCTCCCAAGAAGTACATGCAAGTCCCCAGACACTTAATATATTCCCAAGGAGCATATTTTTTGCCCAATAAGATTTGACCTACGAGGAAATTTGAGACCAGTGTTTCTAAACACATGCTGGAGAAACATGGCTTAGGAATTATAATTATGGTCCTTTGGTCCTGAACAAAGTGCATTAGACTAGTAAACACCAACCTCCTTCATGGATCTTTGGGTTGACTCAATAGCAGAGACTGAGAGATGTTAGTCTAGTGATAGAGCCTGTCCTCATTTCTGCACAGCGGTGCACTAAGGCTGATCATTTGAATGGAGCTATCTCCTGAGTTCAGAGGGCGAATGATGCAGTAATTCAGTCTTAAAAATGGCAGCCCAACTTGGGGGCCCCTGAGGCCACAGATTTCTAATACAGTTGATTGAGCAACTCTCTCCCCCTCATCCCTGAGTGGGTAATAAGGGTGAGTCAACCTCTAGCTTCTATATCCAAGGACTAAATCGGATATCCCTTTGGAGTTTGAGGGATGGCACAGAAGAAACCACCAACCAAGCTCAGTGCCAAGCTCCTTAGAGTCTTCTTACCATAAGATGGCCATTGGAGGCAGAACCAATTAATTAACTGGGTGTGCTGCATTCAGCTGACACTAACTTACTAGCTTTTCTTTTTCCTTCTTTCTGTTCTTGGAACAGAAAGTCCTTCCACCTGGAAGAACTTTCTTCTCCCTCCAGAAGCTAATGGGAGGAATTTAGCTAAGTGAAGACATCACTCCTAATTTATAGGACCTGAACCAACACTCCCTGATTCCCAGTGTCACATCAAACAAATGCCTCAGCTGCCAAGCCTTGGTGGACATTTTCTTCCATGGTTGTTTTTATTTCTAATTTTAGTTCCTCCCCAGCACAGAAGGTAAAGCTGCAGGGCTCATACTTGGGAATGATCCTTCTTGCATTGAACTCATAATATCTTGAACAGTGATTTTCAAAATGAGGTTTTGGGCTGAAAAGTGACTATAAATTGTCCAGCAGAATCCTTTTTTGTTTTTTCCATGCTGGTCTTTTCCTTGACTTTGCTCAGTTTGAAACCAAAGATGTTTTTCCAACAGTTGGAAAACTCCATCTGGAGCCTGACGGTCCAGTGTTGCGTTCTCCTGCCTCCTCCAATCCACCCTGGAAATTAAGATTCCACAATTGGAAATTGGCTGACAATTTGGTTGCTGATGTGGGAGGCAGATGGTACTAAGGACAGGCTAGAATCCAACTCACTCCCCCATTCCAGGCTTGGCTTGGAAGGGCCAACTCAAGTGAGAACTTGAGTTTGACAGCAGATTGTCAATCTGACTTGAAGAAATATCAGCAGTGTGGACATGTTTAGTCCAAAGGGGCTGCTTTTTGCAGAGTTTTCTCTTCCCTTATTATAACCACATTTTCGAATACATGAGAAGTTTTCCAGTGGCACCACTGATCATTTCTTGATTTTAAAGCACAGAATTGGCCACTTGAGATTCTTTAATTTTGCCAATACTTCCTCTTTGGCATTGCAGATAATACTAGGAAATAGAAGTGAAGGCTTTGATTGATGATTTTCTTCCTTCACCATGCCCCAGGAAGATACACACACATGCTTAGAAAGTTGTAGGGGTGGCCATTTCTAAGAACACCCCAGCAGGGTGATTTTTTTTTTTTGGTGGGGGGGAGGATGAGGTCTGGAATCCAGTCTTGGCCTGAGGATTCATTTGGCTTCAAACTCATAACCAGAACCCAAGCAGAAGGCATTTTATGATTTGGAAAAAATACTAATTAGCAACTCCAGGTGTTCATACCCTGCTTTCAGGTTGGAACTTTTGAAAAGAAGGCAAATTTATCCTCTGGTGATACTTGGCAGGCCCAGGCCAGGAGACTTCCCCTGGAGCATTATGGAAAGAAGGGGAGACAGTTGACCCTGTTTATTAACCGTTGGAAATACACAACACAGTTGTCTTTTACGGTCAAGGAAGCTTCAGTGGAGGTGGAAAGTTGACCTGACTGGTGGCTTAATCTGGTTCTAGTTAATGCTGCCCAAAGCATTAGAACTGGCTTGCTCGCTAGGCACACTTCCTGCTGTTCCTTCCCACCCCCTCACCCCCCCCCCCCCCCCCGCAGCCATTAAAACTCCACCCGGGATCAAATGAAGCCGGCGAATTAAAATGACAGTGTTCCCCATTTCAATTCTTAATGAGAGCCAAGGCACCGAGGGCTGGCCCTCTCAGAGCTTTTCTCTTGACCAGCTGCCCTTCTGTATGGTTCCACTAGATGTCCTTGCAGGGCTGCTTTTTGTTACCATTGAAAAATACTTGATTGAATGATGGGAATATGGTATGGGAAGGGCAAACAGTGGGTGACGGTTTTTTTTTTTAATATTTTTTTAAAGGAATCACCAGGAGAGAGAAGCACCTTGTCTTGCCTGTGATAGAGCCAGACTAAGAACTGGCATATGTCCCCTGAAAAAATCCAAAGTTAACCCCTGCTTTTGAAACAAGTCGATTTGGATTCAAGTGACCTATTACTATTCACAACCCTTCCCAACCCTTACCCTTACTCCAGACCGTCCCTAGATGGGGCAACAGACTTAAAGAAGTAGCAGCATTAGCTTTAAGAACCCATTTAAAACAAAAAGAAGCATTTGGGGTCTTCTTTGGCATCAAGTGTACACCTTTCGCCAAAATGAAAACCAAATGGGTGAAAGAAAGCTGAAGCAGTAGGAGGCTTTGAGATCCTAAGTCATTGCCTCCAAATTTTTATTTCTTTTCTCATTACTCTTTTTTAACATTTAAGGAAACTGTTATCCAAAAATAACAATCTCTTTGTTATAAACTCTCCAAGATCACACCCATCAGGGGGTAGATGTTCAATTGCATTAACTGGTAAAAAACCTAGAATAAGGCAACCTCCAAATGTTTTGGTGTTCTTTATTTGATGGGCGCAAATTGCCACATAACCTCTTCTGGCCCCAGGTGAGTGTTGGAGGGTGAAACTCACCTGAACCAGATTAGGGACAGGGGCCAAAGAGTGCCTACGTCTAGCAGACTGTCCAAAGGCAAGTTTTTGGAATATTCCCCCCAAAGGCTATGCATGGTGGCTACTCTCTCAGCTGGTGCTCACTCGGGACAGTGGAACTTCGTACAGAGTTTGATCAAGTGGGATACCCATCTTTAATCATTTCTATATTGTCTTCAGTCTTCTCACTAGTCATTCTTACTAATATTGTGTGCTGTTTGTTCTTCTCTTTTATTTTAATAATGTATTTGGTGTGAGTGTAATATGACTGGGGAAGGAATAACTGAGAATCGCATGTTTTCCTTTTTTAAAAAGAAATTACATATATTGCTTTGCTATAATGGTTAATCTTTTTACAGCAAGTCTTTTTTTTGCTGCTTATTTTAACAGGTTAAAAGCCTGTTTCCTGCATGCTAACAATATGAACTCTCAAAATGATGTATGGTCTCCAGAACAACCAACTAAAATAATAGTTAAACACAGTCCCTTGCAAGGCTTTTGGTTTAGTGCTACTTTCCTCTGAATCCCTCAGAGTAGAGGATTTCAATTGACTTAGTTCTTTGGGTTTAATTCTTGTGGAAAGGGTTCCCAACATTATCCTTCCATCCACCACATTTCCTTCCACTATTATCACTCTTCCCTTACCCTTAAAGATTTTTTTTAAAAAAAAAATGTGTCAGATCCTATTTTTGCATATAGAAAAGGCAGTAGGGAAAGAAAAATCAGGGATTGTGCTAATGAACTTCTCTTCTACTGCATAATTTGATTTTTTTAAAAAAGATACTAAAATAAAAACTAAAAAGACATTGAATGCAAAACCAGTTAGTCTTCATATCCATTTGTGGTTATAGTAGTTAAAATTCTAATGCTTCCCTTATAGGATTAAGAAAAAAATCCAAGGCATGATTTCCCATTTGGGTTCATCATTCAAAATTCATTTTTAATGAAATTATAATAAAGTTGCCATCCCCCTCCAAGCTTCAACTACTGTTGTGAGTTGCAACAGGAGAATGCCTGCTGAGTGTATACCAGTCTCTTCCCAATCTCTTCTCCCTTTGGTTCAAACACCACAGTCAAATCTTTTTCCATAAAGGCTACACTCAGAGGAATGATATACCATGTAGTGCACAAGGTGGTTGCTGCATGATGATCCATCTGAACAGCTGTACGATAACTCGACCAGCTAGGATGCTAAAAGAACATGTCACTAGAAATGTGAGCAAAGTTTAAAGGAATGGAGTTGCTGCTGAAGAGATCACTCATTCATCTCCCCCAGTGCCTGTTTTTCACAATCATAACGTTACCCTTGCTTGACAAATATACTGTATGGCAAGTCATAAAGGTCTTAGAACAGGACTTGACCCATTTGAGAGATTTAAACCTCTCTTCCTGGTGACTGTTGCATTCAAGGAGGGCAAAACCACAAGCCATATTTTAAAATAACACTGCTGTCATCCTAGGGGGAGGAAAGAAAAAAAAAAACAAAACCAAAAAAACCTCTGATGGAAACTGTGGGCAGAAAGAACAGACCCTCTTTGGTTCACATTGACATCAGAGGATTTTTGCTTTTGCCCTAAGAAGTGACAGATGAGCACCCCAATTCTCTATGCAGAGAGATGCAGACCAGTTCATGTTAAGTGATTACCAATGATGCGCATCTCAGTCACCATCCAAAATAAGAGTAGAGAGCCTCTCAGGCTTGTACTTTGACATGAATTGGCTTGATGGGTTATAGTGGGAGTACCAAAGGAAGTACCTCAGGGATGTCAAGACAGTTGTATTACCTTGGCAATTTAGGTTTTGATCTGCAGTCTATGTAGACAAAATAATATTGCTTTTTTGGAGAGAACCATTTTAGTGCTCAGATCTCAAATGAGATCAGTATAAGGTCTTGATTTTATTGTTGATTTTAAAAAGTTTATTTATTTACATACATTCCCCCATTAAAAACAAAAAGAAAAGAAATTAATCACTCATTAATGCTATGAGATTATGTCTTGTATCTATGCATATATATATGTATAAGTATATTTACAAATATTATAAACCATATAGCATTTATGTAAATGTTACCCTTTTTTTTTCTGGATTTGGTAGGGGAAGATACAAACTAATGTGGTTTTCAAGTTCTCTCCCCTTGAAGCAAGAAATACATCCTTGAGTGGCTGAGTATATTCTGGTGGACCATTCTCCCTTATGCTTCTGGTGATTTCTTATTTGCAAACAGCCTTTAATGTCAAATATGCAGCATTAGCCAGGAGTAGCTGCATTTCTTAAATGGACAGATTTGGATATTTGTTCTGTCAAGAGTAAATTTAAATTCCTATAGGCATCATGTAAACTCACTCCTAGGAAGTTCAGCAGAGACATCCTCCGATTCTATATTAACATGTAATTGTTTTGCATCTAATTTGATGAAAGCTGTCCCAGGCTCTGCCTAATACTAAGAAATAGATGGAAATTGGAATGACTACATATTAGATATCTTTTGCATTTTTGAAAAAAAAATCATTTCTTGTTCCAAATTAGCAATTAATTGATTGGCTGTGTGCATGTTTTGCCCTCTTATGGTAATCAAGCCAGGGGGAAAATGTTGGTGAGAGTCTTCTGTCTTTAATTTGTTATTTTCATAGAAAAACCTGATTGCAATTAGCCATTCGCTTTTCCTGTGGTCACCCATTTTACCTTGGGGGGAAAATATGACATATGACAACCTTGGGGAATCCAAAGACAATTTATCTTTTCCCTGTTTTTTGATGTGCAGCCAAACTGTTATCGATAATCATACTGCATTTTTTTTCTGGGTCAAGACTGTTAACATAAACTAAGGCCAGTATTAAATCCCGTCAACTACCTTCCAGCTGCCTTGTTATGTATAACCTTGCCATTAACCTTCCGCTCTTCCTCTCCTCCCATCCAACCACATGGTTATAGCCAAGATGTCCATCTACAAGAGAATGAAACTGGCATGTTGTTTTGATTGCGGACGTTCTGAGCGTGACTGCTCTTGCATGTCAGGCAATGTGCGTAGTAACATGGACACCCTTGAGAGAGCCTTCCCACTTTCTCCTGTCTCTGTTAATGATTGCTCCACCAGTTTACATGCCTGTAAGTTTTAACACCAACACATGATGTTTTGTGTCTTTTGTGTCTGTGGTATTATCATTCCCGTCTTGTGCTGTGCCCTGTGGTTCCTTGTGTTTACAAGGTTGATGCTTTTTCTATTGTCATCTCTTCTGTGGTTCTTTATTTACCTTTCTATATATCTGTGTATCTGTGTTTATGCCTTTGGAGTTTTCCTCTTCCTATTTTTGTGATTCATTAATTTATTTTGTGTGCTTCTTAACAAAGCAGGACCTAAATAGTATGGTCTAGTAATGCTTTATTTTTATTTCATAAATGGAAGGGGCAATTGGCTCAACAGTACAGTAAACACATTATTGATGAAACTGGATGGAAAAAGAGGTCTTAATTTAAGGGCCATCTATGCAAACTCTGGGTTTGAATGATATGCAATAGGCTAAAGGAGTTTCTCACAAAGCATCTTGAGATGCAAGGATGTTTTTATATTCAGATCTACTTCTTGGTCTTCCAGTCTCTCAGGATTCCTCCTTCTTCTTTTGAGAGAGGAGCCCTAAGATCTCAACCTTAGGAGTATAATGGGGAAAATTATTTATATATATATGTATATATTTGTCATAGAGTCAAAGATGTGAGTTTGATTCTTGGCTCAGACGTCTTCCAGTTGTGTGACCCTTGGGCAAGCCACTTAAATTACTGTGCCTCAATTGATTCACCTGTAAAATGGAGATAAAAACCTTTGCTTTTTTTTATTTCACAGACTTGTCAAGAGGCAAGCCTTCTGTAAGCTTTACATGTCTCATAATATGATCTATGATGTGACTTGGAGGGTCGTCCTCAGGAAGATTCCAGACTCAGAATGTTCTTCCCATTGGAAGACGGGGTTGTGAAGTTATCTGAAAAAAATTTTATGCCCCCCCCCAAATTATATTATAATTTGAGTTCCCAATAGGAGCAGAATATTCAAGTGCTTAAAAAAATAAAAAGTAGTGTTTCACCAATTTTTATAGGATTGACTCCTTGCAAGGCTTAGTTAGCAGTGCTGGGACCATGCCTTCACTCATTTTAATAGAGCAATATTCATACTACATTACTGTAAGAATATCAGATTTTCATACTGAGGTCATATTCCATGTATTTCTGCCTAGTGGCAGAGCCAGTTATACCACAGTACTACTCTTAAGGAAGCTGATGGTTTCCATTGTCAACATTACATAACTCATATCCTTTTGATGACAGAGAACATGGACATTAATTATGTGATCCTTGAGGAGATTCTGTTTGATATTTTTAAAAGCCTTTGATCAAGTCTGCAGCTGTAGCATTACCTTGGTATGTTCTTCCAGTCTTGCTTCTCTTTCATCTCTCATATCCATTTGGGTTACAAGTTCTATTGATTCTGTCCAAATAATCTGTCCCTTCCTTTCTATTCTCACCACCACCAGCCCGTCTTGTACAGGTGCCTATATAGGGCTTAACTATATCTTGGACAGACATTTACTTTATCCTCCTCATCAGCAGAGATGAGATAAAATAGTATATACAAATCCATACCTCAAGAGGGTTGATCAAGAGGAATCCAGTCTAGTTCAAAATGGACCTTACTCATTTTAGCTTGCATAGTTGTGGGGATGGAGGGTGGGTTGAAATTTAAGACATAGCTAATGTGATGGCTTAAGAAAGACTAGTAGGAGAAAAATCCCATTGAGTGGAATGGGACAGGGTTCTCTTCCTTTTTATACTGAAATTCAGCTCTTAGTCTCATAATATGCACTTCTTACTGAGATGGACAATATTAGAGTACTTAGAATAATTGAATCGGGGCAAAAAGTCATCTTCTAATTCATGAGAATACCTGGAAGAGTTATCTCCTTCATAATGATGCCAGCTGGCAAGATGTTATTCTTAAAAGCTACATCAAATGAAATTGAAGAAAGGGACTGAAAGGAATTTCACTCTGTTCCAAACACACTCAGGCCAAAGCTCAAAGAGACCTTTTCCTTCCAATAATCACTCTTTAAAGGCATCGGAGTAGATCTCACACGGAATTAATTATTTTGTTCATGAAATGCAAGCAAACATGAAATCCAGGGCAAAAGAAGGTATCATCTTTTCTCCCTTGCATTCCATTAATGATTAAAATCATTCCAACTAAGACAATCCCATCTACTTATCTTCCATATACATAGAACTGATTAGGTTATTTCTCTGCTCCAAATTCTGGCATGTTTCCCTATTGCATACCAAGTGAAGTTCAAAATCTATTGCCTAAAATTTAAGGCTCTGCCCATTCTGGTGCCATCTTATCTATAGGACCTTGTTTCATACTAAACTCTACCATGTAATCTATATTCTCTCCAAAATGAACTCTTTCCCCTTGAATATATCCTAGGCTTCCCTGTATTCAGGTCTATGCTGACACTGCATTATATTGCTGAATGCCTTTCCTCCCCATTTCTGACCACTGAATTCCCATCTTCCCTTTCAAGTTCAACGCAAATTAGTAATACTTCCTCCATGAAGTCACCCCTCCTATCCCCAACTAGTAATGAGCTTCTCCCACGCTGTCCACTAGGCATCTTATTGTATTCTCTTCTGTGCTTTCCTGTTGGATAAATATCTGTGTATTTTGAGTAGAAAAATATTAGAACTAGATACCAGTTGCCAGAACTTGTTCACAACTAGTATGGTGTATAGAAGAAAAGTCTGGTAGTTGTATGAAGGATACATGAGAGTGGAAGATGGAAAAATCTATTAGGAGTTGCTAATAGTGGTATAGGCAAGTGGTAAGAAAGGGGGAAGAAATGAGAAGATAGAAGGAGAGATTGACAAACTCCCCACAAGACCATGAAGTTTACTTGGACAAGAACGGTCTTATCTAAATTTTCCATTTTGCCCAACTTGATATGCCATACATAGGTGATTAAAAAAAATGGATTGGACTGATTTTTTCAGTGCAGAGGAATAGTGGAGCAAAAAGAGTCTTGGGGTACACTTGGTTTTGTTTGAGGAGGATTGTTATGATTGATCAAGGGAGAATCATCATCTGCCACTTGAATTGTCCTTTTCTCAGAATCTCCTGTTTTAAGCAGGATGTACACTTCTGATTCCAATCAGCTTTTAGATCCCCCAAACCACAGCCAGGACTCACTGCCTCTTTAAACATTCCCTCCTTACTTGGAAGAAAGGAAACAGCTCTTGTGGTCAAGTCTTAGTCCTGGTCTCTTCCCACCAGACATAGCAAAGTAAATGACTAGCCTACTTGGGAAATGCCAAGGGGTATAATTTCTCCCATATCCAAGGAGAAACCATATTTTGGAGTTTTTCAGTAGCTTTCCAATTTTCTCCAAGCTTCGATTGGTGGAGTGGGGTGGATAGAGGTAAGGATTAAGAGTAAGAGAAGACAGCATTTTGGATTGTATTGCCTTGTCCATCCAGAAACATCCTGTGCATGATCTCATGGCCCTCCTGCCTCCCCCAAAGAGAACCACTGTAGGGAAACATGTAGCTTTTGGCTGCACATTGAAGCTTTAACTGGTATTGACAGCGCAGGGGGGATTTCGCCTCCTCTGTTTCACTAGCCTCCCCCCAGTCATCACTCCATCAAATGAAAGCAGATTTCATTCTTCCCTGTGTGAGACCACTCACCTTTGACTGTTAATAATAAGTAAGAAAAATCAATACCAATTCGAGTCCCTTCACAAAACCACATAAGCCTTTCTTCTCCCATTAAAAACTAGCCATCTACATGCAGAATTTTACTGGCAATGCTTCAGTAGAAATCACGGGGCTTCCCTAGCCCTGCCGTGGGGTCGGCTGGTACCCATTTTGACAGAGCTAGTTGACTCAAAGAATGGTGGTGAGAGTCGGCTTTTCATTAAACATGAGCAGATGTGAAATGTAGAGTGTTTGACGATTAAAAATGGCAGGAGAAGGGCCCTTGAATCAAAGTGAGGTCAGATGGGCGGATCAGATTACCTCTCTTACATTCTTTAGTTGTTCGGAAAATCATTCTGAATTAGTGTCAGCACAGCCCTGATGGGTTTTGCCCTTTGTCTTTTATGCTGGGACTATATTGTTTCCCAAGACACTCATTAAAGGTCATTATACTATTACGGAGCTTGCTTTGGTCGCGGTTCCCCAGTTGGGCTGATGTGCTTCTAAGATTATTTAATGCACTTCTTTCTTTTTTTCACTCTCCCTACCCCCTCTTTTAGTCTCTTTACCCTCTTCCCTCTCTGTTTTTCACTGTCTTTTTAAGGAAAAGCTTTTCATTTCCAAGATACTTTAAATAGAAAACCAGCCCTCCATTATATGTTTTCTGTAGTGGGCATAGAAAAAGGAAATTCTCAGAGGAGTGTGAATGTCTTCAAAGTATTCATGATGTTTGTAAAAATCTGCCCCATGGCAGAGATTTATGCCTGTTCAGTGGGTATTTTCCTTTTGACATTCTTAAGGAACCAATTGATTGGCTAGTACTATTGATTCTGTCAGTGAATACCGAAGTTTCACATTAATAAAAGAAGAGCCTCTTATTTGGGGGGTAATAGTGAATTAGAGAATTTAATATATCAGACTCAGTATTTATAAGCAGAGCAGGGTAGAGCCAGTTACTGATGAGAGATGATATACTTCTCAGTGTGACCTGAGTGAGATTTCTCTCAAATGACCATGCTAAAGTTGCCACCATAGGGACTAAATCCAGGTCAAGTCTCTGGAGTGAGTCATTTCTGTGTACAGTGGTAAAGAAACACTCATTTGTTTCATTAAAAAACAACAACATTTTATGGTCTACCTCTCTACAAATTTTCCAATGCAAATTTCTAAAATGGTCTTCCTCTCTGTTTTGGAGTTTATTACTATCTCAGTCAAGTCTAGTGTTTAACAGAAAGGGACAATTAAAATTATGATACTACGACACAACAGAAAGCAAATTGATTCAAACTTGTTGAGATGACACACGTCACATGATATTTGTCACAAACCTCCTGTAATAGTAACATAAACAAATGAATCATCTGGTTAAAAAAAGAAAACAGATCTTTGGATTTTTCTTTTGTAGTCTCAGCTAACATACACATATCTGTGTTTTTATTTACTAATAGTTTAAGCCTACAGAATTACATGCATTCTTTCATAAGCAACTGTGCTAATTTTAAGCTGCACATGACTTTTATTTCTCATGTAGATATAATACAAGGTATCACTTAACTCAGAGAATTCACTTGAGAGAGGACAAATCTAGCATGATAAAAATGGAAGGCAGGATAGACAGTATATCACTTTTGTATCATCTTTAGCCTTGCCATAAAATAAACAAAAATCAGTTTATCTTCATCAACCTTTGGTTTATGTAAGTATAGAATTCACAGTTGTCAATAGCTCTAATGATAAGTGAAGTAGAGGCATTTTTGAAGTGAGTAAATCAGGAAATGAGGGGTAGAGGATCTAGAAAATTTGGGATTGACATCAGCATTAAGAAAATTACTATAAAAGGATACACTTTATGTGGACAGTTGACAATCAGTTGCAATAAGATGAAATAGAATAAAATGCATAAGAACTTCATGTTTTATTCTCAAATCCAGTGTCTCACCATAGTGTGGTGATATTGGTGGTAGGTTCCATCATGCTTGTGGTCAGAAACATAACCCAACTAAGGTCAGAGAACAAATGACTGTTGACTAGGGGCTGAGTTTCCCCCCCAAGCATCTTATGAAGCCTATTTCCTAAGACCTTGTTAATTAGCGATTATGTAGAAGGAGGACCCACATGGTCTTCTGAAATGATAAAGGCATTATTTTCATTCCTTTATATGCAGCTTTAAGTGACTTTTTAGTCTGTTCCTATATTCCAGTCTTGGTTCATTTCACTAGTGGACAACAAATCTTACAAGTTATCTTACTAATGATAATAGAAGGGAGAGTCATGGATAATTCAGCCCTGATCATTTTAATTGCTGAATTCCTAATGTACATATTGGTTCTTCCAGAATGCTCCTGGGACTTTTCTTTTTCCTACTTTTACATGAGGGAAGATATTCTCTCTCTCTCTCTCTCTCTCTCTCTCTCTCTCTCTCTCTCTCTCTCTCTCTCTCTCTCACACACACACACACACACACACACACACACACATACACCCCAAAATACTTCACTAAAATCTCCTTCCCTCTGAGTACACTGACTCTCCTCCTCCTAACTCAGCTGTTTTGAAATTTTGCTCTTCAGGACTTATAGGAGAATCTAGGTAAATGTTAATCTTTCACAGAGTAAAAGAGTCATCTCCATCTGGTCTTGACAGAGCAGTAAAATGGTCCAGACAGTGGAGCCTGTCAGGATGCTCTCTATTGCCAGCCCTTGCCAACTCCATTGAGGTAGATAGATGGTTCATCAATTGACTTTTCTTGGGTGACATTTAGCAATAAATTGTTCTGATTATTTTCTCCATTTCTTCCTGTGTTTGAAAGCAGGAAGGGATGTATGTTGTAGCTGAACTACATGGGGGTTCAATAGTTAAAGAAAAGCATTAACGACTGAAGGAAGTATATGGTGGGAGAAAAGCACAGAACACTTGGATGGCTCTTCTTTATCCTTTGTTCTTGGTCACCTTCCCTACCAGGAGCACAGGAAAATGACTAGGGAAAGATTTGCCTCTTTGGGGACAAACTAGTAAAGATGTTTTCTGCATCCCAGTGGACTGAGCCAAGCAGAGGGTCTTATGCAAGATGACATGGAAATTATGTTTGCATTTGTATATCCTGAGTGTGGCTGGTTGTCATGAAACTCACCCTGACAGTTCTTACCACCAGGCAGTAGATTCTTCATCTTACCTCCTTGGTACAGGACAGATGCTAGCCAGTTAGCTCTCCATCTCTGCTCCTCCTCCACTATCTCAAGTGACAGATGCCAGGGCTGGCTTGGTTTCCACTTGAGCATTTCTGTCATAGCTCTGCCTTGAGCCCAATTCTTGACCTTTACTATATGAAATAAAGTCCTGATGAACAAGCAGAGGTTTGAATCAGAGCAGGCTTAGAGCAAATGTCAAGTCAGTCTCCTGCCTCCCTCTTCCACCTGCACAGGGAAACTAGATTAGACCCCAGTCTAGAGTTTACAGCGCCTTAGGCTTTATGGGTCTGGAGAGACATAACTTATTAACAAAGAGTTATTAAATTTTTATCAATTTTACAACACAATGTAAATGCCTCCTATGAATCTACATTGTATTCATTATCATTTAAAACGTTAATTAAGTCAAAGTTGCATTTAATTTCACTCTAAATGGGCCTCTGGGAAGAGGTTTTTAAAAGCAGCTGTGGGAGCAAATAGCACATTGAGGCCGGGAAATCCTCCATGCTGCTTTTAGGATAGTCTCCCCAGCTGATGACTGCTGCCCATCTACAGCTAATTGGCTCTGATTGGCCAATATCTCCAGTCCATATCACACTGATGATGCTTGTGCAAAGCTAGTTGGGAGACTTTTACCAGGCACTTCCTGAGACACTAGTTTCATCACCCTCTGCCTTACCTGCATCACTACTGAAATGAGCAGCCATTAGGTGGTGTCTCTACTCCTAGCCATACTTTATGCTTCCCTCTTCTCATTTGGCCCTGTTCCCTAGGATTTGTTCATTTCTTAGTCTGAGGAAGGATCTTGGTCATTTGGCTCCATCAACCAAATGACATTTGCCTTTTTAATAAAACACCAGCAGCATAGTACAACTTAAAGTCATGCCTTTTGGTGTGGAATGCACAGAAGCCATGGTCACCATATAGGTAAGAAGAATAGATAGATCAACTTCCATATAATTCTTAACCATTTTTTGTAGGTGTGTCATGGACCCCTTTGGCAGTCTGATGAAGCCTGTGAACTTCTACTCAGTATATTGTTTTATAAATGCGTAGACTTAATAAGATTAGTGAAAATAATGATATATCTTTTTTAACCCCCTTTGTTCACGGACCACTTGGGAGTGGGTGGGGTGTTTAGATCCCAAGTCAAGAACCTTCTGGTTTATTGGGATCCTCTGAAAAGTTGTCTTCCAAGTTATTCCTCTTTGGTATGACTCTCTTGCCTTTTCTTGAATGTCTTCCATCCACAGTCACTTTCTTCTTCCATATTCTGATGATGTCATAACATTCAAAAATTCTGAAGACTTCTCAATATTTGACAAGTAATCAGATAATCAATACTTAATAGTTACAAAAGAAACTAATTGAAGAATTGAAGAACTGGAAAAGCAATCCTAGTTTGCTTTTTAAATTTAATTGCTTCAAACCAGTTGAATTCCATTAGTTAAATGTCATTGATTTTATTCTCCTTAACTGACCCAGCAGCCCATTGGGATTCATATTTGCTTACTAACTGCTCAGTGGTATTTTCATCTCATTGTGGCATAATTTACATATATAGCCGCCAGGCATGGAAACCAACCATGTGGGAGCCATTACATTGGCTATTGGGATACTTCCTCAGGCTTCTCTGACTTCCTCTAACTCTCCCATCTCAAACTGAGATAAGCAGCTTTGGCTGTGATGAGGGCAAAGGGAAACTAGGCTCTCCCATCTGCTTTCCTAATGGGAGCAAGCAAGCCTAGGACCAGCAGCTATAATGAGCAGGTTTGTACACTTGTCTAGTTCCTAGAACCCCACTCTATGGAGAGACCTTGTCTCTGGCTTTCTAGTTAGAACTAATGGGGCGATTTGTTTAAATCTTTGTCTAGGGAAAAAATACGTGTCCTCTTCTATCTATCTCAAGGACGCAGTATATTTCCCTACATCTGTGGAGAAAAAGAAAATTCACATCCCATTCAATTTAATCTGCTATAGTTTTCAACCACTTCTACCAGTGAAAATACAAAACACATTTGCTATGAAGTTCAGCCACATGAAATCCCAGGAACTTATTTGACCTTTTTTGAGCATCCTCTTGCAATGTTATTTTCCTTTTTTTTTCTTTATGTGCACAAGATTTTCCTTTGTCCAGTGTGTCCGTGTCATAGTGTCCATGTCTGTGACATCATGTGGGCTCTCTAGGGCCAAACTGGGGAGGTGGAATTATTTACATAGCAGTGTCTAGCTCATAGCAGGCCCTTAATAAATTTTTATTAATTGATTGATATTCTGAGTCTTTTTACAAGAATAGGAAAAGTAGCAACTGAAATTAAGAGGAAAGGCAAAGAAAACAGGTGCTGGTCTAGCTGATTGTTGACCTTTTCTTTTTAGGATCTCTCTCTGAAATTAGAATGTTAAATATACAATAAGTAATCAGGTTGACTCCTTTATCCTCACCTTTCCCATACTAACCTTGTCCTTAAGAGTACCTCCCCTTTTCTCATCTCTTTGATAAAAAAAAAAAATCCTACCCAAGATCAAGAAAGTTGGATAGACCGAACATACCTGGAAATTCATAGCATAAACATTAATGAATTAGAAGCAAAACATGAGTCAGGACAATGAGGCATCCCTATTGCATCACAATGCGTATGTAGACCAAAAGAAGAACAATGCACCTAATAAGAGGAAAAGGTATATCTTTGTGAACATTGGAGAGTACCATCCACTCAAGATCTAAGAAGACTTTCCCTCATAGTCTGGATCAGACTGGGTGGGGAGATAATTAAAAAAAAATCCTCCCCTGGCCTTTCTTGTTCAAGTTTCTAATACAACAACCATCCTCAAGTGGAGCCAGTCTTCTTCATCCATTCTTCATGCCACACCATTAAAGGGAAGCTGCAAAAGAAAAGCTCACTTGTTTCTTCAGGTATCCTCTTAGGTTCTTAAGTAATTAAGTGAAGGACAGCACCAAAAGGCTTATGGGGATACAAGAAAACTGGACTTAAGAACTGGAGACTTGAACACAAGTCTATATTAAGGCACATCACCCACTATAAGGATTTTTTTTTTCAACATGAAGAAAAGGTATTACCAACACTATCACCTATAGGAAAACATTTGGAATCTCCAGAGCATGAAATCACATTCTATAACCAGAGTTCTTCATAGGGATAAAATGATCTCAAGTCAAGCAGTCTGCCAGTTTTGAGGACTTGAAACTATCAGATCTCACTTAGAAAGAAGATGGGCAGCTTCACCCCTTAAAGGCAAATAATGCAGGAGGTTTGCTAGCCACAGCACTCAACAGAGGATGAAAATGTTTCTCGACCAAGAGGTGGATTCTATCCCAGGAAGTAAATAAGAGAATAGCTAGTATTTGGAAATGAGTTGCCACACTTTTTAAGCCAGAGAAGAAATAAATCAAAAATTATTATTCTTGAAGTTTCCTTTACATTTGCTAAGCAGCTTATGACATTTCTGAAAAATTAAGGAGAACTAAAAGACAGACGCAAGAGGATTAGAGCAAGAAAATATTGCTGACAAAAAAAAGTGGATAACTGATCTAGGAAATTACTGTTTAGTAAGTATGATCTCAATACTTTGTGATAGAGTAAATATTAGGAAAGCACATCTGGAAATGCAATGCTGGGAATAAACTTTGTGTAGGAAAATCATAGTAGTCAAGAATTCCCAACCAATTTACCCAGTGAGTAGGACCAGAGAATATATTTAGGATTTATAGGAATACTAGTAAAGTATTGGTTATAACAAATCAAGGAGTTTGCTTATTTATATTTTCTTTTTCAGAGCAGTTTGAGACTAATTATTCTCCAGTGTCAATTTTTAAACCTTTCCAGGGAATAAGGATTCCAGAAAGAATCTGGTTGGTTACTCACCATACATGGAAATGTGCCCTTTTCCAAATGGCCACTTAGCACAGTGCTTGGCGCATAGCAGATATTTAATAAATGCTAGTTGACTATCTTCATATGGCCACGAACAGAGAGAACTAGGGAAGACTTTTGAAAATTCTTAGAATGACCAATGATCATACCCAAATAGGATCAACTTCTGGTCTTTCTCTGCTTTTCATAGTCCTTCAAGTCAAGTATGCAGGCCTGGATCCCCTTCTAAATTCTTCCCATGGCTATGTTTTCAGTTTTTGTTTTCTACTTGATACTAAAAAGAGATAACTTACCAGTAAGATTGCCCATAGATCTTTTCCATGTGGTAGTGATATCTAGGTCACTTATGAATAATTTCCTACTTTTTGTCAAGAGTGACTGCTCTCAACACATACCACTGAGAGAATAATTCCTCCTGGGCATTTTGGACCCAAAGCTCTAAAAGGAGGTTAATAAATGGAAAGGTAGAAACTAATGGAGTAAAGAGTAGGAAAAATGACAGGACTGGATCCATTAAGAATAGGGGCAAAAAGAATTGATTGAAGTTAAGATCTCTAAATTTAAGAGCATTCTTAATTTTGGAAAATTTTCCAGACTAGCCAGAGAAACCTGGAAAAGTGCAATGCTAAAGGGAGCTAGGGATGGAGGGTGGCCACCAGGTGAAAGGGAAATTTCCAATACGCATGACACCTAAGAAGATCCTTGCTTATTTATCCTCTGTATGTTAGGGTATGGGCTCCTGAAGAAGTGGCTGTGGCCATTGGATACTATGCAGTGAAATAGCAATGAGTCATCAGCACTTTGGCTTTCCTTTTCAACCCTTACAATCCCAGAAAGACTGAGGAGAAAGCCAGGCAAGGGCTAACTTTGTACTATTTTTATGCACTTGAGCAATAAATCTGGTGCAATAGAATGATCTGTATCAAATCCTGGCTCTTCTGCCTGCCTGGGTGACCTTGGACAAATAATTTAACCTCTCTTTGCTTCAATTTCCTCATATGGAAAGTGAGGGGTTGGACTGGAAGACCTCTAATTTCCATTCCACCATTCTCAGTACCCGTACCAAGGGGAAATCTGATCCACTTCTGGTGTCTATTCTTGACCTGTAAGTAGGGCTTTAGACCCACGATGTCAACAAACAGAAACTGCCTCACTAATCCATATGTAAGAATCCCTGTGGGCTGCTGGTTGACTTAATCTTCAAATGTAAATTTATCTGTTTTATCATATTTTTATTTATTTTGTTAAATATTTCCCAATTTCCTTTTGGATCTGGTTTGGGTCAGACACTTTCATGTATATTTGCTATATGTGATTTGTCCATCAAATGTGAAAACACAGGGCAGATAAGCTGGCCAGGTCTGATCAGCCCCATCTAACATGTCAGGAAATGAAGATACAAATGAGTTAAGTAGGTTGTCCAAGATCAGATAACTAGTTATCTGTATATCTGGGACTATCATTCAGATGTTTCATTTACTGTTGCTGTCTCCCAGAATAATTAAAACAAAATAACATTTTTATTTACATTTAAACTTATTAATCTTAATATATACATAAATGCATGCATATAACACATATGTGTATCCATAGATGTGTATTTGCATACATGTGTACCTACATACAAAAGTCTTAGTACATTTTCAAGGGTCTCTCTCACATACAACATAGATACATAATACACACATACACCCCTATATTTATTTTACCAGAGTCTTACAACAACTCTCTGAGATGTTATTGGGGGTATTATTTGCAGATTAGAAACTGAAGTTCAGTTGAAAGGCTTATGGTGACAGGTTAGGAAGTTTCGGTGGGATTCATACTCCAGTTTTCTAAGTCCAGCCCCTACCCACTACTCTACCCTGCCCCCCCCTTATTCAATGGCTAATAACACTGTTTGTTGGGATCTGTGAATCTAGTAAAATTCCCTTTGAGATGGTGGTCAGAGAAAGAGGATAGCAACTTTGTGAATTTTTTAAAAAAGATATTTTTAGCATGATTAACCACATTAATATTTAAACAATTACTTTCTATATCATAAAATAAGTAAAACAGAACTACTGACATTTCTTGACAGTGGTGAGCATGCCAAATAGCTATGCATAAGTAATGTAATGTGTGTGCACATATATGTATATGTGTATATACATATGTATATTTGTATATATATGTGTGTGTATGACATATATACACACAGATATACACACACACTTATCATATACTTACACACAGAGTTAAATATGGATTAGTTGGACTGTTTTGGAATTTCATTCACAAAGTGAAAGGGGATGGATGGTAATCTCTCAAGTGCCTTTGAGCTATGCTATGCCTTGGTCTGTGATTGAGCTCTGATGATTCATTTATTTCCTGGTTAACAAAGAGTTATATTAAAAATCCTTCTTCTTTTTGTCCATGCTGCAAAACTTTGTAAAACTGGAATCACCTTTGCAATTTTAGTTAGTTCAGTCTAACATTACGGTGACAAAAGGATCTAGGAGCATCTTGTCATCCTTCCAAAGCTCAGTTCTAATTTTTCAGGGCTAGAAATGGAGATGGATCATGGGATCACAGACCCAGAGCTAGAATGGGTCCTCAGTGACTGTCTCAAGCCCCTAAATGGACAGATCAGTTTTCTCAGCCCCAGGGAGTTTGTGACTTCCCCTAGATCACACAAGTAGTGATAGAGAAAATGTTTATGGAGCCTGGAGAATTTTCCTCTGTCATCTTGTTACTAACTGTTAAAGGAAGTTCCTAATATCAACTTATTTTTTGATCGTTTACTTCTTTCTCATAGGAGAGGGGGGCAGAGGGGAAAAAATGATTCAGTTTATTGAGCTTTCTGGTCAAGTGAGTTTCTAGTTGCCAGAGAGGAATTTGGGCTGGTCTGTGTAGATTGATGTAGATATATGGGGCCGAAATTAGGATATGGGATACAAAGCAGTACCTTATTTATTTAGCCTGATAAATTCTCTAGATGCTGACAGAGATCTGGCTACTCAAACCAATAAAGAACAGAAATGTTTCATTTGTGGAGTCTAAATTTCCTTTTATTTTTTTTTTTAATTAAGCCTTTTCTCCACTTTCCTTTGCTTCCTTAGAATGTCCAATGTTTATTTTGTGGAGTGGACTCCAAATGTATTGATATCATAAAGCTTTGTAAGTCCAAGGAATTGCTTTGTATCTACCAGGCCAGCCTAAGAAGGAAGTAAAGTCAAGTCTAGTCAAAAAGTTAACAAGCATGTATTAAGTGTTTGCTATGTTCCAAGCACCATGCTAAGTGCTGGGGAATACAAAACAAAATGTGCTGAGAATATAAAGAAAACCCCAGTCCCTGCTTTCAAGGAGCTCATAGTCTAATGGGAGAGACAACATGCAAACAGCTTTATACAAAAGAGATCTATGCAACAAGCTAAATTGGAGATATTCATAGATAGAAGGCGCTAGCTTGGAGTAGGGGGGAGCAGGGTTAAAACATGATTTCTTTTGCAGCTGGTGGGATTTTAGTTGGGACTTAAAGGAAGGTAGAGGGGCCAGGAGGTAGAAATGAAGAGAGGCTGTATTCCAGACAAGGGAGCAGCCAGTGAAAATGCACAGTTGAGGAACAGAGAGCCTTGGGTAAGGAATGGTAAGGAGGCCATTGGTGACCAGAGATTGGCTCAGGGGCACAGTGAGTGGGCACCAGGGGCACTAGAGTCAGCACAACCTCACATCCCATCTATGTGAGCTGAACAAGGCACTTAAGCCCGTCTCCCTCAGTTTCCTCCACTGTAAAATGGGGATAATGAGAGCACCTGCTTTCCAAGGGTGTTACGAACATCAAATTAGATCATATTTTTAAAGTAACACCATACCTGGCACATAGTAGGCACTTAATAATGATTATTCCCTTCAGATCTACTTTACTGGATTGCAGAGTATGAGAGAGTGAGGATGTACTCACAAGTAGAAATCCACTCAAACCCAGTCAACCCATCTCTCTGTGAGGCTGCAGAGAAAAGAGTGGTGGTTAACCAAAGGTCTGGTTCATGTCAACCAGGCAATTTGCAGGGAGACAGAAAGATGGTCTCACCCAGTAGAGTTGATTCATTTGTCTATTCATTCAATAAGAATTTATAAAACATTTGCATTGCTAAGGTTTCTATGGGAACCACAGAGATGAATAAAACCTAGTCCCTGTTTTCATGGACCTTAGAGTCTAGAAAGGTAGGTGAGGTCTATACACTTGCTTTGGAGATTTGTAATTTCTTCCATATGGGTACTTGCCTCACTGTTGTAGATTGTAACCAGGGGCATGCTGGTAAATGTTTAACAAGTGTCTGTCCAAAAAGAAAATAATATGTACAGCATACGTTTGTTTGATCTGTAAGGCTTCTTTCTCCATCACTTGCTTTAATCTATATGATCAAGAAAACAATAAATCAATCCCTGATGAGTGTTTCCTTCTCTAACTTATTTTACAGATGAGGAAACTGAAGCTTAAGTGATTTGCCTAGTGTCACAGACTAGTAAGTGTCTGAGGCCTGATTTGAACTCATCAAGATGAGTTTTCCTGCTTCTAAGTCCAGTATTCTGTCCACTAAACCATGAGCTACCCTTGCAAAATTCTTAGGGACCTACATTAGTAGAAGGCCTACCCTTGCATGGGATTCCCTATACCAATGAAATCACAGGTTCAGTCTTTCCTCCCCACCCCACCCCAAAAAGTGTGATGTTCTTTTAAAGTTATCTAATCTACCTGATCCATTGGAGTCTGTGTAGCATAGTTGAGAGAGTAGTTGGAGTCAAAAAGACTTGTGTTTGTATACTTACCTCTAACTTTATTAGCTGTGCAATCGTGGGCATGCAATTTAACCCCTCTTGTGTTCCCTATCTGTAAAATGAGAGGAGCTGGATTTAATTGCTTCAAATATTCTGCCTCTGAGTCTAAGAGCCTATGATCCCCATGCCCACCTAAAACCATTCCAAAATCATAAGATTAAAATCCTACAAAGAAGCACTGATTTCTGTCACGAATTCACCCACTACGGACTCCCTCTATCTTAGGATCTTCATCATCCTTCAGTAAACAAAGTTCTTTCTCCCACATATTTGAATCCATTTTCCACTGGTCTGGCCACAGAAGAGATGAGTAGTAAGTGGTTGACATAACTATCTTAAGTAGTTCAACCAGCTGTTTCACGCTCCAAGGAATACATCCCTCAGAGTTCTTTTAGCCATTGGAATTTTTCTCTTGTTCACCGGGTAAAGCAGTTTTTGTGTGTTTCAGGAGAAAGCAGTACTTCTTTGGGGCTTTTCACCTCTCCCTTCCATCTTTCTCCCTGAAACCTAAAAAAGACGTCCATTTCTTACCTCTGATTTTCTTGTCTACCACCTCAGGTCCTATCATTTTTTTTTTTTGGTTTTTCCAAAATGAGCAGCCAATGACTTCCATCAATCTGCATTTCCCTCCATGGTTTTCAGATTTGGTAGTAACTTTGAGAATTGTAATGAATTTCTTGCATTTATGAATTTTGCATTCCCTATTCAATATTGCATTCCCTGCAATGCATTAATTCCTCCAAATCTTGAGGATTTACATTTTAGACCTGGGAAGGGTGATAGTGCCTCCATTTTACAGATGAGAAAACTGAAAACTCAAAGGGTTATGACCATAGTTCATGTGAATATCAAGGACAAAGCTAGAATTTGTTCCTTTTAGCACCAGAGACTTCTTTCCACCACACCATGCTGCTTTGGGTTTCAGAGATTAGATGTGACTAGTATAGACTGTGGTGGAAAGGAGGTGAGATATCCTAGATCTTAACTTTGACCTCTGAACTGAGAATAGACTTTTAAAATGAATTCTTTCCAATGGGGGTCCATTTCTCATTATTATGAATTTATGGCACATGTGTTGTGAATCAGTCAATCTTCTACCCCATTTCCTATGCCTCAACCCTAGCACCAGAGAACTCAGATTAGAATCATAGCTCTCTCAATTATCCACAATTATCCCAAGGGCAAGTCATGTCATTTCATCTCTGAGCCTCAGTGTCCTTGTCTGCAAAATGGTATTGGACTAGGTGACCTCCACGTTTACTCCTACTTCTGTAATTATGATGCTGTGGTCTCCCCGCCCCCATACTTTTTCTCCCACTTAAGACAGACAGTCTTTGGGTAAAGGAAATCTTCTCTCTTGATAATAATGGAAACAACTGTGTAAGGGATGCCCTTTGGTGGTAGCATGAGTTCTTTTTTCATTAGCGATAAAATCTCAATAACTTTTTGAAATTATAGTGGGTTTCCCGTTGGCTGTATGGGAAATGGCACCAGCCTCCTTCATATAACAATCCAAAGACTGGCTGGCTCGAGCTTCCCCTTAAGTACTGGAATGTTATCAGTCTGGTATTTTTGTTCTGGATCTAATCAGGACAACGTAGAAACTGCCATTTTTCATTTGTTAGGGGCCCTGTGATCCCATTCTGTGTTTATTTGTTTCAAGTAAAAAATATGATTTCTATTGCATACATCTATCCTTTCGAGTACTTTTTCTGTTTGAGATCAAATCACAGTTGTAAGAAGCGCAGTCATTAGTTATCACTACTAGATTCTGAGGCCTACACTTTATTTCCGCTCTTAGAAAATTGCCATCCTTTGAGCTCTCATAACGATCAATTGCAATGAAACTGCTATATGCTTGGGTATTAATTTATTTCACAGTTTCCTTTGCAGATGTAATCAGAGTCCCCTATCACACATCCATTTCTTCTTTTTATTATATTCCTTTGCCTTTACTTTTCTGCCATCATTTACCTAAGAATGACAGGTGGAACTTCCTTGCATTCTATATCAGTGACTTATAGTCTACCTTGACTTTCTCCATTGCCATTTTTTTAGTGAGGTATTATTTTAGAGATGTAATCTTAGTTATTTATAACTGGGCTGTTTGTTATATTGGTGAATTTACTAAATGACACTTTGGTTTCAGGGACATTTTTTAAAGGGGGATAAAAAAGCCCCACCTCTCCTTACTACTGGGTATTTTAAAAATATCTTCTTAACAAGAAGGAAACACTCAGAGAGATTAGTAATTCATTTTCCTGATTTCTGAGTGTTTGGGACTTCCATTTGCATCATTTTTGTAAGCAATCAAGCTGAGGTATTTAATAATGTGTTGTTAGTTTAAATGAGCTTTGCCTGGTTATTTATTTGGATATTTACCAAGTGACTTACGGTGCTTTACATATTAGAATTGGTTTGTCAACAATTAACATTCTCGGCTTTTATATAACCCATACTTCAGGTAATAGCAGATTATTAAACTGCAACCAGTGTGTTAGAAATCTGCCGACTGGTAATAAAATTCCTATGTATAACAGCAGTGGAGAAATACTGCTGTGTATTTATGCATAGATAGCAAGATAGATGGGCCCAAACCACAAAGAAGGTCTTGAAATGCAGTGTGAGACCAGCAGGTGGTGCTGCTTTTCTAGAAATGAAATCAGCCTGAAATGGATCCCAGGGTCTTCCCATGGCCCAGTACTTTTTATTTCTTCCCTAGGGTTTTTGTTGTTTCTGATTTCTTTGCTTTGAGACATTTATTTCAGTTTGGAAAGAAACAACTTAAAAAATAATGAAACATCACAACTTAGATTTCCCTCTAAATTAACTTGCTGGATTTTTTTATTTTTTACTTGAATAAAATATTCAGCACAAAAGATCACATGTAAAGTAGATCTTTAGAAAGGACATCCCCAGACAGTGGACAATTAGGTGAACTCCTTTGCCTGATAGTGAGACACATGGAAAATGCCCACTTTTGTCTAGAATCTATCAAATACATTCCCTGTACCTTATACCATACTAGGATAATGAAAAATAAAAATAAAAAAAGAGGGGCACATTTGTTTTTTAACAAAATGATACTGCCCGCTGGCTTAAGGTGTTTTATAAATATATCTTCAATAAAAGACCCTTCTTTTAGAAACCTTCTGGGAGTAGTATTCTGCTGGGTGAGAGCTCTAGGTTTTTGACCACAAGGTCTGGTATGTATTTTGAGACTAAACCCATGTTAGCACAATGCTAAGAAGGGTGACTGATAAGATATCCAGTCGTCAATTACTCTACTTTTTAATATCACATAGGGAAAGCAAGCAATTGACAGGTTTCATTCTGTTTGTTTGTTTTGTCTTTTCAATCATGTTTCCCCAACATTGTGGAGCTCCCAGAGGTTTTAATTGTTGATGTTTCCTTTTCCTGAAGGTGCATACAGATAAGAAAAGCCTCCTCCCCAAACTGCATTCACCCCTCCAGCATATTTTGACAGTGAAGGTAGAGTTCTGTGCCTAGGAAGGTGGGAGGATGGAGTAAAGAAAGAGTTTAAAGTTATAGTAGGGGAGAAAATTGGAAACTTTTTCAAGGATTTTTCAATGTCAAATGATTCAACATAAGAAATAGTTATTATATGTCTACTATCTTCAAGATACTATGCTAGGTATTAAATATCCAAAGACAGAAAAGGAAATAACTTGTGCTCTCCAGGAATTATTAGGGGAGCGCGATAACGCAATTACAGCATCATGGTCACTATCATCATCAGAACTTGTATTTGCATAGTATTTTTAGGTTTTCTTTTCTTTCTTTGGGGCATCAGGGTTAAGTGACTTGCCCTGGATCACACAGCTAGTAAGAAGTGTATGTCAGAGGCAAGATTTGAACTCAGGTTCTCCTAACTTCAGGGTCACTGCTCTATGTACTAAGTTTTTCAATGCTCTTTAGCTTTGTGAATTCATTTGCTCTCATCACCAACCAGGTGGTAGATGCTATTATCATCTCCATATTACAGATAGTTACATTGAGGTAGACAAAGGTTAAGTGATTTGCTCAGGGTCACACACAGTTAGTAATTGTTTGAGGGAGATTTGAACTCAGGTCTTCCTGACTCCAAGCCCTGCACTGTATCCATTGTGCCACCTAGTGGCCCATCAAGTATGAAAGTAATACCAAGAAATAAAAAACAATTTCAAGGATGGAGTATTAATTTGCCTGGGGAGGTGGGGGAATGCTGAAGGATGGAGGGGACTCTGAAAAGTCTTCCTATAGGAGGTAGCTAAGAATGCCGACAGGAGGACATGAGGAAAGGGACACCATTTCAGGAAAAGGGAATCACTTGTGTAGAAAAACAAAGGGGAATAAAGAAGGTCATGGTCAGAAAGGGTATTACCAATACAAGTTATTTTTTCTTCAAAAGAACTTTGCAAATAAAAAAAAATGAAATTATTTCAATTTACAAACATTAAGTTAAAAAAATTGATGAAGTAAATGGTTATTTCATTTTTTATATCCTGGAAGGGATGCTTATAGCATATGGAATTAAGAATTAGGATGATATACTTCACCTTTCTTATATTAAAAATCCACTTTTGTGGATTTGAACAGAAGCCTAAAGATGTTAGTAATTCTGGAAAATGAAGGACTAGAGAATTAGGGAAAATGTTTCCTTCTCTATTAATCCATTTGAAAGTGTTTTATATTGAAAATTATATAGTTTAACAAATATTTACATTGAATGGAATCAGTTTGCATTAGAAAAATCAAATTGTGCTTGTCTTTCCTTGCATTTCTGCCTTTCATGGTGAGTGAAGTCAAGTCCAGTAGTGGAAGAAAGAATATGATCGCCTCTGGAGTCAAGATTGACTTTATAGAACACAACTGTGAGGAATGTGCCATGCAGGCTTCATAGGACACCTGTCTAATGCATTAAATAACTTGATTTTCCTGTCAAACATACTTTCTTGAATGAAAAGGAGATGTCCAAAGGAATAGAACAATTGCCAAAAGTCTCATTCTCTCTCTCTCTCTCCTTCTTTCTCTCCTTCTCTCTCTCGCTCTGTACGTATGTGTTTATGTATAGTTCAGGGCTTACTTGCATGGATGTGTTTTGTCTTGGTCCCAATAACTTTAAGGCAACTAAGGGAAAGCAACTGACCACTGAGTTTAAAAGGCTCTTAAAAGTGTGTTTATTTGTGTGTGTTTGTTTTCCCCAAGATGTCATCCTCAGTAATCATTTGAATTCTAGTAGGCATGTAGACACCTTGTTGTATGAGAGGACTGGGGGGATAACTTTCAATAGCTCCCCACTTACTGCCGAGAGAAGAATGTCTAAACTCACTGAAATCTCCAAAGACCTTCATCGTCTGACCCCATCTCTCTTTGCAAAGTTGTTTCCTGCTCTTAATCCCATTTCCACCTGCCTCTAGCTGGTCTAACCACAGTGGTTTGCTCACTTCTAAATTTTTCCTTCCTCCACATCTTTCTATCCTTCCCTTTTCTCCTGAAATGCCTTCCCTGGTCTTCTCCTGCCATAGTCTAGGTAGCCACTCCTTCAAGACCCAGTTTGAATCTCATCACTTCTATGGAGCTTTCTCAGTCCTCAATTCCTAGCATCCTCTCATTCTCAACTTTTAACACTAAGGATTGATAATATTTATTGTGTAACTAATCATATCCTGCCATGTGGACAATTGTTATATCACTTATTTTATTCGTGTACAATTATTTAACTTTTTCTTGTTTTATGTTTGATCTCACTTACCTAATTTATAAGCTCTGAGTAGACAAGACTTAGAGATCTCTGTATTCTGGTCAGGGTCTACTACAATATCTTGCATTTAATATATGTTCTTCAGGAAGGTACCTCTTAAGGGAAGCAGCTAGGTGATACAATGGAAAACCTGAGTTAAAATTTGGCCTTTGATACTCGCTAGCTTTTTGACTCTGAGCAAGTGATGTAACCACTTTCAACCTTAGCTTCTTCATTTGCAAAACAGTTCAATTAATATATGAACTAAAAATATAATAATAGTAACAGCACCCCACCTCCCAGGGTTATGGTGATGGTCAAATGAGATAAAGCACTTAGTACAGTATCAGGCACATAGTAAGTACAATATAAATGTTGGATGTCATACCGTCATTATTAGATAAACTTAAAATCAGAGGCAAATCTGGGTAGTAATATGAAAACCACCAGCTTCTAGAATAGATCCTTAGGCATCTTCCTGAGAGCCATCGTATTTCTAAAGTAACAGAAAAGCTGCACAGCAGTCATTCAGCAAATATTTATTGAGTATTGACTGTATGGACAGCACCGTGCCCAGTTTTTGCCAAGAAGGATACAAAGAAACCAAGGAAGCAGTCCCGGAGCTTATAAACACCAAAGATAGTAACAAAGAATACTTATGATTCGTAAGTAAGAACTGAGTGGTTCATGCAATGAATGCCAAAGGCTGTTGGGTGGACTCCGCACCTGGACTTAGGAAGAACGGGGTTTACCAGCTCTGTGACCCTGGGTGAGGCACTTTATATCTTTTCATCCTCAGTTCACCCATCCGTAAAGTGGGAATGATAACATTTACCTCACAGGGTTGTGAAAAATGAGATAATATACAAATATCAACTATTATTATTAAAGGAGAGAGAATTCTCTGGACTGGGGTAGTCAGGTAATGTTTCTGAAAAAGAACAGAACTTGAGCAATGGTGAGAGAATGACTGTTGTTTGGATAGGCAGAGAGGACTAGGGAGTCCATTCCTGACTGTGGTTAATAATGCCATCTCAAGACAACTCTGGGGTCTGTGATAGGGCTGTTGTTTTTCCTACTGTCTCAGTTCCAACATACTCTTTGCCATATACCATACCCTACCCTTATCCTGAAGAAAAAATGATAGAAAAGAGAAAGCCTCATCTCTATTAAGGAAGACCAATTTCCTGTTATTTAGAGGGGATACTAGTGTTTTACCAGTTTTCCATCTGATTTTCATTTGGTTTTGCTCTAAATGGTCCCAGCTCTTGCCAGTGGGGCCCAGATTAAGCTCTCCTCATCTTTTTCTTTTTTATCACACTTGGCAAAACCTAATTTTTTTGACCTGAGTGATACATTGGGGCCATATGGTATATAGGAAAGGAGGTGATGGTCAGATTAGCCCAAATGAGGGTATATTTGTTAAACATTTCCTCCAACAGTCTGCTCTAAGAGAGCCTCTAATGGCTGGATAAAAAGCCAAAGAGTGTTGTAAATTGGAGGGGAGTGGCAGAGGAAGAAGGAAATGGCATTGATATTATGAAGAAAGACTAATTGGCTCAGAAAAATTCCAAATTAAATTCTGTTGTTTGCTTGGGATTTATTTTTTTTTCCTTTTTAGTGTAGAGAAGTAGAAAGCCCAGAGGTGAGCAACAGTATGAATTGAATACGGCTTCTTAAAGCAGTTTGCATCTGAGTATAGGTTGTGATAGAAGAGACATGGGAATTCCAAAACTCAAGGACATCTTTAGGTGATTTGCTCTTCAGAAATGAGCTCCGTGTTGCAGTTAATGTGATGCTGCTATCAGGACTGGTCCCCATATCCTCAGGTGAAGGGGGCTTAATATGTTTGAGTTGCCCATCAATCTACTCCTTAACCAGGCACATGGTATACAGCTATTGTTTTCCCAAAGCCCACATGTTTAAAGTAAATATCCACTCAAGGATCTGGAATAATAATATCAAAATAGGTATCGCTTTAAGATTGACAAAGTGCCTTACAAATATTATTCCATTTGATCCTCACAAGAACCCTGGGAGGGAGGGGCTAATATTATTCCCATCTTACAGTTGAGAAAAATGAGGCAGACAGAGGTTCAATAACTTGTCCAGGCTTACACAACTAGTAGGTTTCTGAGGACAGATTGGAACTCAGGTCTTCCTGGCTTCAGGTCCAGAGGTCTATCCACTGTACCCCCTGCCTACTGTCTTTCCCATTCACATGGGACTTGATGGCAATTTCAAAGGTTCAAGACAGCACAGAGTCTGCGGATGAGGCTGTAGCAATGAGATTCAACGTGGGAAGAAGCAACAAGGCCAAGTGTTATTAATTTTCAAAAAATAGTAATGTCAGAAATAATGGTCTATGAAGTAGGAAAATGGTACTGGCATGTTCTAAGCAATCATTTAGTCGGTATTCCGTTGGGTTTCTAGGCGTCCCATATAGGAGGCAACCAAAAGTAAAAGATGACCCTGATTTTAAAAAATGATAAACGTGGGCAGAAATCCAATTCAAAGTTCCATTGGCCTTCGTTCTGTGCAGGGCATGGAGGAGAGAAACTTCATGATGTCTTCCATGACAATTTATGCACAGAGGATATCTATTCTCAAATCCCCAAGGCTGATACAAATGTTAGCTTTACAAATGTTCTCCCTGAAATTACCCGCTTTCTCTCCAAACCCTACCTAGGATATCTGACCATTCGTATATACAACCTCATCAAGGTTTCCTTTAATGATTCAGTTCCACATTTTCTTCCTTCTCTCTTTCATCTTTACCCCTTAAAAACTTGTTTCTGATCCTTCTCTCATCTGACACTGCCATCATTCCAATACATATCTTCATCAACGCATGCCTAGTCTAGTGCCATAGCCTGCTGGAGTGTGGGGGGGGCGGTCTGCCTGCCTCAAGTCTTTCCTCATTCAGCCATTAAAATGATTTTCCTAAAGTACAGGTTCGACTGTGTCATCTTGCGACTCAGTAAACACCAGGGCCTCCCTGTTGAATCCAGGATCAAATGCAAAATGCCCTTTTTTGGCATTCAAAAACCCCATTTAACTATTTCTCTAACCCTCTTACATTTTATTCCCTACCAAGTACTCTTGGATCCAGTGACACTGGTCTCCTGGCTCTTCTATGAAAATGACACTCCATCTCTTAGCTCAAGGCATTTTCTTTGGTTATTCCCCATGTCTGGAATGAAGGTTGCCCGCATCTCTGCTCATAGGCTTCCCTGGCTTTCTTTTTTTTTTTAATTTTTATTTTATTTATTTATAAATGTTATACAATCACTTCCTTAAAATTAAGATTTTATACCCCCACACCTTCCCTCCCTACCCCCTCCCTCCCCATGACAGCATACAATTCTGTATAGGTTCGACATATACTTTCCTATTGAGCATATTTTCACTATAGTGATGTTATGTAGTCATTTCTTCCCTGGCTTTCTTTAAGTTCCAGCTAAAACCACATCTTGTCCAGGAAGCCTTTCCCAACCTCTCTTAAACCCATTGTCTTCCTTCTGCTAATTATATCTTATTTACCCTGTGTATACTTTGCTTTTTATTTGTTGTCTTTCCCATTAGATTGTCGGCATCTTGGGGATAGGATTTTTTGCCTTTTTTTAATCCCCAGCTCTTAACAAAGTTCTTGAAATATAATAAGAACTTAATAAATATAGTCTGATTTTAGGATATGCTTACTATATTCAACGCTTTGGTCATGCAAAAATGTAAAAAAAGCAACATTCCTCACTTTAAGAAGCTTACAATCTAATGGGGAGGGAATATAATATGGTACTGGGGAGAATCTGATAGGAAGAAAGGAAGAAAAAAGAAAAAAGAAGAAAGACTAGAAGAAAGGGAGGGCGGGAAGGATTTAATGAATGTGCTGGAAATTGTTCTAAGCACTTTATCCAAATTATCTCATTTATCCTCGGAACAACCCCAGGAGATAGGTATATGATCCCCATCTTATAGGTCAGATAACTGAGGCAGATAGGGGTTAAATGACTTTCTCAGGGTCATACTGCAAAAAAGTATGAGACTGAACTGAAACTCAGGTCTTCTCACTCTAGGTTCAGCACTTTATCAACTGTGCTACCTAGCTACTTAAAAGGGACAAAAAAGATGCAGGAAAATTATTCTTGGGTAAAATGGAGGAAAGCTTGGGGTAGAGGGGCTGAAGCAAGCAGAAGGCTTCTTATGTGCTCCTCCATCCATTGACTGATAGGGCCTCTTGTTTTATTTTTTAATTGCATCAATCATTCAATTGGGGAATTTATACTTGGTATGTGTACATACAGACACACATTTGTGTGTTTATATCCATGTATGTAGCTGTATGTGTTTATATAGATTATATACATGTATGTATATGTATATAGAAGTAGACCCATGATTTTACTGATTTACAGTCTCCCAGTGTGGAAACTTCCTCTGCTGTCACAGATTGGAAACTTATTTGTAATTTATAACCAAGGAGAATTGCCTGGGGCAATATACACTCACACACAAAAATGTATAAGACATAAACATCTAATGTAACTTCTTGATAAGGGTGTGATAGAGGACAGGACTAAAATTTTATCTTATGCAAATCTATTATATTATCAGTTTTTTTCTCCCTTTATAAAATTCTTATGTTTTAGGGAAATGTGATTTGCCTCATAGTACGGTCAAGCTCATTTGACAATCATCCATATAGTTAGAGTTCTTTATGTGTAATTACATGAAAATATTTTGCTACAAATAGAGGTCATTTTGTATTACATGTCTATGTAGAAAATTATAATCTTGCCATTCACAATGACCATTTCTGATGCACTCTTCAGTTTAAAAAAAATAATAAGCCTTTATCTTATCAGGCATCATTGCCTTGTAGTAAGCAATCAATGATTTCATTATATATATTATAAGGGTGGAGGGAATTGAGTGATAATTATAAATTCATAAATACATAATTCATGAGTAAAATGATTTTTAAAGTGATGAATATAGAATTATATGTTTCTGAGAGAAAATAACAGAGATCTTCTGATTAAGCCCTTATCCTGGCATATGTTAAATTCCAGCCAAACTGATGAGGTACATTTTCTTTTCTGAAACTACCTTTGATAAGAAATACATTACAAACTCATCAGTTTGGTTTCCTGTTAACAAAGAGACAGCAGCCGTCTGGATCATTCTGGATCCGCAGTGAAACTGCCACACCATGTATCCTCCAACTAAAGCTGTGTACGTCTGACAAGGGGCAGATGAATTCAGGAATTATGGTGCAGGGGCTTAAATCTATGCGGCAGCTGACGGTTGAAATAATCATCTATGTATCGCTCTGAGCAAGCTGGGGAAAGGTTGAAGCTGTATATTTTCAACATATCGAGTCTAATGGCTAATCTGTTGTCTTGTACAGGGTGCTGGGTGGACATGTACCAAATGCTGACAGTTCCGAGGAATTGCTTCTGGTAGATATCGTTTACCTGAGTCTTGGAGCGTTGGGTAGTCAAACAACCAGCGTAGGTGGCACGCGCACACACACACACACACACACACACACACACACACACACATACATACACAAATCCATCTTTGCTCATATCCCAGGACCCAAAGGATCTATCAGAACCAGTAACAGAGGGATTAGGTAATAACACCAGGCCAGGAGAGACTCTACCTAGCCATCTGGCCTCCTTAACTTTTATTCTCTGACTTCAAATGTTTCTCCACTAGAGACAGGAGAACATTCTCCTCGAGGATAAGTGGGAAATAGCTTAGGGAGTTATGAAAGGCTGGCACAGATGAGGTAAAGAGAAAAAGAGAAGAGCTATGACTGTTGGAAATGGGGTCGAAACTGTTTCATCTCACTCCTTGAATACTTAGTCTTTGAAAAGCTTCTTAGAAACCATCAGTCTCTCCAGAGTTAGAAGGAGATATGTACATGGAGAAGGCAGAAGGCTGGTCAGAGACAGAGAGAGATTAGAGATAAGTCGAACATATGTGATCACAAAGGTTCCATCTTGATATTCTCTGAACATACATATTTTTAAGCCTTTTTCCAATTCCTTTTTCCTTCTCACTTCTCAGGGAATAGAATTCTAAAGGTACTCCTTTCCCCTTTGTGTTTATCCTTTGAAGTGGATTAAATTCTCTCAATTCTTGACCCAAGAATGCAGGGCACAATAATACTTGCTTGAGGCATCTCTTTTGGAAACACAGTATCTTGCACTTGATAAACATTTGTTAATTGATTGAGTGAAAGCAAATTTCATTATAGGGAAGAAAAACCACTAACATTCCAATGGTAGACTGGCCCCACAAAGAAAGACACAGGCAACACATTCTTCAAATGGGTTGTTTTTTAGATTGGTGTGATTATTATTTAAGTTAATTTGATTGGATCAAATGTAACGCAAATTTATATCAATCTTGAAACTATAGGTATGGATCTTCAGTTGGATTTTAGTCACTTATTTTATTACCAGGATGCAGAATATGAGGGTTATAGTGAGGAACTTCAATAAGTACAACAACAATAACAAATCAACATGTGCAGACAGCCCACATTGTATTCTAGGCTGAACAGACTTTTTATCATATATTTATGACTTTTTTCTTCCTCCTACACAGGAACTGAATTCTTTCATTATTTGGTGTTATTGAATTCAGACTTACAAAATTTCAGTCACCTAGTCAAGAAAAGAAGTCACTAATATATTCTATTCTAAGGACCAGCATTTAGGAATACCTTGAAGAACCAAGCTTGTAGAACATTTGCACACGCTAGAGATAGTAGGATGAGCATTTTTATTTGAGTAAAATTATAATACTATCTTGTATTTTTTGTATATTTATGTAGATATGAGAAATTATAGTAAATTTGTTTTAAAATTATTTTAAAATTCTTGCATCTGTTGACTTACCTGATCCTTTATAACCTCTTGATCCTTATAGTTCTTTTCTCTACTCTCATATCAATTACATAAAATCCAGAAATGGAAAATACACATCAAAACTCCTCTGCTCAGCCAGCACATACTATCCCTTTCATAGCCACAGTAGACACTACTGGCCACTTTGTACATTGGAGAGGTACCATAGTATGAGGGGAAGAGTACTAGATTTAGAATCAGGGAACCTGGGTTGACAGAACTTAACTTACTTACCTTAACCTCAGTTTCTTTCTCTGTAAAGTGAGGGCATTAGACTATATGGTTCCTAAGTTCTCTTTTGGCTTCTTTATGGTTCTGTGATTGTAGCCTGGCATATTCCTGAAATCCCAAGGATTTACATTTGTTAACAGTATTTCCCCTTACATTTCTCATTCCATTGATGGGATTCTTTACAATTTCAGCTAGGTTGGCCAAACTATCACTTCTTTCTTTTTCAAACGACATCTTGCCTCTCTTCTTGGGGTCCATTATGATATTTCAAAGAGAGCTTAGAGACATTCAGTGAGGGTCAACAAACTTGGTTTCCCCTTGAAACTTCCTGGCACTCTCTGTGGCAGAGGAGACTCACCAAAAAGAGAGCTAAGTACCCTGTTAGAAATTCTGGCCCCACTGGACCTCAGCCCCACTTGCTGTAGATAACTTAGATCCACTGACTTCACTGATAGTCATGTGTTATTTCTATAAGAGAATTTATCTTGAGTAATTAATAAGGTACCCATAGGCAAAGATGATGCTATTGATCTATTATTGTCAGATGAATCGGGCTAGTATTTTGAGTTCTGTTTTGGTTCTTTTATAGAAGAGATACCCATTTTTCCTACCCATCCCATCCTAAAATTCTGAATTACTTGACCAGAGTTTAAGGGCAAATTGTTCGGTTATGAATATGGATCCTCTCTTTGCTCACCTATTATCTCATTAAAACATATTCTTAAGATCTTAAAATACACCCATATTCTACTGATATATGCTTTCACCACCACCCTATCAAAGGCATCTTGACCATTGCTCTTACTTGTCCCAAGTAGGTATAAGACATCTTTTGCAGGTTAGGCAATTATATCAAGACAAAGTTGCCTCTATCAGAGCTTCTCAAGAAGTCGAAGTTTCACAATGGGGGAGGATCTGACTGAGAATTTGATAACAATTTCCTGTGACTATAATTTTAATAGGTTTCAAAAGATTAAGAATCTTCTCCCATAGAAATGTGTGTGTATGTGTTTGTGTCTGTGCACATTGATGGTAAGGGCAGATATGTACATTTTGTGGACGACTCTTCCTTGAAGATGACCATCTTGGTGAATGATCATTCCACAGATGTTTCCAACAACACCGTCAGTAATGATAACAACCAAAGACTTTCCAGGAAGGTGTTACAAGAAAAAATCTGCAATTCTCCAGTTTTAATTCAAAGCTCCGATTCGACTTCATAGTAAAGTTGGTTTGAAACATTTTAAAACAATAGCAACAAATGCTAAGCATTAATTTCCTTTTTTCTCCTTATTGTTTGGCAGTTAAGGATGAAGCCAAATCACGTTACCCCAAACGCGCATTTGAGCTCCAGAACGCAACTGCAAAATCACATCTTGTGGCCAAGCCAGGTGAAGGAGTACCAGAACCTGTCCCCAATGTTAATTAACAGTAAAGAGTCTATTTTACCCAGCACCTCTGGCAATTAATTGTACTGTTCTCTTCTGAGTGCAGTTGAGCAAGGGAAATCTACCTCCTATCCACTGTAGCATGCATTCAGCTTGTCTATAAAACACTGATACCATCCCCCCACTACTGGGGCTGGCCCAACATAGCTGTTCCCTCTTGCTAGATGCCTAGACAATCAAAGCACTTTGCATGACTTTTACTCTGAGTGTTTTCAGTGTGAAAATGACATTACTAATGACCTGTTAAGTGCTTGCAGATGTGGGTTGCTCCAGATGTGGTGATTAATAATGTAATGGAGATAGCTAGTCAACTCATGTTTATGGGTGGTTTGTGTTTTATCATCTTCTGGGTTTTATTTCCTTTGAATCCTTTCTACTTCCAGCCAGCAGGACATAGCCTGCCCCTTTGGTCACCAGGCCACCCTCTTCCTCACTCTTCTCAGGAAAAAAAAAGGGGAGTAGGAGTGGGGAGTGTCTCCCAGGCTGGAGCTCAATTTAGGGTTCACCACACACTGACATTTGGGTTTTGCTGAAATTCGGCAAGTTTTGACAGATGCCCTAGCAGATTCCAAGGGTCCATAAAGAGAGCTTGGTAAGCTGTGACAAGAGCAAGTATTTGTTAGCCTGGCTAAGGACAGAAAATGAAACAGATTTCCACAAAAATCTAGCTTTAAAAAATAATAATAAAAAATCTTTTTGAAATAAGCCAAGATTTCTGGCCAATGTTTCTGGAAGACATTGCCTTTCTCTTGCTTGAAAGGAGAATGCTGATGAAAAGTCAAGCAAAATGTTGTTACAGATGTTCAGTTCTGCATTAAGGCAGTTAGAATTACCACCACATCTTAAATCAATTCACAGAATGTTGTCTGGAGGTTATGTCATTGAAATAATGAATCCTCTTTACTCAAGTATAAGCAAACATGTTAAAACATCATTGTAACTTTAAATTAAACTCCAGTGTAAACCAGAGGATCTGAAGCCTCATTAGACTTGCCTGACATTTTTCGGGTAACGAGTCTTCTCCAACTGTAAAACTGTTAGACTCGGTGCCTATTAGACAAGCGAGCTCTGGGATGTTACAACAGCACATTAAGTGTTATACTTAGAGATGTGCAAAAACAAGCTCTTGAATTTTATGAGGACTTGGAGGCTGGATGGAGTTCAGGTCCTATAAAAATTCCAGGTTGGATTCCTAAACTTGTTTGCAAATTCAAGAAACTGGGAAAAAAGCAGTCTTGCTTAATATAACTGCCTCCGAATATGGTTCCCAAAGTGTGAAGGTGAGTGAAAACAGTTAGAAACAGGGGCATATGATAATTAGTCAAAACAGCAGTTAAATATGGGCCTTTAAGTTGAGCTGTCATACTGTAGTAGCCCATTATTTGAATCCATTTGTCTTTCAAGAGAGTAAGTCAATTTAAGACTCCTTTTTAATTCAATTTTTATTCTTCTCATGTAGACACAAGAGCCATGAAATGAAAATTATATTTTATAGCTTAACTAAAAGTTTTCCTAGATCCACTTTCTTTAAATATGCAGGAAATTGATAGAATCCATATAAAGAATAATAATTAAATATGGTTTATATCCTACTTACGAAGAAGTTATCGCTGCTTCTCTTGTGGGATCCAAGCCATATGTAATGGTCTTCATTACACAATGTCCATATATTTAAGCTGGAGACATTTCCCCTCTTCTCTTCAGGGAACAAATCTGAATTTCCAGGCTGTGAGTGCCGAAGGAAACCTTTGAACACAAGTTTCATTTAAGAGAACAAATCCCAGTTTAAATGCAATATGATTATGATGGATGAGCTTTCCTAGTTGCAATGAAAATAAATGGTTCCCTTGCTGAGAATGAGGCTCACTTCTACCAACAAAATGAGGTGTCTCTTCAGAGCTGGGTAACAGGTATTAACTTGTGAACCTGGGAGCTGAAAAGTACTGCAGGTAAATACAGCAAATGACAAGGTAAAAACGTGATGGGCACTTAAGGAAAGAGGAGTTTTATTTATTGTAGACACAATGCAAAGGGGAAAACCAGAATCCAACAATAGAAACAAAAAGAGATGTCAAGGATGATGACAGTTATGATGAGTCTTAACTAATAAAGGCTCTAGAATTGTCCCAAATAGTTGTAACATCTGGTAGCCTTGGAAAAAAAAACTAATGGTGCTAGACCATGTTAGATGAAAGGACTTCATCAGACTGACCCTTAACATCTGAAAGCAGAAAACATAAGTCATTCTAACCAGGAGGAAAATAGTCACAGCAGCAGTTGGAATAACACCACTCATTCCACCCCACCCCCTTTTTTTTGTTTTTTGTTTTAATTATTGCTCTTAGCGTTCTGCCACAGCTCAATTAAAATGCTTTGGACACCTATGGAATCATGGCAACTAGTCTGTAGTATAAATCAGACCTTGCTTGTGTGTAGACTTAGAATTTTCCTTCCACCAATGAAACAGATTAAAACATGAACGCCTTCACACACACTTAGAAACTTGCACTTTTAATACATGTCTTTCCCTAACTAACTCAGATTCACGTTCTCTCATCCTTTGAAGGGAAGATTAATTCAGGTCAAGCTCCAAGTTCCTATTTACTTGCTCAGAGATGCATATCAACTGGAAGTGATTTTTTTCAATACCATTTATATAGCTTGTATTTATTTCCTTTAATCTTCTAAATGTGTTTAGTCTCTGTGTGATTTGCTCTGGATACCCATTTCTGATAAGAGATATCTTACGATCATCTTAGTTCCTCCTTGGAACACTGTGTGATTGATTGGTTTGGACACAGCATTTTTCAATCGAGGTGGGCATGGTCCTGAGCAGATGAACAGAGAGTATGATAGATTGGTTTGCATGGATTGGCATGGTTCTCCCCTTCTCTGTTACTACCATCTTTGTTTTGCAAATCTTGCCACTGTCCTGCTTTTCTCTCTTGGGCTTGTGAAATCTCGGAATTACAGAGATAAGCAAGCAGAAGAAGGGGGCATATGCAGAATGCCATAAAATAGAGCTGAAGAGGAAATGGATTATTCATTCATTTTTGGAGAAGTTTATTATGTTCTTAGGATGAGCTCAATTTCATGGGTTTTGTTTTATTTTTAGAGGTGATGAAATGCATGTTCAGATACAATTTTTTCTTCCTACATAGCTGAGGTGTTTGTTTGTTTGTTGTTTTGGGTTTTTTTTTCAGATTTGCACCCAAGTAATCTGCATTAAACTTCTTTTAACATTATTACCACTATTCTCTTTCTTCTTAGCTTTAAGGTAACCACCATGTGCTATCGGCTTCGTTTCATTTCCTCCTCTTCCTCTGTGTTGCAGCCAACTATAGGAATTCAAGCATTCACTTTTTCATTCTTGACATTACAGCTTTAGTCTGAATTGTGAGGGTGGGAAGAGGAAAAGTAGGATTTTACAGCCAATGCCCCTTGGTGATGGACATGGTACACATCTTCTAATTACCAATCAAGTACCTAGCTTGGAAAGAAGCTTGATGAATACTAATACCACCACAAAGTTTATTAGAGTATGACTTGGTTTGGGGCAAAAGCAACAAAGTATGCTATGATGTTTGTAAGTTATATTGTACACTGCTTAGCAACCTACATTCTTTACTTTTTCTCAGGTAGAAAATGGCCTTTGGTTTTGATTCATGCAGCCCCCTCTGAAAGCATAAGGGAGCTCAGTCAATGGGTACCTTCTGTTATACAGGTGGTCACTCCCACCCATCTCTTCAACTGTTACTCCAGTTATTTCATCACAGTCTGTTAGGAAACAGTCCCCCCAAGCCCCATACCTACTCTAGCCCTCTTGGAAGGGTGGAGTGCCAGGGGAGGGAGTTGTACTGGAGATGTAGGCACAATCAAATGCCAGTGTTTATAATCCTGACTGATTAAAACGTTGATTTATTAAGGCTTTCCATCCTGACTGCTCCTCAAAGATTGTTGTCTGGCATGACAAGAACCAGTTGAGCTGGTTCATGAGGAGGAAAAAGCTGGCAGTTGTTATGTTGATATTTCAAATATAACTTTATCTTGTTAGCTTTAGCAGAAAGCTTATCCTGTCATTCGGTAGCACCCAGGGTTGACCAAAATTAACTCCCAGAATACTGATTACTGGTACCACATTCTTGTTTGCACGGGCAGACCATTTTCAGGATTCATTTTTCTTTTGGCAAGGGTTATTTCCAAACTGTTTTAGTTAGTTTGAACTGCTATGCTTAAAAATCCTATTATTTGAGAGGATTTTATTCTTTTTCCTTTCTTTTTTTCTCCCGCTTTCCTTTCCTTCTTTAGCTAGTCTCTTTGACTAACATATATGGTATTTTGTTGTTGAGTCCAAAAAGAGGACAGTGAATGACTGAGCCTTGAGTGAATGTCCTTTGATATCTTGCCTATAATTCACAGTCTGCCCTCAAACTGTTCATAATCTCATGAGTTGCCTGTATTTCCAGTTGAAGATGAACAGCCGTCAACGCTGTCACCCAAAAAAAAACAGCGGAATGGAGGCATGAGGAACTCACCCAACTCCTCACCTAAGCTGATGAGGTAAGGGACGGGAAGGGGGACAGCGGGCGGTTCTCTCCTCCAGCTTACTTCTCCCTCCCCTCAAAAAATATGGGGTTGGGGGATAGAGATCATTATATGGCTTCTTAAAGGCTGAAGTATTTATTCTGTCAGCTTGTCAGCAGTTAATGATAGAGCTGAAAAAAAATTCTGTCAGGAAAAACAGTTTGAAAAGCTGTTTGAAAAATACATAGGCTTTAAAGTCTTAGCTGTCACCCTGTCCTGTCTGTGTGTTGTTCTTAAACAGCCCTGGCACTAATGATAGCACGAACCAATCAGAGGAAATCGTGGGGTTACTTTGCCTCTGGCAGTTCTCCTTCTGCTCAAGTCCCTCCGAGGACTGTTTTCTGTACTTAAGGCCATATGTGAGATGTATCATCACAATCAAAAATGAACCTGAATATTACCTTCCTTTTATCCTGTCGATTGAAATCAAATTTCCATTAATTGATTTTGACCGATAAAAAAGTCTTATAATCTGTGTACTTGCCAAAGCAAAGTTCAAAACTAATCTGGCTTCACTCAGGCTAAAAGCAATATTAATTATGAAATACAGGGTTTTTTTTTAGATGAGAGCATCCATTATGAGTTAAGGGTGCAACTATATTTGAACCAAATCTCTGTTTTCCTCCTAGGCTCTCTGCTTTTCAGTCCTTAAGTTGTCTTTCCAACTTTCCACTTCCTCCTACTCTTCCGACTAAACTGGGAGTGTATTTCCCCCAGCACTCAATGGTAACCATAATAAACCATCTAGGACATCCCTTTGTCATCATTTCAATGGAACCATCTGATGTTGATGGGAATCTATACTGTTGTTGCTCAAACTCTAGAGAAGGTGATCCTATACTTCCCCTGCCAGCCTTCCAACTATAAACTTCCCACTAATCAGACCCACTCTCCAAGTACCAATTACCATGGAACTGGAGTGCTTTGCTGATTTATGTAGCTCCCTATAAATGGCTTTCATTATCACAATGAAATATACATCAGTCTACTAGGTTTTTGTTTTCCCTTGCATCCATCCACCATTTTTCTCCCTTTGATTATTGACATAGATGAATAATTATTTTCCTCTTCAGACACTCCTTATATTGTCACTTTCAGTGGGTGTCCATTCCTGCCTTCAGTGTCTACAGTTATAGGTCCTAGTGAAGGGTACATTTTCAAGATTACATATTATATTAATTTTATAAATTATCTTTTGGCAGTGAGGTGGTACCCTAGTGCATAGAGTACAAGACCTGGAGTCAGAAAGACCTGAGTTCAGATAAAACTTCAGACACATATCAGCTGTTTGACTCTTTACAAGTTACTTAAGTTCTGCTACTCCAGTATTTTTATTTGTAAAATGGGGAGGAGGAATCTATCTCTTCAGGTTTTTGTGAATTAAAGAAGCGAGAGAATACTTGTAGAGCACCTTAAAGAATTGTATAAATTCTAGCTATCATCATCATCATTATATATTGTGAGTCTGTATGTAGGCATATATACTTTATAAACCAATCTTTTATGTCTATAAATAGGTATTTATAGGCCAAAGAAGTCAAACAAATAAAGATATCAGAGAAAGGTGCATTCATCCAGCTGTAGACTTTATTCCCCCTGTTGACCATTGATTCCAGTTAAATGTTTTGTTAAAAGTTCTTTACCTTCCTGTTAGCTCAGGCTTGCTTGGATGACACTGATTTAAATGCTTGTTTACAGTTTATGAGAAGGAATAAAATGAACCAACTGCCAAGCTTCTCATTTTTATGATGCCAGTTGTCACGCTAGCATTCTTCGCCAATTTACTCACCTTTGGGTAATCTCCTTATCTTGCACTAATCGTTGTATCCATTGGAAGTTGGAGGAGGGCGTGGAGGAAAATAGAGGGAGGACAGGAGCCCTCCTTTGCCTCAATTGGGAGGCACAAATAAATAAATAAATGCATACATAAATAAATAGAAAGCTGCGAATTCTGAAACCTTTGGAGCCAAATTCCCTGTCCCTGTTTGCTATGTAAAGTATGGCTCATTGCTTTGATCTTGAGTAATAATAATTCTGGGGAGTTATACTGTTTTCATATGCTTCAAAGCTGTGTCAAAGTTTTGCTGCTTAAGGGTGCTTCTTTATTCTGTTGGCTCTTGGGTACTGAGATGACAGGTCCTCTGTAAGAGGTGCAGGCTTTTTCAAGTCATAGCCTTCAGCAAAACATCAAATTACCAAATCCAGGGTAACACACTTCTACACAAATGCCTTTCCTGTAGATATATTATACCATATATATTAAATACTTTAGTGTTACACGGTACATTTTATGTGCGATGGAAAGTGATGGTTTGAGGTAGCCTTGGGGGGGACTTTTTTTTTCCACAAGCAGAAAAAGCTAGTGTATAGCGTATCCAGTATGGTTTTTACAGGACTTTCCGCCCGAAGGCCTTTGTAAATAAGTAATGTTCAACAGATTGGCTGTGGGTTTTTGAAAAGCATGCCTATGTCAGTTTGCATGATGGAGGAATATTTTCAAAGTGGATCCCGCTTTCATTGCCTGCCGAAGAGGGACTGAGGGAGAGTCAACATCCCAGGCTTGGGTTGTCTGCTCGCTAGCACATCGGAATTGCTAAACATGGGTCAGGAATCGAGCAGAGAACTTGCTCAGCTTCAGAGCCCTGATGTTTCATGGTGGGGCTTTTGTCCAACTGCTCCTCCTGCTGAGTGTCTCTGCCAGTACCTGCCATCCTTCCCTGGCTCATAGATGGACTGAGCAAACCCATGGCGATATAGAAAGCCTTCCCCCAAACCACAGGTAGATGACTTGGGAGCTCTGCGACTTGGCATAGTGGATAGGTCACTGGGTTTGGAATCAGTAATATGAATTCAAATCTTGCCTCAGACAGACTTACTAGCTTTCTGACAGCTACCTGATCAATCACTTAAACTCTAAATGCTTGTTTCCTTATCTGGTATTTATATCTGGTATATATCTCTTCCAGTTGTAAGTCTATGACTGTATTCTTTTACTAAGACCCATATAGAAGTTTATCCTTTTTCCCCAAGAAATGAAAAGTTTATTATTTACCTTGATGGCATTCAGCACTTAGCAAAGTACCTGGCACATAGTGAGTGCTTCATAAATGCTAGTTGACTATCATTTAATCCCCAAATGCCAATTTTTTCCTATGACTTACTCTGTGGCAATTAGAGGAGCTGATTATCTTCTTTTAGGTAACATATGCAAAAATCTACCTTTCCACATTCTTTGAAAGGTGAAGATGCAGACCTATTTCTACCTTGGTTTCTTTGGACTGGGTGTAACAGGCTTTGGAATCCACTAGGTTCCTTCTCTTAAATCTCTTACTTTAGACATATGACTCTCAGGACGACCTTTCCAAAATTCCTATACTCTCCTCTACAGAGAATTCTTCTGGCTTCTTGAGCCTTCTTATCCTCTAGTTAAGTTTCCTTTCTTTCTGGAGGAGATAATATTCATAAGGTCCATTCTCTGTGGTCTAGACAGTTCCCAAGAAGGACAAAGGCCTAGTTGAAGTAGATTTTTCAGCCATGACCTTGAGTTCCTTGGATGGTGTAACAGCAATTGACCATTCTTAAAATAGGTGAGATTTTAGTGGTCTATGAGAAGTGATAGGAAGAATTCAGATGTAAGTCAAAACGTACAGGATGGTATTCAATGGTCCTTAATTTGTTACTTCATCAGCTAAAGCATCCCCTGTTAAAACATTACCTCCAAATTGTTCACCAGGTAGTAAATTATAGTGGGCTTCCATCACATTGCCTTATAACACTTTTCCTAGACAAAATTTGACTGGTTTTCTCTTTTTTGGTCAGACCTGTGGTTTCACTGTAAGCAGTTGTAGTGTGGAAACTCCTTTTACTGATGCAGAATAGCAATTAAACTCTAACTTGCAGTCTTAAAGAGTTCCTTGGGAACTAAGAGGTTAGGTGACTTACTCATAGTCATAAATGTAGTATGTATCAGAGTCAAGACTTGACTTTAAATCTTCCTGAGGCCAGCCATCTTTCTGCTATTCCATGCTGCCCCTCAGATAAATTTAACGTATAGAAATCCTGACCTATTACATCTTTCCATTATACTAACAAAACATCACCCTTGGACCATGCTTGAGTCAGATTATGAATTTGGGCTGCAATGCCATCTGACATGACTTGGAATGGGGATGAAATCATCACTGTCACCTTTCATTTCATAGCTTATGTTCAGGAGACCTATTTTATCATTTTCCTTTTAACTTGAGACCAGAAAAGTCATGCTCATGGTACAATGAACCACAGAATTCCTATTTCCTAGTCCTCACTCATCAGGGACCATATTCGTCCCTTTCGGGCCACAGGCAGGATCACCTCTCTTCAGTTATCTTCTAGAGGGTAGGAACGTTAGTTTAGCCCAGGCTGGATAGCATCATATAGATAAATGTTTCAGTTACAGGAAAGGACTTTGTCTAAATATGGGGGAAGGTAATAATTGCCCAGCATAGAATAAGCACAAGGTATTGGCCAGAATAACTGTATCCCTATGTACACTCAAAGAGGACTCAGTGGGTAACCTTAATAGACCATCGAGTTTATTTCTTTGTTGTCATCTCAATGGAATATCTGATATTGATGGGAATCCATCCATTCATCCATTGTTGATCAGACTCTAAAGAAGAAGATCCCATGCTTTCCCCACCCAGAGACACTAATTCATGGTTTGGCTATGGAAATAGGTCTATAGCAGAGATGGTCCACCCCACCCCGATCTATCCAAAACATTTTGTGGTTCAAAGTATACCTTAGTTTTTTCATATAACATCAACATAGAAATGTAAACTCCTTGAGGACAAGAATGACTTTTTTCTCTATCTTCATATCCCCCACGGTTCCCTGTATATAGTAGGTGCTTAAAAATCTTTGTTGAATTGAATAGGAAAAAGGGGTATCATTCTTCCTCCAAATATTTGATTTCTTCCAAGAGGCATTGCATGGAACTTAGCTCCCTTAAGACACAGGACTGAAGTCAAACCAAGCAGCCTCAAAAGCAATCCATGTCCCAGAAACATTTATGGGGGACTAGAAATTAGAATAGAGTATGATCCCACACCATGTATTCTGGGAAGACATGAGGACATACACAGCCTAGGAAAAGAAGATTGAGGGAGAAATGATAGCTATCTGCAAGTACTATTATGTGGAAAATATTAGATTTGTTCTGCTTGACCCCAGAGGAAGAACTAAGCATGATACAGGGATATTGCAAAGGAATAGATTTAGTTTTAATATAAAAGAGGGAAAGCCCCCTCTCTTCCAAATAGAGGAATCCTAAAGTTCTTTCAAGAATCAATGAGTCAGTCCCCTCTCTCTAGACATCTCCAGGCAAAAAGCAGATGATCATCTGTTGCCTGTGTTCTAGAGAGAATTCTCATTTGGGACATCTTGGGATAAATGGTCACTGAGATCCCTTCTGAGATTCTGTGCTATCAGGGGAATGTACACAAAGGGCCATTAAGAAAGTTAAGTGGCAAGAATGAGAATATGAAGTGAATGGTTTGAGGAGATCCATGTCACCAGCACCCAGGAAATTGGAGGAACTGTGTTCCTTCAGGGAAGAGGAAAAATGACATGAGAAGAAAAACAGACAGACAGAGAAGGCATAGATTTCTCTACATAGACACAAGGAAGAGGGGAAAAGATATGCTTAGGTCTCTTCAGATCATTAAAGGAAATAACCTTACCTGTTCATCACACGTGTCCTTTATCTGGACTTCTCTTTGCTCAAATGTCTCTGAGGACCAGGAAGCAGCCAGCTGTGGTTGCCACACAAATAGACCTTGGGATGCCTATGATATAAAGAAATGGCTAGTAAATAAAATGGTGAAAGGCCCTGGACCTGTGCCAGCGAGCCACTTAAGGAAGTGTCACAGGAGCCCAGAGTGCCACCTTTGGAAATTCAGCCTCTGAGTGGAATGAAGGAAGAAGGCAGTGTCAAGCCGGCTAAGTCAAGCCACCTCTTAATGCATAAACAAATAGAATGTGACAGGGCCCAAGGGGGCTGAAGAAGAAAGGAATAGTTGATCTCCCCCCACTCCAAAGAGAGGGGTGAACTTGACACAGGCTTCTAGACAAGTAGCGTACTCAGCAAAAGGTCATTTTGTGTCCTCATTCATAGGAGCTTCCTAGGAGCTGCTGGCAAAAAATAGGCTGGTATGCACATGTGAATTCATGGGCCCATGTGCACAAACCTACATCTGTGTCCACGCAAATCCACATGCCTCTATTTACTCTTGCATTTGTATCCCAGACATTCTCTTATTTGTAGGTAGTAATGCCATAATCTAAAACATCCAATATACTTGATTCACCAAAGTCCTATGGCAGAAAAAGAAGAAAATCTCTTTAATAAATTTACTTTAATAAGTAAACAGGGGAGGGAGGAAATGAGTAAGCAATTATAGAGCGCCTAATATATACCAGACACTCTGCTAAAACCTTATAAATGTTATTCATCAAAAATCATAGATTTTTTTCAAGCTGGAAAGGTTCTAAAAGGTTTCCTAGTCCAATCTCCTCATTTTGTAGTTGTAGAAACTGAGGCACAGAGAGATAAAGGGACTTGCCCAAGACCACACAAAATAGAGTTTGAATCCTGCTGCTCCGATTCCAAATCAGATATCTGGCCCTCCCTCATTCTCATTTTGGGGTGAAGGTGAGACAAGGGAACCATCAGTCCTAAGTGGGGTACTCAGAGGTGCTTTTCTTCCCGTTAACTGAACAGGCAAGAACATCAGGGTTCATAGCATGGGTTGGGACGGTTATTTATAGAGAGACACATTCGGTCGTGTTTTTCTCTTTACCCTGGAATTTCTGGCATTCTAAGGACAATGAACAGCATCCATACCGTCCTCTTTGATCCCGTAGACATCTCCCTTCCTCCTTTGTATATACAGAAGAATCCCAGCCAGTCTTCTTTTGGACTCTTATGGATTCTCCTTAGGGATTCTGTCACATAATCATTAGAGCATGTATTCAAAGCTGGAGGGAACCTCACAGATCATTTAGTCCTACCTCAGCGTTTTACAGATGAACAAACTGAGGCCAGTAGAGGTTAAATGAATTCTCAAAATAATATAGTTGGAAAACAACCCATGTTAAAGTCAAAGCTGAGTCCTCTGACTCCAATCCAACATCTCTTAGATTGTCGCTTTCTGCCTGTTTTTTTTGTTTGTTTCTTTGTTTTAACAATTTCCCTATTTTATAGAATTTAGCTATTTGAAGCAGGTTGTTTATTTCAGATTTACAGATGGTGAAATTGAGCTTTGGAGAAATTAGTTACCTTGCTGAGGGTTATAGCTTGAGTGCCAAAGGCAAGAAGGCTGAGTGCTTTCAAAGTGGATACTTGAGCTCACTCATGTAGATATTCAGTCCAATATGAGGATAGTATCTTCATCGTCATATGAACTCTTGACTATATTACGTATAAGCATGGCCAGGTAACATCAGATGAATATGAGTATAACATTGCCCTGTGTAATTAGTGTCAGAAGCGATAAGCTCAGAATGAGCTTTAGACTTGATATCAGAAAAAAAAACTTACTAACAAATAGAGCTCTGCAAAAATCTGAGCGTGAGTAGGTTCTTCTTTATTGGAGTTCTTCAAGGAGAGTCTGCATGACCTGTCATGTATGTTAGAGTGGGGATCATGAGTTTAACTCGATGGTCAATGAGGTCCCTTGGTTGTTGAGTTATTTGGTTTTTGTCCAACTCTGCAGGACTCCTTTTGGAGTATTGTTGGCAAGAGTATTAGGGTATTTTGCCATTTCCCTCTCCAGCTCATTTTATAGATGAAGAACTGAAGCAAATAGGGTTAAGTGACTTGCCCAAGGTCAAACTGCTAGTAAGTATATGAAGCTGAATTTGAACTCCTGAAGATGAGTCTTCCTGATTCCAAGCCCAGTTCTCTACCTACAGTGCCACCTAGCTGTCTAGTGAAGTCCCTTACAACTCTCAGATTCTGAGATTCTACAATTAAATCTGTCATCCAATGACCATAGTGCTATGTGCTGTTTCCCCTAAGATTTTACGATTCCTTTCAATTCCTAAGTACTTAAAGAATTGACACCTAAATTGTTTCATTTTTAACTTGGAAAAGGCTTATGTGTCAGGGAAGAATGAGAAAAGATCCTTTTAGTTTCATTAAAATAAGTATTGAACTTTTTAAAAACTAACATCTAATAAGAAATGGATGAAAAGTTTTTTTTCTCTAAGATTTCATGCTTATTTTCCTTGCTGCACAGTGACTTCCATGTGTCCTCTGTATTATTTTCCTATTTATGAAAGTAAAGGGAATGGAGATAGGAGAGAGAGAGAGAGAGAGAGAGAGAGAGAGAGAGAGAGACAGACAGACAGACACAGACACACAGAGAGAGTAAGAGACAGACAGGCAGACAGATAGAAACAGAGGTGGGGGAGAGAGAGACAGAGAGAAAGAAAAACACACACAAAGGAGAGATAGAGAGGAGAGAGAGAAAGAAAGAGAAAGAACCATATGAATGATTCTCTTTAGACCTTTCTGTTACCCATTTGACCCATAGAGGGTCTCCACTGCATGAGTGGACTATGCCATCATTACCAAACTCAGCAACAGCTTTAGTGCCTCTCCCCAGCATGCCAGTGTCATTACTTACCCAGGACAAGCCGTCACTCCATCCTGGCAAAGCTTTATAGAGATCAGTCAAAGCATTCAGGGAAGATTGAAGTGACAGGGGCCCACTGAGCAAATAGTCAAACATACAGCGCATCATGAAATATTCAGCCCTGACATAGGAGCACTAAATGCTTTCTCAATTAAGAGCACCTATCCTGGCAGCCGGCAAACAGCAGTGTTGTGTTCTCTGCACTGGTTTGTCACAGGGAGTGGGACCATCTACATTCTAGGCAGTTTTGACAGATTGCTTTGCTTTCAAGAATGTCCTCACCTTTGCACATTCCTGATGGATGGAGAGAAGTACGCCTGGACAGATGTCCCCAGTTTATCTCTAAGTGTCCTATCAGTCACCAGGGCAGGAGCTGGGTGTATCCAGTCCTTTACAGCTAAGGCAAGAGAGCAGTTCCCCCTGACCTGAGCATTTCTTGACCCTGGAAAGGGAAGCCTCCCATTTCTTGCAGAACTGATGAGACTTTGACCAAAAGCTAATGGCTGTGTATGGTATGAACCTGAATGTCCCTAAGAGTGCCAGGGAAGAAGAGGATCCTGATGCCCGAGCCTCGTGACCTGTTGTCTCCTGCCTAGAAATCATTTCTCTCTGGTGCTTGTAAGCAGCACCGAATCTCCAACCCAAAAGATAGGTAGTTTTGCAGAGTAGATAGTGACTTTTCAGATTATTTCAAATGAGGGCCAGAAAATCAAGATCATAGATTTGAAGCTGGAAAAGGTCTCAGAATCTATAAGGTCCAGTCACTACCTTCCTCTTCCTCCCTGTTTTATAGATGAGGGGAAATGAGGCCAAGGGAGGTTAGGGGACTTACCCAAGGACACAAACAGGAAGAGTCAAGGTCAGGATTTCAAACCAAGTCCTATGTCTTTAAAGCCAGTGTTTTTTGTCCATTGTATTATGTTCAACTGAGTGAATAAGTAGGCAAAAAACTTTCAGACTTAGCATTTTGCTTTAATCTTTATCAGTAGCTTATAAACAAATCCCAAACCTTTCACCTCTGTTGAAAGTCCTAAAGTCCAATATTAAAACCTTTGAAGCAGAATATGCTGGGAGGTGCAGTACATGCCTGCAAGGGAAGCAGTGCTCTTTAAAATATAATACAGACTTCCTCACAGCGAGTTTGCTGGAAGAGGGATTTGTGGTTGTGCTCTAGGCTACTGTCTGCCAGGCAGGCTTTTTGGTTTTGTCTCTGTAGAGTGGCATTTAGTTTCCTTGATGAGATTAATTGATGGTAAGTGGCATTTGTTGCTCTATGAAAGCAAGAAACAATGATACTTTATTCTTTATTTGAAGTCAAGCAGGAATAATTTCTAGCTGAAGACCTTGGAGGTGTTATCTGGGACTCACGAAACGGAGATGTGAAAAATTTAACATGCCAGGTTTTCTCTATTGAAAAGAAAAGAAAAAAGAAAGGGGGAGAAAGACATCTATTGTTAAAGCAGAGTGGAGGTTTTAATGCCTTCATCTATGAGAGACATCACAAAACAATGATTATTGACTTTATCTTCAGTTCATGTGTTAGCAAAGTCCCTTGTGGCAATTTTCTGTTGATGAGTCCCATAATGGCCCAATGGTCCGATGGAATGTATATGCCGTATAATAATGTTCAAGTTGGAGATCAGGTCTTGGAAGTATCATGATAGACAAAGAGGCAGAGCCAGAGTCTAGGTGTCCAATTCTTTTCTCCCCTCTCCTTTGTCTCATTTTAAGATAAGGTTAATTTAATGTTTTGTTGGCCTTGTATGTGTGTGTGGAGGGGGATGGCAGTAAAGAACATGAAGTTAAAGACCTCACCCCATCAAATCCAATATTCCATTTCCTCAAAAATGCCTATTTTGGTGCCTGGTTTATCAGGTTTGACTGTCTACACGGGTCAAAGTAATTTGATGCTTACAAGGTCACCATTTCACTTTATCCTATATGGCAATTGTCAGTCATTCTTAGATTTGTATACATGTTTGATTCATGATGTAAATCCCCCTTGTGAAAAACTAATCAATTGTTTTTGGGGTCTTGGGACTAAATCGGAAGATATCTAGAAATATCCTAGGTATAGAACTTGCTCAGCCAAAACTGCCAGCTTTTCACCCTCAAATGAACAGGCAGGATCCCAAAGCACCACAAGAGCAATTAATTACATTAATTAAGGAATAGCTGCTAAGTTATACCACCTTTATTTCAAGGTGGAAGGAAGATTCAGCAGGATCTCCTCCAGCTCATAAAATCCCTATTGCCTGAGAAATAAAGTACTATACAGTATCTAAGTAGTTAGTAACAAATGAGCCTTGAATTAATTATAGCACATTTCAGGGGAGTTTGGTATTGCTTTGTGAGTCAAGAAAATACATCAAGTAAGTCGTGAAAGACAATATATAGTATCGGTCCTTGGTTCCAAATAACTGGTCTGTGAGGAGCTGTCGTTGAGAGTTTTAACAGTGGTTTTGGTTGTTGTTTTGTAAACTAATGATATCAGAAGGCAGTTCCTTTCCCACTTCTAACAAACTGCCCTTTTCCCCTATTGGGCCTTCTATTACTATAGCAACATTGACTGGTGTTCACAATGGCAAGTGTTCAGCTGTGTTCTCACAAATATAAACTATTCTTTGGGAACCTTCAAAATTTCAATGTAGCAGCATTCCACACTGTAAATAACGGGCCCTTTCGTTTCCACTTACCCTGGAAGGCTCTCTGCAGTCAACACCAACTCCCGGCACTCAAAATTAAGAACTTGAGATTGTTTACTGTGGCTCAAGCCATCACATTTTAGTTGCGAAGTAATTATAGCTTCTGCCCATTGCTGTGATGAATTGCATCATTTTCTACAGAAGCCCATTCAGTCAAGTGAGCCTGCTGAATCTGGGAGCAGGCTGGCCCTGGGCAAAATCATTAAGTTAGTAGAGCTCAGAGTGGCTTTGATAGTGACATCCCATCCTGGTCCCATATTGCCTCCAACCTCCTTTCAGACCCATCAAAACTTTCTCATCTCATGCTGCCTATTTTTTTAATCAGAGGCAGCCAGGTGGTACAATGGATAGAGTGCTGGGCCCAGATTCAAGAAGACCTCAGTTCAAATCCCCCCTTTACCAGGGATATGACTCTGGGCTAATCACTAAATTTCTGTCTGTCTCACTTTCATTAGTTGTAAAAAGGGGACAATAGTATCCCCAAGATACATAATGCTAAGAGAAGTCATGGAAGCGTTGTAAGGAAGGTAGCAATCTGAAGCACCAAACTTGGAATTATAAAGCTAGTCAGGATCTCGGATGGCAGTTAGTCCAACCCCTTATCGAGGAAACTGAGGCCCAGGAAATTGTAACACATCACAGGTGGGGTTATCAAGGGCAAAACAACAAGCATTTATTAAGTCCTTCCTGTATGCCCCGAACTATGGTTATGGAAACTCAGAATCCTCTTATTCCAGTTTAAGTGTTCTTTCAACTAAACCAGGAAAGAATTTGGAATGCATTCATCCAATCATGCATTCATTCATTCGTTCAATCAATATTTATCAAGTGATTGTTACATGTAAACAGAGTGATCTGTGTTAGGGAGACAAAAATGAGACAGTTTCTGCCCTTAATGGGGTAGGTGATAAGATGTGTACAAAAATAGACATGAAATAAGTAAGAATATGTTCAGTATAGAGGAGAAGGTGCTGGGATTTTCAAAGAAGGAGCTCTCACATTTATCAGGGACAATCAGAAAATGCTTCCTAGAGTTTACACTGTAGGAGGTGGTCTATCATGTCCATAGAGGCAGGAGAGGGCAGAATATGGTGAGAATGGCAAAAAAAGCCCTGTTGGATTAGAACTTAGAGTGTGTGAAGGGAGTGGAGACTAAAAAAAGTGGGAGACAGGATGTGGAGTCCTTTGAATTCTAGGTTAAAGCATTTTTATTTAGCTTTTCAATCTTGAGTAAATCACTTCTCTGGGGCTCATTTTCTTCATTTTTGAAAGAAAATTAGTACATGAGGCTGCTTTCACTGTGTGATTTGGGCAATGATTTCTTTCAAACTCTGAACTCTAACAGGAAACTAACATGTAGTAATAGAAAAAAAAAAGTCTAGGGCTGAAAAGAGTCCATCCTATCCCTCCCCCTGTTTCTAATTAAGGTTAAGTCTAAATGAGTACCCTTTTCCAGAACAGCAGGTTCCCCTCTGTGGGAACGTTATTGAAAATATCCAGAAAATTTTTTTTGAAGTATTCTCTCTGTCTCTCCATCTGTCTCTCTGTCTCTCCCTCCCTCTTTCTTTCTCCCTCCTCTTCCTCCTTCTCCTTTTCTTCTCCATTCTTCTATCTTCTGTCATTTCCTTTTTTCTTCCTTGAACATACATTCTGAAATAAACATTTCTTGATGTTTCAGTATCAGGGTTCTGAAAACATCATCACCACTGGCTTTTCTCTTCTTAGTAAAGTAGAATTACACTACAATCACCAACTCTCAGAGTTAAGAGGAGCATTAGAGACCATTTAATTCATTTGTCTCTATTTGCACTTAAGGAAATGAAGGTCCAGAGAGAGGAGGTGACTTCTCCAGGGTCCCTCCCGTGGTTAGAAACAAAGTCTGCCTTAAACCCCATGCCGGTTTCCTGACCCCCATTGCAGTATCCCCTACTTGGCATCTTCAAGTCATTATTTACAGTCTTCCTTCTCCCTTCACATTTTTAAAAAAAGAAAGCATTAGGCGAATCTCAGATTTAGAATTGGGAATTACCCCAGAAGTCATATATTTCGAGTCCCATATTTTATGGACAAGGAAAGCCAGGAGAATTTAAATAAGTTTCCTGAGGTAAACACATAGTAAATGCCAAAGCTGAACTTCACCAGTTGCTTTCCCAAGATCAATTCACACATTTGTCCCAAAAAGTATTTGACTTCCATGGTACTAGTGAGACTAAGGAGGTCTTAGGGATAAAACTCTTTAGGAGAATTTGTCCATCTCTCACTCTGGAGGGTCATCTGTCCCTTGTGTATTCTTTTTTTTTTTAATTTTTTAAATAAATTTATTTAACTTTTTACATTCATTTTCACAAGATTTTGGGTTCCAAAATTTTCTCCCCATTTGTCCCCT
>CM053769.1:507576383-507600426 GCA_028658325.1 Potorous gilbertii | reverse complement strand
GCTCCTCCATGGCCTGAGCCCATGGGGTATCTATTTCAGATATTTGGGATACAGAGGCTTTGACTCCTATGTCTTTACCTGATGGTAAGCATATCTCTTCATTGTCATCAGAGAGGAATGGCGGAATCATCTTCTCAAGAAAATAACTCCCTTGCTTATTCTGATTAATATTATGTCACCCTTTTTGGTGACCATGCTACTCTGACATATGTTGAATATAGAATATTATGTATTATATCAGAATAATGTCACAATAAAGAATTTTCTACATATTAAATTTTAAAGGTATGGGGTAGCATATGAAACTTGATAACACTGGTTTTAGGGTGAATTACAATGAAATAAAAACAAGATAGCTCGGTGATGTGGTTAATAGAGTGCTGACCTTAAAGTCAGAAGTCAAATCCTGCCTCAGATACTTCTTAGCATCATGACCCTGGGCAAGTCACTTAATCACTCTCAGACTCAGTTTCCTCATCCATAAAATAGAGATAATCATAGTATCTGTCTCACAAGGCTGTTGGGAGAATCAAATAAAATAATATAAGAAGTGCTTTACAAAATTTAAAGTACTATATAAATGCTGCCAATATAATATCAAATCAACAACTTAATATTCTTAAGACCAAAGTATGCAGGTCAGTAGCAGGCTAGCTGCTTCAAAACTCCTAAGCCTGGATGAACTATATTAAAATGTAATTGGAGAATGTTTAAAAAAATGAATAAAAATGCAATACAATATAGATAATGTTAATCTGTGGTTTTCTAAGTCAATATGCAGCCAAGATTTTGAGTTTGACATTAGTGCTCTAAGACAAAACAATATGATACTTTAAGGACCCATGATTTCTTCAGTATATAGGTACTATTACCATCCATGCACTGGTCATCTGATCTTTTGGCACAGAGTCTTCATGAGTTACTGTGGTCTTGACCAACATTTAGATGATCAACATCTCAGAAACAGGCTGAGCCCACATCAGTTGCCTTTCCAAATTATATCCCATTGTAGCATTGTCTTGAAGACTCAAAGATTGCCTCTCTCTACAATAAAGTACCATGGTAGAAATTGAGTGGAAACCAAAGCATAATCTAATAGTGTAAATAGACCCCAGAAAGGTCTATTTTATTTAGATGACAGTCACAATATGTTAAGGAAAGTGAAAGGGAGTGACCCCAAACCTTGAAGGTCCCTGTTAGGGAGGATTGCTGTGTTGCCTCTGAAACATACCTGTGGTGTCCAAGTCTTGGTACGGGCTAGACCGTGAATGGCAGTTATCTTTGTGAAAACCACCAAAGGTGATGGAACAATAACTGATGGGAAATGAATATGCCCTGGAGAAAGGTTGGACTCACAAGAAAGCGAGAAGGGTCTGTCTAATAGACTACTGAATGATTCTTGTTTCCAAATCAGAAAATAAATCGAGAGGATAATTGTGGCTCCATGTTCTCAGGGCTAGCTTGTCAGGATGCTCCCAGTCCAAGAATGCTTCTTGCTCAAGCAACATTGTAGCTGGAGTGTGGAGAGAGAGAGAGAGAGAGAGAGAGAGAGAGAGAGAGAGAGAGAGAGGGAGGGAGGGAGGGAGGGAGGGAGAGAGAGAGAGAAGAGAGAGAGAGATGAAAGAGTTAGATGGTTAGTACAAATACAGTTGTCAAGGAAGGAAGGTGGATGGGGGGAGCTGTTGTTTAGTATTGAAATCATGTATTCCAGATGTGGGCATTTGGTAGTCAATCCGCTCTGAAGTGACACGCTGCTGAATCTTTAAAGGGCTTCAGTTGGGGAAAGCAAAATCTGATTGGGCAAATTGCTAAAATATTTAAAGTGCAGCCTGTTAAAGCTTTTACTGCGAAGAGCATCGCGTCAGAAGTTGTAGTCAGAAAGAGCAAATAATTGGCTTTCCATCCTCATGCTAGTCAGTCAGCATGGGGCTCTGTTCCTATTCCTTCCACATCATTGCTAAGGCTAATAGCAACCCTTTGGTTAGATTTTTTTTTTTTTGGTATTGAAGGGGGGGTGAGGGGAGTTAGTGGAGAGAGATGGGGGTAGGGAGGTGATGACAAGCAGGAGGGGATGAACCTGAGAAGGGAGAGAAAGCCCTGTTTAGAAAGAGAAGATTAACAGAGCTCACCATTGAGGTTTTCTGCCTGCCAAATGTCAACTGGATGTGTTTTTCCAGGTTGATGGTGGTGGGTTCTCAGGTTTTGCTTTTCACTGAACAAGTCCTGCAAACAGTTTTTAATGACAGTAACTTCATTTTCATCTTTCATGTCTTTCAATGTGGAGCTCTAGGGACACCTTCCCATTCATATTTTATCACATTTTCCACTTACGTTATCTTTTTTTTTTTTTTTTTTTTGCTACAGGCACGACCCTTTGTTAATTCCTGGCAATGATCAGATAGACAACATGGACTCCAACGTGAAAAAGTATGACTCTACAGGCATGTTCCATTGGTGTGCAGCCAAGGAGATAGAAAAAGTCATTCTGGTGAGTGTCAAAGGAGCCCCTTCATAATTCTGACCAAAGCCAGGTTTTCTAGCCCTGAGATCTGCCAGCTGTTTTATGGGATGACACAATCCCCTATCCTATTTTTAAGATGATGGAAATTAGGAACACATTGAGGGGACTTGATCTCTGATCAAAGTTTGAACTGGGAGTAATAAATCAGTAATAAATCAAGTAATAAATGAATAAATCCTTCCTTCTATTCTTCCTTCCATCCATCCATCCATCCTTCCTTCCTTCCACAAGTATTGATCCCCTAACTGTGTGAATGATCTTATGTTAAGTGAACAGACAGATCAGGTGAATGACAACTTAACATGTAGTTGTATGTGCCTGGCCTTCCTCCCTAACTATATTGTAAGCTCCCCAAGGGAAGGAAATATGCCTTATTCTTCATTAAATCTCTCTAGTCATGTACATATTCACATAAGCAATACGAAATTCCTAGTATGACCCACTATGGGTAGTAGGCACTTGATCCTGGGCTAGTGGTGATAACAGGGATAACAAATGTCCAATTTAATTCAGCCAATAGCCATCTTTGTACTAGGTGCTAAGGATATGACAACGACAAAAAATGAAATTTCCCCTGCCTTGAGGGAGCTTCCATTCTAATGGAGGGCCATTACCTGTTGGAGGGCCATTACCTGTAGGCAATGTGCAGGTAGGCAAGTGCAAAGCATGATGCAATTTAATTCAGCCAATAGCCATCTTTGTACTAGGTGCTAAGGATATGATGACAAAAAATGAAATTTCCCCTGCCTTGAGGGAGCTTCCATTCTAATGGAGGGCCATTACCTGTAGGCAATGTGCAGGTAGGCAAATGCAAAGCATGATGCAATTTAATTCAGTCAATAGCCATCTTTGTACTAGGTGCTAAGGATATGATGATAAAAAATGAAATTTCCCCTGCCTTGAGGGAGCTTCCATTCTAATGGAGGGACATTACCTGTAGGTAATGTGCAGGTAGGCAAGTGCAAAGCATGATGCAATTTAATCCCAAGAGAAAGAGAACCTTACCAGTCAGAGGACTCATGAAAGGCCTTGGTGCTTGAGTCATGTCTTAAAGGAAGCTAAGGTAAAGAAGGAGGGTGATCCAGGCATGGTGCTCAACTGCTCAAGGGCAAAGAAGCAGATGGACCATCTGGCACAAGGAGCAACTAAGAGGCCAGTGTGGTTGGAATGGAGACCTGAGGAAAGAAAGTCAAAGTGAGGTGGGAGCCAGATTGGATGGTTAATGAACTAACCAGGGTTGCAAGGTATTTCTTGGTTAGTGAACATACTAATAGCTATAGGGCAACTATTCCATTGTTTCTCATAAGGGAAACTGAGGTTTAGCTTAGAACTCTTAGATACACAACAACACTGGTAACAATAAGCATTTACATAGTATTTTAAAGTGCCTTACAAATATTATCTCACTTTATTCTTATATCAACAGGTTGAGTGACATCTACACAGCCAGTATCTGAGCCTGGATTTGAACTCAGGTCTTCCTGACTCCAGGTTCAGTGCCCTGGTCACTGTACCATTTGGGTGCCTGGCTTAATGTTTTAGGCTTTCAGAACAAGGCAAGATCAATCTTTATTGGGGAGGCCACTGAAGGCTTCATCTAGGTGAACTGGTCCGGAGAATGGATGGGAATTACAGGGCTCTGAATGAATAATGGACAGAGAGTCTGTCACCCCAAGTCTCTGGGATAACCTTCTGTCAATTGACGCATTCCTGCATCCCCTTCCATGCCACTCTCTCATCCCCAACATTAGGCCCTGTTTGCATTCCATCTGCTTGTTAAGGTGGGCTAGCTACCCAGCTGACTTGGCCAATTAAAAATAATTAGGCGGCCTATCACAGTTAGTTAGAGTCAGGAGAAGCTTCAGCTTGAGGTGCCCATGCACTCAGACCTCCAAGCAGCCAGTAACTAAGTCCAGATCTCCACCACGAAACTGATGATATTTGAAATGAGGTCCCCAGTGGATCCTCACTTTGTCGCAGTTTATAAAGCATTTCCTGAGGCCGGTGTCTCAGATTTCCCTGCACGGTTGCACAGGGAAACCAATAATGGTGACAACCCCCACTTTATCCTAACGATCAGGGAGCAAGAGAGCCTGTTTCCTCCTCTCCTTGGGGGTTGTGGTAATAACCCTGACATTGTCATGAATCGCAATATTGGCATTTAAACAATCAATACACTAGTCAATTCTAGAGAGTAAATCAACCACAGTTTGATATGTACAGTAGAAATTAATATATGTCCCCAAAGACACTGTAGGCCGCATGGGGCTATCTTGGTATACGATGACTAGAATTCACAGAGGGGCAAAAGGGAAGCAATGAACAGGAAGGAGTCAAGGAGAATGGCACATAATGAGATTCCGTATGTCATTTATATTATTTGGATGACAGGATGCTAAAAGGCCAGCAGTAAATGAAGATTTGCATTTCACAAAGACCTCAGATTTATATCATTCACAGGTAGGGCCTTCGAATACCCTTTTTGTTCTCACTTTGACCTGTCCCAAAGGCTTTTAATTCTATTTCTCTTTGGGGTGGTCTTTCTCTCAAAGGCTTTAGAAGGCTAAGAAATAGACCACATTCCCAGAATTCCATTGCATCATAGATCATAGATGGTAGAATCTCAGAACTGGAATGTCCCGCAGAAACTAACTTGTCAAACCCACATTTGCCCCAAACCCCCTTCCTTAGCTTTCTCAATAAGGCCCCATTTAACTTTTCTGTGAAGATCTCCAGTGAAGTCTTCCAGGGCAGCCTATTCTACTTTGTCTTTGTTTAGTGTTTCAGACTCTTTGTGACCCCATTTGAGGTTTTCTTGGCAGAGATACTGAAGTGGTTTGCCATTTCCTTCTCCGGGTCATTTTAACAGATGAGGAAACTGAAGCAAACAGGGTTGAGTGACTTGCCCAGGATCACACAGCTAGTAAGTGTCTGAGGTCACATTTGAACTCAAGTCTTCCTGACTCCAGGCCCAGCACTATGGAGCCACATAACTGCCCCTGATCCACTTGAGGATGACTTAAATTGCTAGACGAATTGTCCTAAATCTGTCTCTCTGAAAATTTTTCCTTCTATTCTCTCTTACCACCCCCTGACCTCCCACCATTAGCAAGCATTTGTTTTCTCTCTCCCTATCTTCCCTCCCTTATTTAAAATTTTTAAAAAGACAAAACCTTTGTAACAAATATTTGAAGGGCCCTTCAAATGTTTGAAGACAATTATCATGTCCCATGTCCGTCCCCGTCTCTTTTCCAGGCTAAACAGGATCAGTTCCTTCCACCTGTTTTTATCCTTGTGTGGCTTTCAGTTTTCTGATCATACCAATCACCTTCCTCTTTATCAATTGCCTCTCTAGAATAGTTCACCCAGGAGTGCCTACCATACTGGTCTGACCAAGGTAGTCCTAGTCCAATGGGTAGATTCCATCCCAAACCTTTGCATTGTTAATGATCAAGGGAAATAAAGTCCTGTCTTCCTGGGCAAGAGCATGGAAAAATCAGGCCCAGAGGGGAAAGGAATAAGCATTTATTAATTAAGCTTACTATATTTCAAGGACAGCTAGGTAGCCTAATGGATAGACCTAGAGTCACGAAGACTCTTCTTCCTCAGTTCAAATTCTGCCTCAGATATGGTAGTTGTGTGACCCTGAGCAAGTCATTTAACCCTGTTTTTGTCTCAGTTTCCTCATTTGTAAAATGAGTTAGAGAAGGAAATGGCAAATCACTCCAGGACCTTTACCACAAATACTTAAATTGTACTCATGAAGAATCAGACATAACTAAAATGACTGAACAGCAGAAACAAACTATGTTTCAGGTGCTATGCTAAGCACTTTACAAATATCTCATTTGATTTTCACCACAACCCTGGGAGGATTATTATTCCCATATTACATTTGAGGAAACTGAGGCAGGCAGATGTGAAGTGATTTGTCCAGCATCACAAAGCTAGTAAGAGTATGAGGTCATATTTGAATTCAAGTCTTCCTAACTCCAGATCCAATGTTTTGTCCCCTGTATTACCCAGCTTCCCCTAGAGAAGCTTCTATAGCTCCTCTGGATCACAACAATGAATCTGGAACTCAGAACCTCAGCTTCCATCACTCAGATTGTGATCAGCACTGAAATTCTTGTCAGCCAATCAGTTAGCCAAGAAATATTTTTAAAATAATACTTCATTTTCCCCAATTACATGTAAAGAAACATTTTTAATACTTTTTTCAAAAAAACATTTTTTTCCAAATTCTCTCCCTCCTTCTCTCCTCTTTCCACTTCCTGAGACAGTAAGTAATCTGATATAGATTATATATGTGAAATCATGTAAAATATACTTCCATATTAGTCATTTCAACAAACATTTATTAAAGACTTACTATGTGCCAGGTAAGGGCATCTAGGTGGCATAGTGGATGGATAGAGTGCAAGGTTTGGAGTCAGGAAGATATCATTTTCCTGAGATCAAATCCAGCCTTTAGACATTAGCAAGCTGTGTGACTCTGGGGAACTCACTTAACCTTGTTTGCCTCAGTTTCCTCATTGTTAGATGAGCTGGAGAAGGAAAGGCAAACCCCTTCAGTATCTTTGTAAGAAAATCCCAAATGGGATCACAAAGAGTCAACAACAACGCATGTGCCAGATACTGTCCTAAACAAGGGTTTCATGGAGAAAGGCACAATCTGAGCCTCAGTTTATGATAAAATGAGGATGTTTGAGTAGCTGATGTCTTAGGTATCTGCTAGCATTTTGTGATGCCCATAGGCAAATATGAATTAGTATCATACCAGTGAAGAAGACGGAAGGAGGAGGTTGCCTGTTGGGTCATTTTGATTTCCCATCAGGATATAAGATCCTTATGAGAAGGGGTTTTCATTTTTTGTACTTGTATCCCTAGTACTTCACACAGTATTTAGCACATAGTAGGTATTTAATAGATACTTGTTAATTAATTGATTGAATTGAACTCAATTATTCTTTTTCTCTAGATTTGAAAAAAAATTTTTTTTGATTCATCTTTATCTTTTTTTGCTTCAAACTTTGGAAGCTTGTTTCCATTACATACATTTGGGATTCCATGTTAGATCCACCTTTTGTCCCTAAATATCCATTCTTGGAAGTTCTTCCCAAACTGGAATCTTCTCTGCTGGGCTTGGATCAATAGCATCCATAGACCATTTGTAGTATGTGATCTAAGCTTTGTAACTACCTGGTCTACTTCTAACAAGCGGCAACAAGTCTTTTCTACTTGGGAGAAGTTTCATTCTGAATTCCCATAGTGGGCCTCTCTGCTTAAGTAAGCACTCTTTCCTGGGAAGACTTTTCCTTTTTGGTTTTGTGTTCAGTGTTTGATTTATAACAGCCATGTAAATAAGAGCAGACCTCAGTGGCTTAGGGGTGGACAATAAAGAATTGTAACAAAAGTGAGAAAGACTCTATGGCTCAGTTCCCAGGTCTTACATCTCAGGTCTTCATGGTCATAATGCTAGTGCCTTCCCTCTGTTGACTAGCTCCAGTGTATCCTGTCTAGATTGCTTGGTTCATAGTTGTTTTCACATTATTTCCCCCATTTGAATGTGAGCCCTTTGAGGGCGGGATTGCCTTTGGACTAACTTTGTATTCCCAGAACTTATCGTAGTGCCTGACACACAGTAGGTTCTTAATAAGTGCTTATTGACTGACTGGCTTGCTGAGTCATGGACCTCTGCGTCTTCATCATTAGGATCCAGGTGAAAAGTCATTATTTTCATGAACTAATGAGTTTAACCTAAACCTCTGTGTCTTCCTTTGCTTTCTTGTTTCAGACAAGAAGTGAAGCTGCCATGACAGTTCTGAGTGGGCATGTGGTGGTTTGCATCTTTGGTGATGTCACCTCAGCTTTGATTGGCCTGCGGAACTTAGTGATGCCTTTGCGTGCAAGCAATTTTCACTACCACGAACTGAAGCACATCGTATTTGTGGGTTCCATTGAGTACCTCAAGCGGGAATGGGAAACACTACATAACTTTCCCAAAGTTTCAATATTGCCTGTAAGTCCAAGGCCGTATTATTGATACTTTCTTTTCTTTTCTTTCCTTTTCAAGAAAATCCCAGCTGGGCAGGATTGTTGTGTCTTTGATCACGAACTTGTTCCTTTGTCTGGTTATGGGCCTGAGGACTTAGCTCATCCCTTGTGCATCATCCAGGAAAACCTAAGCCCTGGGAGACCTTATTAAATGAAATTTGCAGTAGTTTTCAGTCCCTCATCAAGAATGAATTTCAGCTCGTATCAAATAGTATTACCTTCTGAACACTCTTTCCCTTGCTTAACCTCATTCGGTCCTGATGAATTTGATGTAGTAGTGTTTATGATAAATTGATTTGTACTGTTATTGATGATTGTAAATACTTTGAACTATGTCTTCTCTTCTCTCTTTCTCCCTTAAAATTTTTGTACCTATATTGAAGAAAGATCTGTTTATTCTTATCTGCTATATATTGGTGTTCCTACACCTCTCTCCCCACAGTTAATGGCAGAGCAGCCTTTCCACTGGAAACTCTGTTCTTGGGGCTATTGTCATCTAGAGTATGATTGAATCTGATAGCATACATTAAAAAGAATTGGACTCTAAATCCAAAGAGTAGATAGTCAACCAAACTGGTGTTATTATGTGCCAGGCATTGTGGTAAGAACAGGGGATACAAATAAAAGCAAGGCAGTATCTCCTCTTAAGGAGCATACCATTCAACGAGTATGAAAACAACTATGTACAAACAAGATAATATAGAATAAATTGGATATAGTCAACAGAGAGAAGGATTTAAGTAAGTACCTTGACAATAAAATCAGCATGATAGAGATTGGACTGAAGAATATAGGAACTCTATCTTTGCTAATTTTCAATGAATATATATCCCATAAGCTCTTTTCAAAAGTTCTTAGAGGTTGAAATATTCAGTGTTAAATATTATTCCCCATATTGCAAATGAGTGCCAAAATCATATGATGGTCTGTCTTTCCTAATATTGACTCTCTTACTGAGAAACCATATTCTTTTTTTGGATTTTTATCTTATTTTTATTTGTTTATTTTGTATCTTATTTCCCCCCAGTTACCTGTGAAAACAATTTCAACATTCGTTTTTGAAATTTTGAGTTCCAAATTCTCTCCCCACCACTCTCTATTGAGAAGATAAATCAATATAGATTATACATGTGTAGTCATGCACAACATTTCCATAATAGTCATGTTGTGAAAGAAAACATAGCCCCCCCCCCAAAAAAAAAAACCTCAAGAAAAATAAAATGAAAAAGTATGCTTCATTTTGTATTCAGACATCATCAGTTTTTTCTCTGGGGATGAATAGCATTTTTCATCCTAAGTCCTTCACAGTTGTCTTGGATTGCTATATTGCTGAGAATAGCTGAATCGACTTCAATATTTTGTACACAGTATATTTCACATTGCATCAGCTCATGTAAGTCTTTCCAGGTTTTTCTGAGAGCATCTTGCACGTCATTTCTTATAGTACAATAATTTTCCATTGTAATCACATATCACAGTTTGTTCAACCATTCTCCAATTGATGGGCATCCCCTCAATTTCCAATTGAAAAGCCATATTCTTATGAAATGATGTAATATATGATTATGCCTTTCAGTCTCCCTAGGGAATTGATAAACTTCTTTCAATGCAATTTCAGAACTGTGAATGTCAGCTTCTAGAATGCCAGAAATGAAAGAAGAAAAAGATAACCTAGGGTTAATGGAAAAATCTCATTTTTCCATTTTCAAAGAAGCATTAGGGCATTGATCTATATATAATACCCTTTGCCAGCTCCCACCATTTATATTTTAACAATCAGATCTTGCCCTCCTGAGCCCCAGGTTAACATACCCAAATCAAATACAACTGATTTAATGGACACATACCTGTACGTATATACACATGGATAAATAGCCACAAAGATATATAGGTAAGCCCCTACCCAGCATACATCTCTGTACCCCCAACAGATGTTCTTCCCTTATATACAATCCATAAACATTGTCAATTCCATCATCTCTCCTTAATCATTTCTCTGGCCAGAATGGGCATTTCGGAACATCTTTTTGGCAGGACTTAGCAAAACAATTTTTGGTCAAGTTGTTGCTGTTTCACTAGATTGCACCAAAGGTTTCATTTATATATCAGGATGGGGCAATTGTTCATTGATTCCTCAAGTTCCGCCAATGGATTGGCACATGTAAATGCATAGGTTCTCAGATTTTATAGGACCATTTCAAACCCTCTAAAATCTAGTGTCCCCAGGCCTGGCACATTTGTACAAAATGGGCTTCCACATATGTCCTAACATATTTCACCGTTTAAGCAACGCTCTATACAAAGCAAATGCCCAGAGAAACACAAGATGTTTCCATTGATATCATTTATATTTTTTGTATTTAGAACACATGCTTGCCCAAATGTGCTTTCCTGTTCCATTGCTACTATTCTAAGTGGAAATTAAATGACTGTGAGTAGAGATGACTGCAACAGCCCTTTTTTCTTCTTTTCTTTCCTACACCTTTGGTTGTATCAGTCAAGGTAACTTCTGATATGGAAACTCCTTCCACTGAGCTATATTGGCAACTTGTCTATAATCTATAGTCTTGGAGACTTGCCTGGGGCAATGTTCAATTAAATAACTTGCCCATAGTCACACAGAAAGTATGTATCAGAGGTGATACTTGACCCAAATCTTCCTGACTACAAGGTTAACTTTCTATCCTCTACCCTACAGTGCCTCTCATTGGCAAAAGAAAATATGTAGTTTTGTTTTGCTTTGAGAATCTCACAAGGGAAGGAAAATAAATTGCTTTTTCTCTGAAAGAGTAGTGCATTGGGTCAGAAAATGTCCAAAAGCTATACCCATTCTTCCTTGTCACTCAACCCACCTTCCAGAAATATACTGATGCTTATGACCAAACTACCACCCAGTATTTGTAAAGAATTGCTTGTCTTCATTTCTACAGTCAAGGTACTCTCATAGAAAGGCCGCTGTTTAGGCATGAGAAAGTAGCATCCTGTATGATAACCTGTGAGATCTGGTGAATCCTATCCCAAAGTAGTCAGTCAGGATAGTGACAGATCAACATGTTTCATATAGATAGTCTGCCATGAAATCAAGGTTGTGCAATCAATTCAAATTGAATTTAGGCAGCATTTATTAATTATTTACTAGATACCAATAATTGTGCTAGCTGTTGGGGATGGAAAAAGCAAAAAGTTAAAATAAAATCATCTCTGTCCTCAAGGAGGGCCCTCTGTCTGGGGAGGGATATCATGTAAATAAATATGCAAATGCTAGACAAGTTCAAAAGGAAGGAATATTAACAATAACTAAAGGGAATCAGGAAAAACTCCTTTTAGGAGGCAAATGAAATAAGCCTGGAAGGAAACAAAAGATTCGAAGGGGGCAGAAATGAAAATGGAGTATATTCCAGTCTGGGAGGGGGACAGTTTTTTCAAAGACATGGAAGTGGGAAATGGCCCAGATCTGAGAACAGCAATTTGGAATGCAAAGTATATGAAGAAGAGTAATACTAAATGTCTGGAAAGTGAGTCTAGAGCCATATTGTGAACGATATACCAACTTGAGAAGATGATATTTTGTTCTAGAAACAAGTGGTAGTCATTGAAAGTTGTTGAGTAAGAAATGATATGATTGGATCTATTTCTTTAGGACAATTATTTTGAGAAATGTACAGAGGATAGGATGGAAAGGGAGAGAAACTAGGAGTTGAGATACCAAGTAGGAGACCATTGTCGTAGTCCAGCCAAGACAGGATGAGGACTGAGCTAGGATAATGGCTGTATGAATGGAAAGAAGGAATCTTATGGTTGGAGGGGAGTCTCAGTCTGCTCTGGTGTGACTCTCAGGTATAGATATTATACAAATCTAATCAATATTATATGGAGTGTTCAATGCTGCTCCTGTCCCAGCTGAACCCACAGACACTATTAGAACACAAAAGGTACAGGTACAATGGAAAGATCACCGAATTTGGAGGCATCAGAACCTAAATTCAAATCCTGGCTCTCCTCCTTACTACTTGTATGACCTTGAGCAATCAACTCATGCTCTCTTTATCTCCCACCCTCTTTTCTATTTTGTAAAATGAAATAGCTAGACAAGATGAGCCTCTACCCTTAAATTCATAATGTTGTGTTAAGAACTATGCCTCTCATTATAAGGTATAATAAAATATCATTAATGGCTAAGACAGGAACAAAGTGGAGTCTAAGATGGAAAGATCCTTACAAGAGTGTATCCAGAAAACCTTCTTTAAGGAGGTGACATTCGAATTTCACTTTAATATTCATACAGGAAGTACCCATGCAGATGACAAGGGAAATTCAGGCGTAAGCAACCCAGTACAAAGGGATTGAGGTGGGAAGCACCCAGCATGTATAGGGGTTAGTCATAGCATACATAGTGTATAGAGTGGATTTGAATTAGTTATAAGGCTCCAACAGCCGAGTACTGCTAGACTATAGTGTCATGAAGACCAGACTAAAGTTAGAACTTTGCTCAGTGGACAATAGGGAGCCATTTTTTAAACAGAAGCATGTTATGACTTTTTAGTTTTATTATTATTTTTGACCTGACTTACCAAAGTTCCTCCCATGAATTTCAGGCTTTCAAGTCCCTTGAACCTTTCCTCTGGTTGCCCAAGGGGGAAACAGAGGTTCCTAAGATCCTCCTGAGTTTCAAAACACCTATAATGACCATGCCTTCTTTATGGCTCCCTAGAAGCCCTCTCTAGCCCTTAATGCTCTCCTCCTTCTGCCTGAAATAAATTCACTGGTGTATCCTTCACAGCTAATCTTTACATCTCATTCTTATCCAGCATCTGGGCTCTTCTCAACATGACTTTTCCTAGAGGTGTAGTTCCCCAAAAGGAGTGTCTCCATTACCACAGACTTCAAATAGGAAGACTACTTTACACCCACAACAATAATCCCAGACAATTTCCATCAACGAAGAGAAGAATTCAGTTCTATTTACACACACACACACACACACACACACACACACACACACACACACACACACACAAGAGCTTTTCTGTCCCTTCCCTAATTTTTATGACCAAAGCTAAAGCCCCATCATAGCTGCCTCAACCCCAGTCATGGGGGGCCTTTTGTCCCACCCCATGCCATCTTCTCTTGGTTGAGAAAGGTGTCTTGTTTTGTTCATGATTTTTTCCCCATCTTTACTTCTTTCTCCTTTTGCCTGAGACAGGAGGTGACCTGCCATTACATAAACAGACATTTAAAACCCACCCCCTCGTTACATTCTGAAAGCCGGGGGTTGCATCAGGACGATGACTTAAATCAGGACAATTTCAAAGCAGAGAGGAGATGTGGGGCCCTGGCATTATTTCTTTTCCATGTTTGTTAGTAATAGCTTGATTGAGTATGAAGAGGGAGCCTAAAATGCTGCCATCAGCACCAAGTACCCTTTAGATTAACACGCGACTCCTATTCCCTGCTATATCGTTAGGCCAGCTTAATGTCAGGGCATAAAACAGATCCTTGTTAAATAATTTCCCAAAGCTCCTTCTCAATCTTTAATTTGTTTTTATTTTCTCTCTCTCTCTCTCTCTCTCTCTCTCTCTCTCTCTCTCTCTCTCTCTCTCTCTCCCTCCCTCCCTCCCTCCCTCCCTCTCTCTCTCTCTTTCTCTCTCTCCCTCTTTTTTTTCTTCTCTGCCAAAGGGTACGCCATTAAGTCGGGCTGATTTAAGGGCTGTCAACATCAACCTCTGTGACATGTGCGTTATCCTGTCAGCCAATCAGAATAACATTGATGACACTTCGCTGCAGGACAAGGAATGCATCCTGGCGTCACTCAACATCAAATCTATGCAGTTTGACGACAGCATTGGGGTCTTACAGGCTAATTCCCAAGGTAAGGACTGCCCTATAATACCCCCCTGCTGTGCCTGCAGGGGACGGGACCTGGCAAGAGGAATATCCTTCATTCAGTAATTCAAAGAGCTTGCCTCAGCCAGGCTGACAGTGAAACCCGCTCCTTGCCGGGATAGCTTTTCAAAGGTGCCTCTGCTGTCTCTTCCCACTGTTGCAGAAATGCACACGCAAACACACACCCTTACAATACATGCCAACGCATTGATACACATTCACCAAATACATGCATGATGCAAATACTCATAGTATATGTAAACACATGCGCACCCTCATGATACATGAAAACACTCTCATACATGCAGATGTGCATGCACGTATTCTCAAGCACACATGCAAATACACAATCTCACTCTCACACATGCATGCAAACACACATGTGTACACTTTCACGCATATGAGCACAGTACACACACATGCATACATGCAAACACACATAGGCATGCACACATATTCATATGCCCACACTCTTACACCTGCATGCAAACACACATGCACACTCTAACAATACATACAAACACCATGCACATGCATGCACCCTCAGACATGTATACCAATACATATACACTCGTGCATGTGCCTACACCCTCATGATACATGCATACACATGCCTGCATACTCAGAATATGCAAACATATGTGATCGCATTTGCATGCATGCCCATTCGTTCTTGTACGTACATGCAGACACACGTGCACACAAGCACACAAACAGGCTGGGATTGTTTAGAAGAGATGAACCCTTAGAAGGTCCAGAGCATCAGCTAGGAGGCACACTGATCATACAGTTGGGGTCACTTGGCTGCCTGTAGCTAATGAACAAAGGTGGTCATGCTGATCAGCACACCTCTGGAATGGAGCCACAGAGTGATAGTTCCTGACAAATCCTGAACCCCTTCCCCACCTCCCCACCTCCAGGTAGCAGCAGAGACAATGAATATGCCTAAAACAAGCTCAGTTTTTAAAAATTTCACATGTTACTCGCCCACTAAATGATTTTTGTCAGCTTACCAACTCTCTCCCAGAGAGTGGATATAGCATAAAATGAACTGTCAGCCACATCTACCCTACGCCCAGGCTGAGTAATTCCAGTCTCAGATGCTGGACGATTGTTTACAAAGGAGCTGCCTTCACAGAGCTTAAAAAGTTGACACAGTAGCATCCCAGAAATAATGTTCTAATGTCCCATGAATCTGATTATTCCAAGATCAAAACGTGTCCACCATGATGACATAGAGATCCTCTTTCAGCAGGACTTGGGAATTGGGATGGGGGCAGGATGGGCAGCAACATGTGTGAAAGCTATGACTTTGACCTACAATTAACCATGTGTTCTTGAACAAAATTGATGTCTCAAAGCTGCAGTTTTCCACCTTTCAGATGGGGCTAATACTCATAGTGTTACCTTAAGGAAAGTGTCTTGAGAATCCAACACACCATGGAAATGGAAGATACCATTGTTATCTCTTCTATGATTGCAGTTGGATTCTATTGTATAAACAATTCCATCTCAGGAGTCAATGAGCCCAATTTAAAGCCATCAGTATATTGTGGTTTTAGGGTATTTCCCTTGGAAAGTCTGGCTTGGTCTACATTCATTTTACTATGTTTCTAATAGGTGACTTTGGGCAAAGCATCTTGTTCCTGTCTGAGGGCAAATTCTTAGTCTTAGTTGGAGGAGATGGGCAAGAAAATGCAGTCCTTTCCTTTTTCTCTTACTCTGGTTTTCCTCATGCTAGCATTTTTCCTAAAGAAGGAGCCAGTAGTGTGTGGTGGGGTAGATGAACACTAGATTGAGAGTTCAAAGACCTAGATTTGACTCTCTATAAGTGGAACATTTAGGCAGGTAATTTTACCTCTCTGGGCCTCAGCCTCCTAAGTTTGGCCTAGTAGAGTTCTAAGGCCCTTACCAGTTAAGTCTTAATCTAGGATACTATGAAACTGAAACACAGGTAGGATTTAGTTCCTGCTCTCAGTGTCTTCAAGCCCAGGTGTGTCTTCTGAGCTCACAGATACCTCCCAGGTCCACATAATCACTCTCTCTACCTTCTTGGCTCATTAGAATCCTAGCTGACCCCAAATGCAAATGATGCTTCAGCTAGGCATTGGGCATCCCAAACCAAAGGAATCTAGGAATTGCATACCCTTTGAGATTAGTTGAAAGTAGGAAGGGAATATACCTGAGAAGAGGGGAGAAGGCAAAACCATTCCCCAGAACGAGAATTGACTTTTTTTTCTGTTTTACTCAATAGACGTAATTTTCACTTTCTTATTTATTTTACAATTCTTTATTTTGCTGTGGAAAGACTCAGACCCCTTTGGTGGCCCTGAAGCCAACAGTGCTGGCAGGAAAAGATCAGACCAAACAGTTGTTCACTTCTCCTTTTAGTTCAATACTCACTAAGTCCTATAGTAAGATTCTTTTTGCCTTTCAAACAGCCAAGTGGAATCAAGTCCTAGTGACATCAAAAATGTGACCCTATTGTCAAAAAGATCATCTCTCTTTGGATTTGTGCTGTAAAACTTGAGATTAGTGATCACATTACCCATATAACCAAAATGTTAATATCCCCCCCTTTTTTTAGACTCCCCTCTGCAGCACATGTGGCTTCGGAACCAAGCTGGCATATAGGGACTTGAATGCAGGTTTTCCAAAAGATTTGGAATGTGATGGTTAGTTGTCAAAAACAATCAGACTGATAGGTGGCACACTCCTGGCTCACTGGGCAATGTGATGTGACAGCCCAGGCCGTGAGAATCAGTTTTAATATGGAGTAGTCAGGACTACAGCAACAATTACATAAAGCAGGTGAAACTGCTTCTGCTGGTCAGCAAACATCAGCTCAAAACCACTTTACAGCTCTTTACCGGCAACTAAGTGCCTTTATTTACAGCGTGGCTGTCACTTCCCTCTGCTTGGAGATCTGGTATATTATTTAACACTCATTTATCTAGGGAAAACATTTCAATTTAAATCAGCTGGCATAACAGTGGCTCTTGCCAGACTCTATCCCTCCATGTAGCCCCCCTCCCCAATTCTAAAGGACAAATAGCAGAGTTTACAATGTCCATCTATGGAGCAAAATCCACAGCTCTGTCCATGGCCAGGGAGGGAAAGAAGAAGATGGGCCCTTTCCACGTTACTGTCTGATTCTAATCTTTGAAATAGTCTAGATGTGAAGACACATGACTTTTTGCTCAAATATTGAATTTATGAATTGAACATCTTACATACCCCCCTTTTGGGGGGCACTCCCAACTTGGCATCTGCCCTGACTAATGCCAAATGACCACCCAATTGTAACGTAATCTTGATCCTGGAGAGACTTAAAGATGATGTGACTTGTTCAGAATCATAAAGTCAGTCAAGAAACAGGTACTAGGTACTATGCTAAGCCCTGGGGATACATAGGAGACAACAGGATTTCTCAGAGGTGCCAGAGCCCCAGTCTTCTTTACTCTATGTGGCCGACTTTGTATCCACTACATCACAGTGCTTCAATCTGTGAACATGGAAAGAGGAAGACGTGTATGTTTGTTTTTGTATCATATGATCCTAGAAATAGAGCTGGCAGATATCATGGGTGCTGTCTACTTCAAATGACTCATTTTATAGGCATACAGGGAGGTTAATTGATTTGCCTTAGTTCCCACAGGTAGTTAGTATCAGAAGCAAGATTTGAATCCAGGTCAACTGGCAACTAGAGTCAGAGCTATTTCTATTATATCATACCACCTCATGTGCACATACATACATACATGTGTATACATGCATATACTCACAAGTCATTTAATCTCTCAGGAACTTCAGTTTCTGCTTTTGTAAAATGGTGATCATATCTTATGGTAACTACTGCCTAGGGGCTTAAATGAGAACATATGTAAAGACCACTGAAAATCATAACATTTCATATATATGTGTGTGTATGTATTATATATACATAATACACATATATACACACATTGATGTGTATGCATATTTGTATGCACATACATAATAAATACATATAGTATAACTATAATGATGTAGATTACAGATAACTGATCTCAAAGACAGGAAAACTTAGAGATATTAATTTAAACATACATAAATACGTACATATGTACATACATATATATACACACATACATATACACAATGAGGTCTAGAGAAGTTGACCTGCCATACACACATTTGTGTATAGATATGAAGTTGTGGCTTACCATATATGCATGAATATATATGGATGTGTGTATATACATCTACAAACATGCATCTATATATACATATATACATAAACATATATATAAATGAAGTCCAGAGAAATTGTGGCTTGCAATACGTATGTGTGTGTGTGTTTGTGTGTGTACATACATACACAGTGTGTGGATGGATGGATGGCATCACATGGCACAGTTTCTTTGGACCTCATTTGTAAAACCAAGGTGTTTGAATAAACTATCTCTAAGATTTAATGTTCTGAATCTGTTTTATATTTTTAATATAGAGAGATAGGGATAAGACCAGCAGTACCTTTGCCAACATAGGATAGCACCTTCTGTGAAACTTAGAGTCTCAAGCTATTTTCCAGATCTTTAAGAGTTGAAGAGACTGGCCCAGGGCCATGACACTAGGATATGTCAGAAGTAGGACTTCATCCCAAGTCTTCTAGCTTTGCAACCAGTTCTCTATGCTCTCTCTCATATTACATATATGTGTAACATGTTATGATTTCCAGCCATCTTTACATATGTTATCTCATTTAAGTTCCTATGCAATAGATACTACAAGTATTATCACCATTTTACAGAAGGGAAAACTGAAGCTCGAAGAAGTTAAAGGACTTACCCATTGCCAAAGAGCCAGCCAGCATCATCAGGATTGATTAAAGACTTTCCTAATTCTCAGTAAGGACTCTGTCCATATGTTTGTGTAAATCAAGTGGTCATTGCAGGATAAGCAGATTTCTCTGTTTAAATTTGTAAATATATACAATAGTACTGACATACATAAACTTAGAAACACATCTTCCTCCCCAGGTGTTACATCACTCATTCACAATGCCACTGATAGTCGTGGCATAAATTCTGCAGTAGCTGAGATGGGAGTGAGGGCTGTGAGGCTTATGTTGGAAGTAACTTTTCTTCTTTGGAAGTATAACAACCTTCACTTTATGGAAAGGGTTAAAGAAAGGCTTGGAGGGGATGTGCTGACCTACTTCTATAACCCAAATTTATATTGGTTGTACTAGAGAAAAAACAAAATGACTGTACCTCTTGTTACACCCATGAATGACAAAAAATCCACACTCACAACATCTGTGGGGCTCACAAAACATCTGCAAGAAGAGTTTTAGAGGCAGAAGATTCTGGAAGAGGATATGCTTTCCCAGCTTCACATAGTTTGCCCCTATAGAAAAGAGGCTGAAATCAATTAGATGTATGATAAATTCCTGCATTTAGCTTTAAAAAATCAGTTACACAAGTACCTGTGTGAAGTTGGAGATAGGGAAGATCTGACTGAAGCAATTCCCAAACTGTGATATGGCCTGGTGTGATGATACATACTTATACTCCCTGCTATTGGGGAGGCTGAAGCCTGCATATCTCTGAACTTGGGAATTCTGAGATATTGTAGTCTGGGGTGATTGGGTGTCCACATCGAGTCTGGCATGAATATCATGAGCCCCAAGAGAAGAAGGGGTGAATGGCCTCAGATGGAAAAGGGGCAGGTGAAACCTCCCATGCTCATCAATAGTGACACACACATGTATATAAAATGGTAGTTACAGAGTAACTCCTTATACACACACATACACACACATATATATAATACACACATACCCATAATAGTAGTTACTGAATAAACCCTACATTTCTATCCTGGAAGAGATGGGGAATCTAGTCATTAATTTTTTTAAAAAAAGGAATTTTTAAAGGCAATTTAGTATGGTAGAAAGAACACTGAACTAGAATCCATGAAACCTAGGTTCAAATCTTGGCTCTCCTGTTTGCCATATGAGATACCTTGGTCAAGTAATTTCATCTTTCCAGGCATCTGTTTCCTCGTTTATAAAAGAAGGGTTTGAACTGAATGCTTTGGAAGATCACTTACACCTTTTTAATCCCAAGATTGGAAGGTTTTAATTGAGTAAAACTCAACATATGTCAACAAGAATATCCAAAACAATAGTATGCAGCCTTTAAAAAGTCAAGACAAGTCAGGTCAAACAAGGATTAATATGCCATGTGCTGTGCTAAGCAGTAGGGCTACAAAGAAAGGCAGGGTTTCTTCCCTCAAGGAGTTTACAAGCTAATGGAGGACACAGCATACAGTCAACTGTATATGTACCAGACATAGACAGGGTTGAGTTAGGTGATCTCAGGGAAAGGCACTAGCACTGAAGGACTCTGAGACATGTTTCTTGAAGAAAGAAGGGGTGAGAGTTGAGCCAAGGATTGAAAGGAGTCAGGGCAGGGAGATGAGGAGGGAGAGCATTCCAGGCTTGGAAAGCAACTGGTTAAAAAAAAAAAAGGCAGAGTCAGGGGGAGGAACAGCAAAATGTCACTGACTCACAGAGTACATAGAATGTAAGAAGAGACTGAAAATGTATGAAGGGGACAAGGTGGGAAGCCTTATAAAAGTCAAACAGGATTTTATATTTTAGCTTGAGAGCAACAGGGAGCCATTGGAGTTTATTGATTTAAGGGGGTATCATGGTCCGCCTTTATGAAGATCTCTTTAACAGTTGATTGGACAACAGCTTTCAGCAGGGAGAGATTAGAGGCTGTGAGACCACCCAGCAGGCTTTTATTACAGACTAGGTATGAGGAGACAAGGGCCTGTACCAAAGTGGCTGCCATATCTAGGAGAAAAGACGATGGATGTGAGAGATGTAATGTTATAGCAAGCTTAGTTATGAGAACATTGTGTCCAGGGAGAAAAATGTGAGATTGCTCTTGTGTTATGCCGTGCTCAGATCATATACGGACTACTATGTTCAGTTTATAGAATTCCATTTTTAGCAAAAACATCAGTAGACTGGAATGTGTCCAGAAGAAGATGAGTAGGATGGTGAGATGTGTGAAGAACACATTGTATGAAAATTGATTGAAGAAACTGGGAGATATTTAGCCTGTAGAGAAGGGCAAGGCTAACTTGATAACAATCTTCAAGTATTTCAAGGTCTGCCATTTAGAAGAAGGATCCAATGTGCTCTTCAGAGGATCAAAGAGGGAAATTTTTAGAGTGGGAAATTTAGTTCTATGTATTAGAAAATGCCCTTAATAATAGAGCTAGGAGATGCCATGGGAGGTAGAGGTAGGGGAGAGGTGAGGTTTCTTTCATGGTGAAGATCTTTCATGGTGAAGTTTGGATGGGTACTTGTTTGGGCAACTTGGTAGGGGGGACACTAATCGGGTACTAATTGGGCTAGAAGTACCCTAAGGTCTCTTCTAACTCTGACAGAATGTAAACTCCTTGAAGGCAGAGACTGTCTTATTTTTATCTTTCTATCCTCATAGCTTAACATAATTCCCAGGATATCATCACCATTATTTAACATTTGTGTAGATCTTTAGGGTCGTCAGTGTGCTTTATGTAGCTATTTCCCCCTTTGATGCTATCAATGCCCCTGTGAGGTAGGTATTTTTTGTTATCCCCATTTTAGGGAAGAGAAAACTGAGGCTGAGAAGTTAAGTAATTTGCTCACTGTCATCATACAACTAATGAGCATCTCAAGCAAGATTTAAATTTAGGTCTTCTTGTCTACTAGTCCAAAGCTTAATAAATGCTTGAAGAAATGATCGAGAGTTTTTGGATTGTGGAAGGAATTCTTGGTCAGATACGGAGCAGACTAAATAGCCTCTGAAGTCCCTTCCAACTAACATTTGATTTTATGAGCAGGTTGAAGCAGCTGATGAAAAAAATATATGGACTTTGACTCCATCAGAAGCATATTATTCCAAGGAGGAAAGTTGGCTAACCTACCATACTCTGTTCTGGTCTGACATGTCTGTATCTACCAGCCAATCAACAATGATTTATTAAATATCGACTATGTTCCAGGCACTATGCTGGGTAGTGGGTATTCAAATATAAAGAATGGAACAACCTTATACTTCTGAAACTTACAGTCTAATGAGGGAGAGAAGAACATATAAAAATGTACACAGCATAAAAATAAAGTGAATAAAATAAATAAATAAATAAATATGCATATGTATATATAGACAAAGTGGTTAACTACAAAGTAGTTAGGGTAGGAGAGAGTAGTGGTTGAGAAAATCAGGAAAGGTTTCATGCAGGAGATGGTGTTGGAGCTTCATCCTAAGAGAGGGATTTTATAAAATAGAAGTAAGGAGGTAAGAGTATTCCAAACATGTGGGACAATTAATGCAAGAGATTGGAAGTAGGAAATGGAGTGTTGTATATGAGGAAGAGAGGAAATACAGAGCACACACATGTGGAAAATGGAGGGCTCAAAACTAGACAACACTCAGAAGAGGCTTATTGAGTCTTGAAGATTTATGGAACTCATGTCATGTCATGAATGGTTGAAGGATTTAAGGATGTGCAGCTTGGAGAAGAGAAGGAGTAGAAGGAATATGCTAGCTGTTACCAAATGGTTGAAGGACTTGCCATACAAAAGGGAAAGGGGTTTCCATACTGATTAGTTATTTATAACTAATAATTTTAGATTCCATTTGCGAAGTGTCTTCTATACTTCTTGTGTCCGTTTCTCAGAACCATCTGATGAGAGGAGTACAATTTTATCATCCCCATTTTATAGATGAGGAAACTGAGGCTCAGAAATTTTAAGGGACTTTCCCAAGAACCCACAGTCAGTGAAGAGTAAAGCCTAGGAATGAATAAAGATCTTCTAATTTCCTGTCTAGTCCTTTTTCATCTAGTTTGATGAGATCGGATGATAAAATTCAGCTTATTAGAAAGAAGATGGGATGGGATTTCATTCACGTAGAAGTTAGGAATGAGGAAACTCCTTCTAGCAACGCCAATGGTTATCTTTTCTGTAACTTATCATAGTGAGTTCCAGGTCACTGAAAAGTTAAACCACTTTTTCAGGGTCACACAAACAGTAGGTGCAAGAGATGAGAGTTTTTGACATTGAGGCTTGTTCTATACAATCTCTCTCCCTTCCTCTCCCTCCCTCTCTCTTTCTCCCTCTCCCTCTTTCTCTCTCTCTCTCCCTCCCTCTCCCTCTTTCCCTTCCTCTCTCTCTCTCCCTCTCCCTCCCTCCCTCCCTCTTTCTCTCTCTCCCTCTCTCTCCCTCTCTCTCTTTCTCTCCCTCCCTCTCTCTCCCTCTCTCTCTTTCTCTCCCTCCCTCTCTCTCCCTCTCTCTCTCTCCCTCTCTCTCTCCCTCTCTCTCTCTCCCTCTCTCTCTTTCCCTCTCTCTCTCTCCCTTCCTCTCCCTCCCTCTCTCTCTCTCCCTCTCCCTCTTTCTCTCTCTCTCTCCCTCTCTCTCTCCCTCCATCTCTCCCTCCCTCTCTCCCTTCCTCTCCCTCTTTCCCTTCCTCTCTCTCTCTCTTCCTCTCCCTCCCTCCCTCCCTCCCTCTTTCTCTCTCTCTCCCTCTCCCTCCC
>CM053769.1:507490334-507576283 GCA_028658325.1 Potorous gilbertii | reverse complement strand
CTCTCTCTCTCTCCCTCTCTCTCTCTCCCTCTCTCTCCCTCCCTCTCTCTCCCTCTTTCTCTCCCTCCCTCTCTCTCTCTCTCTCTCTCTCTCTCTTCTTTTCCCATCTTTCCCCCCTCCTGACTCTTCTACATTCATAAACATTATAACATAAGGACTTGCTTTATTATCCCCCAAATAGCCAGTAAACTGAATTTTGCCTCAACCACAAAGAGGTCAGAAATTTACTAGAGATAAATATAAATGTAAAGTTAGGTAGAGAACCCAGTCTCTTCCTAACTGTTAAGAATTTTCCTAACTGGGGGCTCGGAGCAATTGTGATTGGACTCATAACTTTTCCTCTAAGATAAACTCCTATAAAGGAAAAGCAGATGGAACCACATATACCTTATGGGCCATTTTATTACCCCCTCTGCTTAAAACAAGCTAATTCTTATAATAGGGTTTTATATGCATAAATGAAGAACAGTCTAAAACTTAGAGCTAGATGGGATGGCCTCAAAAATGCTGAGAAGTAGGAATATTCAAGCAGAGGCTCACTGGCTTTATTTATATTCTTTTGTAGAGGGCCAGAAGGAAGGAGGGGAGAGATTGGAAGTGATTATCTCTGTGGTCCCTTCTATAAGACTGTATGTTCCTATGGTGTTTTCCTTGACTTGATAGTCTTTAGAGATTTCTTCTTTATACAGAGTCCCTTCTTCCTTCCTTCCCATAAATACCCACAGAGGAATAGTTGTGCTTGGAAGGGATGGGGTAACAGATTTTAGAGGAAACATTTTTCACCATCCTGTATAGCACTGTTTTTTGTTTCTCTTTTTGTCTAAAGAGGGAGTTACCCACATACTGGTGAGCATCTATTCATCTGGATTTTCCATTGATTTAATAGACCACCCCAATCTTCAATCCCCAAGTTGACTTTCAACACCTTTCCTCCCCCAGCTTTTCCTTCCCTTTAATGCCCATCAACCTCATCACACTCACATTCACATGCAAACCTAACCGTGTCTCACTGCAAGTACACCTATGTACACACACACACACACACACACATTCAGAAATCAGAAAAGCATTTTTTCAGCTGCTCCTGCATAATAATTCACTTTTATAATATTCTCTTATTCAACTCTGAAATAGTGATAGGGGAAAAAGGTTTCTCTTTATATCCACCAAATGAGCAAAGCTCAATGCTAAAATATTTTTTTTCCGTTGTAACTGAAACGTCTACTGGCTCCCTTCCCAAAAACCAGAAAGACAATTATACTTAACTGTTTAGAGATTTATAAATACTACACTCGAGTAGCCTCTGGGTAGTAACTTTAGATACCCAGCCCAATAATTTTCTTTTATTGGTTTGTGATTTAGATCTTATTTTGAGTCCTATATAATAAGAGCAGTACATTTCATTAAAAGTGCTTACTAAACAATAAAGAAAAGTTGGCTTAGGGCCCCAAGCAGGTCTCAAGTACAGGAGGGGGCTGCACTGTAACATTTCTTCTGTGGACATTACAAGACAGATCACAGCATAGCAGTTCAGATGTATTTCAGCAAAGCAACAAATTGCAGCTGTTTTCTAAATGACTTCAGCTTAGGAGAATTTTTCCTACACAGCGTATTTCACCACATGAGAGATCCTCTTAAGACCTCCATTTACAATTCTTGTAATAGATTCCTGGAGAAGGAAGGAAGAAAAAAATTCAAAGGGGGGTGGAGAACGTTTGGTTTCTTTTTAGACTTTGGAAGATTATTCCTCCCCTGAGCCCCTCCAAAACTGAAGGTCCTTCATAGGATAAAAAAGTAAAACCAGGCAAAAAATAAACTTTATTTTTTCCTTTTCAACTTGCAGGAAAGGACATTTAACATCCATACCATTACTGTGCCCAACTCAGGACAAAGGCTAGGGAGGGAAAGCTTCTGAAACAGAATGAAATTAAGAGGATTCTGTGGGGTGGCTCATCCTTCCAGTCACAGTGCCAGCCTTTGGCAGTTAAGGTGTTTCTCAAAAATCAGATCCAGCTGTAAAAGGTCACAAAAGTTTCTTGTCTTTCCCACTATTCTCTCCTCATTACCCTTTGTTGTCTTGTGAAAGCTTTCATAGCAGCATGCTCAGTAAAGTTTCTCTATGGGGTCTCCTGTTAAATCCTTTTTTCCTAAACACAAGCCCCTCCTCTTTGGGTTCTAAGAAACAACTCAGTGAATGCTAAAGATTGTTTCTCTGGAGTCAAATCTTGTTTTCCAGAAATGCCAAAGGGTAGCTTGTAAAGAGGGTGGGGCAGTGGATCACCAAGGAGCAGCTATCTCAATAAGCTCTGTGTTTCTGAATCAGAAATAGCTTGATTTATTTGCCATAGAAATACCTTTCTAGCCCCACTGCCTTAAATACTAACAAACAAATGTTGGACAAACCAATCTTATTCTCCGCCTGGGCCTTAAATTCAAGCATCTGACTTTTGTTTTGGCCATTTCTTGACTTCAGCCCCACTCTCTAGGTTCCCTGCCTCCCCTGCCAAACGGCAATGAAGTAGCTAGGTTATCTGGCCACTGCTCCATCCCAATAGGACAAAACAGACAAGCTCAAAATGAAGAGGAGATGAATCAGCCTGAGGCACCACACCATCCCGCCTGTCTATGGGAATGGTGTAAATGTTTGAGTTTTGCTGTTAATCAGAGGTTTAGCCTCTGATACTGTCAGCATGGGACTAGGCAAGTTGAAATCAGGCAATGGTTTGCTTTCTTCTGAAAGCAAAGAATTGCTGCCTTCTGGCTTTTGTTCGTTCACTTGAATAACCTCTGGAGGTTCCCAGACCTTATTCAGTCTTCTGGGATAGGAAAGACCACAGAAGTAAATGAAAAGACCAGTCTACCCCCAGAACTGAAGGTCTCAGGTGGCTAGTTATCCTTGGAAGATTGCCTAGGGAAGCTGTCAGATGTGAAGACGGGTGGTGGCATAATCAAGGAGAGGGACAGGAAGTCTTCCTTATTTATGTCTTTCAAACCCTCAAAGGTTTCTGATGAGATTCTGGACAAAGATAAATGGATCTGTCATCCAATGAACATTTATTGAGAGCCTACTATGTGTAAAGTGCTATGTTATGCATTTTGGAGAATGTGAAGAACTGGAAGACATGGTCACTGACCTCTGGTTGCTTCCAGCCTAGAATGGAGTGTTAAAGCAACAAAGAGAAACAGATGAGTAGGGATATGAGACAGTAGATTCGAAATATCTGAATATACATTTCAGAAAATAAGTACTATGGGAACTCCTCTGCCCCAGAGTCATTGGGGTGAGAGGAGACCTGAGGAATGGGGATAGTTTTAATGAAGAGATTATGGGGAAGATCTCTGCAGGGAAAACAAGAAACAAAGGCAAACAGGTGGAACAGGGGGAAACTTCTTAAATTTACAAAACCAAGTCTTCTCATTATTCCACATGATACAGTTAAAGGATGATAGAATCTGGTCGATTAATGAATTTTGCATCAGATATCACTATTTTTTTCTCTACACAGCTCCCTACTAGTATTTTTTGTTCCTACATCATGTATCAGTTATGTTTCCTTCTATCTCATCTGATCCCCCCAGAGCAGTGACTTCCTGGATGACACCTGGATGATTATTAATCTATATACTGAGGCCAGTAAACATTAAGAGCTTTGAAGGACACTTCAGATCCTTATGGCTACCTTATGTGCCCTGGGCTAAAATGTGCCCATTGCTTTAACCATTCCAGGGGACTGCAGTCTAACAGCTTTTTACTTAACTCATGTTTTCTTTTCTGCCATACTTCAAAGAGCCATCACCTTGCATGTATAAATCAATGGAATCTTGGGGACAGGGACCATTTCTTCTTTGCCTTTGTATCCCTAGCACTTAACATATTAGCATGAACATAGTAGGTATCTCTCTGTGACTTAGTAAATGCTTACTATAAATCATAAAAGAAGTCACCTTAATTTCCCTGGGCTTCAGTTTTCTCAACTATAAAATGAGAGCATTGATTTAGATGGTCTGAGATGTCTCTTTCAGCTCTAAAGCTATAGTGTCTCTAGCTTGGTCTTCAGATGAGAGGCTGTTGTTGGACTTTCTCAATATCTTTGCAAGTTAGAAGAGAAGAGTTAGAATTCTGACCCTACGGTTCTGCCCCTGCTTTCAATGAGCCATCAGAATGGGGTTTTAATAAAGGAATCACTCCAATCTCACCTCAGACACTTGACACTCACTAGCTGTGGGACCTTGGGCAAGTCGCTTAACCCCAGTTGCCTCATCCTGGGTCATCTCCAGTCATCTTGATGAATATCAGGTCACTGGATTCAGATGGCTCTGGAAGGAGAAGTGAGGCTGGTGACCTGCACAGCCCTCCCTCACTCAAAACAAAGTCAAATAAAAGTCATATCATTATTTCTCTGATGGCATCGTCTTCTTCAGCAATGAAGGGCGAACACATACACTCCAGCTCACAGGAGGAATCCTAGTAATGTCCCAGAGCAAGGGAAGAAACATTTACTAATCACTCATCATGCCCCAGGCACGGTTGCTAAGCACTTTACAAATATTCTCTCATTTGATCCTAACAAAAGCCTTAAGAAATAGATACTATTACTATCCCCATTTTACAGATGAGGAAACTGAGACAACTAGGGCTTGATTATCATGTTCAGGGTCAAAGAGCTAGTAAGTGTCTGAAGCTGGACTTGAATTCAGATCTCCCTCTCTTGACCTCTATCTATTGCATCCCCTTGGAGCCCCTGCTTAATCTGTTCCAAGTTTGTTTTATTTACCAAATATCTATCGTCACCTATCCTGTGCAAGACCCTATGCTAGAATTACAGAGACAAAAGTGAAAAAGCCTATGTCCTCAAGAAGTCTGTCTTCTAATGTGGGTCATTGGGTGCAGGAGAAGGGAAGCAAAGTTATTAATTAATCAAATGGTCAACAAGTATTCATTAAGTGCTTACAAAAAACTAGGTACTGGCCTAAACTCCAATACAGGGAAAGGTGAAAATAGTCCCTGGCCTCAAGAAGATGACATTTACATGGGGGAGAGAACATATAAATTATTAGGTGCAGATGATATTTTTCCAGAATAGATGAGAGCTAACCTCAGAGGAGAAGGCACTAACTGTTGGGGAGAGGAGTGACCACAACTAGGAAATGCTGCCTGAAGAAGTTGGAATTTGAGCTAAATCTTGGCATGAAATGAGAGAAGCTGAGACACACACACACACACACACACACACACATACACTGACACAGACAGACAGACAGACAGAAAGAGAGAGATGGAAGAAGATCCCAAGAATGGAAGACAGCTAATGCAAAGGCAGGAGATGGGAGATTGAATGTCTTACAGAAAAGAATAGCTAATAGATCGGTGTAGTTGGACCATGGAGTGAATAGAGAAGGGGAGTTGAAGAAGGTTGGGAAGGTAGAAAGGAGCCCAATTATAAAGAGCTTTAAGTGCCATCTGAGGACTTTTATTGGATCTTTGGAGTAAGAAGGAGTTCATTGAGTAGTGAGGTGATATGAGCAATGACCAAGTTTTCTAGTAAAATTCAAGGAAGGAAAATTCACTCCCAGATGAAAGATGTGGGAGAGAAGGGTCAGGGAATGTTTCCTGGAGGAGGTGATGCCTGAGCTGAGCTTAAAGGAAGAGCAGGATTTTACAGGCAATAATGAGAAGGAAGTACATTCCAGTATTGGTGAGTGGACTATATGGAGTCTGGAGTTGGCATTTCGAGTATAGAATGGGAAGGAGGAAGGAAGGGAAAAGGGGAAGAGAATAGACATTTATCTAATATTTACTATGTGCCAGAACACATGCTAAGCACCTTAAAAATATTATGTCATTTGATGCTCACAACAATTCTGTGATCTCACCTATTTAAGTGTTATGGTAATACTCATTTTATAGATCAAAATGAGGCAAATGAGGGTTAAGTGGTTTGCCCAGGCTCACACAGCTAGTTATGTATCTGAGGACAGATTTGAACATAGGAAGATGAGTCTTTCTGGCTCCAGACCTGGCACTGTATTCACTGTATGACCTGGGATCTCCAGATCAAAGCTAGAGAGTTAGATATAGACATTGACATGAAGAATAGTATGTTAACCCATGAGAATATACATGAAGAGAACACCTGGAATAGTTCCTTAGGGTACACATACCCCTTAGGGGTCTAGAGGTAATAGCAAACCAAAGGGACAAAGCAGAAAGGATCAGGCTACTAGGAGGAAAAGAGGACACTGTCAATGAAGCCAAGGGAATTAGAAATTCGAAGAGAGTAGGAAATGGTCACAAAATTGACTGCTACCAAAAACGTCATGGAAGATGAGACTGAAAGAAGATAATTGAATTGAGTCATTGAGGGCATCAATGACTTCAGTAGAGTGGTGCCATTGAAAGTCAGATTTCAAGGAACTGAAGAGTGAGATGTGGATGATAAGAAAGTGAAAAGAGGGAGAACAGACTATTCTTTCTAGGAAGTTGATAATGAGGGAAGGAGAAAGGTACAGTCATAAGTTGAAGGGTTAAAGAAAAGTCAAGGAAGATTTTTTTTTTAAATTACAGTGGTGGCATGAGTGTATTTGTAGGAAGCAGAAAAGGGATGGGGCAATAGGTGACCAACAATGGGACAAGGTCCTAGTGGAGGAAAGGGTCAAAGGTACAAGAGAGGGGTTAACCTTGGCAAGCAGAAAGGCAGTATCATCCTATGCACTTGGAGCAAAAGAGAAGATAGAAATATGTGGGGAGGTTTTGAAATGTGGAGAAAGGGATGTGAGGGTGCTCATGATGGATAGCCCCAATTATTTCAGTAAAGAAGGAGAAGGGAGCTTTTGAACAGTCACCATGAGGAGTATGATAAGAAAGCAATGGGAGATGACTTAAAGTTGCTACAAACTAATGAAGGTCAAAGGCCTAGTTAAGGGTATATAGCATGAATGTATAATTGACCCCAGTCTATAGGTTTTGATGACTTACTGTAGCAATTTTTCTTAGGACAGAAGTAGCAGCAGAGAGGGCAAATGCTAATGGAAACCTAAGATTAAATATGAAGGGGACATGGAGAAAAGAAGAACAAATATCTAAGGGATTCTAAGCTAGAGTGAAGTGCCTTGTTGAATTGCTTCACTATATAGTGTTTGGATTTTGAAGGGAGAAGAGAGACGTTAGTACAAAAGTGATAGAGTGGGAAAAGAACAAAGGGTGGCGGGGCTTCAAATCCTCACACTAAGGAAAAAAGGAAAGTCCTAGAGGAATAAGGACGATTTCTGAATACAGGTCATTGTGTTATACAGAGCAATGAAAGAGTTAACACTGTCTTCCCTTGACTGGCCAGCTGTTTCTGTGTTCCATGGAAATCACGTACATCCAAAGAGCTACAGTGGAGATCCAGAGACAGAAGGGGTCCCAGATTTATGCTACCCCAGCATAAATGCCTCAGCATACATTGGCAAATGGTTCCTTTATAGATGTAGATTCACGTTAACAAATCCATCATGCCCACTGAGAAGCGTAGGTTGGGTTCTACTGACCTCATACTGAATGCTGTGATCTATGGACATCATGACATAGACATCAAAGAGGAAGTGTAGTACAGTGGAGTGAGAGGAGATAGAGAGACAGAGAGACAGAGAGAAAGCTAGACAGAAACAGAGACAGAGAGAGAGGAGATAGAGACAGAGAAAGAGAGAGACAGAGAGAGAAAAGATAGAGACAGAGAGGAGATAGAGACAGAGACAGACAAGGAGACAGAGACAGAGAGATACACAGAGAGAGACAGAAACAGACACAGACTGAGAGAGAGGAGATAGAGACAAAGAAAAAGAGAAACAGAGAGGTCGAAGCAGAGAAAGAGAGAACACTGGGTTGTGTCAAGTGTTTGCCACTCTGCCCCTAACTACCTGGTGTGTGGCACTGAACACATTGTGCTTCACTTGCCTCACCTATAAAATTGGAGAAAATAATAACTCTCTAATCCTCTCATAGGGGTATTGTGACAACCAACTCAATGAAATTCATTAAACATTTAATAGGTACCTACTATGGCCAAGGCATGCAACATACACACACATGTATATGTGTGTGTGTATATATATATGTATTTAATATAATATTAGAGTTAAAGGAGACATCTAGGCAAAGTGCTTTAGGAAACTGAGAATGCTTAACGTATCCAATGATCAAATGAGATTATGCATAAGTACTTAAGAAAGTATTGGAGGAAAGGAGGAAAAAATGCATGGTTAGCAAGAATAATGCCCCAATTTAAAAATAAATAAATAAATAAATGAAATGAATTAATTAAAAAAAAGAATAATGCCCCAAATAAGAGTGCTATTACAACATTTTAAAAATTACACAGGATAGAAGGAAGTTGAGAAGGAAACAGACAATCAGGATAGTTTTGAAAATAATATACAGAATTTTATTTATATATGCATATATAATATTTATGTGTATTTTATTTATATGTCTATAAAATGTAGTCACAAATGTGTGTGTATGATATAAGAAGCATGAAATGGAGATTAACAGTTTCATAGAGAATCCTTTTGTGTTCTTCTCTGTGTACGGAAACATTCTTTTTTGTTTTTGCTTAAAATAAAAGATAATAAAAAGATTGTGTTGAGTGCTACCCAGATGCAAGGTAGTGAATTATTATAAAATGAAATAAATGTAAAATCTTACACTTGGGTTTATTTTTTCCCAAGTATAAGATGAGGTTAGAAAGCATTTGCTCTGATATGGGAATTTTAGTGGATTGTGAAGTTAATGAGTCAACAACATTATGTGACAACCCCAAAAGTTAAAGCAGTCTTAGGAGGTGTTAAAAGAATAGACCAGGGCTGATGATCTCAGCTGTTGTGGTGAAGGTTCTTAGGACCAGACCATGAGATTTTATGAAAAAACTGTTCCCAGTTTAGCCAGAAGAAAAAGGCTAATTAGGAAGGATATGATAGCTGCCTCCACATATTTAAAAGAGCTGTCATATAGCAGAGGAATTACATTTGTAAGCTGGATTGTTAACTACTTGAGGGCAGAGGCTTCGACTTTTTTGTGTATCCCTAGAACCTAGTATAGTTTCTGCACATCGTAATTGCTTAATAGATGCTTTCTCATTTACTTGATTGCTCTGTTTGACCACCGAGGGTAGAATTAGGAACAATGAGTAGAGAATATAGAAAAGTCGTTTTGTGTTTGTCCTTCATTTTCGAAGGGGACCATGACATCAGGGAAATAATGACATGACTTGCAGTTGACTTTGATTTAAGTGAGGGAGGACTGAGAGAAATTGGTTTAATCTTTATGTATAGGAAAACTTCCCAACCTTTCGTGCTTTCCAAAAGTGGAATGAGTTGCTTCAGGAGATAGTGGATTCCTCTCACTGCATTTCTTCAGAACTTGTTATGTTCATCCTTTGTTGCCGAAGAAGACCATGCCATCAGAGAAATGATGACGTGACTTGTACTTGACTTTGTTTTGAGTGAGGGAGGGCTGTGCAGGTCACCAGTCTCACTTCTTCTCCAAGCTATCTGAATCCAGTGACCTGATATTCCTCAGGATGACTGAAGATGACCCAGGATACACTGGGAGACCTTGGCCCCTCACTCAAAACAAAGTCAAGTGCAGATCATGTCATCATTTCTCTGATGGCATAGTCTTCTTTGGCAACAGAGGATTTCTTCAGACAAAGGCTGGATAACTGCTTCTTACACAGGCTGTAGAAGGAATTCATGTTCAGGTGTGAATTAAATGGCATTTAACCTGATAGAATGTAAAGAACAGTGATCCAAAAGTTAGCAGATCTGGGTGCTAGGTTACAACTCTGTTGTCAACTAGATTTAAGACCTTTAGCAAGTTGTCCATCATCTTTAAATCTCATTTCCTTATCTATAAAGTGAAGGAATTAAAATCTTGTCTTCACAAACATTTAAGGATATTAGCCTATGATGCCATTGGATTCTCATAAAATGTCTGATGACAAATGGCACAGTGGAATCACCAACCACATTTTTGCCTCAGTCCATCAACTATCATCACTCCTAACATCATACAGCAACCATCACTAGGATCAACCCATTTTTAGTATGGAATAAGAACTAATTCATGATGACAAATAACACTTGGTGAGAAAAGAACTTTGGGACACAATCTTTCAAGAACCAATTTCTGTCTTTTACTACACTTCCAGTCCAGAGAGAGCAGAGGCCATAGAAAGTTTACACATACATGTGAGACTGAGGGTAGTCCTTGTTTTCATGTGCTTTCACCTAAGTTCTTTCATTCTTGATCTCCATTGGTTAATCCAAACATGAAAGATGGACAAGCAGGGGAAATGATGTACATCAAGGCTGAAGTATCCCACTTAATCTCTGAGCTTCTCATTTAGTAATCCCTAGATGATTATAAATTCACTGAAGCTTTTTTCTTACAAAGCTTATTTGTCATCCCAAATCACCAAAGGAAACCCCCTATTATGCAGGTGTATCTCTCACTTATTTATTTATTTGCATTTAGGATGGTGAGGAATAAAAAAAAAACCTGCCTTTTTATGAGCATTAATTATACACCAGGCAAGGAAGCAATTGCCTCTGTGTTATGAAATATTAAATCAAAATACTTCCCGTTCCCAGATGTCCCAGAGATAAATACAGCAGTATTTTGAAGCCCCTCTTGGAGCTGTTTTGCCTGCAAATTTATAGTTTTGTCTCCATTTTCAGAAAACCCTGTTTTCTGTGAAGTATAGCACTCTTGGTAGTTTTTTAAGAAGCAAACTCCTCTGGAGTTGCCTATGTAGGCAACAACTCTTACGCCAATGGCACACAAGGGATCCAGGGCTGATAGGCTCCTTTAAGATGACAAATGGGCTGGAAGTGTTATTGTCTTTGATTGCATGCCTTACATCATCTGTATGTAGGAATAAGAGGGCCATACTTTATCTTTAGCCATTTTATAAATATTTAAGTCCTTATAGTTGCCTAAAGATATTAAAACATATTTTACAGTAGTTGGAGTATAAATATTATATATAGCACAAGATACCAAAGTAGTTTAATGAATTCATAATTTTCTGTTCACTTTTATTAGAATGTGTTTTATGTTAGAAAAGTTCCATTTAAAGAATAAGATGCCATTCTACTCCCCGAAAACACAGAACTGTAGCAAACATCAGTGGGCTGTGATACCATGAGAATGGGAGGCTTCAACATGGTAGAGAAAAGGGGTTTAAGACACAAGTATGCATTTTCCTAATTTCTGCATTTTAATATAAGTAATGTTTTGAATAAACAATTTTCTAGCTTATTTAAATCATGAAGTACTCCAAAGAAAGATTTTGTCTTGCTTTGTTTTAGTGGTGGTAATATCCTTAAACTTTTCTTTCTAAGATGTTATTTAGGAAACATGAGTAAAGAAGATGGCCCCAAATGGGCAGAGGAATAGCTATGACTCAGGGTTTTGATTTGGACAACATAGTCCTCCATCACAGGTGTCAGTTTCCCTGAATGAAAATGAGTGGTTTTGTTTTCTTTGAGTGAATGGGGAAATTTGAGGATTATTTTTTTGGTATGTATTTTCAGTTTTCCAGTGAAATATGAAGAATTTCCTCTTTAATATTTCACAAAGTTTCCCCAGTTCCCAGTGGGAGTCCATGCTAGGTAATGTTTGCTAATTACCAACAACAAAACTAGACATACAAAGCTGGTAAATTACCTGACCCTTTCTATTTTAATGAGACAACAAGGATTTCAGAAAGGGATGTTGTTTCAGTGGTTAATGGTGTCAGCAATGTTGTAATTGTGGGTTGAGACGCATTAGCTGAACAGCCACGTGTAGGAAGGGCTTTCTCTTGACAAGCTCTTTGGAGACTCGAGCCATATTACCATTAAGCCTTTGTCATTTGCATGCTGCTAATCACTTACTTTATTATCCAGTGTATCCATTGTCTTTCTTTAATTGCTCTTTAAATTAAAATTAAAAATAGTTACAAAGCCCACCATGGCTGGGATGGCATCCTGATTATGAAGATAACTTCAAGAAAATGAAATATATGATAATATATTGCAGGGATTAGAAGAGAGCTCCCGTTGTTAGATTCTCTGCCAACTGGCCTCAGGGGCTTCATTGCCACATTTTCTCATGCCTTGGCCCATGTTATTTGTTTAATAAATGGTTATTTATGACTTTTGCAGCTATTACAGAAACTTTTAAAAAAGTACCTCCTTTCATTTGTTGGAGCCACCATGCTTCTCTTCTCTGGTTAATGCTTCAAGGGTTAGTCATGGGACAGAGGCTGAAAATCTCTTTAGGGGAATGCATGATACTCAAGAAATAAGCTTCCTTCAGAAGTACATGCAAGTTCATTCTATCTGTCGAAGTGAAGAGTTTCCACAATTGACTGGATCCTAAGTGGTGCCCTATTCACTAAGAAAGTATGATCATCCAACAATAAAATCTAACTAGCATTGATTATATCTTTGCTGTGTGTAAGAGAGAAGACAGCATGGTATAGTGGATAAAGGATTGGACTTAAGAGTCCGGAAAATCTGGCTCTAAGACAAGTTAACTTTATATTTGACCATAGGCAGATTACATAACATCTTGATGCTCCAAGCAGTTCTTTAAAACTTTAAATTACAAGTGATTTGCTGATATGAGGCTGTGGAGGAAATTATAACACCAAAGAGTTCTCTACACAATAAAATTATAGGTCTGGATTTTTCCACACATATGGCACTGGGGATATAAATTTCAAAATTTCCCAGCCCTCGAGGAGTTTCTATTCTACTGGCTATAGAATTCTACTGCTAATTCTGTTCTACTCTCAACTGAATCTTCAGAGTTTTACCATTAGCTTATTTCACAAGACCCTAGATTTAGAGCTGAAAGAGATACAGTCATCATAAAGTCAATAGTGAGGAAAGCAAGGTCCAGAGTGCTTGAGTGACATGTCCAGAGTCACATAGGCTGAGTTACTTATTTGCTTCTGTCTCTTGTATTTGGATACTGTTAAGTGTGCTGAATACCATGCCATCGATGATATCATTGTGTAAACTGATCCTTATAATTCATAATAGCAAGCAAAGGACTAAAATCAGTGGAAATGTTTTATGTCAATTAACTTCAACCATTTCTTCAGTGAGAACTTTGTTTTTATGTATTTATACATGTATGTATAGGTGTGTATACATATGCCTATACATGCATACCTATAGATGCACAGGTATGTAGATATAGCTACATATATGTATGCACATGTATATACAAATATATATATCTATGGTATATAAGCATATGCATATATGTATATATGTATATAAATACACATGTGTATGTGGTATTTAAGTATGTGTGTATATATCTATACACATATTCATATACATTTTCTTCCTTCTAAATGTTCATTCCACATGGACATATGTGTGTTCCTGAGGTTCCTCAGGGTATATGTGAGTTCCAGGCTCCTCCATCAAAAGAGTAGAAAAGTTGGCCATAAACCAATCCACTACCACCCCAGGGCCTCTTCACAGGGTGGGGTAGCACAGCAAGGGAGACATCCCCTAAAGCAACAGTGGAAGCAATTGTGGAAAAACAAAAGGAGGTGAGGGAGCAGGAATGCACGGTTTTATAAGGAGTGAATGAGGTCTCCTCAGACACATCTGATATCATAAGCAAAGAAGAGTCTTAGTGAAGCTCCTAGGAAGACCTAAGTTTCTATCAAGGAAAGTTCTTGGCATAGAAAATTCCAGAAGATCAAAATGGTGTCAGACAGGAGTAGAGGCTGTATAGAGAGCAGTGACACACATTTGAAAGAAAGACTAGATCCCTCAACACCCCCCCCATCCATCCCCCAAAATGGACTCCTCTAGGACTAGACTAAAATCTGTAACATTTGGATTCTGGTTGCCATTAATTCATCGTGTGCTATTGGGCTAGTCACTTCTCTTCCCTAGGACTCTTTTAATTCCTCTGTGGTCTCTTAGTAGCTTTAAAACTGCTTCTGAAAGCATGGTAGATCTGTCTGTCTCTGACACTGTGACCATAGGAACCAAAAGGTTCGCTGGCTTCAATAGTCTGTCCCATAAATACGAAGGAGATGGGTTTGATATTCTATGAGACATAGAAGGAGACTGGGAGTTTTGCTGTTTTGAGGAGAAATTGTCAATTGTGATGACTGATGCTAGAGGACAGAGAAAAAGGTAATTTATTTCCCGAGAGGATTGAGTTTAACGTTTAGCTTGTGGAAAAATATAGAGAGAATTCTTGAGAAGAGACTTTCATTGGTATTCTGAGAGAACTGAATAGTGGGACTGTGTTTCCAGAATTGAGAAATCAGCAGTTGTGGTAACTTTCTGTTTTTGTAGATGTAGATGGAAGTATATACATCTACACCTATATACATATATATGTATGTATAGACATATATGTATATATGCATGTGTATATTATAGAAATGAGCAGAAGTTTGTAGAAAAGTTGATTTTTCCAGTTTATTAAATATATATTGAGAATCTTTTATGTAACAGTAGCCCTTCAGGAATGGCTAGATGAAAGTTTTCCATGATGGGAGGCTATTGTACATGGATTACAGGGGGATGTACTGCATATCTTGGCAAATATTTCCTTTACACTGAGTTAATTTCCCACGCATTTCAGATATGGACATTTTAGTTTGCTCATGATTACTGACTCTGTCTTCTGCCATTGGCTCTCACAACCAAACAATGGTATTTGGCATTTTAAATGGGAAAAAAAGACATTTGAACTGCATGACAAATGCTGAAAAAACAAAACCCATAGCACTAAGAACATAAAGCAACTATTTACAATGTAGAGGTGGTTACCTTTTAAGTCAATCTATCATTTTAATGAGCTCTTTGCATTTCTTTGATTAATGTTCAGACAAGAGAGGGGGGAAACAAAGGGTATAATAGAAATGTGTGGCCTTGGCAGCATGAGGGGCTCTTCCTGTTTATTTTGTCCTTACCCGCTTAATATTGCTGACTTGCAATTTATATATCCATCTTTGCCCCAATGCAAAGTACTCTTTTAGTTTATAAGAAATGTAACCTACCATGAAAGAGAATCTTCTAATTGGTGAACCAACTTTAATTTTTAACTCTAAGGGCAGTGCAGGGAAAATAATCCTGAACAGATGGGCATGATACTAGTATCTAGTCTCAAGCCACTTAGTTAGTAATCATCTCCACCATGGACAGATCTCTGACCATAATAATTATTCACACTTTTATAGCATGTTAAGGTTTAAAGCACTTTCCTCACAACAGTGCTGTGAGCCATGTGTCACTGGCCTCATCTTTCAAATGAGGAAAATGAGATTCAGAGAGGAGATGTGACTTTTCTTAGGCATCACAGCTAGAAAAATGTTTGAGCTGAAATTCAGACCCAAGTTTCTCAACTCCCAACCCACAATTATTTCCATGACAACACATTCCCACATTGAAAAATAGGTATTGAAGCTGGAAGAAGCCTGAAAATTCATCTCAATAGCAAGAGTAGAACAGAAAAGTAGGTAACATGATTGCATTTGATATTAATAACTTATTATTCATTGCAATTGGTGCACAAAATAAGGAGATATATGCTTTCCAAAGGTGTTCTCCCCTGTCATTGAGGGAGAACAAGGCAGCATCCAAGGTGGAGAAGGATTCCATATAGAAGTGAGATACAAGTTTATGGATGACATTCTACTCATTGCATTTAATGATGCCTCCTAACTGAGAGCCATAATCCCTCAAAAGAATTTGACTGAACTATTCACATAGGTCAAATATACAAACAAAAAAATAAATAAGTGAATTTTGAAAGCCTATTGGCCAGCCTTGGGTGTGCCTTTGGATGAAAAGACTGTAGAGTTTACCCATCAATGTTTCAGACACTGAAAATAGATAATGAGCAGAGCCCAGCATTGAACAGATGAAGGAAAGTAGACTGGATTGTCCTTGGGACCCTGCAGAGTTTAGCTTCATTTGTTTGTTTTTAGTGATTTCTAAGTATCTCTAAGTAACAAAAATCCATCCATTTAATGCCAATGTTCTTCCAATGATGTATAATCGAATGTTTGGGGATATTAAAATTTAGAAAGAAATAGAGCTGAGGAATAGTCAAAGGGGAGTAGAGAGACGTACGATGAGTTGGGGCTGTAGCATATCAAGCCTTACTGTATGCTAGGATATTTTACCCCCATTGACTTTATCTTTACAAGGTGACTTGAGGGCACTTTATATGATGCTCACTCAGGATATGCTCTGATAAGCTTGTTCCAGGTTGGAGAGACAAGACAAATAATGATGATATCCAGGAATGTGCATGATATTTGTGTGGGTTCTCTATTTAAGCAAGTGGGATTCCTGTCTCCATACAATAGCTTTACAATGAAATGCACAGGAGGGATTTTGTGTCTTGTTTCCCTGTCCCAAATCCAAGCTCTAACAAGTGAAAGGTGCCTTAAGCAAACTGCAGGGCTGTTTCCCCTGGGATATTCATCAAAGATAGAGGCTCCAGAAAAATAGCACACTTGAATATATCAGTGTAATACATTTGTGAATATGAAATAAGAATCAGAATTATAGCTCAGACCTTTACCCTGTCCTGGAGAAATCAGTAAGAAAGGTTTTCTATAGCATCCAAAGAATGAAGATGAACTCATGTGCATTCAATAAACATTCTTTTCACTGAAGAGTGATCATTTGAAGTATTTTACCTGGAGCTGGGAGAAGGCCCAGTGATGTGGTTCAGATCTGAGAGACTTGTTTGAAAAGGTATCATATAAAAGGGATGTTCTCTGTGGCCAGAAGGGATTTATGTGACTCTGATCCTCATGTCTCTAGGCACCGTGTGGGAGATAGTTATCATTCTATGGTCATGCCCATCTCGATGGCAATATGCCCAGATTATTTGACCTAAGCCACATAAATTTATAGGTTGAATAAGCCTGGGAGTTTTTCCTCCATCTCCCCGTGACACTGACCTCTGGCACTCTCCATGGTGCCATACCCTGCCTTAGGTTTTTAAGTGGGAACTGACAAGGTAGGAAGGCCTTTGGGCACTGCACTTTTCAGAAAAGTCTCCTTCTTGCTAAATAATCATTTTTTATTGAGTAAACATAGGTCAGTTGCCCAGCCCTTCTGACTTGGTGACTCCAACTTTGTGGGAAGCCACTGAAAGCAACTGTGAGAAAATATTATGAGGTTAAACAGAGACTTTCCTTTTGCTGGATTTCTCTTGCAGCCATTTATGAAAATCTATTTCCCAAATCAGCCCTGTGCTCATGGATTTTTTCCACAAGTTAAAAAGCAATTGTGCTCCTAGACATGGAATTTTCTTTCCTTCATGTGCTGAGGAATTTGTTGGAATACATATTGCAGAAATGACTGCTGTGGTTATTACTGTAGTTGCTCAGGGGAGCTATTCAGATTCCTCATTTATTGGAGCTTAATAGATTAAAAGTCCAAATTGAGTCTCATGATATAAGCCTAATCAAGTTCTAATCTGCATAATTTTCCCATAAGCAGCTATGGGAAATTTGTATAATTTATGTTTCAGCAGTTGCCAATCATGTGTTAAATAGCATTGTTGCATTTACTTATCAAAATATTTTTATTGATCTTCACTTGCTCTGACATTTGACTTGGGGAGTTTTTTTTTTTTAACACGAAGGAGATTTATCTCCTGGATGATGTAATAGAAGATGTTTCTCTTGATTTTTAACATGCCTTTCTAGATAATTTTTAACTCCGATCTTTTCCTTTTACAACAGCATATTGAATACCTGTCTCAGCATGCAGAGATGATTCAGTCTAATTCATGTCCCAAGTTTAACGTAGCATATGGATTTCTAACCATCATTTAAATGTACACAATAAAAGCTAATTTGGACTTACATTTGAACCAATTCCTTTATGTTAAATCTATGGAAGATGTAGTGGAGAGAAAAAGAGAAGAAAGCCCTTGCCTTCATTTCTCCATCTCTGTCATAGGAGGTGATGGATAAGAAATTTCCTTTCTCTCTCCTTGGGAGATTTCACCAGGGAAGATTTAGGAAAGTACTTTGTATTTCCCCCAAGGAAAAGCAATGTAATAAAGCATTTATTATATATACTAAACTGTGCATTGGAGCTGCACAAAGTACGTTAAGCCTAACTACAATGGGTCCCTGTTCTGCTGTTCCCTACTATTGTTTAAAGGTGAAAGCAATAAAATGGTATGGCCAATCCAACCCTGGTTGACAGCCTCGATTGGGAAAAGAGAAGAGAGGAACAGATTGATAGGAGAAGGGAACAAGGTACCATCCATGCTCAGGGTGGTGAAGGGAGAAGGGCACTGGATTTGTAGGGAGCCTAAATTGTAGAAGATGCTTAATAAATGTTTATCAGGTAGATTCATCCCAGATTCACATTACAGATCTGTGACTATCTCTGAAACGTTAGACCAATGGTTTCCTTTCTCTAAGCCTGAGGTTGTCAGCTCCAAAATACAGAGGGTAGACTAAATGACCCCCAAGTATTTAGAAATATTCAGATGAAGGGGAGCAATTGTTCCTTAGTGCTACTTATGGCGAGATTTCATCTCCCAGAATCACAAAAGTTTTAGATCTGTCAGGGACCCCAAGAATTGTTTAACCTAACACACATTGGAAAAGGATCTTTACAATAATATGCTCAAGTAGTTATTTAATCTTTGGCTAGATATCTAATAAGGTGGGACTCACCACCCCTTGAGGCAGTCCTTTTCATTTTTGTACAGCTGTATTGACTAGCAAGTTGTTCCTGATGTAGCCAAAAATTTGGTTTTCTCTGTGGTCACTTCCCCTCTTTGTTCCTGATCTGCCCTTTGGAGTCAGACAGAGGCAATGTGGTATAGTGGAAAGGGCATGGTTAAAATATCAAGGTCCCTATATTCAAATCCTTCCTGCTTTTTGGTCTTAGATAAGTCACAGCCTCTCTGGTCTCAGTTCTTCATCAATAAGATAAAATTTGGTTATTGTTCAGTCAATTTGCAGTCGTGTTTGACTGTTGTGACCCCTTTGGGAGTTTTCTTGGCAAAGATGTTGGAGTGTTTTTGCCATTTTATTCTCCAGATCATTTTACAGATAAGAAGACTGAGGCAAACAGGACTAAGTGACTTGTTCAAGGTCACACAGCTACTAAGTGTTTGAGGCAAGATTTGAACTCAGGAAGGTGAATCCTCCTGACTCCAAGCCTAACTCTCTATGCACTGCACTGCCTAGCTGTCCTAACTAAAGAAAGGGCAGGTCAACAAACATGTATAAATGAGATCCAAGGGGAAGAATAGGAAATACAGTTGGAAAATAAGGCTAAATTTCAAGGAAACCAGTGTGCAGTTTTGGCCTTAGACTAAGAGTTTATTTCCCATCTCTTACCTTCAGTGGAGTGAAGCTTCTCCATCCTCTTAAACCTTGGCATTTGAAGCTAACTCAGCCCCCTGGCTTCTCCAAATGCATCCAAGTTTATGACCTAACTGGTGTAGATTTATTAAGTTGTGCCACAGGAGGACCTGGCATGAACCACCCATGGGAGTACAGAGTCAAGATCAGGAACATAATAAGTTGCTGCCATAGGAGAATCTTTAGGGGAAGAAGTTGAAATGTACAACATCTGCCATTCCTTATCTGGCCCCCTGACCCATTAGGGCCATGTAGACTTAGAGCTGAAAAAGATCTTCATGACCATCCAGTCCATTTTACAGATGAGGAAACTGTGACCATGGAAATTAATCAAGCAGCTTCCAAGTTCACGTAAGCTGTAAGCATCAGTGGCAGGGTTTGAACCCAGGTCCCCAGAGTTCAGAGTCAATAGCCTTTCTTCTTTACTTACTGACTGCTTGCCCGTATTCTTAACCCCTACAATTGATTTCCCTGCTCATTTCAGTCCTTGGATTTCTTTATGCCAAAGAAATCTTTGTACTGATCTGGCCTGGCTCTTACATGGATCTTGTTTCAGACCTCGCTCTTATAGTTAGGTTTTAGGGTTAAAGAGGGATTCACATATCCTAAGATCAATGCTCAAATGAGCCAGAAATATGAAAAGATTTATTAAAGATACGAAAACCATCTTAAGATATTTAAGGGCTATTATTTGAAAGAAACAGAAACCTTATTTTGTAATCCTCAAGAGGGGAGAACTAGGAAACAAATGTTGGAAATTAAATAGAGTGATGTGGGTTTTGGTTCAAAATAGTACCTGTGTATCAATTTGAGTTGTCCAAAAATGGGATATGGCATGCCATTTCTAGTAGTGAGCTTTTTGTACTGTAACTATTTGAGTACAGTTTGGATAACTATTTATCAGGGACATCCGAGAAGCAATTCACACAGAGGATAGCAAGTTTTATTAGATGACCCATAGGGTCCTTTCAAAATCCTAAGATTTTACAATGCTAAATTACTCTGTGTGCTAATCTATTCACCTAAAGTATATTATGATTTTTGAATTGAAGATTAGTTACTCTGATGTAGTTTTTTGCTCAACCAGAATTTCCCAATTCTGCTCTGGAGAGATATCCCCAGGTGATCATAAAACTCTCAAAAGTGCACACACTCCAAACCCAGTTAAGTTTAATTCACTTAAATTTAAAATATAAATTTATTTCATTTATAAATTTTGTAGCAAAGGGCACTTGTCTTGCAGAATTTAGTACAGTGGTGGCCATCTTTGGTCCCCAACTTGATAGTTCCTATAAAGGGAAATTAGGAAGGGAAAGCATCCCTATGACACCTAGTTTCCATCTTTTGGAAGAGCTAATAGAGGAAATAATGAAGGGAAGAAGCAATTGCATAACAGTAGCTAAATCCAAAAGTAGCGAGGGCAATGAGAAAAGGTTGTAACTGGTAGGTAGAAGCTACTTGGGATTTGCTAGTCCAAGTCAGATTGTTCAGGGTTCCTGAACTCTTACATATTCAAATCATTTAAATTCAATGTTAATACAACTTTGTAAAGTGTTTTATCTCCCCACTACTTATCTCCCACCATTTTCTGTGCTCTGAAAGTTTCTCTTCCTTCATGATGCCATCCCCAAATAACTCCAATCTAGGACAATTTGGATTTGCTTTCAATCTGCTGAACATTTTACAGATGCATTGAATGCCAAATTGTCATATACTTGCTTACCAAGAATACCTTGGTGGTATTCTTTGTTCCTAAAAATTGTCTCCTTAATCAAACTAGAGTTTTCTCATGTGCAACATCATGTCTTTTCTTTCCTTTCCCTTCTCCCTACTGCCTAACACAGCTTTGCATACAGTAGACACTTATAACATGCTTTCTAAATTAATTAATACTTGATTGAAACCCAGTATTGTTAGATGCTTTATCTCGTCTCATTTTTTCTCAGGAAGAAAATCCCAGGTGTTTGTTTTATAGATATTGACATGAGACAACTTTTGCAATTCTTGCTAAAGGACTTAGTTTGAGTAATTAACAGAAGTACTCTGCCTGACAAAGGCCCAGCTCAGCCTTCAGAACAATCACTGTACTTGGAAGAGAAAGCCCCAGCTAGCTGATGATGTGAACTAGGTCTTTTTATGGGCAATCCAAATCCCTGGGCTTGGATGTGTTCAGCTCAGAGTATAAGCAAGTATGACCATTGATAGTGGAAAATAATCCAGAGCAAAGTAATAGAGACAACTAAAAGGGGGATGAAAAATGTCTGAAAAGCAAATGATTGAGGATACCTTTAAGGAAAGGAATACTTCTCATAAGAAATATGACTACCTGCTTTCACCTGAACTGATAGGGGCAAGAGATGTTTTGGGACTGAAATAAATAGGTTCTGGCAATTGAATATGGTAGCACCATTAACAGAAATAAGGAAGAGCAGGTTTAGTATGATATAAACATGTTACATAAGAAAGTGAATGATAATGTACTAACCATCTAGGATATAGAATTCAAGCTTGCCTGGGGCTTCAGGGAAGAACACCTTGAAGATCACTCCTAATATTGGTTATTCTCATGATCTCATTGTCATCCCACCCAATTGTTCCAAATGAAAGAATGGTGATGCTTCCATGGAGGCACGAGTCCAAGAGAGGAGGTTCTTACTCTTGATATGTCAGGGAATCATTAGATTTGAGGGAATCTATCTCTCCCTCTCCCCCCGCTCTCATATTCATTATCCATCTCTCCCAGTTAAATCAGTAGTTATTCTTAAAATTAATTTCCATGATTTAGTGTAGCTAATGAAAGCCATGATTCCCAGTTTCATTATTCACTATATGTTGCTTAGGATCCCTGGAGGATTTCATGAGTCTGTGGTATAGAACCACAGAGATAGAATGCAGGGATTAAAGGTTGAAGAAGGTTTTTATTCACCTTTGAAAACATACATGAAAGGTTCAAAGCATTCAGTGACTAAGTCAAAATTTAGATCTATTTTTTTTCAGCTGCTGTTGTAATGAATAGTATAGATGAGGTCAATTGGTACCACTTCAGTTCTTTTTCAGAAGCTGGATTCCTCTCCCTCAAAAAAAATTGCAATTGAGAAGATGAAAATAAATTTAACCATGTGGGGGCAGACCTCCTATTTCTGACTTTAATTTTCCTACAATAGGATACCTAAGAAGGTGTTATTTCTAAGGGCTCACTGATACCCAAACAGTAGGGATTAAAATTAAACCCTACTCCTTTTCAAATGTGTGTTTGCCTGGGGAGAAGGAGGTAAGGAGGAGGTAGATATTGCATTCACAATAATAACTACTTATATTGCATAGTGTTACCATTGCAGAGTATTTCCACTTATGTTATTTTGTTTGATGAACATAAAAAGCTTAATGAGTGGAAGGAACACATTAGCATCCTCATTTTCTAGATAGCAAAGCAGAAACTCAGGGTGGGGTGGGGTGAAGAGATCTTATAGCTTGAGTGTGATAAAGGTAAGTTCTGAGTTTAGGTCTTCTGACTCCAAATCCCATGGTCTTTCCACCACAGTCATTATTAAGGCTTTTAGTTTAAGATTTAAAAAAAATTAATAAGTTTTATTTCAATAATCAAGTACAAATACATTTGGATGTCAACACTTCAGTACTATAAGAGACGTATAACATATACGTATAATGCATATTTATACATATATACCTATAGAAGGGATATATATATATATATATATATATATATATATATATATACACACACATAACCCTATATGCCCACACATATGTGAATGAAAGTAGAAACAATATAAAAAATGTGAATTGAGTAGCAATGGTTTCACTTGACCAAATGCATTCAAAGAAAATTTGTACTAGAGGAAGAAACATTTTGAACGCATTCAGGAACTGGCTTTAAAGATAACTCAGAGGAGCATATTCCAAAAGAACAAAAATAAATAAATAAATATGGCACTATTGCTAGAACAAGCCTTTAGCAATTGCCAGTTGATATGACTGCTCTCTTTCCTCTACATTTTTTAAATGATCTCTGTATACAGGGAAGGTATCCTTGAAAAAAAGTTATGAGAAAGGAATAAACAATTTTTCTGTAACAGACCATGTTTTCACATCCAAACATTTTACTGAGAGATGTAGAAAATATGTTATCTTTCTGTGATTAATTTTCATTGGTAACAACACACACACACACACACACACACACACACACACACACATATACACACACTTGACTCCATAGAGTAAAAAGCAGTCTTAAAAGCTCTTTCTCCAACAAAGCATTTCCCAGATATTTGAAAAGCCAATACACAAATCCGGAGAAAATGAAACCACAGAGGTATTTATGCTCCATGATCATTTCATCATCAGTATCAAATAAGGGAGAAAAAGTGTTCAACACTATCATAAGGGCTGTTCGGGGGGAAAAATCCAAATGGGACAGGACAATTCCCCATCCTTCCCCCCTATTGTTCATAGTTATAAGTGATAGTGTAATTATTCCATTGCTGTGTGAAAGAGATCACTCTAAGAGACCACACAGAAAGATACAAACAATTGATATTGCCCCGTTTATGACATTGAGTTGGATGGCAGCCAAGACAACTGGCCAGCACCATAGCTGGACAATGAATCTGGTTCAGAATTGAGTAAGAGGAGAATGTACTAGAATGTATTTAGGGAATTTTGTAGAGGTTTCTACAGCAAGAAAGCCATCTTCTCCTAGTAATGCTATCTGAAGGTGAGTCGTGGAATAATGGCAAATCACAAGAATAGAAAAGAAAAGAAGTGTTAGTGGCTTCAGACTATTATTAATGGTGACTTTTGAGGATGGAGTGACACTAAAAGTCAGCTACATAGAACTGGACAAAAAATGTAAATTGGTCATTTACTCAACTCAAGGGTTTGAGTATGGATATTGTACATATGCCCCTGCAAAATCCTAAGATGCTGGAGAAGAGTTTTTGAATGTTTGATGGATCATCTGCGAAGGGTTTTTGCCAGGATATGGTGAAGAATCACCCAAGATGAAGAAGCATTTGTGGGTAGATATTAATCACAAGGAGGAAGAATACCCATGATAGTGAGATCACAGGAATACAGAAATATTGATGGATTTTTCAAGCCAAGTATATCATCTTTCCACTCCCATCGTTGGGGTGATGCTGAGGATAGAAGGGCCAGCAATGGGCCACCTGCCAATTTGACGGTTGTGAGTACTAATGGAACAAAGTGAAATGGAATATGAAAGCAAAATGAAGTCAGACTAGGAGTTGGGCATGTCATTTCCAAATAAACGTTTCATGCAAAAGAATCGAATCTTTTCACAGTTGAAAATGGAGTCTTTAAATAAGATAAAATAAAAGCATTGCCTTAGCTTGTTCCAGGTTCTGTAATGAAATACAGTTTTCCTAATATCCTGTGACCTGAATTTCTCCCTGCTTTATGGATGCTATTCCTTGATGTACAAACCTGTATTTTCTCCAGTCAGCATTCCATGATGGCTGTCAAAATACAGGCCATGTATTATGCATATAGCATTACCGATTTAAGGTGTTTACTTGTCAAGTTGAAGAAATTCAAAAACGTCATATTCACTGAATTCGCATGGCTGTCACTGGGAGTTTTTTATGCCTTTGAATGAAACTTTTGATGAAAACAGTTTAGGTTTTCCCTTCACTTTTCCAGAGGAGGGAAACAGAGAGCATTTTAAATCCAAAGTTATAGAGTTGGTGTGTTTTCCTTGAGTCTAGAAGGATGAAACTCTGAAGCTGTCCCTAGTTTCTTCAACAAAGATGCCACGCTGTCTTTCAGAAAGAGAACTAATTGTCTTCAAAATACATTCAGGCAAAAATTAAACAAAGTGCAATCAGGAAAGGAAAATTAGGTTACATCAAGGACTTTTCCCCCTCTGAAAGTATGAAAGAAAGTTATACTCAGGAGAAAGAAAAAGTAAGATCTTTACAATTTGTGGTATAGGGGAGAGAGTGATGGACTTGGATCTGGAAGACCTGAATACAAATCACTCTTATTAGCTACATGAACCTGGGCATGAAACTTCACAAACTTTAAAGAGCTCATTAAATATTAGCTACCTTTATTGGTGTTTATGTATTTCAGCCCATACCTTTTGTACTAAAAGAACAAAATGTAATATTTCAGCCCTGGGAATTCTTTTTTATAGCCTCAGTTTCTTTATTTGGAACATGAAGAGGTTGGATGAAGTCTATGTGATTTGTTCTAGCCCTGGGAGACTATGATTTCCATAAAACTCCAGATATCTAAAATGCTAAACTCATCTTTATCTCATTGTGTCACCTTGGAAAGACAATTTGACCAGAACAGGGAGCTGATAATGAAATAACCTTCTGGGTATGTTTGAACTAGTTCATGCTAGGTGTTTAGTTCTCTGTCCTGGGCACCTGGGAAAATAGCAAGAGAACTCTCTTTCCCAAGCATGTAATTCATTGGCTATTTATGCAGCAAGCTGCTGTGGAGATAGGTGGAGAGATACACAAAGTTAATGTGAACCCTGCCATCATACCTGCCCTCTGTGTGAATGTGAACAAATCAGCACTTGCTGAATTAAGCTAACAGTAACATTTACCATATGCTGCCCTCTGTAAAATTAATTTCAGCTGAATAAGATTGTTCTTGCCTTGCTTAGTAATTACTCAACGAAATTATCAAAGTCACACGAGATGGCCATTCAGCTTGCTTAGTAGCCTAAAGATTTTCTCATTTTTCTTGTATACAAATACTTCACATAGCCCTGACTTATATTTATACAAACATGTATACTCAACATTAATTATTGAGATCCATAGTGTCAACTATCAAGGAATCAAAAAAGCAGTAATCAAACTGGCTACTTTCCAAACTGGTTATGCCCAGAAACTCACTATACAAAGTCAATATGTAAGTTTGACCGTTCACTGTAGGTTTGGGTAGGAAACCCTTCATGGTAGTCAACATGATTTTTGAAAAAGGAAGAAAGAAAGAGAAAGAAAATGGGGAAGAGAAAGAAGAAATTATGGGGGAAGAAGAGGAGGAGGAAAAGAAAAGGTAAGAAAAAAGAAGAGAATAAAACAAAGAAATATAAAGAGAATGGGGGAAGGACAAATGGATGAGAGGAAGGAGATAATAGAGCATGGAGGTAAATAAGGAATGGGAGGAGGGAAGAGAAGGGAAGTGAAGGAAGGAAGGAAGGAAGGAAGGGGATGGAGATAAAGATGGAAATAGAAGAATAGAAAAAGAAAGAGTTAGCTGAAAGTTTGTTCCTATAATGTAAACAGAGTGCCAATGTCAGAAATAGATTTATAGTTGATGATCTAACTTGTTGATTCAATAGGTCATGAATGATATCCTTTCAGTTGACATTCTAATACTCAAGAATCATCTTAGATGGCAGAATGAGGATATATAAAGGTCTCTAAAAGCTAGAAGAGTAGGTTAAAGCTTTGATAAAATTTATTTGTAATTATTAATTAACAGATTTTCCCCCTACCTGTGATTGCACACTTACTTGAAATGTCTGGTGAAGAAATCATTCCTTAGTATCTAGTGGTCTTATAGAAAATTGCCTGAGACACTGAGAAGGAAAGAAACTTCTGTGGTAACCTACCATGAATGTGACAGAATGAGATGAGACTTAACACAAGTTTTTCTGATTCCAAGGACATGCCTCAGTCCATTATGTCATACTGTCTTCCATATTTGATAAAGATAAATATATTATCTTGATCTTATTTTTTAAAACAACTGGTCGTTGGCCTGAGGATCAAGAGACTGAATACTAATTATAGTTTTGGTAATACCCATTACCAAATGGTAATGTTACTGTTATGGTAATGGTTACTGTTGGGCATTGTAGACTTCACAAACTATGTCACTTTGGGGAAAGTCACTCTTTACCTAACTTTTCTCATCTGTATTGTGAGCAGAGTGGAATAGAAAAAAAATTTTAAAGTCTTTTAGAAATCAATTATCCTACATAAATGAAAATTACCATAGAAGAAGGAGAGGGGAAACATTCACTAATTCTAGATGAGAAAAAAAATTTTGCTTAAGAGATAAAGATCTCTTAGTCATAATGGAACACAAGATAAATTTGAATTTGCAATATACTTAGAGGATTTGGTGAGGAAACCATTCATGTAAAAATGACTCAGGGAGTCTGGGTGCATTGTCAAGTCAATATGAAGAGAACTGAGACCTAGTAGAAACAGTAAATGTAATGTTAGGGAGTCTATGGAACAGGGGAAATGTACACTGCTTAGGTCTGGAGTACAGATATCATATTTTGAGAAGCATTTTTGACAAACTGGAGAAGTTTCATAGGAGTCCAATTAGAAGGATGAGGGGACTTGAAATTGTATAATATGTGCACTGGTTGAAAGAACTAAAGATAGCCTGGAGATGAGGCAACTTGGAGGAAATATAATCACCTTTAAATATGTTAAGTATTGCCATGTAGAAGAGGTATTGTAATTTGCTTGATCCCATTGGTAAACTAGAATGAGTGGGTTGAAATGGTAGGAAGGCAATTTTCATCTACATACTGGATAAGGAAAACTTCACTGACAATTAGAACTGTCCAAAACTGGAATAGACTACTTCATGGAGTGATGAGCTTTATATCACTGGAGGTTTATGAGTAGAACCTAAATGACCACTTCTTGTGATATTGTAGGAGAGATTCATGACATTCTGTCTGACTCTAGGAATCTTTTAGCTTATACATTTCCCATGCCTAGGGAAACTTTTTTATTTTATTTTCCAGACAATTACACTGATTACTTTAATGGAATCAACTGGTTTCAGAGAAGCTTTCTATGAAGCCATAATAGAAATCAGTTGTGTCCAGAATTGCATCAGAATTCAATTAAAATTATTTGTGGCTCTATTTTTTAAAAAAATATTCCTCAAAGGAGACCCTGGATACTTTTATATTTTGACACTCAAATTTATTGAATTTTCACTATGCTCTAAATTCAATCCCTCATATTCTAATCCTAATTCTGCCCTATCTCCTGTCTTCCAGGTTTCACACCGCCAGGAATGGACAGGTCATCCCCAGACAACAGCCCAGTCCATGGGATGTTACGTCAGCCATCCATCACAACTGGGGTCAACATCCCCATCATCACTGAGCTAGGTAAGGGGATGAATTTACCTGTTTTCCTCTTCCTCTTTCATATGGGGAAGGAGGAGACAAGCTCACTTTCATGACTTCTCTCTTTTTGGAAAATAACCCACCATGAATATAGACAGTGTGACTACGTGAGAAAGCGACATAACATGTTGGTACTGGGGAAGTGGGGGAAGGCTGAGAAAACTTTCGTTTTCGATAAAGGCTGCATTCCTACTTCCTTCCTATTGGAATATGTTCCTGAAAGTATAGCAGGGGAGGACTTTTAGTGATGAGTTCTATCCCATTTTCTATAATGGTTTACTAAGCTAGCCTTAGTCACAAGGGAGCATCTCTTCTGGGTATCACAGTAATGAAGCAATGAGGTATACTCTCCCAACCTTTGTATGAAATTTAAGATCATCCAGTCACAGAAGCTGCGTGAGTTGGAGAAGCAGGCTTATTATTCCCAAGTTTAATCCCTCCATACAAGTTTAAGGCTATGTTTCATGCCACTATGGCCCAATAGACTCTGGTGTTTTAAGGGCCTTGGACTATCTGGATGTGACATTTAAAAGAACTACTACTGAGCTCTGAGTGGCCAAAGGCAAACTAGCAAAACCATTGAATTGTGTTCCTACCCCTCCCCACCAACTGCAAAGACAACTGGGGGTCCTTTGTCCTTTTCCTTTAAGTACTGTATTTCTCTGACTCCCTCCCTTTTCTCTGTACTTTCTTTTCCTCCCCTCCCCTCCCTCACCCTAAATTGTTGTACCCTATTAGCAAAGCCTGGCAAACTTCTGCCTTTGGTTTCAATCAATCAGGAAAAAAACAGTGGGACGCACATTCTCATGATAACCGAACTGGGTAAGAAGTATCGTTTGCCTTCACGTTGGTGTCTTTTGTTCTATCTCTGGTGCTCCAGCCCTCATCAGCTTGTTCTTTCTTTCTCTGGCTGTAACAGAGAGGCTACCCTCATGGCGCTGCTTTGAATGTGTTTTATTTGCGGCTCTGGTTGGAATCAACTGTCTTGCTCTGGCCTTTCTTAATGATTTTCTTTTTTTTTTTCCCACCCGGCATCTGTAAACCTTTGATCACACCCAGCTGACCTGGCAGCTGTTTCTATAGCATCTTCACACCAATTCATTTTCTTTGACCTGGGTCTTTTTTTTTTCCCCTAGCACATCTCCCTGCCCTCTCTTCTCCCTCCTCCTTCCTCACCCCCCCCCACTCTTCTCTTTTATTTTTTTCTTCCAATTCTCTGTCAGCTTGACTGACATAGCTTCATAGCTCTCATAGGAAGTCAAAAAAGAAATATAAAAATTTCAAAATACAAAACCTAAGATTCTGCCTTCCCTCCAGCTGTTTATTTTCCTTTGTTCTGACTTTATTTGCCTCTTTCACTAGGCCTTGTCTCAGATGCCCAGGTTTGGAGGCTACCAAGGCAGTTGAGCTCTGGGGAGGCACCTTCTTTTTAAAAACAGCTAATGAGAGGAATTGAAAGGGTTAGATTAGCCAACCACCATGGCAGAGCACTGGCCCAGTGCTCTGACCCCACCTGGTCTAGAGGTCTTCCTGAAAAATTCAGAATAGAATCTCATCAGGAAAACAAAAATGTGAAGCCACCACTAAATTTGTCAAGTTCATATATGATTCCCCATGACTTGGTCAATGACACCATGGACCAGATGAGTAGGAGGAGGTATCAGAATGGGGGACTGGTCTTACAAACCAGATAGTCAGTAAAAGTGCTGGGGAAAGCATCTCCTTCAAATGGCAAATGAAACTCACAATCCATTTTCTTGGCACCTCCCCAATATATTTCAGAACACGAGAGCTTTTAACACAGTAATCTTGCTTGTAAGATGTCCAGAAGCCAAGGAATAAATTGTCAGCCATTCAACACTGCATTATTGTAGATGTGACTATTTATCAGAACGAAACTCTCTCAGGTCAAAAGTAAAGTATCTCTGTTCTGTGTCTACAACTGTGGGATAGATGTCATCTAATATTTATAGCATTTTCCTGAGCACTTCAATCCGGGAATTTTCTGTCACATAATCTCAGGTCTCTAAGCCTCAAGATGTCATATGGTCCAAGCCCCTGTCCTAGGAGAAAGACCCCCCCAATTGAGGAAGGGGCTCACTAGCCTGTTTCTAAAGATCTAGTTCAAAATGATTCTATCTCTCTCCACCTGTAATGGTGTTTCTCAGTCTTCATGATCAGTAATTACTCTCTATAGCCACAGCATCTCATGTGCCAGAGTTGAAGTCCATTTCTTCTTGTTTTAGCCATAATAATACCTGACATTTCTATAAAGTGTACAAAAATCTTAACAGTTTCAAAGTGCTTTCACAGCCATTATCTCATTCTATTCTCATAGCAGACCATGAGACAGGTAATCCCCACAGTCTCATCCCCATTTAACAGATGACAAAAGTGAGCCTCAGAGAAAGTAAGTGACCTACTGAAGATCCTAGAGTTAATAAGTGACAATCAGGACCTGAGCCCAGATCTGCTTACTCTAGGCCAAATGCCTATATCATTCTACCATTCTCAATAGGAAGGAAGAGAAGGGTTATCATTTTTATTTCATTATGTTTTGTATATTTGAAATTTATTATTTAATCTCCTTTCAACATTCTCTTCATTATTCCTCCAAAACCAATTAAATTTATCAAGTGCCTACTATGTGCTAAGAATACTCATTTAGTTTTTCTCTAGAAATCCTATTTTCAAGTATTTAAAACTGCCCAAATCTCTCCTCTGACAACTTCTTAGCCTCAGTTTTTTTCTACATCCCTTTAAAATTGCTGAATTGGACATTGGGTTTTATTTAGAACCTGCCCAGTCCTTTGTTAGCTCTTTTTATGACGTAAATTCTAACATGTCATAAGAGAAGAGTCGCCCATAGGCCACTCATATTCATGATGATTTATCCTTACAAACCCCAATATTTCATTCTCCCTATAATACAGCAGTGCCTTCCACCCATTTTCTAGGCAAATATGTAATAATTCAGGGTGCCCACATTCAAATGATGATTTTTTATTAAATTTATCATACTTACTTGTGAACTGATATTATAAATAAAATTGAATTTTACTTTTCAAAAATAGATCATAAAATATTCTTAGAAGCACATATCTTCTTTCTAATGGAGGCAAAGCTAGGGCAAAGTAAGTGGGACCTTGCCTTGACTATGGGAGTTCAAAGGACACCAACAGTACTTACAAGGTACAAAACATCTGATTTTAACATATTAATAGTTAAAATGGCATCCTATCAAATGACATACTTCCTTCCTCTGGTAGTCACACTTGAGGTGAGCCCCTTCCTTCTTTGGCCATGTCCTATTTCCTCATCAGAGATCTCACGGTATCCCCCAGTATCTCTGTCTCCCTACCATTGACCACTAGAATCTTTCCGCCATACTGAACTGAATTTAAAGGTGATTTGAGGGCATATGTTCTTGTTACTTACAGCTTTGCCCATCTTCATTGGGTTATTTATTTATTCATATCCAGTGTGAACCAGGGTCATTGCCTACCACATATCCTAGGTTGAAGTATAGAGACTGAGGTATAAAGAGGATAAAAATCCTCCTGGGGACATTCTTATGAAACTGGGAATCCTAAGTGGCCAGTGAAAGGCTTAAGAAGCCAGAGTGCTCAGAATGGTAGAACAAATGGAAAACTAGAAAGTTTACAACAGAAATAATATAATAGCTACTAGTCTAATGATGGGGACGGAGAAGGAATGGAGATCGAATTAAGTTGAAAGCATATGGGTAGTTATAACAGTAAGCACCCCAAAATACACAGGGGGGCCTGCTATCACAGGTTCTTAGAACTGCATTTATAAAAGGAAAGGAAATTTTGAGAGGTCAACAATCACTTTAATCAGTTCAACCAAATGCTTCCAGACACATCTTTTTATGTTTTACATTTCCAAAGCTACTGAGCTTCCTATCAATTTAACAAACAGAGAAAACACAGCGAAATAAAAACCAACAGACAGGCCTCCAATTATCTGGCCATTACATACATATATATTTACCAGAGAGGGGAGCACCAACATCTGGGTTTTCAAAGCTGGGGGGCTGCTTAGTAGCTTCCCAGAGTCTCATCTGGCACACTAACCTTCCAAAACTAAACACCAAAACAAAACCTCCCCTCAGAGTATATATACTCTTTTCAGAGTCAGAGGACACAACCCCTTGTGACCCAGTGCCTCATCAGTAATTAGCAAAATGTATGGGCCTCCATAGGAAACATGTCTCCCCTAATCAAGCCTCCCTCAATAGCCCTGCCTGAGGTCTATCTATGGTTGGGGAGATTTTTAACTCCCATTATAATAGTGAATATTGTACCTCTGCATCTTACTCTAGGAAAACTGAATGGGATTTTTAAAAGTTAACTCTATGCTCTTTTCCTCCCTATCTTTCTTTTTCCTTTCTTCTATCCCAAACAGAAAAGACACAAGATAAGGCACTGAGAGTTTCTCATAGAAAGTTTTCTTTTTCACCAGCTACAGCAATGGGTCTTTTAAAAAATCTCAAGAAGGGTTATGAAGGCATCATGAACTTCCACTTTTATCTTACTTTTACATTTAGGTAGATAGAAAGAAAGAAGACAGATTACACAGACAAACACACACACATACATAAACAAATGCTAATTTCTGGAGTCTCATTGGGAATTGACATCAATTTGCCATTTAATCTTTACTAAGTTGAGGACATCTCTATGACATGATCATTCAGTCTTCACTTTCATGCCTGGAGAGTCTTCATTGGCCACCTAAAAGTTGGCATCAGTCTATTTAAAGAGAATTACATAAGAGAGTAAGTCATTTGAGAAAGGAAAAAGAGAGCTTGAATTACCCAATAAAGCCCAAAAGCCATACTTTTTTGTTGCTGTTGATGAGAAACATCCATCCGCTAATGTTACCCTTTGATTTTTTGCTCTGGAGTTGATAGTATTAGTTAGCCTTTAGCAAGTGCAAAGTAAAATGCAAACGCCTTGAATTCAGGAGCTCTTTAATTTTTGCATTTGTATCTCCAGTACCTAGCAGAGTACCTGGCACACAGTAGACATTTGGTGATGAATAAACATCTATGTGAAGAGCACCGGGGCCCTAACAAGGCAGGAATAAGCCACTGTGGCATCTCATAATATATTCAAATCATCTGCTTGCATGATGAACTTTACTCATCCCCATTTGGGGGTCCCAGATCTTCTAATTTTATAGTAGTAAGAAATCTCAGTTTATTTCTCTGTACTGAAAGTCACTCTCTGTCTGAGTAAGAATTCAATCAGTCCAAAGATGTGGCTCTTAGGTTATCCCTACAAGAGGGACTTGCTTTTTTGTCATTGATATGAAAGTCAGTCCCCACTCTTTGAGCCCCTATGATGTCAGCCAAGGGGCTTACCTTATGAAGCAAGGAACTCCAATTTCCATTTCTCCCTCATTTCCACCCTTGCCACTCCAGGATCCTTTTTTACTCCTTCATTATAACTTCATTTCCAGTGCCATAAAAGGACTGCTTATTGATTCTAAGCCAGTATAATGCCAAGCTTTTTTATTTGGTTATTCATATAGCTTAGCTCACAAGGCTGGAAGACTGGTCACTAACTGATGTCTTATTACTTTTCTAGTGAATGATACTAACGTTCAGTTTTTGGACCAAGATGATGATGATGACCCAGATACGGAACTGTATCTCACACAGCCATTTGCATGTGGGACAGCATTTGCTGTTAGTGTCCTGGACTCACTCATGAGTGCGGTAAGTAAGAAATTCTGTCCCTTCCCTCCATATTGTGTGGGGAACCCCAGCCAGAAACACTGACATAGAGAAACGAAAGGACAGAGGTTCTGAAAAGCCAGAAGGGAATCTTAAATTCTGTCAGGAGACTGAAGGGTGGAATACTGATGGTTTGGTGGAAAGGACACTGGATTGGGAATCAGAGGATGGGAATGTGGATCCCAGGACTCTTACTGTCCATTTGGTGCAGTCATTTCAACTCACTGGGCCTCCAGTTCCTTACCTGTATAAAGGGGGAGCTGGAGTAGAAGATGACCTTAGGAGTTCTTTCTAATTTGCAATCCATGATTCTTTTAAACAGTTTATTTCTTTTAGCGCATATCTCAGAATCAAGGTATTTGCCTTCTTGAGGATGGAAGAATGAGGGTTTCAATCTGGTCAGATTGTAGATAGCTTGAAAACTCAGATTTGTCCTTTTTATTAAACAAGGAAAAGATGTCAAAACAGGCTAGCGTTATTATCAATTCTTTAATTATAATGAAAAGAATAGGTTTGTTAATTCTCATCATTTCACCAAAATAGGACCACTGTAAATTGGAACTTTCAAAAAACATGTTCAATTTGTTCCATGCCTTAGAAAAACAATTAAACTATAGTTTAAAACAAAAAGTTCAGTCTAAATTTTTTGTTCATTCTGCCTATCTTTTTCCTAGGCTAATAAATCACTGGATTAGAGTTGAGAGAGACCTTAAAAGTCATTAAGTCCAACTCTCTCATTTTACAGATGAGGAAACGGAGTCCCAGATATATGAAGTAACTTGCTCAGGGTGATGTAGCAAGTATTTGATGCAGGTTTTGCACTTGAGTCTTCTTGACATCATGTCCTACACTTAAATCCATTATACCATTTCCCTGCCTTGATTTTCCAAAGAAGGTCTGTCTTTCCCTCTTTTCCCACCAGAGGATGCAAAAAAAGATATAATTTGTGAGGTGGGTGGATTGTTAGTGTTTCTTCTCCCAGACTTCCTATAGGTCGATTTCTCTTGGAGATTTCCAAATCCAACAACTCTGTATCCTCCTCTGCTGGCTTACAGTGGGAGCTGTTCCATGAACAAAGGCAGAGAGCTCACTGGACCTAGCTCATGCACACCTGAAAAAGCCAGAATTAATGAGGGAGGCTACAGAAATAGTACAAGATAAGCCCCATTAAATAGACCTAATATACTGCACCTCTGGCTTAAAAATGATTTCTACAATTCATTCCTTTAGAAATCTCATTTTACCTCTGATCCTAATTAGAAAGATTTCAGAAGACCATTTATGTTATGAGAAGATTAAAATGTTTATAGGTGACCTTCCTTTAGAGCCTTGAACCACACTATCCAAATTAAAAAGCAAAATTACAAAATGAGACGTTGACTTTAGATAGGTATTTTCCTTCAGATTTTTTTTCAAATTACTCTGTCCCAAAGATGGAATGTAGGTGTTTAGTAACAAGGCTCTCTGAGTTTTCATGCAGACGTTCATGGGAATGTGTGTGGTGGTGCAGGTGCTACGTATATGTGTGTTTGTGCTATAAGAAGAGAGAAGGATTTGAGCCACATCCCTCTCTTCATCATCAAAGGGAATAAGGCTGAAAATCATTTTCCAAATTGGACCATTTGACTGGATATTTTGCATTTCCAAACCTACATGGCCAAAGACTTTGAGAGACAATGAAACAAGAACAATAAGTATCACAGGGAGATGTATCAGTTCTTATATGCAGGTGATAAGTTTATGCCCATCTATTTAAAATGTACTCCATGATAGGGGCAGGGACCAAACCCATGATTTCATTTTCTTGGGGAGCTCCTAAGAGAGGAAACATTTTATAACAATGCAGATCAGCACCTTCTCTACCCCCACGAGAAAGTTCTATGTAGAACAGGTGTTCTTAAATGTTTTAGGGTTCCCCCGGGTAACTATAGACTCGCTCTTAGAATAAGGTTTTTCAATACATAAGATCAAATCCATAGGATTACAAAGCAAACAAGGTATATTGACATTCAGTTATCAAAATATACAACAACATGGACCCCAGGCTAAGAACTTCTAATATAAGATCATCAATTTAGAGCTGGAAAGGACCTTAATGGCCATAAAAATCCAACCCCCTTCATTTTATAGAGGAGGAAACAGAGGCACAAAAGGTTAAGTGCCTTGCCAAGGATTATACAGTTAATGTCTGAGGTGGAATTGTGAACCCAGGTCATCCTGACTCCAAGTCCAGTGCCCTATCTATCATGTGATACTTCCATTGTGCATTTTCTACGATCTCAGTTGGTAGGCATTTACAGCTATGATATCTTGATAGCCCCATTTCTTCCTTCTGACATGAAAGAAAAGGGAGCCAAAATCCTTCAAGAGATTATTTTGGGAAAAGAATGTAAATAGATCTAATGGAAATATGTCTGACTTGATTTGCCCAGTGCTAGCTAGTTTGTGTATTACCCATCAAAAGACTGTCCAGGTATTGTTTGAGGCAAGGTTCTCATTATTTAGAGTGCTGAAGTTCTAAAATAAGATTTCAGAGTTGTGCTTGGTTCAACTGATAGATAGATTTCTGAAAACAAACCAAACAAAAACAAAAATAACACAACAGGAAAAAATACATCAGTTTTAAATTGCTCAATTCATTTTTTTGGGGTTGTTGGTTTTTTGTTTCTTCTTTTCATTATGATCAGACTGGCGTTTACTCAAGTATTGAGAAGAGCTGTTGTAATTAAAAACAGCTAAGAAAGAAATGGAGGGAAATTATACAATATGAGTGAAGCCTTCCACACAATGAGAATCAGAGAGAGAGCACATTCCAGCTTACGCAGCTGTTTACAAACAACACTGAAACACAATTCTATTTAGATGTCGATGATCTTCTTTTTTTCTCCTCTCTTCTCCCAACTGCCATTTAATCAGGTGTCTAAACACTCAGAGAATATTGTCCCTCATAATTCAACTCCTGATGTTTGCTGCCTCATTTGTGGAAAGAATAATCTGTCCATTCATCACACCCATTCCCAGAGTAACAGGGATTCTACGGGTGCCATGTCATGGTGCTGAGCAAATCAACACCACAAATACCTCATGAGGGAGAGAATAATTATATTTATGCTTAGATAGCTCTGAGAAGAACATCACAATTTGGAAATACATTCTTCAATCTAAAGTCAGGGTTTATTCATAGAGCAGGTGTAAGGAAACTTATAGTAAGTGATCATTAGGGCCAGATGACATGGCATGACTTTGTCCCTTCTTCTCATGGAGACTTATTGCTGGTCCTTAAGGTTATGTTAACCCATAGTTCGCCCATGCTTCTGACAAAAGTGGCTGAAGGAGCAGAGCCTGCCCTTGGATTCTACCATCCAGTATTTCCAAATGTCATCTCTCAAGATCCTTTCTTATATAAACTCTGACTTTTTTCATAACCAATGTAGGGATAAGAGGAAACTTTCTTCCATCCAGTACTATGTGCCCAGCCTATGTGCCCAGATCCCATTTGTCACCGGCCATCATTTGACCTCTGAAATCCAATTCTTACCAAATTATTGACCTAAAAAGGCAATCTTGGTTCCCTCGTTGTAGTGGTAGAGAAGAAAAAATAAACATAATAAACCCACAATATTTTCTTATAAAATCAATGATGTGATATCATGTCTCTAGTCAATAACTGACATTTATATAGTGATTTGAAATTCATGAACTACTTTATATACACTATGTCATATGAACCTCAAAACAGCCATGCAAGGTTAACTGTAACAGGTAACATTACTTCCATTTTATAGTTGTAGAAATGGACTCAGAGAGGTTAAGGCATTTGCCTCATACCTTATGTGAGATTTGAACTTGAATTATAACCATTACAGGTGCAGTGGATAGAGCACCAGGACAGGAGTCAGGAGGACCTGAGTTCAAATTTCACCTCAGACACTTGACACTCACTAGCTATGTGACCTTGGGCAAATCACTTAGCCCCAATTGCCTCCTGGGTCATTTCCAGTCATCCTGATGAATATCTGGTCACTGGATTCAGATGGCCCTGGAGGAGAAGTGAGGCTGGTGACCTGCACAGCCCTCCCTCACTCGAAACAAAGTCAAGTGCAAGTCATGTCATCATTTCTCTGATGGCATGGTCTTCTTCGGCAACAAAGGATGACACACAACATCTATTATATCATGCTACCTCCCTATGTCTAGAACGAAGCCTACAAGCATGATAGAAAGAATTCCAGATCTACAATTAGGAGGCCCAGGTTGTCTTTGTCCTTTGTTCTCTAAGTACCATAACACATAGGAGATGATGACATGACTTGCAGTTGACTTTGATTTGAATGAGGGAGGGCTGTGCAAGGTCTCCAGCCTCACTTCTTTCTCCAGAGCTACCTGGGTTCAGTGACCTGATATTCATCAGGATGACTGGAGATGGCTCAGGAAGCCCAGGTTCAAATCCAAACCCAACCCTTTCAAGCTGTTAGTTTCAGCAAGTAGCTTAATTTTCATCTCTCTGAGACCCAGTATTCTCAGCTATAAAATGAGGGATTTACATCTACAAAGTCTCTTTCAGCTCTAATCTATGATTCTCTTATGCTATAATTTCTAAGCCTCAGATTCCTTCTCTGTGAAATGGGGATGATTTGCATCACTGAATCTTCCTCACAGAATTGCAGTATATAGAGAGATCATCAAGAACTTTGTATACTTGAAAGTAGTTTGAGGGTAAAAAGTTATTATATATGATATTACGTGTAATATAGAATTATACAGTAACTACATAATTTTCATCATCACATTAAATTGACCCTTCTACTGTCAGATTCTCCAATTCAGTGAAGTAATGTAAAAATGGGATGTCTTCATGTATTACTCAATGTGGGCTTTTGTTTTAATGGTAAAAAAAGAAGCAATATTTGTGGTCTTCAAAAGACTCTGCAAAATCTGAGGCTTAGAAGATATAGATATCCCCAAAATCTTCATGCCATTTAAAACTTTAATAATTAAAAAACAAAAACTATGCCATGGAGAGTTAACTCTTTATGTGCTCTGGTCCTTTCCTAGGCAGAGATCTGTAGCACTCTGGACATTAATAGCCCAACCAGAATGAGCAAGAGTGCACATTGTTCAGGGAAAAAACAAACAGCATTTATAGTTAATACTCCTAGACACTAACACTAATGAGTTTGATTTTATGAATATGTGCTTATGTGTATGTATGTATTTAATGAAGTTCATTTTTACAGTTGAACTCAACTGGAATCCTGCCCCCTTCTCAAAAAAAATAAACCAAAAAAGATGGGGATTGGTCCAATCTCTGGAATATGGTATATTGGAAAGGGAAGTTTCCCTTAATGGAGGAACCAGAGTTAGCTCATTCTCTAGAGACACTTAAGAACCATTACAAAAGTTTTTATGGCATACTAGTAACACTACAATTAGCTATTCAAATTTTAGAATGAAAATTTTAATTTTTTAGTTAACAATAATTTATTTTCTTTCCCTCTCACATCCCCAGAATAAAATATTTGGTAACAAATATGCATTCTCAAGCAAAAAATAAATTTGTGCAATTACCTTGTACAAAAATGTATGTCTCATTCTGTATCTTGAAATTATCACCTCTCTGTTAGGAGATGGGTAGCATGCTTTAGCACCAATCCTCCTCTAGCATTATAGTTGGCTATTATGCCAATCAATTCTTAAATCTTTGAAATTTGTTTGTTTTTACAATGTTGGTATTGTATAAATTGTGTCTGCTCACTTCTTTCTGCATCTGTTCATGGAGGCTTCCCAACTACTCAAAAGGAAATTCTCCTATTTCCCTTCTTCCCAGAACAAGGCAGGTACTGTCCACTGAATTCATGCTTTAGTTGAAAACAAGTACCTCCCATGCATTCTTTCACTTCCTCTTCTTAGAATCATTACCATAGTGGCTGGACCTTGGGCAGGGTCATGTGGTCTTGTGGAAGGAGAATTAGCCTTGAATTCAGAGGGGTTATGTTCTAGTTTCAGATTTTCCAGTGAATCCAGAATTATTTTATCTCCTTGAGCTTCAGTTTTCCAAGTATAAAATGGGAATGATATTAAGAAATCCTCTCAGAACTCCTAAGGATATGAATAGGAAAAATTGGAAACTTGAGGGTAAAAGTGCTCTTGAAGCAAAAGTCACAATATGTAGGACATCCAAAAGACTCTTATTATGTATTGTCTTATTTCTACAAAAGATCTGAAATGTGGGGATTTTTTGGGAGGGAGGAGGAAGGAGGAGGATCCTTAAAGCAGTGAGCAATTAATGGCTACATAGGGAGGCTAAAAGAAGGAAGAAGTAGAAGAAACAAAGACTTACCTGGAATAATATATTTTGGGGAAGGCACCCCATAACCACGACTACCCCGAGAGCAGGGTCTCTTGGTCAGTTTTATAGTTTGCATGGAATCAGTCATGGGGCCATCAGCCTTTAAATTTTGCCATGAAGTCATTGTCACAGAATTTGAGAGTTAGAAAGACCCTCATTGGTCATATGAGAGTTCAGCCTCTACAAAAAAGGAATCTCCAATATAACATTCCCAACAAGTGCTCAACCAGCTCCTGCTGGAAGACTCCCTCAGAAGGGAAACTCATCACCTTTCAAGGCAGCCTGTGTTACTTTTACCAAGAACTTTTCCTCATAGCAAGCCTAAATTTGAAATTCTCACCCATTCTTGGTTCTGCCCTATTGGGGCAAACAGAAGGAGGATCATATTTCTTCTTCTTCCATGACATCATTTTGTATACTGGAACACAGCTATCATGGCTCCCCTGAGGCTTTTTCCTTCCAGGCTAAATAAATATGCCCAGTTTCCTAGTCTCCCCTCATATGACAAGGATTCAGGATTCTTCCCTATCTTCACTATCATCCTTGTCTGAACACTCGCCATCTTCTCAAACCACAGTGCCCAGAACTGAAAACAATACTCCAAGAAAGATATGACAAGGGTTGACTACAATGAGATGATCACTTTCCTATTTCTAGAAGCTATGCTGATCTTCATATAACCCAAGGTCATATTAGTTCTTTTGGCTGCCACATCAACCTGGTGATTCACGATTAACTTGCAATCCATCAACCCCTCCCTCTCAGTTCTCTTTCAGAGCAACTGCTATCTAGATCTTCCCCCAACTACTACTTGGAAGCTGTTCTGTAAGATTTTACCTCTGTCTCTATTGAATTTCATCTCAGTAGACTCAGCCTAATGCTTTCACTTTTCAAGATCTTTGGGAATCCTGACTCTGTTGTCCAACATGTTAGCTATCTATCCCTGCCAGTTTTGTGTCACAGAAAATTGGATGGGCATGCCATCTTCCTTCTAATCCAAGTAATTGATACAAATGTCAAACAACACATTGACAAGTACAGATCCCTGAGGTGCTCCACTGGAGACTGGTTTCCACACTGACATTAACTATCAACAACCACTCTTTGAATTGTCCTATTCAATAGATTCCCCTCCAGCTAGTACTCATGATGTAACAATGGTTAGTCCTTAAGTCTCCTTACCAACTTAATCTAATGCAACCAATCCAATGAGGATTTATTAAATGTCTGCCATGTCCAAAGCATTAGAGTTAAAATGAGCGGGGAGAAAGGGTTCTGCCCTAAAGGAGTTTTTGAATGCAGTGGAAATTGCGGGAGAATATAACATGTAAACAAATAATTGGGAGTGTTTCATTCACTGTACTTGTGTCCTCAGTGCCTGGAATATAATAGGACTTAATAAATACTTATTAATTGATGAATGAATTGATAAGCATATATATATATAAATACACATGTATCTATATATGTGTGTGTATACATACATATATATGTGTGTCTGTATGTGTTTATATATACATATACACACATATGTGTGTATATATATATATATATATATATATATATATATATATTATGATTTGAGGAAAGAACAGAGAGGAATAACTATGGTGATCAGGAAAGACTCTTTGTAATTCAAAGTAAGTCATGTTGTCAGGCAAGAGAAAGCCAAAGTCACTTTTTTGGCTGCCATCTGAGTGGTAGAAATGCTGGTCTTGACCTGATGGGTTTTCAGGTGTGGAATAGGAGTGTCTACTCAATTTAGAATGCAGGATCACAGTCTTATAATAAAAAAACAACCCTCACATTTATATAGGACATATTTTGCACAGTATTTATATAGTACAGAGTTTGCTAAGCATTTTCACAACATAGTACAATGGAAAGAATATTGAGTCTACCGTCATAGAACCTGGGTTCATATTTTGCCTCAGACATTTTCTATGTGACTCTGAATAAGTCACTTCATCATTTTTCCTCAGTTTCTGCATCTGTAAATGTTACAAAATATTACACAAAGTGAGGTACTTACCTCATAGAGTTGTTGTGAAGACTAAATGATATAATATATGTAAAGTCTTTGTAAACCTAAAAGTACTTGTATAAATGTTAGCTCTCGTTCTTATTATTATTTACCCTCTATGAGATTTTAGGCAATTTGCTCAATCTCTCTGTGCCTCAGTTTCCTCTTCTGTAAAATGAGGAGGTTGGATCTTTCCAGACCATTCATTCCATTATTCTATGATTCCCAGTCCTATGAAGTATGAAAAAGGACTATCACTACCCCTGTTTTAGAGATGAAGGAAATCGTAGCTCCTAGAAATGGCATGGTTCTATAGTCATATTCCTAGGACATAGTCAAGCATGGACTCAAACCCGAGTCTCCCAGTTCTAATCCCATGGTCTTCCCCTATCTCCCCTCCCCCCATGCTGACTCTTAAATCAAATGTGGCCCGAAGAAGATGGAAAATAGCAAATGACTCTCTCCCACAAGGAAAAAATTGCTAAAAATAAAAATCTGCACCATGAAAACTGGCAAATATAAAAAATGGCAGCTATGACATGGAAAATGACAATTTTGGAGCAATTATAAACGCAAGGCAAAGTGCCATTAAAGTTAAAGCAATGTTATTAAAAGATGTGTTAATTTTCAGTTAAATTTTCTATAAAAGACCAATTAGTTTAAAAGGCTTGACAGCATTAACTATGAAACATAAGCTCTGGTAATTATACTTTACAAAAAAAGAATGCTCCAGCACACTAGAGAACAGCCCCAAACATTTTCACCAGACCAGAGCTGCCTCAGCCTTCAGTACTCAGGCTAGATGGCACTGCGGGCTCAGATATCCGTATCTGAACTTGCTTGTCATTCATACAGTGGTTGGTGTTCCTTTGGCTGTTCAATGCTCTGCCTTCTCTCAGAAATCACAGAAATAGCGAATGCCAGTGCCAGGAAGGCCTTTGACATCATCAGGTCTAAGGCTCTCCTTTCACAGATGAGGAAATCAACCCAGAGAAGCTGTTACTTGCCTAAGGTCACACAGCTTATCAATGACAGTGTTCATTTTGTCCCTTTGCCCTCACAGGCAACAGACAAGTTTTTTATGCTATCTGGAGCCTGCTAGGCAAAATTCTGTAAATTATTTTATAAATTACCCATAAATTATTTACAGGTGCTTTAAAGAAGGCCAGAGACCAAAGGGTAGATTCCATGGGGCTTCAGTCTGGAGTGAATCTGACAAACATTTATTAAGGATAGCTAGCCTTGAGTTCAAATCCAGCTTCAGATACTTCCTAGTGGTGTGATCCTGGGCAAGTGACTTAACCCTGATTGACATCCTCCTCCCCAGAAAAGAAAACAATTATGAAGTAACTACTGTATGCCAGAGGCAACATGGTACAATGGTAAAGAACTTACTTATGATCCAGGAAAACATGACTTCAGGTCCTGCTTCTGACATATTACTGACTGGTTGACCATGGGGAAATAATTTAATGCCCCAGGGTTCTTTGCAACTCTCTAAAATGCTAAGTTCCAGAAGAGTTACTGTCTTCACTGATAGAGGGAGTTTCTTCCTCTAAAAGTACCTCATCCTCTATCAATGAAATCCTCAGTCTTGTACTTTTCAGTAGGTGATGGAGATATATAGACAAAAGTGAAAGAATCCTTCCCCACAAAGTGCTAACAATCTGTTGAGAGAGAAACTTGCCTCAAAATAAAAATACTAATAATAGTTAGCAATTATATAGCAGTTTAAAATTGGCAAAGCACCTTAGGTTATCTCATTTGATCTGCACAATAACTCTGTGAGGTCCGTGCTTGTATTATGCCCATGTAACAGATGACAAAATAAAGGCTTATAGAGGTTAATTGACTTGTTCAAGGTCCCACAATTAGTAGGATTCTGTTTCCAAATCTAGTGCTCAGTCTTTGTTGTTGAGTCATTTCAGTCATATCTGACTCTCCATGACCCCATCTGGAGTTTTCTTGACAAAGGTAGTGGAGTGGTTTGCCATTTCCTTTTTCAGATCATTTTACAGATGGGGAAACTGAGGCAAACAAGGTTAAGGGTCACATAGCTAGTAAGTATCTGAGGCCAGATTTGAATCAAGGCCTTCCAGGTTCAGTGCTCTATCCACTGCACCACCTACCTGCCCTATCTACTGAGCCAATTAATTTGACAACTATGTCAAGTTTGGTTTTTTAAAAGTAATTTTATTTGGGGGAGAAACTAACAATTCAGAGGGGAGGGTCAGGAGAGGCCCTTTATAGGAGAGGACCCTTGAGCTAAGCCTTGAACTAGGGAATTCAAGAAGCAGAGATGAAGAGGGAGAATGTTTCAGAAATGTCTGGAGCATAGACTGGGTAAATTCAGGGAGGCAGATGATGGAATAACACTTATGGGAAATAGGTCAGGTAGGTTGGAATATTGCAGCACCCAAGTGCATGAGGAATCCTGTGAGATCAATGGAGATAGACTGATTGCAGCCAATATGTGAAGGTCTTTAAACATCCGAGAATGGTGTTTGCACAGAGACAGGGAGAAGGTAGCTACCTTCTTGACCAGCGGAGTGACAGACTGGTCAGACCTGTGGCTTAGAAATATCAATTTAAATCTGTGTACAGAGTGGTTTGGAAAGTCTTCAGACCTAATTTTGGGTCTAACACTCCCCCAAATGGGAATATCTACTGATAGCAGCAACAAGCACAGTATCAGGTACAAGGCACAGGGCTAACTTGGACAAATGCCTTTCCCTCTTCATACTGTGGTTTCCTTCCAAGGTTTTCCCCCTAGCTCTAAATCTCAATCTATGATTCTGTATTCTCCTAAGAGAACCTTCATTAATATAGGCTTCATTAATTGTCTCTTATCAAGCTAGCTGTCCACTCAGATACCCAGATCTTTTTTCGGACAAATTGTTCTCTCTTCATTCCTCCTCCATTTTGAAAATGTTGAACTCAAGCATAAGACTTTCCATTTGTCCTTATTAGAATTCATGTTGTTTGATTTGGCCCAATGTTTTGGCTTGTTGGAATATTTGTGAATCCCTACGGTGGCATGAGATACATCTGTTATCTCCCCAATGGTATGTAATTTAGAAACCTGAGACGCCTGCCATTCTATGACTTTATCCAAGACACTGGTAACAAGTCTACAAGGGTTAGTTACAGAGCCTGATCTAACAGCTTGGTAACCCTGTCAAAAAAGGAAATAATTCTGGAATGGCCCTACTAGAAAAGACTTCTCCATATTTCATGGGACCAAGAATGAGCAGAAATGATGATAAGGGAAGGAAAGGAAGGCAATAAATATTTATTTAGCACCTATGTGCCAGGCACTCTGCCAAGCACTTCAAAAATAATATCCTAGTAATTACCTCATCAATTATAATAATAAATAACTAGCACTTAAACTTTAAGGTTTGCAAGTCATATATGTATATGTATGCATATCTCTTTTATAGTCTCATTTGATTCCTACAGCCCTATGTAGGTGCCATCATGATCCCCATTTAACAGAAGAAGGAATTAAGACTGAGAAAGCATAAGACACTTGCCTAGGGCACGCAGCTGGTAAATATTTGAGGCAAGATTCAAACTCAAGTCTTCTGGGTTATGTACCATGCCTCTTAACTGCCTTTAAATTGAAAATCCTCGGTTTTTATGTTGGCATGCATACTCTGAGCTTTTCTCATAACAATCTGAATCATTTTCTCTGGGCAGCTCTCTTGGGGCAGCAGTAAGCAAGGCAGGAAGTGCAATTAGATGCCTAACCCATGCTTGTACTAGCATGGCTATACTAGCATACTGTTGCATAGATAGTGACGAGGTTGTGAGGAACAGGACACATCAGCTACCAACATGCATGTTCTAGCATGCATGAAACTCCACGTTTTATCATTTATGTGTTCTAAATAGATTGGACTGCTCCTCACGGCTTTGCCATCAGCCACAAAGAGACTCGGAGCTTTTCTAATAATGGTTTGGATCGTTTTCTCTGGGCAGCTCTCTTGGGGCATCAGTAAGCAAAGCAGGAAATGAAATTAGGTACCTGACCTGTGCTTGTACTAGCAAGGTAATATAGATATACTAGCATCCTGTTGTGTAAATAGTGATGAAGTTATAGAGAAAGGGACACACTAGCTATCAAAATACATGTCCTAGCGTGTTTTAAGTTCCAACTTTTATTATTTGTGTATTGCTCTAAATAGACTGAACTAGTCCTGAGTTTATCATCATCCACAAAGAGACCTACAGACCCAAATTACACTTCTCACACATGAGTCATGGAAAGGGTTGCTCTGCACCTGACTGTTTGGGAACCAGAGGCAGAAAGAGAGATGTTGTGTAGGCAAGCTTACAGCATTATCTTTAGTTATGACTCGACTTGAATAGAACATAAGATTTATAAAGCACTTTCATCACAATAGCTCTGAAGTAGGGTTGGAGAGACACCATTATAATCATTTTGTAAAAGAGGTCACATAATCTCAGAGAGGCTAAGAGGGCTCATCCACCATCACATGGTAGTGAACCATGAGAACTGAAACCTAGCCTCGAGTCTAAAGTGAGTACCTTTTCCACTGTATACACCATGTCGCCTTTTCAAAATCCAACATGCCTTACCTATGACAATGCTGTCTATTCCAAGTGAGCACAGTTGAAGAGATGGAATTTTGAGTTACAGGACCAGCCTGAGATATAAAGTATGTGTCACCATCAAAAGACATGAGCAGCATAAAATTTGATCACGCAACTTTAGAGTGACTTACTCAGAATTCTTGCCTTTTGATAAACAATTTTGAAGACATTGTTCTCTGTGACAATGAACAACCCACAATTTCATAACCAGGTTATTTCACTGCTTACTCCAGCACAGGGCTAAGCATACAGTAGGCACTCAATACAGATTACTGACTGATCAGCTGAAAAGATTAGGCCATTTCACAGTAATATATATTTCAACACTGACAGAAGCAAAAGCTATTGAGGTCAGGTCCTAAAGATGTGACAAAAAAATGAACCTAACATTTTGACAAGAAAAACTATTTTGCAGTTAACTTTAAGGATGGAGTCACAGAATTTTATAGTAAGTGGGAGGCCTTAGCAGTCAGTGTAAGAGGAACCTGAGGTCTGAGACGTGTTCAGAGATTTGCTGATTTTGGCAGAGATGAGATTAGAACCCGTGTCTTACTTCTGGTCTCGTACCATCTTTGCCAGGCAATGAGACTAAGGAAATGTCCCTCAAAACATTTGTTAAAGCAGTGATGTGATTGCCCCTTCTGAAAAATCTCTTTCATCTTTTCTTTTCCCCCAATTTTCCCCAGTCAGTTACAAGGAGGTAGTGTGATGTAGGGGAAAGAACCCTGAACCTGGGGGTCAGGAGAATTGAATTCGAATCTTAATTCTTACAGTAATTAGCCTTGTGACTTTTCAAGTCACTTCACTCAATTCTCTGGGCCTCACTTTCCTCACTTGTAAATTACAGAGTAAGTTTGATTATCTTCAAAGTCCAATCAAGTCTTGACATTCTGTTATAGAAATCTCATCAAGGCAAGAGGTGGTTTAATCTATTCGATTTCAGATACTTCTTCAGGCGCCTTTCATACTGGAGTATGTCACTTTAACTAAGTTTGAAAGGCACTCATTTGGCATGAAATGAATTTTTAAATGCCCATTGTTTTCCTCATAGACCAGTGATTTTATGGATTTTGGCAAAGCGTCAGTGGAGAGGAAGCCTTCCTTAATAAGCCACACTTAGCCTAGACCCTAGAGGTTTTAAAAGGAAACAGCAGGATTCCAGCTCATCATAAATTTATCTGGCACAGATTCAGGGTATTTAAATTGATACACACATCTATGTCTGAACATTAGCAGAACATGTCCTAAATTGTTTACCACATGGCCTCAGGATGGCTCCCAGAGGCCTGGCCCAGTGACACATCGTAACATCAGCAGAGTATACAAGCCGTTGTCTCTCGGGTGCATTGGTGGCCAGTCACTAGAGCTAACCCAGTCTTTGTCGACCTCTAAGCTGGGGTAAATAGTGCCTTCAGAGCCCAAGCAAAGCTTCCCCAAAGAGCCCAAATTTTATAATTCCATTTCCTTAAGCTTCTTGTTAGCCACGAAGGGATAAGAAATGAAGGCCATTCTTGCCTTGCCACTAACACCAATTATGGGAAACATAAATCATTCAAATTTTAGTTCTTTAATAAAAATCTGCCTGAATGGGTCTTTAAAAGGAAGGCTCTAGTATTGGAGCCTAATGGAATAGAAGGGAATAGAAGTAATTGGAGGCTGCTGTCTTTTCACTTCCAACATAAAATTATTTGAAGAGACAGGATAGGACTTTGAACAGGAGAGACCCAGGAAAGTTGTAATTTGAATGTCTGCTGTTGTGACTTTAATGGTGTTTTTGCTTAAGGAAAGTTTCTTTCATGTCCCTAGACATACTTCAATGACAACATCCTTACCCTGATCCGGACGCTGGTCACGGGAGGAGCGACTCCAGAGCTAGAAGCCCTGATTGCTGAGGAAAATGCCTTACGAGGTGGCTACAGCACCCCTCAGACACTGGCCAACAGGGATCGATGTCGGGTTGCGCAGTTAGCCCTTCTGGATGGGCCTTTTGCAGATTTAGGGGTAAACTTCTGAGCCTCCTCCTCTGCTCTGCCTCCTCTGCCCTGCCCCCCAATTTGTTAGTGCCCTGGTTTTTAATGAAACAATAAGAAATCAGGTATTTCATTTCCCTTCCCTACTCTATCTGCTCCCCTCTACCTGGTCAATGATCTATTTGAGACTTTTTTCTTTGAGATAGGTAGTTCCTGATTTTTACTTCTCCTGGAAATTCCACTAAATTCATTTATTATTCATCTCCTGCCTCTTAACTGGCCTCAAGCTAGCCTTCCTCTGACCAGGCACGACCTTGGGTCAGTGTTGACAAAGACCAAGACTTCTATGCAAAAGTCCCAGGTGACAGTCTAGATGTTTCAGCTGAAGTAAATGACTGCAATTTATAGAGCCCTTAAGAGTATAAGATCTGGAATTGGAAGGGACCATCTAGACTACAAATGAGAAAGCCATGAGCAATAAAGAACAAGTGACTGTCAAGGTAACACAGGCCTTAGAAAAGGTAGAATTCAAACCCATGTCCTTTTAGCCTTTTTTTGCCCTGGCAGTTACCAAGCTCTTTTCATCATTATCTCAGTTGATCCATCCAATAAACTTTCCCAGAAAGGGAGCATAAATATCACTAGTCCTCATTTTAAAATGAGGACTCTGTGTCTTAAAGAAATAAAAATGTTCTTCCCAGTGTCCCCAAAATAGTAACTCCAGGTCTTCAGAGTTCCATCCCAGCAATCTCTCTTTCTGCTGTGTCTTGCTATCTCAAACAAATACCTGGTGCCATCAGCCAATTCTTATGTGATTCCATATGATGGTGGTAGTAGTAGGACAAAATACTTTGCTGGGCAGGCATACATTTTGCCCCAGTTAAACCACTGGATTAGCACCAACTGTGAGATGTCATGTAGCTGCCTATAAAGATCCACTGAATTCACAATTCAGTTTTATAACAATTGGATTTGCTTTCATGTTCCATGTTGGCCAAGTGATGGTTGTGTTCGCTGTGCCAGTCAGGTGGAAGGCAATTGTGAAATGATCAGAGCTGTGATTGCCAGTAATTCAGAATTCAGACCTTGGCTCTTGGGAAACACACTCCCTCCCACCCTCTCCTTGCCATCACTGAGGTCTGCAAATTGTGCTTTTCACACAGTCCTTACCTGCAAGTGAGTGTCACCCTCATGCTTGGTGGCATCTCTCCTCCTTACTGGGGTTTTAATTATCACTAGGGCAAGTTTTGACAACACCGTCAAATCAAGGAAAGCACAGCACAGTGGGTCCTTGAGAGCTAGAGCAAAGTTTAATCATTCTTTCAAAGAGACCGTGTTTCTCTTCTTTTCCTGAGTGAAAGCTCTCAGTCCCCAAAGCTTTCTGCTTCCAATTAAAATCAGACTTGCTTATTCTCCCATGTTCAACCAGGCCTGTTCAGGTGAAGTTGCTGGGGAACACCCCAGCTTGGGTTCATCATTTCCTGTTCCAGGAGATTGCCGCAATCAGCTATAAATTGCTCACCAAGTGAATGCTTTGTGGTTGTCCCATTGGCACAGATGCTCCATCTGAAGAGTCATACCTTTGTCCCTGAAAGTGTTCTTTAATATAGATTTCTTTCCTTCTTAATTTCTGTTCTCAGACAAATAAAAATTACATATGTGAGTATATATATATATATATATATATATATAATCTATATGTGAATACATATGTGTGTATATGTATATAAGTTTTTCCTTTTCATATGTTGTTTCCCAGGATGGTGGTTGTTACGGTGATCTATTTTGTAAAGCCCTAAAGACCTACAATATGCTCTGCTTTGGCATTTACCGGCTGAGAGATGCCCATCTCAGCACACCGAGCCAATGCACCAAACGGTGAGTGCTTTCTGTTGTGTCTCTGAGACATGGAACGGTAGGTGCTCACTCAGATGGCAAAGGGAATCAGCCATAGGCAAGGCTCAAGTCTGCAGTGGAAAAATGGTTCTTCTTTGCCACTCCTCCAGTCCCCCACCCCTCACCCCAAACCAAAGCAGCAGTGGTGATGCTTTCAGACAATTATCTGAGGTTGACGTATTGGGATAAGGAAAAAACATAGGAGAATGCTCATCATGTGCTATGAGCCAGAAGAGGAAATATTGGTACACGTACGTGTCTATAAAAATGTACCCTAGATCTCACCAGCTATGTCTGACTGTGTTTGCATAACCTCAAATATGCATGTGTTTCATGTATTTATAGACCAAGCACCTGCTTATTAAATACATTTTATGTGTATCTTTTGCTTTAACATAGCCTAATTTCCTCCTATATCTCTCCCTTTTTCTCTTCCCAGAGAGCCATCCCATATGTACTTTAAAAAAAAAATCTAAAAAATTCAGTTATTTGGATATTTGGCATTGTATAGTATCTTTTCTACTATATTAAAAGATCACAGGGAATTTAGAGTTCCTCTAACCCGACCCTTTCATTTTATGTAAGAGGAGGAAACAGAGGCCAGAAAGATTAAGTTATTTCCCCAAAGTCACATCGGTACTAAGTGACAGAGGTGGGATTCCAAGCTCAAGTCATCGGACCTCCAAATTCTTTCCACTGTGCCAAAAGATCCTCAGGGGATAAGATCATGTGTTATACTCCTTGACCATTTAGAATCCCCGTCGATGTTTAGTTTAAGGGTCTGAATGTTATACTGATAGAAATGGATCCTTCTATCATATATTCAACAGTGAGGGACCAGGGCTATCTGGGGGTTTTGTGATAGACCTGTGAATAAAAGATATAGTCCAGGCCACCTGACTTTAAAATGGCAAATACCTTCCCCAATCAGAATAAAGTTAAGGTTTTTCTTCTTGTAAAATTGTAAAAAGCGCAGTGCAGGTACAGAAAATGGGTTTTGTGTAACTAACTACAGGAAAAAAAAATGGTCTGGGACTGTTTTTAAGAAAAAAGGGTTGGTTGAGCCAGAAAAGGAGGAATAAAAATAAGCAGACGGTACAAATCTGATCATACAAGTCATTTTCCCACATTCCACATTTTGGCTCCATACTTGTACCAAATATCCGAAAGTGGAGCAGGAGGCTGTTTAGGGTAATCAGAATGTCAAAGGCTTAGAAAATTAGCTTTCATGGAGACAGGGAAATAGATGGGAAGTTTTCTGGAAGCAATTAATGGATTAAACAACAACTTCCAGGCAATGGACCTAAAACCGGGAATTAAAAAAAAAAACAAACAAACGTACAGTTCCTGCCTCCAAGGAGCTTCCATTCTCCTGGGGAGACATCAATGCATAGACATAAATATAAAGGAGATGGAAGAGGGTCTCAGAGGAGGTCTCTGAAGAAAGGTAAAGTCTTCTCTGATTGAGTAAAGAAAAGAGGGTTGAACCTTCCTTCCACTTCGTGTCCCCTTGAAGCCCCACTTTCTCATTTTTTTTCCAGATATGTCATCACCAACCCTCCCTATGAGTTTGAGCTCGTGCCGACCGACCTGATCTTTTGTCTGATGCAGTTTGACCACAATGCTGGACAGTCCAGGGCCAGCCTCTCTCACTCCTCTCACTCCTCCCAGTCCTCCAGCAAGAAAAGTTCCTCTGTTCACTCCATCCCCTCCACGGCAAATCGGCAGAACCGCCCCAAGTCCAGGGACCCTCGGGACAAACAGAAGTATGTGCAGGAGGAAAGACTTTAACATATATATACCCACTCCCACCGTGTGTGAAACTGTACCTGCCATTCATCCCCCCAGTTGATGTTCCCAACAGTAACTTCCCTTGTCCTCCCCTTCTAGTTCTCTCCCCCTTTTTATACACATATTTTGCATATGTATGATAGTGTGCATGTGACTGTCATTTTTATTTTACCACCATAAAACCCTTAAGCACAACAGCCACTAAGCAGACAGACGGACCAAAAGTTATTTATGAGTCTAGGGGAAAAAATCATAGGCTTGCTAAAAACATAAATAACTCCCTGCAGAAATGGTTCTACAGATTAGCGAAGAGAGGTTATTCAGTGTGAACACTCCTTAGCAAAGGCAGAGCTATACTGAGAAAGTTCTAGAATGCAGAAATCCTAATGCATCAGGCTACTTTGGGGGTATATTTTTAAATACTCACAAGAATTCCGTACATTTATTTGAAAGAAGGAAACAAACGAACAAAAAGCTAGTGATTATCTCCAATCTCACAATTAAAACATTGTGAAACATTTCAGAGGCCAACCCTGTTTGCTTGAAATATTATTTTGAAGACTTTTGTCCAGCAAACTGACATCAGGGATTTCTTTTTTAAGGTCTTTCTGCTTCATGATTTTCTTTCTTTGGAAAACGTTGCTATCCCACTTTTTTTTTTAAAGAAACAATAATAGTATTCCATTCATGGAGACAGCAAACTCTAGTAATTTAATTTAAGTAAAAAGGGGTCTAATTGCATATTGAATTGTTAGTCTGTCTCTGTGTGCTGCCACATAGAAAACTGTTTTTTCTTTTCCTTTTGACATTTGGGATGAAAAGCCATATGTATCATAAATATCACATGTAAGTCATTAAAAACTGCCTTCCTGGGACTTTTACATCTTTTCAAAGGTGAATCACTCACCTTATGTACAGAATAAATAATGCTCAGAAAAGAGCAAGTATTTTTCCACATATCCTCAGGGTGTCTTCACCATCCCCCCTCCCCCCCACCCCTTGGTTGATTTGTGTAGGCCCTGATCCCTGGCACTGTGTGGGTCTGATACAATGAGACAGCCAAGGAAGATAAAACAAGAAACCAATAATATTTTTCTAGGTCGCAGTGTGCAAAAGTAAATCAGAATATGCAATGGAGGCAAAGCCCACAGAGACCACAGGCAGCCTGTACCCTTGAGACATCATGACTTCTGGTAGCATGGTCCCCAGCTGTCCAAGGGAACTAAAGGGGTTAAAAAATCCTGGCCTCGGTTTCTTTTTTCATGTAGCACAAATTTTCTTCTTGCCTTGGCTCATCCAGAAAGACTCTTATTAGCCAAAAGAAAAAGGAAGGAGAAAAAAACCCATACCAAAAACTCACCACCTACAGACCTAGTCAGGGAGGAAAACAGTGGGCCAGAAAATTTTGGTGTATCCCCTTTTTTATGGTAGTTAGATAAAGGACATGTAAATTGCCTTTCCCCCTCCTCCTCCCCAAAATGCAAAAGTCAGTAGTCTTCAGGCAGACTATTCACATGCTAGTCACAGAAACGCTTCCTAAAAATCAGCCTATCCCACTACAGCCAAGCTCTGGTATCTTTTGAGTTTGGATAGCTAGTGAGAAGAGTCTGGTATGGTGATGAGGAAAGCATGTTTCAGTTGGTTTGGGGATTTTTCCCCCAATTCTTTTAAATGGGGCTGGGGAGTAGGGGTGGGGGTGGTGAACTTGGGGATGGAGAAGAGAAAAAATGCCATAGCTGTACCAGCTTGGAAGAGATTTAGGATTCATATTTCATAGTATAGGTTTGTGATCCCCTACTCTCCCAAGCATATGTATATACATATATATATACATACAAATATATATGTGTATATATATATATATATATTTTTGAGATTTGCTTGCTGTGTGAATGGACAAACTTAGTGAGGCTTTGCCAGCAGGCACCTCCCTAAACCATATCAGCATCAGGAAATAGGGGTAGTATTTGAACAGAGTTCAAAGCAATCATGGGTAGGGGGTGGGGGGAGTAATCACCTGCATATATATATTATATATATTCTATATTATATATATTAAAATGGGTTAGAAACCCTGTGAGTGGAAGGTATTCTCCAATTATTTTCATTCAAATATATATATTGAGATATATATTATATAATATTATCTATAGCTATATAGAACTCTATATACACTAGTTCTGGATCATGAAAAATTTTTCATGCATCTTTTGCAAAGAAGGTTATAAAGTTATGCCCTCAGAACACTGATAACTACAAGGATGTGCCAGTTAAAGTTGTCAACAGGAAATATGACAGTTTAAAAGCATTGTAAAACTTACAGAGCTTACTTCTCTCTCTAAAGTGCAACAAGGATGAATAGAGTGGGCCAAGGTATGACAATTAATGGTTCTGCATGCCCTAGCCTCTGCTGTGGGTTTCCTTCTATAACGCTGTCCTTGTGAAAACTTGTGAAATTAAAAAAAAACAACATCAAGAACATACAAAAAAAAGGAGTTCCAAACTTTATTCTGTTATGGCTTTGTTTATTTTACTGTTATTTTTTGTGGTTTTATTTCTCTTTGCTTCCCCCCCCTCTCCCCCAACTTCCTCTGTCCCTTCCCTCATCCCCTGTCTCCCAAGTGGCCAAGAGCAATACGGCTGCACTGCTGCTGCTGCTGCTGCTGTTGCTGCTGCTGCTGGATTACCCCCCTCCCCCTCCCACTACCTTCCCCCACCTCCATCCTCTCCATTCCCTCTCCCGGATGTTTTGGTTGTTCTTGGGTTTTGGTTTTTTGGTTTCTCCCTTGGGTGATTCACCTCTCTCCAGCTTGCCTCTAATCTGCACGTGTCCTCACTGTCCCACCTTGGTACCTTGCTCAAAGTCCAAAGTCATTTCCCTTTCATGAGACCAAGCTTCATTCAGTCCTCTCCCCAACCATCCCATCTTCTTCATCACCTGTCCATCCACATCTTTGAACATCTCTCTGTTTATCTTGGCAGTAGCTACCGAATCAAGTCATGATGCCAGTTGATAAACCTTTTTTTGGAAAACATGTGCAGCTTTTCCATCTGGCAAACCTGCTTCTCTGTTAACTTTTTCTTCCTTTTTTTTTTTTTTAAATACTATTTGGAAGCAGGAGGAACGATTTTGAATGACCAAAAGGAATGTTCACACGTGTGTTAGTTTGCTATGCCCTTGATTTAGAAGTGATTCGACTAGACTATAAGACTTTGGTCCACTCTCAATTATTTAGACCCTGGTTATTTGATTTGGGCATTAAATATGTACCTTTGTAATGTGTTGCTGCCCAAGGTGAATGCTGATCAGAGACTGGGTACACACAAAGGGGGAATTAATTCAATTTCAAAATAACAGCAATGATAATGTGGCTCCTTGTTAGTGACTCTAATATGGTTTGATGGGGGTGAAGTGAGAATTCTCCTTTGAGATGGGATTTGGGGATTATCTGTACATTTCATTAAACCTGTGAGCTAACCCTGTTCTCCATTAACACAGATAATTGAGAGTTGACTCTATTTGTAGAATGGTGTGTTCAATGTTGCTGATGGAAGGAAATTCAATTTAACAAACATAAATTAAGTACTATTTTGTTTACTGAGGACTAAACCAGAGAGATAATTGTGGCAAAGTATGCCTTCCAAGAGCCAATAATATCCTCTCCACCAGTCTTTGCTCTCCTCCCTCTGGTAGAATTTGTACATTCCTCTTTCAGGGGTGTATGTATCTCTCTACTCAGGGAAAGGAGTGCATGTGCCTTGTACCTTCTCATATTCATTTCAAAGACAAAACGACAAAAACAAACAAGCATACAAACAAAAAACCGCAAAAATATGAGAGTAAAGAACCCCAAAGTTATTTTGAAAGAAAATAGTATCTTTTGAAGGGGAACACATTAGAAACTCACTTAATCACTTCCTCTAGTCTAAAATAAAAGATGTTTTCTACTCATTCAGTCCAATTTGCTTTGGCTTTGAAAAGAGCTCATCAAATGATTTGATGGGATATAAGGTACCATAAGATCTTGTTCATCCTCAAATGCTAAGGACTTGATTAAATCATTAATTTTTTAGTGATGGGGATGAAGCTGAAACTCTTGTCTGAGATAAGATTTGGGGATTGGCAATATTCCCCAGTGGCCAAATCTAGGTGTATAAGAAGAACATTCCTTAGCTCAAAAAATAAAATAAAATCAATGTTTGTGTAAAACCAGAGCCTTTGCCAAGAAAGGGGATAAACAAAGATTTATGACCATGAAAGTTCTAATGTTATTAATAAGTATAATAATTGCTACTTAAAAGTAACCCATTAGATTTACTTGTAAAAGTGTGTTGAGCTTCTCTATCAGTCCCTAGGTTGACATTGCTGATAGCTCCACCTTTCACTCTGGTGTACAGATTCTAAAATAAGAGAGGGATAGATGAAATGTGCTGTTTTGGAGGAGGAAGGGGACTACCTTAGGTACAGATCAGTTAATTGACATTAAGCACCTACTATGTACCAAGCACGAAGACAAAAATGAAGCAGTTGCTTCCTCAATCATCTTATGTTCTCTTAGGAGAAACAATAGACACCTAAAATAGGTATAGTAGAAGGTTATTTGAAGGAGTAAGATAAGGGCTCCTGGAGGGGGTGATCACGCAAGGAGACTAGATGTGAAGGTTGGAACGCTTTGCTTGCTCTGCAGCAATGAGGAGAGAGAAAAGGTATCTGTGTTCTGCTGACAATGGTAGCAGTCTGTCACATTTCTCTAACAATATCCCTCTAGAAGAAGAGATGATGGGACAAAAAACTACAGGCTTTTCCTAAGACAAGTGATAGTGAAAACCAGTGTCTCAGTCAATTATACACCATTCCTTCTTTCTCAAAGCATAAAAAAGTGGCACTTAATTCAGATTTCTTTGTGGAGTGGGTCATGGAGAAGGGTTCCTGCTTTCTCTCTGTGGAAAATTCACTGCAGTCTAAAACAATGCTCCCCTCCAAAAAATACAAACAAAGATCTATCCACCATGCAGCTCTGGTTCCAACCCCAAAGGAGAAGAAATGGCAGAAGGACACAATATTGATGCTACAAATATGCAAGGCACGCTGCCTTGTCAATCTAATCATGATTAACGCCCCCCCCCCCACTTCAAATAAAATGTTCTTCTCATTGAAAAACTACCCTGGAAGCAATGAATGAAGTTCCAAATAATGAAAATAGTCCAACTTCTGTATAAATTGATCCCTTGTTCTAAAGAAGAGGAAGACTTGGTAGGCAATCACAGTTGAAGAGAGGAGGTCGGAGAAGACAATGAAAAACTCATGAGACTCCAAATAAGAACAACAAGGTTTTCAACAACTGGGTTTTGCCTTTAAAAGGCAGGAGCTCATTTTTGTCTCTCTTATTTCCAATTGTTGTTTCTATCCAAAGAAAATCTTTTCTTTCAAATATTTTATCTCTAAGCTTCAGCTTGTGGTATGGGAGAAACAGGTTCAATTACTCCAAATGCCTTTGCTGCATGTTTTTTCCCTCCCCCCTTTTCTGTTCTTGAGAGGAGTTATTGTGAAAAGACTAAATTGCACAGTGCTGTCAGAACCTGCAGAAGTAGCAAACAGACCCAATTACCTCTACCACGGAGCTGGTCCTTTGACTTCTAGATGGATACTCAGAAACAAATGGAGTGCAGATTTGGCCAAAGCAGGGCTGGGGACTCAGTTGGATATAGATCAAGACTCTTTCTGATCTTTATCTTGCCATTGGACCCAGATGGCTCCGTGGAGAGAATGAGGCTGATGACTTTGAACAGCTCTCCCTCCCTCAGATCCAATTCACTTGCAAGTTATGACATCACCTTTTTGATGTCATAGTCCTCTTCAAGAATGAAGGACAAACAATGATCTGTGAGTTGTGGTAACTGTCCCACTGGGGACCTAGCTGGCAAGTTGCAGGAAAGAAGGAAGGAACGAAGGAACGAAGGAAGGAAGGAAGGAAGGGAGGGAGGGAAGGAGGGAGGGAGGGAAGGAGGGAGACAGGAAGGAGCTGCATTGCCCAATTGGAATCTTTCTTTCCTTCCATCCCCCCTCCTTCCTTTTCTCTTTCCTTCCCTTCTTTACTTCTTCCTCCTTCTTTACCTTCCTCCTCTCCCTCCCTTCTTGCCTTCTGTCCACATAGGGAATCAAACCCTTACCTGCAGGTTCTACCCAAAGGAATATAAAGTTTATTCACTGACATCAACCCAAGATATCTTGGGGTTTATGGACTGACTTTCTTTTTTAAGGACCATGCCTCAAACCCAATTCACTCTGGCTCTCATTGATTGGTGAGCAGTAGGTCCCAGCCCAAGCCTCACTTGGTCATTATTTAGGCTCTGGTGGCTCAGAGTGAGTATGAATAGCAGTTGTTTCTGTTTTGTTCTGAAAACCTTAGGGTCTTCCTCTTCTGGATATATTTTACTTTTTGTTTTTTTGACCAGTTAAAAGAGGCTATTCTTTGCCTTATTTCTTACCTAGCCTTAATCTCTGAATGGGCATTGCCTCAGTCAGACTGAAACCTGGAAAAGATCTTAGTTTAAAAAGGTCAAGGTCTCCCACTACATCCAGGGACATCTCCAGTCATAATTTATGTCTTGCCATTGAACCCTAATGACTCTGGAGGAGAAAGTGAGCCTGGTGACTTTGTACAACCCTGCCTTACTTAAATCCAATTCACTTGCAAGTCATGACATCACCTTCCTGATGTCATGGTCCTCTTCAAGAATGAAGGACAAACAACAAACCAACGAATGAGATCGAGGGATCCACATTTCCTATGGTAGCCATGTTGAATTTTCCCAGAGAGCTTTGTTTCTTTGCCCTTATCATATTCTACCTAGGTATTTGTACACAGGTCATATGCTCTGCCTCTGCATACTACCTCCCCTCCACCCCCAGCATTAGATCTTAAACCCCTGGAGGGCATGGTATTTTTCATCCTTGTGTCTTCAGCAGTTAGCACAGTGTCTTGCATAATAAATGATAAATAAATGTTCATTGCATTGGGACTTTGTGTCAGTTGCCAGATAGTCAACCTATGGGGAAAAAGCATACAAAGATAGCAAAAAAAAAATAGGGGGAGACTAAGCAATGTCTTCTTTGTGCCGATGACCTCTCATTCTCCTGGCATTAGACTCTTCATGGGAGAGAAACTTCACATTCAGAGATGCAGAGGAGAGTGTAAGGGGGCATGAGCCCAGTTTTCTCAAGAAGATCTCCTCCTGTTTCCACTTGGGGTAGGAGCTTCCAACTGTGTCCAGTACTCTGATTCCTTGAATTAACCCCTACCCCAGGAAGGCTACATAGCTTCAGTAGCTTCAACCAGGGGTATTTTCAACACAGAGTATAAAAACTGGTCAAACATTACTTTGAAAAAACTCCTTTTTTTTCAATCTTTTGTACCAATAATTCTCTTGCCTGCCCTCTACCATGCAGAGAGTACTCAGGTCTACTCAAAAAACTAAATCCTTGTTCATCAAGTCCTTATGTCCTTGGGTCCAGCTTAGCAAGTGAAACCACTCTTCCTTCTCACCCCCATCTCCCAAAATACTTCCTTATTCAGAATCGTTACCTTGGTAGTCTGGGTTAGCTTCTTGCCTTTTTATTCCTCATTGCTCCTATATAAGAACCAGAATGGTTGGCCTTTGCAGATGTCTCATCCAGATGTCTGCCAGGGTCTGTCCTCTATTTTTTTTATTGGTAACTGGGACCCTTAGAGCTACCTTCTTTCATCTCTGTTAATTCCATTGCTGTAGGGAGGGTATGGAATGGCAGTTGTCCCACATGGGCTTCTCTCAAATACTATAATCTTTCTTATATTGATCTGGTGGTAAGAACATGCCAAGAATGGGTGGCTGGAGAAAACTGCCAGAGTGGAAGCATGAGAGACCAGGATTTTTTCCTTTTCTCATGTAGATATCTCATACAAAACAGTAGGCTCTACCAGCTGGATGGTATATCATCTCTCACTTCAAGAAGCCTGAAGAAACTTTATCATAATGCTGTTATGTGAATATACTAGTGCTGATGAAACATGAATCACCTTTGATAAGGGATGATTCACAAAACCCTATGATGCTAAACCTGTCATGAGGAACAGTGGAAACAAATGATTGTGTTCAAGTCATCTTGGGTTTAGTAGAAAGCAGATTGAACTGAGAATCAGGGACTGGGGATCAGATTTGAGGCATCCCAGCTCTGTCTCTGGAGATGCCTCTGTGACCTCAAACAAGTCACTCTACTTTTCTGGGTCACAATCTTTTCGTCTGAAAAATGGGAGTCAAGGATCTCTAATATTACTTCCAACTCTGTGAGTCTGTGACTCTATGGCCAGGAGTTCACCAGAATTGTCTTTTATTCTGACAAGACAGTGTCAGCACCTCCCAGAGACACTGTATCTGCCAGTGTTTTTGGCTATTGATACATGGTGTGAGTACCTAAAACCAAAGAGTCTTGAGATGCTGCTTAAGCATCAGAAGGAATGCCAAACAAGTGGTTATGCCTTCTTTGAATTCTATCTCTAGAGGTACTTCTGCCACCCCACTGCCTCTGTTTCTTCATCTGTGGAAAAAAACTAATAGACCAAATTTACTTCTCCCTCATGCCTCTCTCTACTGCAGTTGAAATCACTTCCATGGAGAGAAAGATAGTATTTGTATTCCTGAAATTTGCCACCAGCCATTTCCTCAAAGTGATCAGGGAGTTTTCAATAGAAACAACTCAAGGAATGTAATACATTATAAATGGACACATCCATCCTAAAGTACAGGCAGGGGCGATTTTTACAGAATTGGCCCAGCTTTAGCCATGGTATATTGGGGTTGGAATGGCATCAGCAATAATAGAAATAGCTGATGTGTTAGTATTGTTTTATACTAATTTCAGATCTAAATTTTTGCTAATTTCCATTTACATTCTTATGTATTAATTAAATTAAGTCAAACACCTATACTTTGTCCACTTACACACATGTACTTCAGATTCGTTCCCTGTGATTCATCCAGATAGCTTTAATGGATAAGGATTCATCACTCAGTTAGGACAGACTCTTTCTCCCAGGAAAGGCACATACCTGACCTTGACTTTGGGGGAAACTTGGATAGTCTCAGCATGAGTTGGGGTTTAGGACTTTGATAGGAATAATAAGAAATTGAAACAGAGAGAAAGAAGTGAGACTAGGCAAGGGCACTCTACCTTGATTATGGAAGGCAGAAGGAAATTGATATTCTCTGTGCCGTGAAAGGTCAAAATGCCAATGCGAATTGAACTGTAAAGACTAAATTTTGAACAATTATTCTCCATAGCAGTTATAAAAATTTCAGCAAATTGCAGCTGTCTCAGGCCCTTTGCCAAAAAAGACCTAATGGTTTACATCAGCAGAGTTCCCTCTCACCTCCAGCCTGGAAATACCCAACCCTTGTATTAAAAACTATCAACAAAATGAGCTGCGTCCCAGTGGGGCCCAAATCAAAGTTAGCCCAAGCTGGGCTAACACAGCTTAACTCCCTTCAAAACCATCATATGCACAAGCCATTTGAAAAGTCTTAGTTTGAAATTGTTTAGGTGATCCAGCAATGCTTTTAAAACATGATAACCATCGCACTTTACACCTCTCTGAAAGGTTAGCTTAATCGTAGATCACAAAAAAATTGGTTTCCACAAATGCATAATGGTTCATCTATGTCACACTTGAACTAAATGGTTTTTTAAATGGAGATGAAATTATTTTGATGTGTACACAGTCCCAGATTTTTATACAGCCTTTTTTAACCAGCCCATCAGGAGCTTTGCCTCCAAAGCCTCATTAATAATTCAGATGTGCTGATGACTTTAAAAGATCTATGGAATTGAAGCTTTAAAAAAAAACAACCCTCTGCTTGACAAAAAGATAAATGAATGTAGAAAGAAGCTGTAGGAGTCTGGCAAGCTGTAGATCATCTCAGAACAGATTGTAACTTTATCATTCTGTCAGAGAGAATAATTTAAAGCACTTAATCAGTTAGTTTCACTGTGCAGGATGTAACATTATGAATTCCTATCTTCCAATCTGTTCACATCAAAGTGAACTTAATTATAATAGGTGAGAGAGCCAGAACAGGAGAGGGGGATAGGGGGTGGGGTGCAGGAGGAAAAAGATTGAAAGCAGAGGGGCAAGTTGACTTGAGAGGGACCAACGGGGCTAAACAAAGGCAGGTGTGGCTTGACCAAATTATCCCCACTTTCGGCCAAGGTGTGTATGTGTGTTGGGGGGGGTGGGGTTCAATTACTTCACCAGCAGTAGAAAAGCATTGCTGTGTTGGGGTCTCCTGTTTCAAAATATTTTTGTCTTGAATTTTAGTGTTTATTTATAATTAAACACACACACACACACACATACTAACAAGCCAAGTGAGAAATTAGAGCCAACAAATCATTCTAATAATTTGGATTTTTAAAGGCAATATCTCAGGAGACATAAATAAAGATTTTGAAGGCTGTTACATTTCTAAAGGTAGAGTTTTAAGCCGGAGGAATATGGCATGATGGGGGTCAACCCATCTCAGCACAAAGAATAGCTTGTTTTTTTAAAAACAAAACACTCAACTTTGCCATGCCTCCGTTTCCTCATCATATATTGAGGGAGTTGGCTTTGATGGCCTCTGAGGTCTAGTTTTAAATCTAGGATCCTTTGATCTTGTTGACAGAAAGAAGGAAGGAAGGAAGGAAGGACTTATTAAACACCTACTGTATACTAGACATTGTGCTAAGGCCTTTACAAATATTCTCTCATTGGATAATGAAGAATTAAATACTGAAACAAGGCACATGGTCCCCACATCAAATGCTGTTATCTCCATTACATCCACAGATATGGTTCATCTTCCATATACAGAGGTGTAACTAGGAACTTTTGCACCTGGAACAAGTGCCACAAATCAGTCATAAATTATGCCTGGGATGAGCGACATGAAGCATGCCTTCACTTTGGGGGCATAGAGTAAGAGGAGAGGAGTTCACCCCAGATCCCTTGTTTGGGTAGTTTTCTGCTTTAGCTGCCTGTGGACTACCTGTGCATTCAGTGTCCTCCATATTTGACCCCCTGTGTCAAAGTCCCATTAGCCCTGTCATTGTTGTGGCCCTGTCTAGCCAATCTGTGCTAAAAAAAAATAATAAAAAAACAAAAGTAAATGAATAAATTGATTTCTTTAAAATTAAGGTAGGGACCTGGGCTGAATTCAGTGAAGAACATGGTCATATTGCCAGAAGGGTCTTAGTTTTATGGCATTCTTACAAAACTCTCCAAAACACCTGATCCTTTGAACTCTTTTCAAAAGCCATGATTTTTATGGAGTTGTTACTATTTTTTTCTCCCTTGCCTCTTGGGAGCTATCTCCACTAGAAATTTGTTTACTTCAATTTTACCGCCTTACAAGCCATTTCAATGTTATCTCGCTCTGGTAACATTGTCCACTATCTCAAATTCTACCTCTGTTCAGCAAACACAGGTAGTCAGCAAAAACAATGCACTTCTTAAAAACAACACTTACAACAGTAAAAAATAAAAAATAAAACCTGACCATGGATGAAAGAAAATAGTGGGCCTGGGAAGACATAATATTAAACATAGACTATGAATGTGAAGGCAAGAAAATGCACAGAATGCCTGAGAACAAGGCTCCTAGATTACTCAGTGATTCATGACTGTACTCTGTCAACACTCCACTCAAATCCATGAGCTCATAGTCTATTCTTCAGGGCTAGATATATTCAGTGATAATCTAGATCCCATATCCAGCATGGCCCTACCAGAATCTCCTAGGCCTCCAAGTTCCAGAGAAATTCTTATAGAGAGTTCACCCTCACATCTTCCCTCATTCCAGTTGGCCAACATTCCTAAGACTGCATTATCACTTTTCTCTAACTATTGACTGCAGTCTCCTCACAGATGTGGTCAAGGTTCCAGGGTTCTTTATCCCCAGCTCTGTACTTCTTAGTAATTACTCAGCATCAAACTCTATCGATTGCCTTTTTTTCAATGAACTTTCTCACTGCTTTGCCACAGGACTAATTAAACTTCTCATTTTCCCTCCTTCTTTCTCTATCCATTTTGCCCTTTAGCAGAAAAGAAATGGTTTACAGATGAATCGGATAATGCCTATCCCAGAAACATTCAAATCAAGCCCATGAGCACCCATATGGCTAACCAGATCAACCAATATAAATCTACAAGCAGCTTGATTCCACCAATCAGAGAAGTCGAAGATGAATGTTGACTCCCAGGAGACCAGAACTAATTTTTTTTAAAGCCTGACAAACTTCATAAATGGTGATGTGACTTTTTTTCCTCTTACATGCCGAATCACTGGTGGAAAAGTTAGGATAAGCGAGAATTATGAGAGAAAAAAAATAAAGTAGACAGATCTCTCTCTCTCTTTTGTCTGCCTTCCATATTGCTTCCATGTACTTTGGGGGAAAAAGATTTCATTTATAAATGGACATACTAAAAATAGTCATGTATAGCCTCTAGTATTTAAAATTATTTTTATTTATTAGAAAAATATTTTTTTTCATTTCCTTTTTCTCCATTGTCAAGTAAAGTCCCTTAAAAAAGACAAAAGCCAAATTGGGTAAGTGGCCAGACTCCTTAAGAAGCTCTTGTCTCTTTTCCTTCTCTGTCTTTGAGGAGAATGATGGTCACCACAGCAAATGAATTGCACTTCAGAAAGACAAATTATTAAAATAAAAAAGAGGTCCAACAATATATACATGTATTTTAGTAAACCAGAACAAAAAGAAAACAAAATATTTTGTTCCTTTAGTTTCTGCTTAATTTCTGCAGAATGTATATTTTAAGCAGCATCAACACCAGCTTTTAATAAATGGAAACATATTTATTTTCAAAGTGGAAAGTCATATTTTTGTAGCTGTAGCTTTCCATTTGTATTCCTTTGCCATCATTCATTCATTTAAAGTGAAGATTTTTCTTAAGGCTTCTCTGGACCCACCAGGAGTTTTCTGGTTCCAGTAGGTCCCTAAATGATGTTCCATGCTAGTTTATGAATGTCACAGAGATAAGGCATGTGTGGGCAAGACATTTGAGGAACACTTCTCATTGGCTTGTCTGTTTGTCCAGTTCTTCCAGGCCTCACAGTTCACAATTCCATTCAGAATTTGCTAAGTGAATGAGTTAAATTTTGAAAGTGCCTCCATTTCTTCTTTCTTTGATTTTTTTTAACCAGGTTTGAGAGCTTTTAGCCAGTATGTGTGTAAATGCCACTGAATAGTTTCACATCACAGTAGGATATTATTAACTCATTCATTGAAATGGACTCTTGTTTGAAAGCCAGTTAATTTCCATGAGCAAGGAGACAACTTTACCATGTCTTATAATTTCCAGGTTTTCCATTTGTTACTGGGATATCATGCCCATAATTGCTATGACAATATATGCAGAAGAAAAAGAAATGAAAGGAGTGAATGTATTTACTAGAAGAGTTTAGGAGGGGCCTTTGAAAGCTTCCAGCAACGAAAGCAAATGTATCATCAATTTCAAAGTGTGGTCAACAACTTTTTCTAACCGTCAGACATAATCGTGATGTTTTTTTTTTTGTTTGTTTCCTAACTGCGCCACAGTATGTGTGGTATACAACCATCAAAGCATTTAATGTTCCAAACAATTTAGCAAATCTTTCAACTTTAAAAGTATTCATTTTTGATACAATCAACCAAGGTCTCTGGAGCAGGAATGGCCGAACTATTGAATGTTTGTTCTTTAAAAAAACACACAGACACATAATAACAAAAGAAACACAAAAAAACAGCACACAAAACAATGCAAAAAACAACACATATAAGCAAACACAAAACACTGGGACCCTGGAGAAAACAAGCAAGGAGCACCCCGATAGTACCTGGTATCTATTTTATAAATTTCGGGGGCTTTCCCTTTGCTGTAGAGCTATCCAATGCCAAGGGAATCCTTAGAATGGCAGTGATTCATCTCAACCAAATAGCAATGAGTTTTATAGGATTCTCCGATAGAATGGATATCCACTATGTACTACAACCCCTAAGCCAAACTGTCTGAGCTTCAATGTTTGTCGACTAGCCACAGTCCAAATGTGACCATCTTACCACTCAGTAGGTTTTTTCTTGGAGTGATTCTCGGGCTGTGGTTACCTAGTCGTTTACATTCTGTAGAATTAGTAATATTTTTAAAAAATTGTGAATATCATGTATGTCCAATTGGATTGTTGAAAAATTACCTATAATCACTATAGAGCCTATTCCAACTAAAATAATGTCCACAGTTGTATCCAGGTCTAACCCATTTTCATGATTATCAAAAGAAAAGAAAGGGTAAAGGGAAAGAAACAATAACAAATAAGTGGCCGTAAGTGACCACTTCTTTTAAAAGTAGGCACCTGGATTCCACCTCCTGGTTTTGTGCAAATCAGAGACACCTTCAGTATGTTTCTGTTGTCTAGCATTCCTTTTTCTTCCACGAATTGCAGAACATTCTTCCTCCTTGATCAAATTGACTCTGGCACCAGTATGTTCCTGCTGTTTATCTTCAACTTGGCCAGATCTATTTGCTCTCCCTGAGCACATTGTGGGTACAGCTTCAGCTCTAACATCCATCTTAAGGCAAATAGCAGCAGAACGTCTTCTCCTCCTTTCCTGCCTCCTTCCTTCCACCCCAAGAAAAATGGAAATGCAAAAGGTCTTTCCTCCTCTCCTCCCTTTCCATATCAGGGGTGCATGAATCTGCCCTTTCTGTTTCACAAATGAGCAAAGGGGGCATGGAGCCCAGATCTCCTCTCAAGTCTTGAGTTGTTAGAGTTCTCATTTGTCTGAAAGAACAAAAAAATTAATCTGCAGTATGACACCTTGTCTTCATTACTGGATTGCTCTGGGCCACAGCCTAAAGGCAGAAATTTTCTTAGAAGGGAGATAGTACAAGTGTTCAGTGCTCCAAGTTCCTTCAGGCTATATGAGAGAAGAGGATGTTCTTGGACCAGAGAAGTAGCCAGCAGGCACCAACTCCAACTTCCACTGACTTCTCAGAAGTTGAAATAGAATGGGGGGATCTATATCGATGTCAAATTTGCTAGGATCAGAGTGAGATTTTGAGACAGAGCTGGCTATGGGAGAGTCCTTTCTTCTTTGTTGTCACTTACTGGAATCTTTGCTTCCCATGTCCCATCATCTTCCTTTGCTATGACCTAACAAGCTAAGGTTTAAGATCAAAAAAGTTATTAACATTGCCCAATAATTTTGGGTTGATGGTTCTGATGCAGTAAATGGATGTTTATAAGGCAGCTATCACTCTCCTTTGGAAAGCTTGATATTTCAATATTGATATGTCCAACAGCTTGATTCCAAAAACAAACAAGCAAAACCCAATGATTTCTACAGGTCCAAGGGCAATCAAAGGTTTCTTGGAAAATGACTAAGTTGGAGATACATATTAAGAAATTACTATATGAAGAGGCATTTTCGGTAGAAAATAGCTACCTTCTTTAGAGAAGAATTCCCAAAATCCATGGTGAAAAAAATCTTTCTTTTTCCCTTTCCTCCCCTATTCTCCTTCTTGCTTTCTCTCTTTCTCTCTCTCCTCTCTCTTACTTTCTTTTTTCTTCTCTATTAGAGAGAGTGGGAGAGCTCCATCTCCTACTCTATGGTTTCTTCAAGCATGAGAGTGGGATGGGGGTGGGCATGAATGCCATCCCATGACTGACCAGTTACAACCCTCATACCTTAGTTTCCCTACTGAGAATTACAAAATAAGATGCTTGACTGATAATGGGCTTGGAGATCATTTACAGCTCTGAACATATGAGTTATCCTTTGGCTGCATAGTTGCACATTAGAAATATAGTGTTTGTCTCATACCAGCTGTCCCTCGTGCTGATCATCTAAGCAATAGTAAACTGATGCTAAGGAGCTGAGACACTTGTATTTCCTACCCAAGGACAGAGTAGTCAGGTTCATTTGTGCAAATTTTCCTTTTTCTCATAAACCTTGAGAAACTGCCAAAGTTCAAAAGCCAAATTCCCCCAGAGGCCATTCATCAAATTTTGTTCTTTACTTGAGTTTCACAGGATTTTCTTCCCTGTCCACATAGATCAGGGGAAAAGATGGTGGCCTTACCCAAGATTCAGCCTCAACATGTCATTACTCCCCCCCTAACTGCCCAGTATATAGGGAGTGACTCAGAGTTTGAGGATCCATTAGTACCTTCCTCATGGTATGCGCTTCCACAAAATGTCCTGAGTTTATGGAGTGGCCACTGCAAATTCTTCTGCTTTCCCAGTCTTCTTTCCTCTGGTTTATCTCAGTCACATTTTGTTACCTATTTCCATTCACTCATTGCATTCTGAAGCTTAAGTTTCAACTCGACTTTCTATTAGGAGAAGTTAGGATGATTAGAAAACAGAAGAAGGGAAGGAGCAAACCAAAGAAAATGAAAGACTGAGAGGAAAAGGGTATGAAACTAAAATGTCAGGTCATGACCCATCCACTTTTCATACTCCCCCATGCCTGAAATATCAGAGTGGGATGTACATTCTCCTTTCCCCTAACTGCTTTCCTGTCACCAGCTCATAGCTTGCTGAGTGGTGACAAGATTATGGTACAACTGTGACTCTTTAAAAACACTTTCCTCATTTGTAGCTGGCCTTCCTGAATTGGGGCCTGCCTACCTGTAAGTAGAATTCATCTTGGGCCTGATAGAAAACACTCCCCCTACCATTTCCCCTTCTCCTTTCTGTTGCTATCATCAAATAAGGCTTCATGGAGATATGTTTGCATACCACCAGAGAAAATTGGCTAATTGAGCTCCCTTTGCTTTGGAGGGATGAAAAGAGTCTCAAAGAGCTTATTTCTGTAAAAGGAAAAGGAGGGTAGGGAATAGACCTACTGGTGAAGGGATCTCCCAGATGAGGAAATGCCAAGGCATGTCATCACCTTCTATGCAATTTTTAATCTTAGAGAGTTTTCTCAGAGTCGCAAGCGGTCTCAGCATAGCCAGGATCAAAACCAGAATGTGTCAGAGATAGGATATGACCACAGGTTTTCTTAGCTCTAAGTCCGACTCTCTACTAGACTACGCTTCCTCTTGTAGAAGAGAGTAGTTAAGAGAGTTTAGAGAACTTCAAAAAATTCTGTGACCTGAATATAGGTGACAGGTAGAGAGGCATAGCAGAAACAAAGCTGACTTCAGAGTTAAGAAGACCTGAGTTTTGACCTCCACTCACAGTGTGACCCTAGATAAGTCCCTTAATGGCTCAGCAGTTCAGGAAACTCTCAAGACAGGAGTTCCTAACTACTCTAAAACAACAGCAATACATACTAACAGCTCTCAGTAGTTAATCTATTAGTCTCTCAGCCATTCCCTAATTGACCTAAAAAGACGGCATCAATCACTGTCATCCAAAGCTATATGTAGGTGTCACATCTTATGAGCTAGGCACCATGCAAGGGACTGAAGATAGAGACTACAACTATGATATGGTTGCTTCCATCGAGGATAGCTGTGGAGATAAAACATAAATATGAAAAGGATAAGTAGCCATACAAGATAGCATATGCTCATTACCAAGTGATATACACATAGGAGTTCAAAGGACTGGTTACATGATGAGATCATCAGGGACAGAACACTGATGCATGTGAGACTTGAACTGTACCTTGAGAGTGGAACAGGGCTTACATAAGCATAAAAGAAAGGATGGTATTTTAAGCAGAGAGAAGAGCATAAGCAAAGGCGTGGAAGGGGGAAAGGAGAATCCAGTCTTCATTGGGATGGTCAAGCAAAACTACATAAGAGCATTGAGATTTGAATGGGACCATGAAGGATAAGTAGAGGAGGCATTATTAACAGACTTAAGAAGTAAGGAAAGGGAGTCATTTTGTGACGAAAGATGATGAACTTGATGTGAAACATAATGAGTTGGAAGAGATGGTAGAATATCCAACTGGAAACATCGAGTAGGCAGTTTCAGATATGAACCAGGAGCTTAGGAGAAAGGGTTGAATTAGGGATACAGATTTGAAAGAAATCCCCATGAGAGTGATTCTTGAAACCTCATGTGAAGAAGCAATCTTTAAAAATGAAAATATCCACCAATAAGGCCAGGGGGTCAGAGGCTGAACTTTTAGGGACTTAAAATAAGTCATATGGGGCAGAAAGATCTGGAAAAAGAAAGAGAAGCTAGTGAAAGAGAATGAGAAGGAGTAATTCAGGAGACAGAATGACAAAGACAGTGAATTTGTATGGAAACTAAGAGAAGGGAGGTTCTCAAGAAGAAGGGTAGTCAATAGTGTCAAATATTACAGTGGGGAAAATGAGAACTAAGAGGCAGTGTCATTTGATTTAATGATTGTGGTAGGGAACAGAGGGAGAGACTCATCTCACTGGAACAGTAAGTATCTTTTATAAAGAATTAGGAAATATTTAGTAAATGGGTAAAATAAGGCCAGATGAAAGTCTTAGGTCATACTTTCAGAATCACAAAATATTGGAATCATAAGGGACATCAGAGGCCCTCTACTCTAACCCAAACTTGGCCAAGACTCCCATATCCAACATTGCCAACAACTCAATGGGTGTCCAGCTTCTGCTCAAAGACTTTCAGTGAGAGGGGCCCTACTACCTCTGGAGACAGCCTATTGCACTTTTCTACTGTTCTGATTGTCAGGAAGTGTTTTCTTAAATCAAGCCTAAGTTTACTACTTTTCAACTTCCACCCATTGCTCCTAATTCATTCCAGGAGGCCCAAACAGATTAAGTCTTCCATGTGTCAGCTCTTTAGCTGTTCCCATCCCCCACCAAACAAATCTTCTTTAAGCTCAACATTCCCACTTTCATCAATTGATTCACATCTGGTGTGATCTTGAAGCCCTTTGTGTGTCCTCTTCCAGACACTTTCCAGCTTACCAATGTCCTGATTAAAACATGGTATGCAAAACTGAACACAACATTACAGATGTTATCTGACTAGGTCAGAGTACATTGTGACCTGTCACCTTCTTATTCCTGGAGGCTTACGTCATTCTTCATAAAATCTAAGATTAATTTCAATTTTTTCCTTTAGCAGAATGCTTAATACATGATAAGCACTCAATAAATGCTTCTTGACTTGGCTTGAGTTGGCTTCCATATTATACTAGCAACTCACATTGAGCTTGCAATTCACTGCAACCCCCACATTGGATGACAGAGTTAGGATGATCCCAACTGTGACAGGCTAGAATGTTGACCTGAATATAACAAGATGAAATTTAATATGGATCCTAAGGTTTTATTTGTTTAATATGTTGGATGTTGACTGTGGACTTTCAATGGTATGCTGCCTCTTACCTTGTATGGGGCCCCAGGATGGAAGCTGTTTATTTAGCACCTGTTCAATTGATCATATGTTGTTTCTTTTAAAGGCTTTCTAACCTTAGGTAGATTTCTTAAGAGTAAATATTATGAATTATTTTTGACTTTCCTGTATATGAAGAAGGCAAGTTTATTTTGTCAGATGAAAATTGGGTCTGCATTACAAACTACATATTAAATAAAAGACTTCATTTGGTTAATTGCTGGCCTGAATTGTAGACTAATCCCTCTCTCCTTCCATTCTTTCTGAACAATGAAGCTTTGGTGGTTAGGTCCAGAGTTAGAACACAAATTCCTTAGTGTAAACTCTATGTCTGATTAGGTGAGCATTGCCAAGCCCCCAGCATCTTCTAGTCTGAGGACCCTGCTAGAACACACTAACAGACTGAGAGGTCAAGCCAGGCTGAGCATCTCCATACTTCACTAATATTGAATTTCATTGTCAGATGTGAGAAAAGTATAATCAGTTAAGGGATCCTTGCCAAAAAGGTTTGCTGAGGACCTGTCTTCTAATTCATCTCAGACTCAGAAATAAAATCAGACCCAGCAGTCCAGCCCAGCTAACCCTTTTCACTTTCCTTACTTCCTTTCTTCCTTTCCACTGGGCATTGCTTGAGACATGTGACGAACCCCTGCAATATCTCAAACATAAACTGAGACCTGCCTGGAAACTGCTAATTAAAAATCTCCAGTTCCCATGATTTATGATCGTACCTTCCCTTAAAACTTCTGGCCTGCTTCCCACCACCCAGACTCCTTGCAGATACATCCCCAAAGTCTATCGTAAATTGCTCAGTACATAGAGTTCAATCTGTGAGTTCATCAAGAATAAAAACAAAGTGTGAACCATTCCTTAATCTTTTATTTTTTTCTATTTTGGGTCTTTCCCTCCCTCCTTTATTTTTTTCACCAGGACTGGTTTGAGAGAGCAAATGCTGGTGTTCAGACATGATCTCCCCAAGGTTGTCATCTGTAATATCCAGTGATAAATATATTGTCTTGTAAAAAGGGTTTGTACATAACTTGTACATGGTTTCATTTTGTATTTTTCTCAGATTAAAATTTATGTATTTGTGTTCTAAAACAAGGTGTGTTTACTGTCTTCTTGTAACTTATGGGAAGTGTGTTTGTTTTGGTTGAAGCAGAGGGAGGTTGGGGGTAGAGGAGACTCATTGAGATCCTTCTCTTAAATGAAATTTAGTTCCTGGACTTCTAAACTCTGGCTGGAAGTTACTGCTAGGATGGGAAAAACTCTTGAGCTTGACTTTCTGCAGACATAGGAGTAGAAGCAAAGCTCTCATGAATGAATGAATGAAATTTATTAAGCACTTTCATGTATTGGGCTAAGTAGAGACAGTCCCTGGACTTGCAGTCCTTGTGAGTTGATATTCTAATGAATGAAGTCAACAAAGGGAAATGATGGTCAGGAAGAGGTGTTTTGGTCCAGAAAGTTCCAAGATGGTGAGTAGAGCAATTAAGGACTTAGAGGGTGTTGACATACCCCATTCAGTAACTATGGCAGCAATGAGTGCTATGATATGGTCAGCTCTTGTCTAGCATCTGGCACTTCAGGAGTCATGGACATGGTTTCATATTGGAAGGAAAGGAAAGTAAAAGTTCCCTTTGTTATATGCTCTAAAGAAAACTAAGAACAACTCTAAAATCTGGCACACCATTCTTACTGCTCAACTGAAGGCATCAGGCCTTCCTCAATGAAACCAAGCAGAATAATTTATCTTTTCTTTCTTGGAAAATGTAGTATGTTTTTCCCAATGATGTCAGAAAATTCACCCAATTAACTCGCTTCTAGTCCATGTTACCTAATAACATTTACACAGTGTTTTGAAATTGAGAGCACTTCACACATACTATCTGAAAACACCACTATTATCTCCATTTTACAGATGAGGAAATTGAGATTAAGAGAGATTATATGACTTATGAGTGTCAAAGACAAGATTTGAACTGAGTGTCTCCATTCCCAAGATATTGTATATTATACCACATTGCCCTCCATATCAGAATTTTTTGTTTTTCTTTTTGATGGACAGTTGGTCCGTGTACCTGGAATTACTCAAGCATGGCCAAGAATATTAAAAAGAAAGAATGACTCATGAATCATGAGTCTTAATAAACACAGATCCCTAGAAAGGATGATTAAAGTGCTTGCCCCTCAGGATCAGTGAGTGTCAGAAGGCATGGTTGTGGTACCATGTTTCAATATCAAATTTTTATCTTTGGCTCATGTTCATTTTATTTCTAGCTATCATGCCTAGTCATGGTGGTAGGAATGACCCAAATATGGAGTAGGGATGGTGTGGGGTAATAGAGGAAGAAGCATATTTGAGTTTTAGGTGGCCTTAAGTCACAAGTGATCAATAATTAATTAATCAGTCATGACTGATTAATAGTGAGGCAAGGAATTTATTTGTATCCCTAGTGCCTAGCACAGTACCTGACATTTAGTAGGCATGTATTAAGTGCTTGTTGATTTATCTGATAACTAACTTTTATATAGACATTTATAGTTGCAAAACAATTTACATACATTATCTCACTTGAGTCTCATGAGGACCCTTTGAAACAAATGTTCATACTAATAGTAACAATAGCTAATGCTGTCATAATACTTTAAGATATACAAAGGATGTTACCTTTATTTCCTCATTTTATTCTCACAACTGTAAGATTTGGGTCACTACAATTCTGACTTTACAGATGAGGAGGCTGAATTCAGAGATACTAAATGATGTCATGTGGTAAGCAACAAATATTTATGAAGTCCTCTAAGCTAAAAACAAAATTGTGCCTGCACCTTACAGAGTATTTAGGGAAGCAACGTGAACATATAAACTATCAGTTTTCAGTCGCACCAGTGTAATTTCAAAAGACTCAAATATTTCAATTGAATCAACTAATCACAAATAAAGTAAGTGTGAAGACCCTAATCTATATGAAAGAGTCATCAGGACTTTGGGACACTGGGTGAAAACAAATAATGCCATATATGAACTAGCCTGTGATTAGAAGAGAACTAGTCACATTCTCTGGGGCTTTTGATAAAGCAGATAGCCAGTTAGGTGGTTTGACCATTCTTATAATCTAGTGATAAAATCCAGTAGTTAAGGATTCCTCGGAAGGAATTGCTCCTGAGAGAAAACAAAATGTTTCTTCTTTCTTTTCATTCTTCCTCTACTTCAATATTTCTCAGGTTCTAAACTCTGTCCAGTTAAGCAATCAAAAGGCCAAGGCTGAATCTTTCCCTCCCTACCTCAAAGCCAATTTCCCTAGGCCAGCTGTCCTCCCTTCTTCAAAGAGTCCCTACATTGCTTCCCTGCTTCTCAACCTGCCTTCTTCAATATTTGCTAACAGATCAAAATTTTGTTGGGGTACGTAATTGCAGAGCATATGGTCTCCATTAGTTAGGCAAACTCAACTGCCAAACTCTGCTCTGCAGAAAGGATCTGCATAAAGGATTGAAGTATTAAAGAAGGATTGACAATGACAGAGAAAGCAAATAAAAGAGATGAAACAGTTTGTTGCAAAATAGCACTCTCTGCATATCCAACATGATGAATGTGCTACATATTTCTCCATTTGTTGAAAAAACAATGTATGTGAATTTGTACTAAAATTTCCTCTTAGCAAAAATAAAAGTAGACCATTCACCAAAATCAATGTTAACTGCTTTGCAATGTCATGTAGGATATATTCTGCCTGGGAGAAGGTCTAGCAGAATAGATAGTGATCTAAGGAAATAGAGCATCATAGATATTAAAATGTAAATATGGAATTGGCACTGGGTTAAATGCTAACAGAGCTAGACTTCACATGGGGAATTGAAGTCTACCTGGAAACGGAGTTTACTCAGATCCCATGTCCTGAGAAACTGAAAAGGAAACGTGAATGATATTAGGCTCCATCTGGCTTTGAAGGCCTCCATGAAGTTCACATGATAGGAAGAAAGGGGAAGGCTGGGCAATGGTGCTGCTGGTGATGGTAGCAGTGTCAGGGGCAGTGACAATGGTAGTGGTGGTGGTGGTAGCAATAATACCCACTCCAAAGTTTACATAAGAGTTTTCTCAATAGTTCTGTGGGATAGAAGATGTATATCATAGTCATCGCCACAAGAATAGTATTTTTTCAATGATAAGAGTCTCAAACTAAGTTAACATCTACTCTGAAATTTAGTCTTAAAGGATCAACCGGGGTGCCAATACATTAAGAGACATTCCCAAATTCATATAGTCAGTAAGTGTTAGACACTAGATTTGAATATAGATCTTAGCTCTGAGTCTGGTTCTCTATCTACTACATAATGCTTCTGGTAGTAGTAGTAGTAGCAGCAGCAGCAGCAGCAGCAGTAGTAGTGGTGGTGGTAGTAGTTATAGTGGTAGTAGTAGTAGTAGTAGAAGTAGTAGTAATGGTAGTAGTAGTGACATTTCCATAGCACTTTTAAGGTTTGCAAAGTTCTTTACATGTATAATCACATATGATATCTGTGGTATATTTGTAGCTCAGGAAACAGATTCCTTCCAATTCAAGATCTGTGATTTTCCCAGATTGAAAGATACATTGATTTCTAATATCCTAGAGCTGGAAGAGACTTTAAAGATTGTCTGTTTCGAGTGTTTTTAACCTTCGTGTGTGTGTCATGAACCTCTTCAATAGTTTGGTGGGTGAAGTCTATGGAGTCCTCAGAATAACATTTTAAATGCATAAGATAAAATATATAGGCTCACAAAAGATGAAAATTATATTAAAATACAGTTATCAAAATGTTACAAACAAGCCCAATGATATAAGGTTAAGAAGCCATAGTCTAGACAAACACCTCATTTTAAAGATAAGGAAATTGAGGCTGAGATATTAAGTGACGTTTTCAAGAACATATGCGTAGGAAACAGAAGAGTTTATAGTTTATAGCTCCAAATTCAGCGTTCTCTCCATTGAACTGTGCTGTCTGATGTTAGAAGTAAAGAAGCTATCCACATCATGATAGTCAGATGATACCCAGCAATTCCCAAAGACTAAGTTTCACAGAGCATCATCTATGATATCATGGCAACAAATGATAATTTAACCTGAAGTCTTAGCTCTGTGACAGTGCCCTGTCTCCAAACTGGGTTAGTCTACCTTCCCAAACTGAGGTCTGTTTGATGGAAGATGATAGGTTTCTTTCCTCTTTTAGCAGTCTATTTCAATGGCCTCTTTCCAAGGGAGAGGGATCCCTTTCAGCATTATTTATTGGTCAGTCAACAAGGGAAGGCTTAAAACACAATTCTTAAGTTCTTCCTATGGGTGGAGAAGCAAGAAAGACCTCTTGCAGAAGATGAAATTTAAACAGAGGCCTGAAGGAAGTCAGGAGGGAGACGTGAAGAGCAGGTGTTCAAATTCATTACAAAAGAGCCAGCTTGGCATAACAGGCTTCCAAGAAGACCTTGGAATCAGGAAGATGTAAATTTCAACTTAGCCTCTGACAAACATTGGCTGTGCAATAGTGGGCAAATCATTGATTTACCTTGTCAGGCCCCTAAGTAACTCAAGTTGCAGAACAATTGCTCATCTGCATTGACAGAAGGTATTTTCTCCCGGGGAATTCTCTCTGCTAAAGAAATCACAGTTATGGTGCCCCCAAAACCATATGAAGGCTTCTCGTTGTACATCCCAGCTCACTTCTGCCGTATACAAAAAGCAATGAACAGTGGTTGATAGGGCAAAGAAAAGCTCTGGATTTACTTTCTGATCCTTGAAATCCACCAATGGAGGCATGCAAGGCCTTCGCTTATATTCTAGAGATGTAGTATGTTACTATCAGTTCCCACAATAAAGCTCTATTTTTTCCGTTTTCTCATTTTGACAAAATGGTGACACTGGGTCTTCACAAAGGCTGGGTAGAAGTACTAACAGACCCTATCAGATGCAAAAGGTGTTGTGTAATGAACTGTGTTCAGAAAAACCCATTGCCAGAAAGCTGGTCATCAAGTGATGATTTATTTTACCGTAATAATTCATAAGCTGAGGTGGCCAGAGAGCATACTAGATAAAACATTCAACTTAGTGTCAGGAAGATTTGAATTCAAATATTATCTTATATACCTGTTGTTTGATCCTGAACACTTAACCTCATTATGCCTCAGTTTCCTTTTCTGTAAAATGGGGATAACAAAAACCTACTTCACAGGTTGGTTGAGAAGATCAAATGAACTAACATATGTTAAATATATATATATATATATATATATATAAAGTACTTTGCAAATCTTAAAAAAAGCCTCATAAATCCTAGTTATTAAATCATCAGCATCATTGTCATTACCCTCACCACAAAGATTCTTTGCTAATGAACACATGGAGATGGTTATGTTCTACTTTAGTGGAAACCTCCATCGCACAGTGATGAAATCATGGTTCTTCAAGTCATGACTCAAATATTCAAGACTGCACCAAAACTTTTCTAACATACTTAGGCTTCCCAATCTTAATATTAGTCAAATACGATGATCCAAGCTTAATATGGTGCTTTGAAAGGAAAACTGATGCTATAGACAGACTTAAGCATGTGTTATAGCTTCAGTAGCCCTTAGTAGTAAGCGAAATCTCTGGAGATGCTCCTGAACAAATACAGATTCTGAAATTTATTAATGTAAATAAATCAGGAAGATCTGAAACTTACCTAACTGTGAGTGGGGAGCAGGTCTTTTTTAATATCTGTTCAATATAGTTAGTTAAAAAAAACAATGAAGACCATAGGTATTTGCCATTTCAATACTGGGTTTGAGAGCTCAGTATTCAATAGTCAAACGGGTCTGTGATCTTACTGATTTGATGTTCCCTTCAATATCGTCTGCCCTTCCTTCATAACTCTTGTCCACATTCTCCTATGAATTCTCCCAAAAGGAAGCCCTTCTTGTTTTCGAGAGTATAAGGAAAATGATGGATCAATCTCACTGTTCACCTCATCCTCATCAATTCTAGCCAATCTTCTCTTCCTAGCATGCATTTCCTTGTTTACTTATATTATTTCTGTTCTTCCTTGAATTCCTCACTAGGCATATGCTGCTTCCTACTCACAAGTGCCATTTACATCTTTGTTGCCCTTTGTGGTATTCATTTATAGTTCTCCATCTGTTGTAAATAAAGAAATTAATTAAGCAAATGAGGTATCATTAACAAAATAACTTTTGCTACAAATAAGGTAGTGGACTTTTCCAAAGCTGCCCTTACTAAAAGCTCAGAATTTGAGATCTGAGTTCAGTTTGGAATAATTCAGAGCACAATTCACATAGTATATGCTTAAAAAATGTTTATTAATTGACTGAAAAATCCGTTAAATGGAGGGTAAAGGAAAGTATCTTGGAGACACACCTAGAGCCTTGGAACCTGGGGCCCCATGAGGGAAAAGACGTTAATTGTAGGACACTTCTAGAGCAGGGATTTTAGAAGGATTAGGTGTGGAGGAACTCACCAGAAATGGCATTGGAGTAGCAATGATGCCACAGGCTTAATTCTGTCTTGTGAGAGGAAACAACCATCAGTAAGAACAAGATTCATGTACATATTATCTTGGATGGTACTCAATGATCACCTCAATCAATGGAGATAATCCAGCCATCTGGTAGATTTAAGTAATCATTTGTGCTCATTAGGTGTCCTTCGAAAAGTGTCCTGCCTTCTAAAGGAATTAAAAATATTGGCATCACCCTGTTAATTTCAGCACACTGAATCAAAGCCACATCCACTCCACCGTAGTTATACAGCTCTACTTGATATCTTGGCTTTCCATCTATTGATGTTTGATTCCTCCATCTGCCTCTACTAACGATTTTGGTTGTTCAGTTGTGTCTGACTATATATAACCCCATGAACAATATCCATGGGATTTTCTTGACAAAGATACTGGAGTGGTTTGCCATCTCCTTGTCCAGTGTATCCCCATTTTACAGATGAGGAACTAAGATAAATAGGAGTTAAGTGACTTGCTCAGTGTCACACAGACTCCAGGCCCAGTACTCTGCTCCCTGCATCATCTCTCTGCCTGCTACTAATGCTCAGAACTGATCAACTCTAATTCTTGTTATATTGATATATACCACTGTTTTTACTTCTATGTTCTACTCAGCCTGTACCCCAGGTGTAAAACCTCCTGACTCCTAAAACTTATGCACATCACATTTTGGAAATGTTTGGGTGAAGTTCAACTCTATATATGCAGGTTACTGTGTCAATCTGATCCACAATATGGTTCCTTTTTTCATCATGGGCAAGATGCAAGGAAAGATTAAGCAGGAAATGGGACTGCATAGAGGAACTGAGGAGTTTAGTAGTGGCTTCATGATGTGGCTCTAATAACTTTCTCTAAAACAATAGAGAAATGATTTTTATATGAGCAGCAGGCATAGCCCTATCTGCTTCCATTTCTTATCTCAGCTCCCCTCCAAACAATGAAGAATTGACTACATATTTAATTTTGAATGGGATTTCATCTACAATGGAAGGTCATAGGTGATCCTGGTCTTCAAGAAGGCTGCATAAACACATTGCTTTTTAAGTTCACACTTCAGAAATCTCTTTTACTAAACTCCATTTTTATGGGACTTTATTTTATATATACATACATACATGTATATATACATATACATATATATATATGTATGTACATATAGTGTGCCAATACAATACAATACAAAACATCTTGGTGATATTTCAGTGCATAGTTAAAGGAGATGTATGTTGTAAATATTTGGCAGATTCACTCTCTCCTTCTTGCCCCTCCCAAATCCAATGAGAAGGCAAGCAACATATCAATTAAACATATGAAAACATGGAAGACACATTTCCATATTATCCACATCACAAAAAAAAGCAAAAAAAAAAAAAAAAGAAAATTCTACTTCAATTTGAACAAATCAGTTCTCCCTCTGGAGGAGATAGTTTTCATTATGAGTTCTTGCGAATTGACTTGGATCACTCTATTGATCAGAGTCAAATCTTTGACAGATGATAATCATTAAAACACTGCTATTACAATGCACAACGATCTCCTGGTTCTCGCTTCACTTTCCATCAGTTTAAATAGGTCTTACCATGTCTTTTTTCCCTGGAAACAACCACTTTGTTGTTTCTTTTTAAAATTAATTTGTTTTCAGTTTTCAACAATCAGTCCCATAAGCTTTTTTTTAAATTTAAAAAATATATATATTTATTTATTTTTAGTTTTCAACGTTCATTTCCACAAGATTTTGAGTTCCAAATTTTCTCCCCATCTCTCCTCTCCTCCAGTCCAAGACACCATGGATTCTGATTACCTCTTCCCCAAATCTTCCCTCTCTTCTATCACACCCCTTCCTTCTTTATCCCCATCTTCTCTCTTTTCTTGTAGGGCAAGATAGATTTCTACACTCCATTACCTGTATTTTTTATTTCCTAATTGCATGCAAAAACAATTCTCAGTATTGGTTCCTAAAACTTTGAGTTCCAACTTTTCTCCCTTCCTCCCTCCCCACCCATCCCCACTGAGAAAGAAAGCAATTCAGTATAGGTTATACATGTTTAGTTATGCAAAATACTTCCATAATATTCATGCTGTGAAAGACTAACCATATTTCTATCATATCCTGCCCTCCATTTATCCTATCCTCTCTTTTGACCTTGCCTCTCCCCCAAAGTGTTTATTTCTAATTGTTCCCTCCTCCCATTTGTCCTCTGTTTTATCAGACCCACCACACCCCACTTATCCCCTTCTCCCCTACTTTCCTATAGTGTAAGATAAATTGTCATACCAAATTGAGTGAGCATGCTATTCCCTCCGCAAGCCAAATGTGATGAGAGTAGGCTTCACTTTTTTCCTCTCACCTCCCCACTTTTCCCTCCATTGAACAAGTTGTTTCCTGCCTCTTTTATGAGACATAATTTGCTCCATTCCATGTCTCCCTTTCTCCTCCCAATATATTCCTCTCTCACCCCTTAATTTTATTTTTTAGATATCATCCCTTTCTATTCAACTCACCCTGTGCTCTCTGTCTATATGTATATAATCCCTCCAACAACCCAAATACTGAAAAAAGTCTCAAGAGTTACTAATATTATCATGCGATGTAAGAATGTAAACAGTTCAACTTTAGTAAGTCCCTTATGATTTCTTTTTCCTGTCTACCTTTCCATGCTTCTCTTAATTCTTAGGTTTGAAAGTCAGATTTTCTATTCAGCTCTGATCTTTTCATCAAGAATGCCTGGATATCCTCTATTTCACTGAATGGCCATTTTTTCCCCTAAAGTAATATACTCAGTTTTGCTGGGTAGGTGATTCTTGGTTTTAAGCCTAGTTCCTTTGACTTGTAGAATATTGTATTCATAGCCCTTCGATCCTTTAATGTAGAAGCTGCTAGATCTTGTGTTATCCTGATTGTATTTCCACAATACTCGAATTGTTTCCTTTTGGCTGCTTGCAATATTTTCTCCTTGACCTTGAAAATCCTAACTTGGATACAATATTCCTAGGAGTTTTTCTTTTCAGGTCTCTTTCAGAAGGTGATTGATAGATTCTTTCAATATTTATTTTGCCTTCTGGTTCTAGAATATCAGGGCAGTTTTCTTTGATAATTTCATGAAAGATGAGTCTAGGCTCTTTCTTTGATCATGATTTCCAGGTAATCCCATAATTTTTAAAATGTCTTTCCTGGATCTATCTTCCAGGTCAGTTGTTTTTACCAATGAGATATTTCACATTATCTTCTATTTTTTCATTCTTTTGGGTTTTTTTTTTGTAATTTCTTGTTTTCTCATAAAGTCATTAGCTTCCATCTCCTCCATTCTAATTTTTTATATTACTTTTACTTATTTTTGGTGTTCTACAATCAGTACCATATAACTTAGATTTCTTTCCCCTCCCTCCCTGCTACCTTCACTCTCTCTCCCCACGATGATATATAATTTTATGTAAGTTTTACACACACGTTCCTATTAAATATATTTTCACCATAGTCGTGCTGTACAGAAGCATTAAAATGAACGGGAGAAATCATATAACAAATCAAAATGTAATAAAATAGAAAATGATCTGCTACATTCAGTGATTGAATTGCATAGTCCTTTCTCTGGATGAGGAAGGAATTTTGCGTTAAAAGACCATTGGGGATTTTTTTAAGTCCTTGCATTGCCATGAAGTTCAAGTCTACCAGAAAAAAATTTTGCACACTGTGGTCATTGCTGTGCACAAAGTTCTCCTGGTTCTTCTCCTTTTGCTCAGTATCAGATCATATAAGTGTTTCGAGGCCTCTCTGAAGTCTTCCTATTCATCATTTCTTATTACATTCATATACAATAATTTATTCAGCCATTCCTCAATTGATGGGCATCCACTTGACTTCCAATTTTTGGCCACCACAAAGAGTGATGCTATAAATATTTTTGTACATATGGAACTCTTTTCCATTTTAATGAACTCTTGGGGATACAGTCCTAGAAGCTATATATTGCTGGGACAAAGTGTATGCATATTTTTGTAGCCCTTTGGACATAGTTCCAAATTGCTCTCCAGAATGGTTGGATCAGCTCACAGCACCACCAACAATGAATTAGTATTCCAACTCTCCCACATCCTCTCCAATATTTATCATCCTCCTGTTCTGTCATGTGTGTCAATCTGATAGGTGTGATGTGGCACCTCAGAGTTGCTTTAATTTGCATCTCTCTAATCAATAGTTATTTAGAGCATTTTTTCATATGACTATGCATATCTTTAATTTCTTCCTCTGAAAACTGCCTGTTTATATCCTTTCACCATTTATCAATTGGGGAATGACATATTTTGTACATTTGACTAAGTTCTCTATATAGTTTAGAAATGAAACCTTTATAATAGATACTAGGTGCAAAAATTCTTTCCCAGTTTTCTGCATCCCTCTGAATGTTGGTTGCATTGGGTTTGGTTGTGCAAAAACTTTTCAGTTTAATGTAATCAAAATTATCCCTCTTGCACTTCATAATGTTTTCTATCTCTTCTTTAATCAAAAACTCTTCCCTTATCCACAAATCTGATAAATACACTATTCCTTGCTCCTCCAATTTGTCCATAGTATCAATCTTTATACCTAGGTTGGGTACCCATTTGGTCTTTATTCTTGTGTACGGTGTCAGGCATTGGTCTATGCCTAGTTTCTGCCTCACTGTTATCCAGTTTTCCCAGCAATTTTTGTTGAACAATGTGTTCTCATCCCAGAAGCTGGTGCCCTTGGGTTTATCAAACAGTAGATTGCTATATTCATTGCCTACTATGTCTTACATACCTAGCTTATTCTACTTGTCTACCTTTCTGTTTCTTAGCCAATACCAATTGGTTTGGATAATTGCTGCTTTATAATACAATTTGAGATCTGATACAGCTAGGCCACCTTCCTTAGCATTTGTTTTTTCATTAGTCCCTTGATATTCTGGAACTCTTGTTCTTCCAGATGAATTTTGATATTATTTTTTCCTGCTCTAGAAAATAATTATCTGATAGTTTGATTGGTATGGCACTAAATAAATTAATTAATTTAGGTAGAATTGTCATTCTTATTATATTGGCTCAGCCTACTCATGAGCAACTGATGTTTTTCCATTTATTTAGATCTGACTTTATTTGTGCAAAAAATGTCTTGTAATTGTGTTCATATAGTCCCTGGGTTTGTTTTGGCAGGGAAACTCCCAAATATTTTATAGTGTCTGGGATTAAATGGAATTTCTCTTTCTATCTCTTGCTGTTGGGCTTTGTTACTAATATATAGAAATGAAAAGATTTGTGTGGATTTATTTTGTAACCTGCAACTTTGTCAAAGTTGTTTATTATTTCAAGTAGTTTTTTTTTTACTTGAATCTTTGGGATTTTCTAAGCATATCATCATATCATCTGCAAAGAGTGATAACTTAGTTTCTTCTTTGCCTATTCTAATTCCTTCAATTTCTTTATCTTCTCTAATTTCCTTAGCTAACATTTCTAGTACCATATTGAATAACAGTAGTGATAATGGACATCCTTGTTTCACCCTTGATCTTATTGGAAATGCAACTAGCTTATCTCCATTGCATATAATGTTTGTTGAATGTTTTAAATAGATACTGCTCTTATCCCAGAACCTGGGGTTTTTGGGTTTATCAAACAGGAAGTTGCTATATTCCTTGTCTACCATGTCTTGAGTGCCAAGTCTATTCCATTTGTCTACCCCTCTGTTTCTTAGCCAATACCAAGTGGTTTTGATAATTGCTGCTTTATAATACAATTTGAGGTCTGGTAGTGCTAGGCCACCTTCCCAAGTATTTCCTTTCATTAATCCCTTTGATATTCTGGACCTTTTGTTCTTCCAAATGAATTTTGATATTATTTTATCCAGCTCTAGAAAATAATTATCTGATAATTTAATTGGTATGGCACTAAATAAGTAAATTAATTTAGGTAGAATTGTCATTTTTATTATATTAGCTTGGTCTACCCATGAACAACTGATATTTTTCCACTTACTTAAATCTGACTTTATTTGTGCAAAAAGTGTCTTGTAATTGTGTTCATATAATCCCTGGG
>CM053769.1:507423393-507489834 GCA_028658325.1 Potorous gilbertii | reverse complement strand
AGTATTTTATAGTGCCTACTCTAGCTTTAAATGGAATTTCTCTATCTCTTGCTGTTGGACTTTGTTGCTAATATATAGGAATGCAGAAGATTTGTGTGGGTTTATTTTGTAACCTGCAACTTTGCCAAAGTTGTTTATTATTTCAAGTAGTTTTTTACTTGAATCTCTGGGATTCTCTAAGTATATCATCATATCATCTGCAAAGAGTGATAACTTAGTTTCTTCTTTGGCTGTTTTTATTCCTTCAATTTCTTTATCTTCTCTAATTTTCATAGCTAACATTTCTAGTACCATATTGAATAACAGTGGTGATAATGGACATCCTTGTTTCATCCCTGATCTTATTGGAAATGCAACTAGCTTATCTCCATTGCATATAATGTTTTCTGAATGTTTTAAATAGATACTGCTTATTATTTTTTGGAAAGTTCCCTTTATTCCTATGCTCTCCAATGTTTTTAATAGGAATGGGTGTTGTATTTTGTCAAAAGCTTTTTCTCCATCTATTGAGATAATCATGTGGTTTCTGTTAATTTTGTTGCTGATATGATCAATAATGCTAATAGTTTTCCTACCATTGAACCAACCCTGCATTCCTGGTATGAATCTTACCTGATTAAAATGTATTATTCTTGTGATAAGATGTTGTATTCTTTTTTCTAAAATCTTATTTAAAATTTTTGTGTCTATATTCATTAGAGAAATTGGTCTATAATTTTCTTTCCCTGTTTTGTCTCTTCCTGGTTTAGGTATCAAAACCATATTTGTATCGTAAAAAGTATTTGGGAGTACTCCTTCTTCCCTCCATTTTAGCTTCCCCTCCCCTATCTTCCCCTTTACCCTCCTACTCCCTATAGAGCTAGTCAGATTTATATACTTAATTAAGTTTATTGTTTCCTCCTTGAAGCAAATGAGATGAGTACCTCTCTAACAATGTTTGTCTCCCTCCCCTCTTTCCCTCTACTACAATATAATTTTGTACTCTTCTTGTGATGTAATTTACCATTTTCTGCTTCCTCCTTTTCACATCTCCTGTTATAATCCCTTTGCATGCTTAAATCACATTTTTATCATCACATCATTTACTTTACATCCGTTCCCTCTATCTATGTATATCCCTCTTACTCTTCAAAATAGATGTATAATTCTCAAGCTTAACAAGTATCATCTTCCCTTATAGGGAGATAAAGTTTGCCCAAATTGAGTAACAAGTTTTTCTTTTCCCCTGCTTACCTTTTTATGTCTCTCTTGAGACCTGTGTTTGAAGACTGAATTTTCTACTGAGTTCTGGCCTTTTTGGAAGGTCTGGAAATTGCTTATTTCATTGAATGTCCATCTCCTTGCCTGAAATGTTATGCTGAACTTTTCTGGGTAATTGACCCTTGGTTGTAGTTCCAGCTCTTTTGCCTTATGGAATATCATGTTTCAATTCCTTCAGTCTTTTAATGTAGAAGCTGCAAGGTCCTGTGTGATCCTGACTGTAGCTCCTCAATATTTGAATGGTTTCTTTCTGGCTGCCTGCAGTATTTTCTCCTTCACTTGATAGTTCTGGCAACAATATTTATTGCTGTTTTTAGTTTTGGATCCCTTTCAGGAGGTGAATGGTGGAAGCAAGGTGGAACAGCACCATGGCAGCCCAGGGTGGGAGACCAGTGGGAGCCGAGTGAGTGACAGCCATTGAGCTCCTCTCCACAAGCTTTTCTGCCCGGGATCTTCAAGTAGAATTCCCTCTCCAGAGCCTCTATGAGCTCCACCATACCAGTGCTCCTCCTCACCCCAGGACTGCCAGTCAGAGCTGAGATCCAGATCAGCAGCTCAATTTCCCCAGGGTCTTTAGGCAGAGGGTTCCTAAAATGGATGCTGCTGCTGCTGCCCTGAGGCCAGGGCTAGCCCAGTGTTCCCTTCTCACCCAGGTGAAAGCACTTTCACACTGACCTTTGAAGCTATCTTTGGCATTTGTGGCTTGGGAAATCTGGGAACCACAGCTGCTACCCAGGATTCCATGCCCTGAAGCCTGCTCCAGTCCTGTCTCTGCTGCATCACACAGCTAAGGCTGTGCTGTGCTCTGTGGACTGCACTATACTTTGAGCTTGATGTGATGGACCTTTCCTGTTGGCCTTCCAGGCTGCCTTGTGCTGGAAATCTCTTTCACTCTCTAGTTTTGTGGCTTCTATTGCTCTAGAATTTGTTTAGAGTCATTTTTACAGGTATTTTGTGTGCTATGTGGGGGAGAACTAGAGTAGTTCAGTCCTTCTACTCCACCATTTTGGCTCTGAACACCCCTTTCTCAGTTCCATAAGTCTTAAATATTCTCCCCCTCCCTCCCCAAGATGGCATGCAGTCTTATATGAGTTCTACACATATGTTCCTATTAAACACATTTTCATTCATTAAGACATTAGTCATGTTGTATAGAAGTATTAAAATTAATGGGAGAAATAATGAGAAAAAACAAACACAAAACAAAACAAAATATATCACAAGAGAAAATAGTTTGCTTCATTCTGCATTCCAATTCCATAGTTCCTTCTCTGGATGTGGATAGCATTTTGCCTCAATAGTCCTTTGGGAATGTTTTAGGTTCTTGCATTGCCATGAAAGGCTATGTCTATCAGAAACAGTCCTCACACACTGTGGCTGTTATTGTGTATAATGTTATCCTGGCTCTGCTCATTTCACTCAGCATCAGTTCATATAAGTCCTTAATGGAGGGGATGCCCATCAATTGGGGTATGGCTGAATAAGTTGTGGTATATGAATGTAATGGAATACTATTGTGCTATAAGGAATGCAATTTCTTATAGCACAATAGCACTCCATCACAATCATATCCCTCAGTTTGTTCAGTCATTCCTCAATTTGTGAGCATCCTCTCAATTTCTGATTCTTTGCCACCACAAGAAGAGCTGTTATAAATTTTTTTTGTATATATTGGTCCTTTTCCTTTGTTCTCTTTGGGATATAGACCTAGTTGTGGTATTGTTGAATCAAAGCTTTATGGTCCTTTGGGCATAATTCCAAATCATTCTCCAGAATGATTGGACCAATTCACTACTCCACCAACAATCCATTGATATACTTATTTTTCTTCATCCCTTCTAGCATTTGTTCAGGATTTTTAATTTAAAAAAAAAGAAAAGAAGGAAGGAAATAGGAGAAAAGAAAAAGACAAAAACAGAATAAGGAGAGACAATTTAATAATCACTGGATTCCCTCTACTTCCCCTCTCCCAAAAATCATGACACAAAAAACCATACACTATATTTCAAGAAATTATTGAACAAAAATCTAGGACTATTAAAACCAGAGGTTACATTGCAAATAGATAGAAGATGCAAGTTATCAATTGTAAGAAATAATATATTTTACAGTGGTGTTAATTTCATTCCTTTTCTCCTGTTTTTTTTTTTATTTAAAAAGGTGTGTGGATAGCAAAGAAAGACACATTATAATAGGTTATGATGGAGGGAAAAATAAACAAAAATCATAACCATGAATGTGAATGGGATGAACTTGCACATAAAACAAAGCAGGGATACTGAAAGTATAAGAAACAAAACGCAATAATTTGTTGTGCTTTACTCCCTCTCCCAGCTCAGCCCCACACTCCACAACCCACTAAAATAGGCCCTCTTTCTGTTCTTTATACAACTCTTCATCTCCTGAATGTATTTCCACTGGCTACCCCCCATATGCTTAGAATGTACTCCCTCCTTATGTCCAACTTAGAGAATCCCTTTCTTCCTTAAATATGTCACTCAAGCACCACTTTCTGATTGAAGCCTTTCTTTATCTATCCAAGTACTAATGTCATTCCTTAGAAACTATCTTGTATTTATCTCCTTGATGAACATTTGTATTCATTAACTTTACATTTTTGATAGATGTATAGATGTATATATGTATGTGTATAGTTCAGGGATCATACATGTGCACTGCAATATTATCCCTACTTCTAGACTCTTCCCTTTCCAATCTATTCTCCACAATTGCATATATATATATATATATATATATATATATATATATATATATATATATATATATATATATATATATATATATATACATAGAGAGAGAGAGAGAGAGAGAGAGAGAGAGAGAGAGAGAGAAATGTATATATATTTCACCTAATATACAAGTCTAATCAGGCACTACTAAAATAAACTCTCCAATGGCTCCTTAATACATTCAAAATGTAACATATACACACTCACACATACAACACACACACACACATACACTCAAAGATAGATATCTAGATAGATAGGTAGATAGATCTTGTAAGTATTTGTCTCCCCATGGCTGGTGGTGATTGTTCCATTTTTTGTACTCAGTAGCACAATGTTTGTCCCATAGAAGGTACTTAATAAAGGCATGTTGATTAATTGATTAATTCATGTAGAGTTAAAATAACAGGATAGAGTAGAATCTATTATTGCTTAATTTAATCTAAAACCGCAGAAGCAGCAATCATAATCTCAGACAAGGTCACAGTAAAAACAGATATGGTTCAAAGATATAAGCAAGAAGATATGCTTACAGACACTATAGAAACTAAACTGGTGAACTTAAATATATATGTATATAGGTATATAAATTCACCAGTTTAGTTCATAAATGAAAAAAATAACAGAATTATGATATCTACACAGTGAAACAGTAATTGCTGACCTCAGTGTACACCTTTTAGATCTAGACAAATTTTAGAGAAAATTGAGTAAGAATTTAAGGATCTATATTTGAGATTAGAAAAATATTAAATAAGAACTTCGATGATTACAGAATCTGAAGGGTAAGGAGAACATATACTTTCAATTTTATCTTGGAACATATGAAAATGTTTTGTCATAAAGAGCTTAAAAATATAAAGAAAAACAGAAACATTATACAAATCCATTAGATAGTACATTATAACAAAGACTCCAATCAATAAGGAGAATTTAAAGAAAGAATTAAAAAGTAAAAGATGATTAATATAAAATAAATACAAAGTATTTATTTTATTTAGAAAGGATGGACTAGGAGTTTTGAGAAGAGGAAATTACTTTTGTTTTCTAAGAGTTAAACGTTGAAAGGTAAAGCATTCAAGGCAGTGGGAACATACAGGGCAAGGAAAGAAAATGGAGGTGGGGATGGAACCAAGATGGCAGAAGAGAAAGACACATATACTCTAGTGCTTCCCCCATAGCCCACAAAATACCTGTAAAAAAAAAAGACTCTCAACAAATTCTAGAGTAGCAGATGCCACAGAACAACAGAGCAAAAGAGGTTTCCAGCCAGAGGTAACCTGGAAGGCCGACAGGAAAGGTCTATCTCACCGGATGCTGAGTGGAGCAGAGTCCAGTCCTGGCCACATGGCACTGGGAGGAACAGGTCCTAAACAGACCACTGGGGCAGAGTTCCCAGCAAGGGGTTCCCAGATCCCTCAACACACAAGCGACAAAGAAAGCTCCAAAGGTCAGTGTGGGAGGGCTTAAGGAGTGAGAGGGTTATGGGGTTCCTCCAGCAATAGCCCCAGGTGATGGCAGAGGCAGCAGCAGCAGACTGCAAGCAGCTACACTGGCCGGGAAGGAACCTGGGTCCATTGTCCAAGCAGGTCAGCTTAAAGCCTCTGGTGGTAGGGAGTAGCTGATCTAAACCTCAGCCCTCAGTGATGGCCCTGTCCCCACCCAAAGCCCCAGGGACTTAAGCAGCTGAGTTGAATCTCGACCTTGAACACTATACTGGGGAAAGGAGGGGGAATAGGACTATCCTCTTGACAAAGGAGTCAGAAGTCAAGTAACTGACTGGGAAAATGCCAAAAAATGGACAATTCCAAAAAATGGAAAAAATAATAAGACCATAGAAGGTTACTTTTTAGGGAACAGGTGTTTTCTCTCCTCCTTTTGGATATTGTCACAAGAAGTCAAGGGCCCTGCCTTCAGTGCCTCCAAAGTGAACTTAAATTGGGCTCAGGCAATAGAAGAGCTTGAAAAGCAAGTTAGCAGCTTGCTAAAGGAGAACCAAAAAAAATGCTGAGGAAAAATAACACCTTTAAAAGAGGCTAATTCAATTGGAAAAAGAAGTCCAAAAAGCTAATGAAGAGGAGAATTAGCCAAATGGAGGAGAAGGTTCTAAAGCTCACTGACAAAATAGTTCTTTCAAAGAGAGAATTGATTTCAGAGAAATGAATGACTATGAGATAAACCAAACAGTTAAAAGGCAAAACCAAAAGTTTGAAAAAATAGAAGATAATGTGAAACATATCACTGGAAAAACAACTCACCCGGGAAATAGATCCAGGAGAGACAACTTTCAAATTATGGGACTGCCTGAAAGCCATTATCAAAAAAAGAACCTAGACACTATCTTCCATGAAATCATCAAGGAAAACTGTCCTGATATTCTAGAACCAGAAGGCAAAATAAATATTGAAAGAATCTACCAATCACCTCCTGAAAGAGACCTGAAGAGAGAAACTCTTAGGAATATTGTGTTCAAATTTCAGAGTTCCCAGGTCAAGGAGAAAATATTGCAAGCAGCTAGAAAGAAACAATTTGAGTAGTGTGGAAATACAATCAGGATAACACAGGATCTAGAAGCTTCAACATTAAAGAATCGAAGGACTTAGAATAGGTTATTCCAGAAGTCAAAGGAACTGGGATTAAAATCAAGAATCACCTATCCAGTAAAACTGAGTATAATACTTCAAGGAAATAAATGGTCATTCAATTATATACAGGACTTTCAAGCATTCATGATGGAAAGGCCAGAACTGAAGAGAAAATTTGACTTTCAAACATAAGAATCAATAGAAGTATGGAAAGGTAAACAGGAAAGAGAAACCATAGAAGACTTTCTAAAGCTGAACTGTTTACATTCCTACATGGAAAGAAAATATTTATAACTCTTGAGACTTTTCTCAGTATTTGGATAGGTGGAGGGATTGTACACACACACGTATAGACAGAGAATACAGGCTGTGTTGAATCAGAACAGATGACATCCACAAGAAAAAGATAAAATAAAAATTAAGGGGTGGGGGAGGAAAACACTGGGAGGAGGAGAAATGGAATGGGGCAGGCTATAACTCATAAAAGAATAAGAAAAATCTTGTTCCAATGGAGGAGAAAAGGGAGAATGGGAGAGGGGAAAAGTGAATCTACTCTCTCCATATATGGCTTAAGGAGGGAATAACATGCTCACTAAATTTGGTATGAAAATCTATCTTATACTACAGGAAAGCAGGGAGAGGAGGCAACAAGTGGGGTGAGGGGAATGATGGAAGGGGGCAAATGGAAGAAGGGAGTAACTAGAAATATACACTTTTGGGAAGGGACAAGGTCAAATGAGGGGATAAAAAATAAGGGGGGATAGAGTAGGATAGAGGGAAATGTAGTTAGTATTACACAACATGATTATTATAGAAGTCTTTTGCAAAATGACACATATTTAGTCTGTGTTGAATTGCTTGCCTTCTCAATGAGGACAGGGAGGGAGGGAAGGAGGGAGAGAGAGAAGTTAGAATTCAAAGTATTAGAAATGAATGTTGAGAATTATTATTGCGTATAACTGGGGAATAAGAGACACAGTTAATGGGGTATGGAAATTTATCTGCCCCTACAAGAAAAGAGAGAAGAGGGGATAAGGGAAGGGTGGGCTGTAATAGAAGGAAGGTACATTGAGGGAGGGGGTAATCAGAATGCAAGGTATTGGGGATGGGGGGGGGAAAATGGGGAGAAAAATTGGACATGTTACAAAGTGATGCAATAGCAATTAGTATTAAAACAATTGACTGGACTAATTACTGAGACTAAATCAGAGACATCTTTAGTTTGAGGAAAAGAATTTTAGTCTAAGTTTCCTAGAGGCAAATAACCTTGAGTAAAATTTGGCATTGATGGAAAAGTTAAGGTTTTAATGGTAAATTTGATTTTGTGATTGCTATTTAATCAGAAACTAGAACATGTATAGAAAGGCATGTAAGCCACTGAAGACTTACCTCAAAAGATGTTCCTTAGTCAACGTGAAATTATAGTCATATCTGAAACTTGGTTATTGGAACTTGCTATTTTAACATGCTATGGGACTATTAACTGACTGCTCTTCTGAGTCTAACTCCAGGTATGAATAGCAAGAAAGGTGATCTGAGCCTCCAATCCATGATACCAGTAAGCCTGTGAGATGCTGGTATGAACTGAAAAAGGTGATCTCATGGGAAGGGTGGGAGAGCAACTGTTCAACCTAGGCTGAGGTAGGATTCTCCTGGCTCAATTTCCCCACGACATCTAGCAGACTTCAAGCCTGAATGAATGAATGCAAGTTGACAATCTACTCCTGCCTGGAATTGACATGAAGTTGGGGAGAAATTGATTCCCTGCACTGTCCCTACTCTTAGTGGCAATTTCCTATAGTCAAAAAGTTTGTAAGCTTAATACCAGAACTATTAAATTATAGATTGTTGGTAGGGGAACATCTGAGGTTAAGTCTAAAATTAAGCTATTAGCCTTAGGACTTTGGACCAACAACAGTAAGTTAGAGTCTTTTAATTCTTAGTAATAGTGTGGAGACAATAAGGTCAAGGACTTGAGAAATTAGCATACATAGTTATTATTTATGTCTCGGTTAATGTTGAAAAAAATTCATCTGTGGTCTATATTGTAAATGCTTTAAAAGTAGTATCACCTGACCAAAAGTTGGAATTGTTTCATGTGATATGAACTGTGTTAAAAATGAAAAATAAAAAAAATTTGCATTAAAAAAAAGAAAATGGAGTGCTAGAGTGCACAAAAGGGAGTAAAGTTAAAGAATATTAGAAAAAAGACAAAGATCCCAAATATGAAAAGTTTTAAAAGCTAAATTAAGGAATTTACATTTGGTTCTGACAGGAATAGGGAGTCAAGTTTATTGGGAAGGAGGGGTAACATTGTCGAATCAATACTTTTTAGAAAATCATTGTGTTAGTCATGTGAAGAACAGATTGGAGTGGGGAGAAACTTGAGACAGAGAGAACAACTAGGAAATTACTTCACTGGTCTAGGAAATTGCTGATTATCTAAACTAGAGTGCTGGCTGTATGAGTTGGGAAAAGGGAATATATGTAAGAACTGTTATAGAGAGAGAAACTACAAAACTTAGCAACTGATTGGATATGTGGGGTAAGTGAGAGAAGGAAATCAAGTATTTCACTAACTTTGTGAATCAGGGTGACTGGAAGGATAAAGGTACAATCCAATAAAGGAGTTCAGAAAAAGGGAAGAATTTGTTGGGAAAGATGTATTTTGCTTTTGACATGATGAGTTTGAAATGTCATACATTTTGAAATATTCAACAGGCAGGTGATGATGGGAGACTGGAGAGAGGTATTAGGGCTGGATAAGTAGATCTGGAAATCATCTGCAGAGAGAAGATAATTGAAATAACAAGGACTGATGTGCACCAACCAAGTGAGAGGGTAGAGAGAAAAAATGAGAGGGGAGAAAAGAGAGAGAGAGAGAGAAGACAAAGTCTTAGTGGACACACTCACAATTAGGGTAGGTGACATGGATGATGATCCAATGAAAAAGATTGAGAAGAACTGCTCCGACAGGCAGGAGGATAACCAAAAGAGAACAGTCACACAACCTCAGAAAGGAGAGTGTAAGAAAGAGGTCGACAATGCTAAAGAATGTCAAGAGTGATAAGATTTAAAAAGAGGCCTTTAGATCTAGAAATTAAGATAGTATTGATAACTTTGGAGAGAGTCATTTCAGTTGATTGATGAGTTTGGAAGCCAGACTAAAGACAGTTTGGAAAATAGTGAGAGAAGTGGAAATACTAATTCTAGATGTACAGGACTATCTAGAGAAATTTAGCCATGAAGAGGAAGAAATATATGGAATGGCACCTAGCAGGGGTAGATGAATCAGGTGAGGGATTTTAAAGGATAGAAGAGATGTGGGAATCTTGAAGAGAGAAGAAAAGCTTTTACATAGCCATTATTGTGATTAGCATAGTTGATCAATTAGAGAAAAGTAGTAAAGGAATAAACTGGTAACTGAGGGGTAGTGGAATGGTGAGAATAGCAATACAGAGTTGGTAGAAGTGTAATATTTTCCCAATTATTCTTCAAAATAATTTGGAATTATACGTGAAAAGTAACTAAAGCATAATATTATTTCACCTAGTTATTCCATTATTAGACTATGCCTCAAAGGAAATCTAAGACAGAAAAAACTAATATATTTAAAAATATTTATATTTGAGGTACTTAAAAAAATCTAGAAACAAAGTCACTATTCATCAATTGTGAATGGCTTAACTAAATAAAATATGTGAACATGATTTGACATTATTGTGCCCTACAATCAAATATGGAGATTTCATAGAAACTTGAGAAGAATTATATGAAGCAATAAAGAGCAAAATTAGAGTAACCAAGAGGACAGCTTATGCAATAGTGACAATGACCAGATATTAAGTGAGTTTTCCTCATCCTGTATTTCTTCCATGGACTTTTATCCTTCTAAAAGGATTTTATGTTTATCCCCATTCAATTTTTTACTAGTCTAATTGGATCTGTTTAGTTAGGGCCATTATTTTAAGCTATCAAAATCTTCTAGGTTTCTGATTTGGTTACTAAGTATACTGTCAATGCTTTTCAGCTTTGTGTCATCTGTCAGTTTGCTAAAAAAGAAAATGGCTTCCATGATTTCACGTACGTTGTTAAATATAATTCCTCTAGGTTATGATCAATCTACTAATTAACACCTTTGAGATACAGTTCTTCTTTCTATATTTTTTCTTCATACTGACTATTTTGCAAATGTTGGGACATACCTACCTAAAGAGAATATATTATCAAAATTCTTATAGAAATAGTTCATTTCAAAGTAGCTCAGGATATTATTATTTTTGTCTGACTTTCTGTGACCCTATTTGGGATTTTCTTTTTTTTATTCAAATTTTAATTAATTAATTAATTTTCAGTTTTCAACGTTCATTTCCACAAGATTTTGAGTTTCAAATTTTTCCCCTTCTCTCCCTTCCCCGTGTCCCAAAACACCACGCATTCTGATTACGTCTTTCCCCAATATGCCCTCCTTTCTATCACACCTTTCCCTTCCCTTATCCCTATCTTCTCTCTTTTCTTATAGGGCAAGATAGATTTCTATACCCCATTACCTGTATTTCTTATTTCCCAGTTGCATGCAAAAACAATTCTCAACATTCATTTCCAAAACTTTGAGTTCCAACTTTTCTCCCTTCCTCCCCCCCTACCCATCCCCACTGAGAAGGCAAGCAATTCAATATAGGGTATGCATGTGTAGTTTTGCAAAAGACTTCCATAATAGTCATGTTGTGAAAGACTATCTATATTTCTCTCCATCTTTTCCTGCCCCCAATTTATTCTATTCTCTCTTTTGACCTTGTCCCTTCCCTAAAGTGTTTACTTCTAATTACTCCCTCTTCCCATTTTGCCTCCCTTCTATCATTACCCCCATACCCCACTTATCCCTTTCTCTCCTACTTTCCTGTAATGTAAGATAGATTTTCATACCAAATTGAGTGTGCATGTTATTCTCTCCTTAAGCCAAATGTGATGAGAGTAAGCTTCACTTTTCCCCTCTCATCTCTCCACTTTTCCTTCCATTGAAAAATCTATTTCTTGCCTCTTTTATGAGAGATAATTTTCCCCATTCCATGTCTCCCTTTCTCCTCCCAATATATTCCTTTTCACTCCTTAATTTTATTTTTTTAGATATCATCCCTTCTGCTCAACTTACTCTGTGCCCTCTGTCTATACGTATATAATCCCTCTGACTACCCAAATACTGAGAAAAGTCTCAAGAGTTACAAATATTATCATTCCATCTAGGAATGTAAACAGTTCAACTTTGGTAAGTCCATTATGATTTTTCTTTCTTGTTCACCTTTTCATGCTTCTCTTGATTCTTGTGTTTGAAAGTCAAATTTTCTATTAAACTCTGGTCTTTTCATCAAGAAACCTTGAAAATCCTCTATTATACTCAATTTTTCTGGATAGGTGATTCTTGGTTTTAAGTCTAGTTCCTTTGACTTCTAAAGTATCATATTCCAAAACCTTTTATCCCTTAATGTAAAATTTGCTTGATCTTGTATTGTCCTGATTGTATTTCCACAATACTTGAATTGTTTCTTTGTGATTGCTTGCAATATTTTCTCCTTGACCTGGGAACTCTGGAATTTGGCAACAATATTCCTAGGAGTTTTTCTTTTCAGATATCTTTCAGGAGGTGATCAGTGGATTTGTCAATATGTATTTTATTCTTTGTTTCTAGAATATCAGGGCAGTTTTCTTTGACAATTTCATGGAAGATGATGTCTAGGTTCTTTTATTGATCATTGCTTTCAGGTAGTCCCATAATTTTTAAATTGTCTCTCCTGGATCTATTTTCCAGGTTAGTTATTTTTCCAATGAGATATTTCACATTATCTTCTACTTTTTCACTCTTTGGGGCATCTTTTTTGTAATTTCTTGGTTTCTCTTAAAGTCATTAGCTTCCTTCTGCTCCATTCTCATTTTTTAAAAATCATTTTCTTCAGTGAGCTTTTGAACCTCCTTTTCCATTTGCCTAATTCTGCTTTTTAAAGCACTCTTTTTCTCATTGGCTTTTTGGACTTCTTTTGCCATTTGGGTTAGTCTATTTTTAAAGGTGTTATTTTCTTCAGCATTTTTTGGGTCTCCTTTAGCAGGCTGTAGACTCACTTTTCATGACTTTCTTGTATTGCTCTCATTTCCCTTGACAACTTTTTCCCCACCTCTCTTACTTGATTTTCAAAATCCTTTCTGAGCTCTTCCATGGCCTGAGACAATTGAATAATTTTTTTGGAGGTTTTGGATGCAAAAGCTTTGACTTTTATGTCTTTCTCTGATGGCATGCTTAGTTCTTCCTGATCTGAAAGGATGGTTCACCAAGAAAGTAACCTTCCATAGTTTTATTTTTTTCCCTTTTTGTGGACATTTTCCTTGCAGTTACTTGATTTTTGAGTCCTTTTTCAAGAGGAGGGTATAGTCTAGGGACCTGTAAGGTCTCAGTTCCTCCAAGGTGGCACGATCAAGAGAGAGGAGTTTGCTCCTCTCCTGGCCTGCACTTTGATCTGGAAGCAGCCATAAGTACTCTTCTGCCCAGGATCTGCAAGTAGAATTCCCTCTCCAGACCTTTCATCAGCTCCACCATGCCAGCCATTGCTTCCCCTCACCCCAGAGCCACCACTCAGGGCTGAGATCCAGATCAGGAACTCGATTCCCCAAGGGTCGTTAGGCTGAGGACTTCAATAGCAGATGCTGCCACCACCTGGGGCCAGGGTCAGACTGGTTCCCTTCTCACCCAGATGAAAGATATCACTGATGTTTGAAACTGTCTTTGGCATTTGTGGGTTGAGGATTCTGGGAACCATATCTTCTCTCAGGGATTCCACCTCCCCCAAGGCCTGCTCCAGTCTTTTCCCTGCTGCACAGCATAGAGAAAGATGGTCTGTGCTATGTGGGCTGTGCTCCACTCCACATTCAGTGCAATAAACCTTTCCTGTCATCTTTCCAGGCTGTCTTGGGCTAGAAATCTCCTTCATTCTGTTGTTTCGTGGATTCTAGTGCTCTAGAATTTGTTTAGAGTCATTTTCTACAGGTATTTTATGGGCTGTAGGGGGAGAGCTTTTACAGGTCCATCCTTCTACTGCGGCATCTTGACTCTGTCCCCCAGCTCAGGATATTATTGATTGGAAGAAACATCCAGTGACCCTCAGACAGGCAGGAGTAGAGACAAAAGAGATGAAGAGGTTTATTCTTAAACACAAAGAGGTTCATTGTGTTACATTATACTTCAACTATGTTGTGAACTCATCAACGTAGTTTCCTTACAAAAGTGAAGATCTTAACCTATCTCCGTTTCTCATCATGTCTGACTATCACCTACATACACCCATGAATTCTCCATAGGGAATCCAACAATGAACAATTTTACCAAATACTGTGTTATAATATAAATGAACTAAATATCCAATATTTTACATTTAATTATCCCACACAAAAAGAAATAAGATTGACCTAGCAATCTCTGCTCTTATACAAATCATTGTGGATCTTTTAAATCAGTTGCCTTTTCTAAATGTTTCCTAACTATCCTCTTTACCAGGTGTTGGTATGGAATTTACTAGTCTATGGTTTCCAAAATACATTCTATTTTTCATCTTTGAACATCAGGACATCAGTCCTTCTCTAATCCCATAGTACCTATCTTGTTTTCTATAATTTTCAAAGATAATTGACATTTTGTGTAATGCCTTATGTTGTGCCATGTCATGTCACATTATATCATGTTATGTCATGTTTTGTAATAGGAAGAGGGATAGGACTGGATATGTGATTTCATTGACATAGTGAACTTCTCAATTAGTACACTTTCCACCAATTCAAGGGGGCACTGTCTCTTCAACTTATGGTCTGAGAGAGATTCTTAGAACATTGGGAGCTTGTGACTTGCTCAGTTGCACACAACACGTATCAGAGATGAAAGTATAATAAAATGGATAGCCTCCTTGTGAAGAGGTTGGTATTATTCAGTTTTTCCAAGCTCTACCAAAGGAGTGGAGGAACAAATCTCTCCATTACTATTTATTTTTTAAGCATCGAATGATTTTCTATAATGGAATATTATTGTTATATAAGAAATGATGAAAGGGAACATGTAAATCTTAGACTTATATGATCTCATGCAGAAAAACAAATTTAACAATTTAAACACAAATGAATAACTTTGAAATATATGACAACACTAATCATTTCAATGATGAACCATGATTTCAGCCATCTCTACCCTCTTCTCCAAAGTTACCCTACCCAACCAACCGCATTAAAGCATCCAGGTGCTCCTCCTGGTCTATCTGGTTTAAGAACTTCGTACTGGTGACTTGTTTCTCAAAGAGAAGTTCATATTTTCTCATGGGGCATTAATCCATTTCCATCACAGCTCACAATTACCCTCTATCACTATCATTTCTACTGAGAAATCATCCTCAACTACCACCACCATTGAGATGGTCTCTAAAACCTTCATAGTCTCTTCTTGCTCATGGACACCACCATATCCACTGTTGGACAAGGCCAATGTGGGAATTACTTTTACATATTTATCACAAGAGTTTTGTATTTCTTTTTTGATAATATGGGAAGGAGTTGAAGGGAAAATGAAATAAAAGTTTGCTCATTTAAAAATAAAATGAAATTGGAAAGTCCAAAATATTCAGTATTTTTAGAATAACCCTTAAGGCAGTAGTGATGGATACCAATTTCTATTAAGTTTATATAACATTAAAATAGCTACATGAGTTTGGGGTTCATTTTCAAAGTGTTCCTTGAGAACGAGACTGATTTATTTTTATTATTTTATGCACTCAGTGCCTTACACCTCTTAGGTGCTTCATAAATGGCTTCTACTAATGTAGTGCTCTCAGATACCCCCTCTTCTGGGCTTCTTGTTATCTACATCAGGTTCTAAGTATTTTGTGAATCATAACCCTCTTCCAATCACAGTGTATGCCTCCAATGATGTATTTTACTATGACTAATCAGTCACAGAATAGTTAATGAGTTAAAATAATTAAATAGAAAACATAAATAAAGTATTTCTAGGCCATTCCTTCCAGAAACCTTACAATCAAAATTCCAATAATAATATGCATCAGTGAAGCTTCATTGGAATTGTGTGTGGCGTATCTATACATGGGGATCTTCTGTGAGAGTAACTAAACAAAGGTTTTCCAGTGTAGGAACATATGTGACCAGGGTACATTCATGGAGAGGCAATTGATGCTCCTGATGCTGCATGGTGACTGATGGCTTATACTGTTGTTAGTCTTTTGTGTTCTTTAGATCTGATCTTCCATAGGCATTGTTCTCTGCTATTCTCTGCTCCAACTGGTCACCAAACCCCCGTGATTTTCAGGGTAATAATGAACTATGTCTTCTCAGGGTGAATGGTTATAGCTCCTCCAGTCCAGGCAAACTGGCCTTGCTGCTTCTCATTTATACTTATGGGATAGTATTTCATAGACTTTTGAGGGGAATTTTGGCCCAAACTATATCTCCATGATGAATATCTGTTTCTAAAAGCAAACAACTCTGTCTGACTAACATGTCAATTGATAAATATGGGAAGAACACTTATGGGCGCTCATAAGCTATAGTACTAGATAAACACTCCACAATCCTCTAGAGCAACTTCTAGACCCTTTGGTAGGGAAATCAATACTCTTGTTCTGGGAACTCAGCTTAAGGCAAGAACTTAAGTTTTTTTATACATACTCCTATATCTATACATATATGTATGTGTATATATATATATATATGCATCTGTGTATATACACATATATTCACATATATCAGCTATGTTGATATAGATATAGATATAAAATTAAATGAGGAATTATCTTCATAGTCACTTGAAACTCAGTCGTCAAATCTTCTGGAGGTGTTGTGGTCAGTTTTATCTTTCTAATAAAGATCTTTATACAACTCCTCAGCTGGTATTTAAGACTAATTGTTGTATATCTTTCTTTATCTCTCAAAGTCAGAGGCTCCAGGTACCCTTTATCAGTATTCTTGGGGTAGCTTTCTTTTCCTTAACCAAGCTGTACCAGGAAGTATGGGGAAACTAGGTGGTGCAATGGATTGGAATCAGGAGGACTCATCTTCTTGAGTCGGAATCCAGGCTCAGACACTTGCTAACTGTGTGAGCATGGTTGATTTTTTGCCTCAGTTTACTCATCCATAAAGTGAAATGGAGAAAGAAATGGGAAACCACTCCAGAATCTTTTCCAAGAAAACCCCAAAATGGGGTCACAAAGACATGACTGCATGAATAAAAAAATAGCAACTAAGAAGTATAAAAACACTATTTTCAGTTTTAACTTTTAACCTTATCGTCACCTTAGAATTCTTGCAAACTCTTTCTTTTTGTGAATTAACTTTTATACTTCTAAACTATTCTTGACTCTTCTTAACTCTAAATTCTAAACCAAATTGCACAGCCTAATCTTTGGTCTCTGAATAAGCTATCATCTAATTTATTATCAGAAATCCATCTTAAGATTTACCAAACTCTCTAGGGAAAACAAATCTCCCTAAGGCTCCATTCTTCAAGCAGATCTCCCTAAGGCTCCATTCCTCAAGCAGAAAGGAATTGAGACATAATTTGTTAAGAAAATAGGTTTAAACTCTTCCCAGATTAAATGACAATTTATGTGTCTCTTTCTGACATTAAAGTTAGTCCAGCAATATGACTAATACTTGCCTCAGGTCTTATCACACAATAGTACAAATTCTTACATTTCTATCCACATTTGTAAATGCTTTAAAAACTTTAAATCTATGTGACATTTTATTGATGTCCTTTAGCAGAAGATCTAATATCAACCACTTGCATTCTCAAAGTCATCTTTAAGCAAAACTGCATGAATGTCATGATCACTATTGGCCCTCTCTAATTTAAGGTGCACTTGAATTTCACAAATACCACATTTCTCACTAGGGAATTCAAGCTCAATCTAAACTTCCCCATCCTGAGACCTCTAATTCAGCCCCACTTAAATTATTAACCTTGGAAAAAGGAATGAACCTATCAATAAACTTGTACCTCATATGCAACAGGGGATGTTAATTAGGCATATTTATTCTCATGCTTATATTTGTTTTAACCTCAAGAAAGTCCACGAGGCTGTGTCTAATTTCAATAGCCAAAGTCAATAACAGAAACCAGGCTGGTCATAAGGATCTGAAAGAGAACAAAGAAAGAGGGGATCATGGAAAGGACCTACCCCACCCATCCTCACTAAAAAGAGAACAATCCAACTCATCACAGGAAAGGTGAGCATCTGAACTGAATTCGATACAATATAGCTGACATCTGAAAACTCCTCCATGAAATACCGACAGGAAACAACAGAGGGATGGGAGCAGGATGCTCTAGCCTGGGAACTAATGAGCTTTTGTCAGCTGAAGAAAAGAAATCCAACAGAGGTAGCCTGGCTTGTAGCTCCCCAAGATGCTTCCTGGAGGAAGGCAGCTGACTTTTTATCAGATGTGTCACTCGGTGAAATAATTGCTGGCAATAATGGGGGGATAGCAGCCTACTCAGAGCACAATTTATCTGTGTCTGTTCTATCTTTCAACTTCAAAGCTCCCACTGCCTCACAGATCACATCCAAATGACACTCTTGTCGTTAATGACAGTGGTCTAATGCAACACAGAGAAGTCAAATGATTTCTAGGGAGAAGGGAAAAACATTCTCATAGAGAAACAAGGCATGTGCAAGGGCCTGGCACCAACATTTTGATGCATGGGCGGGAGAAAGGAAGATAGGACTGACTTGCAGATTTATTCATATTTAGGCAAAGTCGACATTTGAGGAAATTGAATAAATCCAATAAGAGATTAGGAGAGCAACCATCTCTGGCTTTGCCAGATGAGAGACACCATGTAGAATGCCAACTTGGTTATTTGTATGTGAGTATTTTCTTTCAAGTGGGAGGAGTAATTCAAGTATCACTGGAGAAAAGATTTCAAGCTGGAAAAGAGATTAACTAGTCCAACCCTCTTATTTTATGGATGGGGAAATGGGTTCAGAGAGGGCAGCTAGTAGGCTTTTGAGATAGAATTTGAACCCAGGTCACTCTGACTTTAAAATTGGTGGTCTACCCCACCCTACTGCCTTTTGAGGAGCATCATCATTTGTTACTAGAAATAGACGTTTGTCCCGTCTTAGAGGTGGAAATCTTGGGTCCAAAGAGAAAGAGACTTGATTTACACACTCACCAACAAAGAAGTTTCTAACAGAAACCATGTCTGTGTGATATTCCATAGTAAAGAGAAGAAATATGCTCATCTTCAAGAGACCATCTTGGCCATCACTATGCAGTGAAATTTTCCTCTACACATGGATCTGGCCTGAGGAATTCATAGAACATAGGGAAGGTGAGGGTCTCCATTCCCTGGAAGTTACTGAGGGGTCAGCCATGTGTAAATCACCTCAAGCTCATGGCACCAAACCACCCAGAACCCCAGTCAACATTCTGTTGCCAGAAGCAGAAAGTCCACCTGTTTCTCTGAGTCTAAATGAAAAAAGGAATGAGTGTACTTGGGATAGAATAGCCTGGCTGGAAGGGTAGAGGGTTGGCAAGCCTCTCCTCTAGGCTCCTCTTGGAAGGCACTGACCACCTGGCACACAGGCCTTCTTTGGTCTCATAGAGTGTAATTCTAGTAGCCAAATGTCTCTGAAAGTGATCACTGACCCAGGTGGTTGTTCAGAATGAGCCTTAGTGCTCAACCTTTGGAATGCCCATCAAGCAAACATACACAGTGAGGTTTTGAGGAGAGCTTACCCTCTAGGGCTATTGGCAAAGTTTTCCTGCAGAAACAAGTATCCATCATTGGCAAAGATTCTTTGACCAGATGGGGTTCACGAGGAGGCTATCCTATAACTCTCAGTCTCCCTTTGCCAAAAGAAGAACATGTTTTCTAAGTTGGGGGAAGCCTGTTCCCAAGTTCTTTTCTCTAAGGAATTCAAGAGATGCCTCTGTCTCCTTCCAAGATACCTTAGTCTAAAGACAAATGTGTTCTAGAGTACAAAAGCCAAGAAAAAACTGAAAGTATATTACTGAGGCCATATTAGCCTTGATTTAAAGTCTTTTGACATATGACAATGGGGTCCTGCCATCACTTCACACCTGCCATGGTGTCAATCAGATGAAAAGGAAAAAAAAACAATTTTGATGTCAATCAACCAATCCTCTGGGATGTGGGATGTTTTAGCCTGTTAAGATGTATTAGCCTTTGCCTACTGTGACTTGCCAGCTCTGAATTTAAAGGGCACATGCCAGAAATAATTAAAGGCTAATCTTTATTGTATTCACATATAAAGAAAGGCATTTGGCCCAGCCACATTCATATTGTCGGGTTAAGAAGGATGGAGAGCTGTTTTCTTGGAGTGCCATTGTTCCCATTTCTATTAATCATATGTATTGGTTGGAGGGTGAGGTCCATTTGCTCTCCCCCCTACAAATATTTAGAGCAACCACGATAACTATTACACCTGTATGAATGTCCTGCCACAAGTGTTAACAGTACCAGTATAGCATCCTGACTAATTTGCAATGCCCTCAGTGCCAATTGGCAAAGGAGATGGATTTTTCGGGAAACAAAGGACCCAAAATGCCATTGTGGGGAAGAAACAATATACAGAACATAGGCTCTGCCCTTACACATTTTTAGTGGTTACAAGAAATGTCTCTCCCTCTTTGAGTTACAGCTTACCCAGGCACTCCACTGAATCACCTTATCTTTCTCTGTAACTACTCTGTTGTGCCTTACTCAGGGGCATTCATCTGAATGACACCGACCTCAAAATCTGAATTCTGGGCCTAAATCCTGAGCCGTGTGGCATTTTTCTTTATGTTCCAGATTTCAGAAAGACCACGGGAAAGGGAAGGATCGCTGCTGAGCACACTTGTTCACAACTCATCTCGACCAACGCAACATCCTGTCCTTAGAATGACCTTAAAGTGAGCATGCTAAAGGGAATAGCTCCCACAATGAGAATTGCCATGAAGTAAATAAAACAACAGAGAGGCAGGCAGGGGCCATATAGTCCAGACAGAAGTAGAATAAAACAAATTCATTATACTGTAAATTGCTTGCTCTATATTGCACTCTATTACCTGGAGCATGGAAGGATCGTTGGGATGCTGGAAGCTCCATCGTTGTCAGACCTGCACAGATCACTCTGGGATGGGCAGGGTCTCAAAGAGTCAGTTTGAATTTCTCCATGGTCCTGGAGGAGAGAGAAAGAATGAGAGAGGGAACTGCCATGTCTAGGAAATCCCAAATTCCATGTTAATCCATTCAAACACCTACCTTGATCCAACCTTGGTTAATTCACCCAGGTGTTAATTCAATGTTTCTTCTCCTTTCTCTCCACAAGATAATTCAAATGCCTTCTTCTTTTTAAGTTATTTTCATGAAGACACCCCCACTTCCTTATCCTTATTCCTCCCATTTCTGAACTCCTGGAGTACATTTCTACACATGTGCTCAGCACTCCAATGATCTGTAATTATTTAATGTATGCTCATTTTATCTCTCAACCAGTCTGTAAACTGCCTGAGGACAGATACCCCCTTATACTTCTTTTAAGATCTTAATGTCACTATTTTTTTACAAAGTGCTTTAAGTTGTTGAAGAATTTTCACAGATTCTCTCTACCTCATTTGAACTTCATAACAACTTTATAGCATAGGCAGGATTTTCTAATTTGAACTCTGTCAAAGTAATGAGCCTTTAAGCCTTGAACTCACCTTCTCTGTAAAACAAAAATGCTAGACTATCCTGGTTTTTCAGGGGGTGGACATCATCACTGTCTTTATTATTAGTTACTCTAGTAGAACCCTCTACCACACTGTCTTCCTCTCACCATACCACCTCTCTTTTGTATGCACTCCAGCAACTCACAGGTTGAGAACAGTTGGTTCTCTACCATAGTAGGTTTTCAAAAATGTCTTTGATTGCTAATCAGTCCCTGAGTAATGGAGAAATGTTTATAGTTATAAGGTGGTAAATATAAATACTATGGCAAATCATTGATGACTCAGTTTCCCACTTCTTTTGCATTTGATATTCTTACTTTTCAATGAAGAAAATTCAGTTTCCCTCTTTCCTATTTATACTACCAAAATATTTTGTGAAAATATGTCTGTATATATATATATATATATATATATATATATATATATATACATAGATATTTATATATGTATGTGTGTTCTTCCTTCATTGCTGAAGAAGACCATGCCATCAGAGAAATAATGACATGACTTGCACTTGACATTTCCCTGAGTGAGGGAGGGCTGTGCAGGTCACCAACCTCACTTCTCCTACAGAGCCATCTGAATTCAATGACCAGATATTCAACAGGATGACTGGAGATGACCCAGGATGAGGCAATTCGGGTTAATGTGTATAACCAAGCAAAACTAATTCCCATACTGTTGTTGTTGAGTCATTTTCAGTTGTGTCCAACTCTTTGTGACCCCATTTGGGGTTTTCTTGGCAAAGCTACTGTAAGGGTTTGTCATTTCCTTCTCCAGCTCTTTTATAGATGAGTAAACTGAAGCAAACCGGGTTAAGTGACTTGCCCAGGGTCACACAACTAGTAAGTATATGAGGCTGTTTTGAACCCAGGAAGATGAGTCTTCCTGATCCAGGTCCAGCATTCTATTTGCTCTGTGACCCACAATTTCCATAATGGGCACGTCCAAAAAAATACATCTTGATCTGCACTCTCAGTTCATCACTTCTCTAGCAGGAGGTTGGTAGCATGTTTCATGATGAATCCTCTGGAGTCATCAGTCACTACATTGATCAGAGTTGCAGGTCTCAGTTTCCTTATCTATAAATTAAGAAATTTAGAACTAAATTATTGAATTAGACAAACATTATTTATTGAATCCCCTAATGTATGCAGGGACCTGCCTTAAGTTCTGGCATTATAAAGATGAACAAACAACACAGTTCTTGATTTTAGGAAGCTTGAGATTTATCTTTTTATAGTAGTGTAAATAGAAGAGCAAGTCACACAGTTGAATTTGTGAAAAAAGCAAAAGATACAGAAGAATTATTTGAAGAAAATATGACAAGAGATTATCTGGCGCAAAGAAGAAAGACTTCATGGAAGAAAGGGCTTCTGTGTTGAACAGACACTAAAATAATGGGCAGCGAGGTGGTCCAGAGGATAGAGTAGTAGATACTACTAGAACCCCACGTAGTAGATACTAGTAGAGCCCAAGGATAGACTTAGATTCAAGAAGACCTGAATTCAAATTAGCTGTGTGATTCTAGGCAAATTTTCTTCATTCTAGTTTTGGTTTTCCTATTTAAAATAAAAATAATAAAATAACTCCTACCTCACAAAGTTGTGGATCAAATGAGATAACCTATGTATAGTGGTTTGCAAGCCTTAGAGCACTACGTAAATGCTGTTATTAAGAGAAAGGTGAAGATCTGCTTCAGGTCTGAAATTCTTTGCTCTCTGGCACTTCTGCCCTTCCCACCTCACTGGGACTCAAATGAAACATAAGATAGTGCTTTGAAAAGTTCCAATGTCCCAGCTGTCTGAGAGATTATTCTGTGATGTTCATTAATCGTGTCTTCTTGAGTCTCAGTAGGATACTCCATACAGAACCCCTACACCACAGCTCAAACAGAGGAGACAGCTGCAAACCCTCCTGTGCAATGGATAACTAGTGACTCTTTACTCTGCCAGTTAGAAAAAGATAGAGAAGGCTCCGTGGTGACAAATGGAAAGGGGTGGAAGTTGCACTGAAGAATAGACTGACCAGAAGAGAACCAAGCCTCCTGGGACCCTTTATCACCTGCTGGACGTAAGATTTATTTGGGCTATGTTACCTTACCACAAAAAGCTACAAAGAGAAGACAATGAATTTGATAAAACAGGCAATGTAATAGACTTCAGCGTGCAAATAGTGGAGAGTGAAAACACACAATTAGCACAGTAAGGTATACAGAGAGGAGAGATTTGAGCAATTTGGGAGAGGCTGGTTTGGAAACTGAGTACACACACAGCCCAATCTAGGCAGTCCAGAAAGGGCTAGATCACTGAATGGAAATTTCCATGGCAATCTCAGCAGACCTTAGAAATGGCAGTTCCTTGGATAAATCATTTAAGTTCTCTGCGGTATAGCTTCCTAATGTGTGGGAAAAGGAACAATAAGGTACTGTGGTGTAGTGGATAGAGTTAGCCTCAGCATCAAGAAAAACTTGGAAAAAAAAGAAAAAGTATATGTCTTCTGATATACACTGACCCCTGGCCAGTCATCTAACTTCTCAGAGCCTTCAGGGAACTCTCTAAGGCTAGGGATTTTTAACTTAAGAGTTTTACAATATTTTATTAACTATGTTTCAATATAATCAGTTTTCTTTGATATCCTATGTGTTTTATTTTATATATTCAATTATTATTTGAAGGGATCCTTAAGATTTAGCAGAAAATGCCAAAGGAGTCTGCGACACCAAAAAGGGGAATAATTTATTATAGAAGCTATATATACTGTCTGGGTAGATTATAAGCCCTTTGAAGGCAGAGACTTGTGTTTCTAATCCCCAGTAACTAGCTTATAGTAGTTACTTAATAAAATGCTTGTTGATTAATTGATTGAGTCTAAATGAGTGAAAGCAGCAGTAGGTCCTCATAGTTCCTGGCCAATTTTTCTATCTCCCTGACTATTTCCTGTGTCTCTGGGACAGGGGATGTGCCCTACTCTCTCCTTTCATCAGATAATATTGTACATTACCTTGTTTGGTGAGACCTTATTAACTGGGGGTCTGCTTGGCTGGAGAAGGGAAGGGAGGGTTATGGAGAAGAGTTCAGTGGTAGAGGTCAGCCCCAGTCATAAATTTTATGAAAGGTTTGCTGGGAAACCACATTAAGAAGGCCCAGTAGTCCATACATCAGCATGGCGGGGCTGCAGTTCCCCGGCCTCCATCGCTGAATGATTTGTAACGTACTTGCATTTTCATGGCTATCATTTCGAGCTGTGTCACTTGTTTGTGTGGCAGACACTTGAGCTGCTTCAAAATCACCTGGCTGTCCTGCTATTAAATTCCTCTCTCCCTCCCCTTTCCCCCAAACATGCTCCCATCCTCCACTATACCCTGGGAAATGTATGAGTGCAGTGGGTTGGGGAATGGAGAATGACTGGAGAGGTGCTCTTGGACGTTGCTTATGCCTGCATTTGCTTTCCTGCTGCCTGGGCAGATCTGAGGCAGATCTGGTCTCGATCTTGGCTCAGGAGGGGGAATCATCCCCATGGTCATGTCTACACTATACTGTCTCTGCCATATTCCTGTGAATATTCTAAATTCTAGGATGGAAAGATGAGGAAAACCTCAATGGCTATTGCTTTCATATCTCCTGCCCCAGAGAACACATAGGAAAAAAGACTCAGAAAAAGATCACTTTCCACATATTAGCATGACATTTAAAAAATCAACATACTTCAACATGGGAGGCATCACAGTACAGTGGTAAGAGCATTGACTGTGAAGTCAGAGGACTTGGGTTCAAATTCCCCCTTACCACTTACTATCTCTCTGGTCTTGGGCAAATTACTCAACATGTCTTATCCTCACCTGTTTGTCACCTATCAAATGAAGGAATAGGCAGCCTGTAAGATCCTTTATGCCTCTAGACCTATGACCTACTCTGCCTTTGGGTCCCCAAAAATATTTCATGACAACTATGATTCCCATTTCACAGAGAAGAAGAAACAATCTCAGAGGTCAAATAAATGGTCCAGGGCAACAACTTGGGGACAGAATTAGGTCAAAATCCAAATCTTCCCCTTCATTCAGAGCTTCTGCCACTATTAATTAACCCTATCCCTCAGAGGAGACATCTCAAAACAGTATGGAATAATTTTAAATGTTTTAGCAGAAGTCAGAAAGACAGTTCAAATTCTCTCTCTGACAGATTCTTCCTAGAGTGAGGCAAATTACGTAATATTTTTGAGCCTCAGTCTCCTGATCAGTAAAATGAGGGTGATAATACCTATTTAATCTTATAAGGATTCTGTGAGGATAAACTGAAAGAATGTAGGTATAAAGATTTGTAAACCCTAATCTGCTAGGTTAATTTCCCACTGTTATTAAGTTCAGTCTTAATGATCTAGGGTAGGGGTTCTTAACCTATGCTTTTCCTTTGCATCACAGACCACTTTGGCACTATAGGGAGGCCTATGGGCCCCTTTTCAGAATAATGTTTACGAAGGCATAAAATAATATAAATGGGATAATAAAGGAAGTAAATTATACTTAAATAGTTATCAAAATATATTTTTAAAAGTTTGTGAACCCCAAGAGAAGAACATTTGATCTATGACTGACCAGTCAGTCCACAAGGATTTAATGAATCCCAAATATTTGTGGACTGGGTCCTACCTCCAAGAATAGAAATTGTCTGTAAAAAAATAAAAATTAAAAAAACTTCCTTCAAATGAATGATAATGTTCTTGCTTTGAATTTTAATGAGAAATATGAACCAGAATCTTATATCTGCAAGGGAGCTTGTGGATCACCCCATCTGACGCATTTATTTTACAGATGAGTAAACTGAGACCTAGAGAAGGAAAATGAGCTGCCTTGGGTTAAACAGCTAGTGGATGGTATCCTCACCTCCAAGTCTAATGTTGTTTACTCTTAATCTGAATAAAGAAACTCTTTGTTGGTCTATATTAATTTAAGCCAGAAACAAAAAATACCTACTTCCCAAAACATAAATGATACGGTTTAGACTAGAAAGCACTTTCCTCAGAACATTTTTATGATATTGGTGCTAAATTTGGAATATGAGGACCTAGATTTAAATCCTAATTCTTAATTAAATCTGTGTGTCCTTTTGCAAATCATTGCCTTCATTTCTCCCTCTGAAAAATTGGAAGGGAGGGGTAAAAATATTACAGAACATTATTGAAATGGAATATGATTACACCATAAGAAATGGTGACTGTGAAGAATTCAGAAAAGCAGGGGAAGAATCATATGAATTGATGCAGAATAAGGAAAAGAATGTGCAAGATGGCTATAGCAAATGGAAATAAAAAAAACAAACAAACAAAAACTCCCAACTAAACACTCTAAAAGGATAATAAGAAGTCAGGCCCTGGAGAAATATTGAGAAAATATACTTCCGTACTTCTTTAAAGAGATGAGGGCCAATGGCCATGGAGTATTGTAGTTTGTCCTTCATTTTCAAAGAGGACCATGACATCAGGAAGGTGATACCATGCCTTGAAAATAGGTTGAATTTAAGTGAGGGGGGCTATCCAAAGTCACCAGCCTCACTTCATCTGGGGCCAGAAGCAAGATGTAGATAAAAATGACTGGAGATGACTCCCAATGCAGAAAGAGACATTGGCCTTTATAAGCTAAGGTCTTTCCCAGGTCTCAGTTTGACCAAGGCAATACCCATTCAGTGATTAAGGGCAGGTAAGAAATGAGGTGAAGAATGGTCTATTGTAACTAGTCAAAAAAACCCAACAAACCAATGTGAGAGGGAAGACCTTCAGGGTTTCTCGTGGAATATTATATACAGTGTCAGATGGGGGTGACATGACGGTTACTTCTTTAATTGTTTTCTTTTTAAGAATTTTTTGTAAAAGAAATTCCTTGTTACATGGAATGGTTTGTGAATAAAGGAGGGGAAAGGTAACATTTTGAAATGAAAGTGATGAGAAACACATATAGGCATATATATGTATATATACACACACAAACACACACATATGTATATTTAAATGGGGCAATTTAATTGGATAACCTAGTTCTAGCTCTTATGTCTCCAGGATCCTAAATGGGCAGTGCAAGAAATATTACCTCCATTTTACATATGAGGAAATGAATGCCCAAGAGGTTAAGAGATTGACTCTTGAAGTATGTGTCAGAAGTAAAAGACAAAGACAAGTCTTAAAACTCCAAGGACAGTGTTCATTTCTGTATAACTCATTGGTCTGTCATAAGATTGCCAGTTCTTGGACCACATGGGAGGCTCTTCTAGAACTTCCATAAAGAACCAATAATGTACAAAATTAGTTCTGGTACTTAGGCAGTTACACCTGTGAATATCCAAGGATCTACTTGCAAGGGGCTTCCAGACTACTAATCCTTAGACAACATTAGCAGAACTACATTTGCCTGACATCTAGGCACTGCACTGTACACAGTGCATTGATTGTGGATCTGAAAGCCATATAAAGATCTATACAGTCTTCCCCACTGTATCCTTGCAGGTACATCTTCTGAACAAGAAAATAAAGAATCTCTCCTCAAGGACTGTTTTTATTCTTAAAAGGGATTTGCAAGAAACAGTTCAAACCTGGCCAATTTATTCATTGGCTGGAACTGAGTCGCAAACAATTGTGGGGTGGGAGAGGGGGGATTCTATCCAAGTCCAAAGTCATCAACTTCATCTGTCTCCTATATTTGACACTCAGTATGGCTTCATATCAACATTGGACTGATAGCTTACCATGGAAACTCAACAACCTATATTAGAAGAAAGAAAATTAACACCAACTCTGGATAGCTCCAAAAAGATTTTTAAAAAATCCTTTTGATACTGCAGAGTACAAAAAATGTCCTCCTAATGCCCAAGAATTTTCAATTGTATTCTGGGTTTCTTGATGGCACTGAGGAAAAACTGAACTTGTCTCTTTAATGCCTTCCCATTCAGTCTTTGAGATGGTTCTATTAATAAGGAAACATATGTGTATGGTAAGAAATCTCCTTCATTGCAAGGTTATACATTGCCAAGATCAACTGAACGCAAATTCTCAATAACAGTTGTAATACTAACAATTCCTTGTATAGAGATTTAAGGTTTGCAAAGCATTTCACAAGTCTTCTCTCATTTGAGACTCACAATACTTCTAGGAGGTGGGTGCTAATATGATCCCCATTTTATAGATAAGGAAACTGAGACACAGGTTGTCCAGCATCACACAGTCAGAGTCTGAGATGGGATTCAAGTTCTGGTCTTCCTGTCTTCACATCCCATCCTCTATCTATTGTAGTTAACTGGAGTTAGAAATTCAAGACATTAAAGAGGGTCTCTGTTTCACTGAATACTGACTTTTCTGCTTTGCTAGCATGCTTTCCCCTTTCAATACCTCTCACATACCCAACTACCCTATGATTTGTACAGTTACTTTACAGCATATCACCACACTGTAATCAATAGCTGTACCACATATATGAAGTTATATCTTACAGCATGTCAATATTAGCCTTTCTAGTGAGCATCTTTCATGATTTATCCATCAATAGAACTATTGAACATGTTTTATATGCAGCATATACTTATATCACCAGGCAGGAAAAATGACATTTCAGAACCAGCCAGCTTTAGCCAGGACAATCTTCCTTCTGGAATCAGAAAGGATTCATCCTAGACAACACTTGCACAGAAATGTGTACCTTCTTTGGTTGTTTAACCCAAACATGTTGGACTCCCTTGTATAACACAGATTGTTTTATATTTCTAATATATCCTAAGAGCTCCCAATTCAGTGCTAGGCATAGAGTAAGTATTGATTGCATTTGAACTGATTGGCTAGCTGTATCACACATTCTATTACTTATTTCTAAGCAAAATTATTTTCACTTAATCTTGCAATGGTCCACCTGTGCAAGATGTCAGTTAGTTTTATGGTTTCTGATTTCATTAATTTTTGTCAGTGACGGAATGATCTGATTAAAAAATTAGTGAACAGGTTTTTTATTGTTGTTCCTGTTATTTTTTCTTTTGAAAGATTTCCTAAAAGCATCTCAAAGTACGACTATGTATCTTTGCCATGATTTGCAATCATAACCAAACAGCATTGAAGGGTCATGTTGGGCATGAGTAAGCTTAAATAATGAAGGAGGTATTCATAGTGAAGTGATTGCAGAGTAATTGGAATACTGAAGCAATAATTGCAGTAACAACTGTCACTTGTATCAGAACAGATAGGTAGTACAGTGGAGAGAGTGCCAGATCTCAGGAGGACATGAATTCAAATTCAGCCTCAGATACTTACTAGTTGTGTGACCCTGGGCAAGTCACTTCACCTTGTTTGCCTCAGTTTTCTCATATATAAAACGAGCTGAAGAAGGAAATGACAAACCACTCTAGTGTCTTTGTCAAAAAAATCCTAAATGGGCTGACAAAGAGTTGGACATGACTGAAAATGGTTAAAACAATAGAATGGAAGCATTTATGTGATGCCTTCAGGTTTACAAAATGTTTTCCATGTGATTGTGAAGTAGGTGATATTATTAACCCCATTTTATAAATCAGGAAACTGAGGCTGAGTTTAAATAACTCACTTGGTATTAATCAATCAACACACAATTATTAAGTACCCACTATGTACCAGGCACTATCCAAAAGCACTGGGGCTACAAAAAGGGTAAAAGACAATCCCTGCTCTCAGAGAGCTTATAGCCTAATGGGGGAGACACATATGTATACATGGATGTATATCCATGTATATATACATATATACATAGATCTCTCTCAAATATGTACACACACATTAGTACATGTGTTTCTATATCTATACCTAACCACTAATGTTTGTATTTTAATTAACTAGGTCTGATTCCGAGGAAAGAGGATGTTCTCCTTTGATTCCTTTGCCCATCCCTTCCATGTCAAGCAAGAGTGAGATGAGATGATTTAGTGGAAAGAACACTGAATTTAGAGTCAGAGGACATTAGTTAAAATCCTAATTCTTCTACTCACTGCCTTATTGCTTTGGGGAAATCATTTATCCTTTCTAGTTTCAGTTTCCTTATTTGCTAAATGTAGAAAGTGGGATAGATGACCTCTCAGGCTTTTCTAGTTCTAAACCCAGCATCCTGATTTTACAGATAGGGAAACAGGTTCACAGAACTGAAGAGACCCATCCAAGGTCACACAGGCTTGATAACTGTGGGGCAGAAGTACTACCAGAGCTGGGATTCAAAACCAACTCACTGACAGAAGGTGCTTTGGGGAGTATAGAATCAGACAAAGGAAGTAGATGCTGTTAGAAGCCTAACTACTTTTAATGGAATGTGGCTGGGGCTCTTTTCAAATCCAGGGCTCCCTATGTGCACAGCCAGGATTATGTCTGCCTTGGACACTGCTGCAGCCACACTGACCAGCTCAGATTCCCAGCCTTCTTTTTCTCAATATGCCTTATCAATTGCAAAGAGCTCCTGCTAAGAAAGCATTTCCAGATGATGGACAGCCCTGGTTACAAGGTCTAGGATCCCAGCTTATCTCGCATTAGTTAAATTGTAAATTGATGTCTTCCTGAAGGTATTTTTGAAGGCTTCTTAGGGACCTTGCTTCAGCTTAGGAAATGCCCTTGTTTTATCATAAGCATCTTTGAAAGATATCTTCTGGGTGGATTATTGGCTGGTAATGCAGGCATAGGTAGTTAATCTCCTCCATTTACAGGAATTCTTGTTAGTTTCCATCAAGACGTGGCACTTCTCAACCTTTTTCCTCAGACTCTTAATTTCTATCATATTTGGGTCTTGTGGCATGTGTATATATATATATATATATATATATATATATATATATATATATATATATATATATATATATCTTTTTCCCCTTCCCTTTCTTCCTTCTTTCATTCTTTATTTTCCACCCTCCTTCCTTCCCTATCTCCCTCCTATTCTCCCTTTTTTCCTCTTTCTTTCTCTTTCCTTCTTCCTTCCTTCATCTTTCTTCCTTCCTTCCTTCCTTCATTTCTCAGCTCATGAGTAATCCTTGTACTTACAAACTAGGCAAGATAGATTGACCCAGTATTTAAAAAAAGAAAATGAAATTCAATGATTTACTCTATTAATGATGAAGTTCTGAATTATTACCATTTAAATATTCCCTCAGTCACTGAGAGTTCACTGAGCATGATGGGGTGCATAGTTCTGTCTTAAATGACTGAGACAGGGTTAGTGATCTAACAAGGGATGTAATATGCATTCATCTGCTTATACCCACACATCAATAGCAGAATCATATCCAAATCATATGCTATTCTCTCCAAGAGGATAGAAGATGACATTGCCACATTGCCCATCCCACCAAAAGGACAAGGACTAATCATGGCACCATCATCAAGGCTGGGGAGATTTTGCTGGAGAGCCCATCATTCTTTGGCACGTTATAGTTTTTCTGGATCTAGAACAACTTGCTAGCTCTTGTAAAATGAACACACTCCTTCCTGGGGCCCTGGAAGACTGGGGAGTGAACTCATCAGCAAAGCAAACTGAGGGTGGCTTCATGTTTTACAAGGTACTTCAGAGTTCCATCAAAAAAGGCAAACAAGAAAGTTCACTTGTTCTTAGGAGGCCTTTCAGTAATCAGTTAATCAATGAATTAATAACAATAGAGTTTTCACAGAGTAGTTTAAGATTTCCAGGGCTCTGCAAAATCCCATTGAAGTCTCATAGCATTCCTTTGAATGTGCTAACAATAATTGTCATATTTTAAGAATCTCATTTATCGATAATTTAATTATAATAAAAATAGTAGCTGTAATAGTGTTTGTAATATGAACAAGAGGGCTTTACGATCTATGACATCCATGCTAAAGCATGCACTCAGAGGTACTGGTGCCCCTTCTGCTGCTCCCATCTCCCATCACTGCATGGTTAACACCCACATCCCTCCCACCCCTCAAGATGCTGGAAAGGAAGTGATTGCAACCTTAGCTCTCCACATTTGAAAAGCTGCCTACACCTGCTTTAGGGGGAATTAAGGTCAGTTTAAAGAGGAGGTACAGGAGTTTCCTGGTGTATATAGATACAATATACCCCTGTGACCATCAAACAGACTCTAACCCTCCTAGCTCTAAATCTGTGGTCTTGTGACCTTATGTCTGGTTGACATGGAAACCAAGCGGAGATGTTCTGAAACTCTGATCGAAGAACTGTGACCTCCTTTGGAAGCATACTTTTTCATACCTATTGGATCTGGCCCTTTTCCCTCTTGTCCTTTTCATTTGAACACTAAAGGAGAATTGAGTCTTTTCCTCAAAGTAGGGGTTTCTTTCAAAGCGGAGTGCTAGCAATCATGGTGCCTTGATGTGGAGAACAAAATTGGATCTCAAACAAGAAGTGCTTCGGGGCAGAAGTTTGTGGGGTATGGGGATGGTGGAGGCAGAATAAGGCTGGCAAAGATCTCATCTAGTTGGGGGGGTATCTTCTGGTAACTCACTATTTGGTCAGCTAGGCAGCACCACAGTGCACAGACCATAGGATCAACAGTAGGAAAACCTGAGTTCAAACCTGATCTCATGAGCTTATTAGCTGTGTGACCCTGGGCATCTGCATCTGCCTCAAATGAGCAGGTGAGTTAGGGGGTTGTCTACCCTACCATGGGAAGATTTTTCCCAGCAGAATGGGCAGATGTGAACAATTTATTCCAATGGCCATGAAGGCTCTGTGGTCAGACATTCAAGACACCAAAGTCAGTCACTGGACCCGGGACCATTGCCAGTCATTATGACTTTTGATGCTGGACTTCTATGACTCTGGAAGTGAAATTGAGGCTGATGACTTTATGCAACCCTGCCTCACTTAAATCCAATTCACACAGGAATCAAGACCACTTCATGATGACACTGGTCCGCTTCAAAAAGGAAGGACAAAGAACAGCAAAGGAGATGCTCTCATACCTTTCCAAGCTTTGCTTGTTTCAATTCCATTCCACTGGACAGATGTTCTAAGAAGGGACAATCATAGTAGGTGTTGGGAAAGTAAGTAGGGGAAGATGGGCAGTGGAGCCAGGAGTGGGCTACAAGTCAGGTGGGCACAATTAGCTTCCACCAAGAGACAATTCAGGAGCCCAGGTTCAAGCCAAGCAGCAGCGGCACTGACAAGCAGACAATTGCAAGCAGCAGTTAGGTCTGAGAGTCTCATCCCTGGGCAAAAAGGCCTCAGGAATCTTGAGAAGGAAAAGTAACAGGATTCTCTCCAGGGTTCTAACCTGCCCAAAGCCCCTCTAGTCCCTGAGCAGCCTGGAGGAATGGAGCCCCAAGCCCCTTCTCATGCTATCCAACTGCCAATAAATGCAGAGGGCTCTGTGATGTTTGGATTATGAGAAACTTGGAGGCAGAATGACTGAAATCTGAGGGAGTTTCTTCTCTTTAACCACATTCTCAAGCTCACACCTTTGAGTTAAAGCAGAGAGAGTCAGAATTGATGACAAACACTCTTAAACTATCTTACAGACAATTTATGGAGATGAAGAGATTGCCAGGAAAGACCTCCGTGAAGGTTGAGGGGCAAGGTGGGGGAGATTGCTTTCAGAAGTACAGTCTGAGTTAATAACTGTAAGGGAGTCCTGGCCTCCGATGGTGACTCCTTAGAGGGTTTTGCATTGTGAATGACTGAAATGATTTAGAACCAAGTGCTGACAGCAAAGAAAAGTCCTTCTGGGGGAGCAAGCATTTCACCCTCACCCCCTCGCCTTTTTAAAATTTGCCAGTCATGCAGGTCCCCATAAGAGGAAGTTAATAGTGAAGCGGAAAACATTTCAGTGTGAAGAAACAGAAAGTGTTCATTCAAATTCTGAAATGAGAAAGATAAGTCCAGTTCTCTCTCCTTCCCTCCCTCCTTCCTTCCTCCTTTCCTCCTTCTTTTCTTCCCTTCCTCCCTCTTTCTCTTGCTCCCTATATCCCTCCCTCTGTCCCTCCCTTCCCTTCCTTCCTTCCTTCTTTTCTTCCTTCCTTCCTCTCTTCCTTCCTTCCTTCCTCCCTCCCTCCCTCCCTCCCTTCCCTCTTTCCTACCAGTTCTATTGATATTTCTTGTTTTATACTAGTTACTTTTCCATCTTTCCACAATGGAGTAAGCCTTCCTTCATAACAAAGTAAAACAATTAAGGAAAATCCAACAGGATATGCAACATACTATACCTATAGCCCCCACATTCCTCCCCTCCAAAACAATCCATCTTTACTTTCAAAAACAAGCTCAGCCTGTAAAGAACTCCACTCTGAGTGCCAGAAAAAGGTATTAGGGTGTATGGAGTGTTCAGGGAGGACTAAAAACTCTGGTGTGGGGGCTTGCTGAGCTCTTTTCAGGGCTGCTCATCAACCTTTGGTGCCTTCCTGATGCGTGCACCTCTCTTGTGGCCCAAGTATCTGTAGCATGGGCAGTGGCCATACCCTGGTAAAACCTTCCCTGCAGGCAGGTTAAAGCAGATTGAAGGTAACCAGGAGGCCTCAAACTCATCTACGAGTTAGGGGGATGTCTACCCCAAAGAAGTAAAGACTTACCCTAGAGGAATGGGAGGAAGAGAATAATTTGTTCCAACAGCCATGAAGGCAGCTGAAGTGGGTTGTGGATTGCTTATAGCTTGGTCAGACACTAAAGATGCCTGGGCCATCCACTGCATCCTGGGCCTTTGCTGGTCGTCCTGACTTTTGTCATGACTCTGGACTTCAAAGACTCTGAAAGAGCGAGTAAGGCCAAAGACTCTATGGAACTCTGGCTCACTTAGGTACAATTCACCCATGATGTCACTGGTCTCTTTAAAAGGAGGTAGGAGCAATAAAATAAAGAATTCATTGCTCTAAGCCATCCCCTTATAGGATCACTGACAAGCTTCTATGATAATATTAATCTTATCCAGTTGCTTTAATACTAAATAGGATGATTTAGGAAGAAAACAGGGTGCTTCTTGAGCTTCTGGACAAGTGTTGAGTATTTCACCCTCAACAGATTTCAGTGGGATAAAAAAATAATTATAACTGCAGAATCAAGGAATCACAGAATGGCAGAATGTTTGAATTGAAAGTTGCGTAACTCTAGGCAAACTTCCTAACTTTTTCTCCCTCTATTTCCTAAGTTGTAAAATAGGGGCAGTTCCTGACAGACTTGTGAAGAGCAAATGAGATAGCATTTGTGAAGCATCCAACATAGTGCCTGGGACACAGCAGAAGCTTAATAAATGCTTGTTCCTTTCCTCTCAAACCCTAGCCTAATCCATGCCAGAACGGAAATCAACTCTAAAATATCCCAGCGATGGGTCAGCACTATTGTTGATGTTCAAACTTTAAGGTTTGAAAAGTACTTTACATAAATTGTCACATTTGTCTCAATATAGGACGGAGAATTTAGAAACACTGGTTTTTAGCTGGAGGGGATCTTTGAGATCCTCTAGCTTAAGCCCCTCAGAGAGGTTCAACAGGTTACTCAAGATCTCTCAGGTAGTCCGTAGCAAAGTGGTATTTGATCCAAGGTTTTCCAACTTCATACTCTTTGTTGTTGATGTTGTTGGTGTACCTGCACTGTCCCGCATTCATTCTCTGTTTCCATAGAGTTTGAGCAAAGGGTTGCTTATTAGACTTCTGGTGGTAGGTTTTCTAGTGATGTTTTTTTGTGAAGGGGGCAGAGATAGTGGGAAAGGACAGTTCTAATTTATTTTCTCTAGTCTTTTTTTGATAAAATTTTCATTCTTCCTTAATTTGGTAAACTTGAACTCTGTCCTCAAAAGTGGAGGAAGTGGTGGTTAGATACTGTACAGTACCATGTAAGTTGATGACAGACACAAGCTTTTCCATACTGATAAGTTTGCCAGCAAAGACCATCAACCTTGGCTCTGCCCTTTCTACCATTTCCATTGTCTTCTTAAGGCTGACTGAACTTCAAAGCAATTTTTGTGGACTGGTGCTGATAATTAAAGACCTCTTCCAGCTGTAATCAAAGATCCTAAATCCCTAGTCATTTACTAAGACAATTGAAATAATAAGTAAAAAGCTTTTTGCAAACTTTAGAGTGGTACATAAAGAGAAATGACAGCAGTGATAACAGAAGTTTGAAAAAAAACACAACAGAAAAGGGAAGAGTGAACGTTTATTTTCAGTCTCAAAAACATACAGTGGGAGGTGTTGCCCATGTGAGAGGAACAAGCCTGGGATGTAATAGAGGTAAACGGAACTCATTTACCCTAAATCATGGAAAAAGATAGGACTAGGAGATTCCAGTACTTCTTAAACTGTGGGTCATGATTTCGTATCACAACTCACAGTTTAAGAAGCACTTGAAGAGGTCTCAAGTGGAAAAAGTTTATAGATAATACTATGTCTGCATGAGTGGCACTTTGAATGTGAGAAGGTGTGGGGAGAAGTCTGTGGGTAACAACAGAATTGATCATGTGTTGACTAGTCCCAAGGTACATTAGCCTAGAGAATAGTAATTATGAGAGCCAGAGCTTCAGAAGTTGACCATTCCAGAGCATCAGAGCAGTTGGCAAATAAAAGTTTTTCCAGTGAAGTAGCAGATGACTCCAAAAGAAAGATAAAGAATAGCAATAGAAGGTAGAGTTTCAGTTTTAAGCCAGCTTTGAGTATGCAGGGTAGCAACGATAACCAAGCAGCAGCAAGTCTACGGGTCTTGGGGAACAAAGGCATCAAAGGAAAACCCAAACCATGTTCAGGAGCCATTGGAAAGGGAAGTCAAGAAACCCAAAGACATAGAGGAAGTCACAAGGACTCAGGCATTAGAAATCTTCCTGCTGTGGCACAATACAGATGACACTGGAATCAAAGCTTTTCTTTCCCTTAAAAGAGAAAGTTCTTCAGGGAGTTCATGATTCTATGATGTATTCAACATTTTTTTAACCAAAAGATGGATTTGATGATAATTCTATTAACCTATAATTTGTTTTTGCAGCTTTGACTCAATGAAATACTTTTCCAATTTCTTTATAGTTTTAAATTCTTTATAGTTCTTGATACTTTGTTAGTAATATTAAACACATTTATGTTCTACTAAGTGATACATGGGAATTCCAGGATAAGTGATCTATGAGTTTCACATAAATTTTCCTCAATTTACTCAAATTACAGAGAAATAAGGAATATCCTCAAATATCTTGGGCCCTTTATGGCATAAGTCTCTGAGACAAATTATTTTATACTCTGATGGACAAGTTCTGTAGGTTATCCTCCTAACTGCATGTCACAATCTGGACAGCAGGCATTCTTTATCGACTTGTTTTCCTTGAGTGGATTACTAAGCCAAATTCTTTGGAATGATTATCGATCTTTTCCATGAAGCATGATGCAACCAGGCCTCTGTCATTCACAAAGAATTTGAGCATCTGGAGGACCTCACCATCCATAAGGAACCTTTCTTCAACTTGGGGATGCTACACTGTATCTCCCTCTCTAACAACAGCAAAAATCTTTGGTGAACATATGTCTCCCTATTTGTGCCTTGCGTATTAATGATCAAGGGTCTTAGAGCTAGGTTATATATCTCATATTACATCTTTCATGGAATCTTTACTAATGTTAATATATGGATAGGCTAAATGTTGAAAAAGAGCTCTTAGAGTAGCATTTGCTTTATTGAATCAAATATTTAAAAATAACAAACAGGCATCATATATTTTTCACTTTGCTAAATCAGTTATGAAATGGTAAAGATGTAGCCTAGTAGAAAATGTTGCTTGTGAAAGCCTGACTCTTCCCTACTAATAAAAAATAATGAAAAATATCATTTATATGACACTTTGAAGTTTACAAAGTATTTTACATGAGCCTCACAACAATATTGTAAAATAGATACTATTACTATCCCCATTGTACATATTGGGAAAATAAGACTTAGAGAGATTAAGTAATATCATCAAGATGACATTGCTAGTAAATTGCCAAGGCAAAATTCAAATTTAGATCTTCATGAGTGCAGGGCTATATTTATTATACCACCTAATTTTTACCTATTTATTTATTAATATGTTCTCTCTCAAAATTGTTGAATTCTGAGTACAGATCAAGCATAGTTTTTCCCCATTTGCTTTATTTTTCTTCCTTTTTTGTAACGTGGCTAATATGGAAATATGTTTTGCATGACTTCATACATTTAACTTTTATAATATTGCTTGTCATCTCAATAAGTGAAGGAAGGGCTGGAGAGAGGGAGAAAATAGGGAATTCAAATTCTAAGAAATGAATGTTAAGATAAAATACAAATATTTTTAAATGGATATCTTTTACATATATAAAATACATATATAAAATATGCAAAATTCTCATAAAATTTGTATATACATAGGAAATAATATAAGTTTCTTGAGGCCAAGGACTATTTTACTTTTTTCTTTGCATTTGTCTAGAATAGAATAGGGACTTGTTGATGGATGAGGAAGGAGAAATACAGGCTATTTGTAGTTGAAGCTCTCATTTTCCCTTTCTTTTGTATTAATAAGGTACAAGATATTTATGTCATTAGTACCTTCTTCTTCTTCAGATAACTTTTAAGTTGATCATTCTATATCCTCAAAATTGTGTCATTTCTAAGGTGGATTTTATAGGATCATAGGCTTAGCACTAGAAGGGATCTTAGAGGTCATTGAATCCTATCTGTTCATTTTATTGATGAGGAATCCAAGACATAGAGAGGATAATTGATTTTCCCAAGGTCACGTAGTGACAGGATTTACACTCAGGTCTTCCTGATTTTAAGGCCAAAATTTTATTCATCATGTCTCCTAGCTGCCATCTACTCCATGTATACTTAGTCTTATCCGGTTGTTTCCTTCTGCCATTGCTCTCTTAAGTCCCATTTCTCTTCATCTCTAAAACATCCAGGACTATGATTTTAGAGTCAAACTATGATACTCTACTGTCTTTAATAGTTAAATGGGGTTTTTAATTTTTTTTAGTGAAAATTTTGCAGATATTTTCCATTTTTCTTCTCTTCTTGTCATCCTGTTTTCATCCTTAAATATCCACCACATGGTTGTGTGTGGTTGGGTCCCTCACTAAGCTTTCTTCAAATTCATTTTACCCTTTACTTCTCTGTATTTTATAAGATGATCACGTTTATAATTTTTCCATCATACTGATCTGTGGGATTTTTTTCAAATGAGTTTATATTCTAAACCATTCTTGCCCTTAGATCTTATGCCTCATGGCTTGATAAGTCAAATGCTTGCGAGTAAGGTAGTTTTTAAAGTTCTTTTGGTCTCCTTATGTCAACTGTTTTATGTCAATTATACTTTTTAATGAAATTATTGTGACTTGTCTATATTCTTTTGTCCATTCAAATGCCACTTTTCATAATTAACAACTTCTTTAAAACAGGTGGGATAGAGAATTTTAATTGCATGTAATACATTTTAAAATTTCATTTATCTATTTTTGGTGAGGCAATTGGAGGTAAGTGACTTGCTTAGGATCACATAGGTAGTAAGTATCAAGTGTCTGAGGCCACATTTGAATTCAGGTTCTTATTTATTTAAGTAGTGTTTAATTTTGACCTTTTGTCTTTTGAAGGAAATTTTTAGGATATATAGGTTTGAGATTTCTTATAAATCTTTGACTAACCTAATTAAGCAACTTATATGCAATAGGATTCTACTAGATACAAGAAAGGCATACTATGACATAAAAAATGTAAAATTACCTGCCCTCAAAGAACTCACATCCTAATGAATGACATGAAAAATTAGGTAATTTCTAAGGTCATTTACAGCTTTGAGTCTATGATTCCATATATCATGAGAATCATGTGGGATAAGAAAGCATGGGTAAGATGCACTCTGTATTAGTAAAGACAATATCCACATTATTGATTCTACCAATCCACTGAAGTATTAAAGTGAATTTTCAATCACATGGGAAGCTTTTAGATCAAATTTAAAATGTTCACCTTTGGTGCTTTTGTGCTCTTTGAATCCGGCATAAAGTTTAATGGGATTGGAAGCCTGCATCATTCTCTGGTCCAAGTGATAGACTCCATGATTGCTAAAGCATCTTAGTGTCTCCATCAGTAAAATCAAGGAGTCAGACTCGATGACCGCTAAAGTCTCTTCATACTCTGTTATACTACAAGTTCTCTCTTCTAAACAAAGGGTGTCTTCTTCCAGAATTGCAAATCTCAACACCTTTCCCAACCACTAAATTGGGAGTAAAGAAAAGAAGAATTGATTTTATGCTTGTGCAAACTTAAGTAATCGAGAATAGAGATGCTACCCTTGTGAATTCTTGGGCGATATGCATGGCTTGGAAAAAGAAGGAAAGTATTTCATGCAATACCATTGGGCACTCTTAGCTCAGCCTTTCTTCCCAGAATAAAAATACAACTGAGTTTTTCAAGTTAGTTGGTTGATGTATCGCCCTGTTCCACCTCATCATTCTCGTATGATTCAACAAACATTAGAGAGAAATTTTTCTGCTTAAATTCCTTACTGCAACAGAAGTAAATATCTTACTTTTATAAAATACATTTCTTAAAGATAAAATACAGTTCTACAATGCTGTTTCAGATAGATTTGCCATAAGTCAGATACCCTTGTTGAAATAATGGACTAGGAACACAATCCATCTTGGGCCGTCAGGAGGTACAGAGCTTGGTCTTATTAAGGTACTTGGTTATGAGGCCTAGTGACTGATACAATGAATTGGTTTTCAACAGTGCATTTGTTTCCACTATACGTCTTCTGCTTGAATGAAAAGGCAATTAAGAAAGAGTCTTGGAACATGGAGACCAGAGTAAATACTAGCCTTCTCCCAGGCCAAACACAATTATAAGAGCATTTAGCTGCTGCTTGGTTAAAACTAAATAAAGATGGGAAATTAGACACTGCTGAGACAGACCTTAGAGCCAAGCCTGTCTCTTTTAAAAAGTACCTTTTCTGCTTTTCCTGTAGGAAAAAGGGAAATTTTCTGCAGATAAGTCAATTAGACTGGACATTGAGCCAATCAAGTCTCGAGTTACAGTTTCTCCTATGGCCACTGGGGGCAGTGTTTCCCTTTAGCTGGCAGGCTTGATGGACATGGTTGTCTTCATTCTTCTGTTTTGCTTGGGTGTTGATATGTTCTGAATAAGGTTTGCAAGGATGAAATCAAGATTCTCAGCTATTCCATGAAATCTATCAGTATGGAAGATACTGCTTTGGTGAAGGGCTGAACATTAAAGGAGGAAGGGAAAAGAATTGAGAGTACCATTAGCTAGTCTGCTGGCATGGAGTCCCCATGTTGGGGTGTCTAGAAATCTTAAATTAAGAACTCCATATTTCAGGGTTGAGATGCCACCATACCAGGACCTTATAGGATTTTAAACTCAAATATATGTGTGAGTACACATATTAATACAATACATAATTGCAAGAACTATACCCAAAGACCCTTTTAATCTGCAAGACTGCTTCAAAATCATGGATCTTGGCATAAAGTAAGCAGTTCTTAAGAATAGTGGGCAGGGAGGAGACTAAAAATGAATCAAAAGAGATTAAGGCAGTTCCTTCTCTCCCCAGAACAATTGTAATCTTCTTAGTTGTTGCCTAATATATCCAATACAGATTCACCTAGAGCTGTCAAAAGGAGTTTTTCCTGCTCTCATCCTCCCCAATCATTCCTCCTAGTAAATTGCAATGAAAAGGGGAAGATATCCGGTAATAACTCCCACATCATCCTAATTTTTAATGTTTATTGGAGGCAGCTTGAAGTATGTTGCTCAAGTTCCAGATCTACCACTGACTACCTACATGATCTTGGTCAAGTTATATACTCTCTAGGCCTCATAAACCAGGAGCAAGTGAAGAGCAACTGGGAATCTTTTAGGTTTTTAATGTGTTTGGGTTTTGTTTTTGAATTCCCAGCACCTAACACAGTGATGACCCATAAAAGCTTTTAACAAATATATTTTCATTGAATTTGTCAAATGTGAGCTCTGTGGGGGTAAGGACTATGTTTTCATCTTTCCTGGTATCCTCATTGCTTAGCACAGTGCCTTACACACAATGGGTACTTAATAAATATCTACTGGCTGCTCATTGACCAACTGGATTAGATGATCTCAAAGGTCCCTTCTGACTCTGCCTTAATTTTGTCCCACTATATTAAAAAGAGGAAGCTTAGTTTATAAATAATTTCTGTGCTTATTGTCAGAGGAAAGATGATAAAGAAACACCAATTAAGGTTGTTGCCAACTATTAAAATGATTTCCTAGGTCCCTAAATTCCTAGTGCCTAAGACCATGTTTTATATAGGGTATCCCAAAGGGTTTAGTACAGTTTATTATGCAAAATCTTTTGGGATACCCTATATATCTTCCTGTCCCTAAAGCACCTAGCCCAGGCCTGAGCATATACTGTGTGATCAATTAAGTCCTGGGACAAATGCTATTTTTTCTGATTGCTTTCTCGGATTCTATTGAACCACAAATTCTCTCCCAATGAGCTGGAGCTAGGTGTATGCTAGAGCCTGCAGAACTCTGAGACTTGATTATTAAATTTTCAGTGTGAGCATTTACACCTGAGAAATTAGCAAATGCTACAAACCTAGGCTTGATTTATTGTTCTGTTGATAGTATAGACTTAAGAAAACGATCTGGAGAAAATGTTAAAAATGCAAATTAAACTAAAAATTTGTCACGTACATGAACGCACATTTTTCGCCCCTGTGAGTTGGGTGTTAAATGTTTATCAGCAAACCACTGCCCTTAGTTTACACCATTCAAAAAGTACTTTTCCTACAATATCGTGATAGATGGTTGTGGATCAAGAAATTCATTTAACATTTTATTAAATACCCATAACATGAAATGTCTAACACAAAGTTCATGGAATACAAAGATGGTATAAGGAAAGTCTCCTGATCTCAAGAAGTTCATAATGTAGTAGAAGTAAATAATGTAAATAACAAAATAAGTATATGACATACATAGGCGAATCACAACATGCTGAGATAATTGATGAGGGAAGTATTACTTCTTGCTGGGAGTAGGTGGGAGGGAGGAGAGACTTCATGGAAGACAGAACACCTGAGCTAGACTTGAAGGAATGAAAAGATTTCAACAACTGGGAATGGAGAAGGTTATTTTATAGCTGGCAGAAGCTAGGTACCAAGTCAGGAGAGGGCAGAAGAAATCAAGAGATGAAAGGTAGTCCAGTTTGACATCACCATAGAATATATGATTAGAAAAATGGTTTAGGGAAGGCTAGAAAGGCAATCAAAGGGTCATAATCTTGGATTAAAAGGGTCCATGATACACTTGCAAATAAGGTTAAGGATCCTTGGTATAGGGCACCAAATACCAGCAAGGCTAAAGGGCTTAGATTGTATTGAGTATACAATAAAGAGTCGCTGGAGGTTCAAATAATTGGAAAGGAGTGAGTTGGTGGAACATGGATTCTATGTTATATTTGTGAAGAATATCCTTCAGAAGCCCATGCATGAACTTAACAAATTATAATACCAGCCCTGCACATCCATTGACTAAAGAGGGATTCTTTCAGTATACTCAGTTTAAAAATTGTGATGCAGGTCTTGTGGAGAATGATAGAGGAGGTAGTAGTTTTAAGAAATAGCTGATGGAGAGTACTTGGTGATTGGTTTAATTTCTCTTTATCTTGCATTCTGTTTTAAGTAAGTGTATTTTGATTTACTATAGAGTCAGAGGTTTTATCATGGCTTTGTCAGGATCCACCAGATACTCTTGAAATTGGGATTTGGGAGGTTTGGACTGAGACCCTTTGTGTTCTTTAGGCTATGGTGTATTGACAAAATAACACGGAATGAGCACATTTGTGTTACATGGGAATTAACTCTTGATGAAGTTTAAAACATCATCTACACAGACACTCTCTCCATCTCTCTCTCTGTCACACACACACGCACACACACACACATACATACACACATATTCACACACACTTGCTCACCAATGGTGCCAAACAACCATGGGGTTCTCTTAAGAGAACTACCTGAGAATAGTTTTACTTTATGAAAAGAAGTACACCAGGCATGAACTGTTATAGAGGAAATGATTGAATCATTCACTCATAAACTTACATATTCATCATCGTATTTCACAGCTGATCAGAAGTATTTTGTTTACTACACTCTTTTTTCGTGAACAAGAAATAATACTTTCCAGCTTAAGTCCTAGAGTACAATCAATAGATTGGGAGGGAAATGGGCATTCTCTACAAGGACACCCGGAGACTCTGTTTGATCTGAGTCCACCTTCTTCCCCACTATTCACCCAAAGACGCAGGAATGACTTTCTTGATTCTGTCCAGATCCAACAGACCGATTTTCCTGTTGTTTGAAAATTGCAAAGGAAACAGCAAGAGCTGAATGCAACCCCGAGTTTTTGAGAGCAATCTCAGAGCTGGGAGAATTCATAAACCAAGTAAACCTTCTGACATAACTATAAAATGTGGTATAAACCCTAGAAAAAAATGGCCATCTTGAAAGGGTAACAGCACTTTTATGAGAATTCCAACTGCACCATGGCAACATCAACCCGTCAGAGCAAATGAAGGGTAGTAAAAGTAAAATTAAACATGATGAAGGGGACACCAGCTTGCTAACAGCTTTCCAAGCTGTAAAGCTTTCAAATGTTATCTCTTCATTGGTCTGTTCAATCACACATGCCTGCTACCCTGCTTTATCATATTCTGTATCTTTACCAGCCCTGAAGCCTGCCACCTTTTTTGATGGACCTGTGCATATATATAGGCAAGGGAAAAAAAGATATCCCTTCTTTCCACTGTCCCCTGCTTCCCCTCCCCCCGTTTCCTTTCTGATTCTGCTGCCCTTACTCTGGTGTCCAGTGTGACACCCACTGGTCACAACAAAGGATAAGAAGCCGCTTTGGGCTCCAGGGACTGATAAATGATCAAAGCCCCATCCATCCATTCTTCCCTCAGATGTCCAAGGGCCCAGTCAGGCTCCAAAGAGCCTCTGGCTTTGCTCTCCTAGCCCCCTTTCAAAACCTCAGCACCGAATTATTCCTCCCCAACCTTCTTCTCCTCCCCAATTATCCCCTCCCAGGCCCCTCAAGCCTCCAGCAGGGACAAGTTGCACGACATTTCCATGTGTTAACCAACAGTCGCCCCAGGAATGGCTAATCCCTCTCTCTGAATACACACAGCCCTGTTTTCAGTGGCCCAGAAATCCAAAGGCCACATTTATCCTCTGTCCCTCTCAACCACCAGGGAGTCAGAGCAAGATCCTGGGCCTTTCTGTGCTTTAAACTTCCCTCTGCTATCCCTCCTAACCTGATTATGATTCAATAGGGCTTTCAGACTTTGCCTATTCTGTGAGTGTGTGTGTGTGTGTGTGTGTGTGTGTGTGTGTGTGTGCGCGCGTGTGTGCACACGCGTGCATACAAGTGTACACACTTTGGACAACATAACCTATTTAATTGCATGGGAGGAAGAAGAGTGATGGCAAAAAGGAAAACAAAACAAATAAAAAATCAACAAAAATAAAAAAGAAAGCCTCCCTACAGTCCTCACAACTAGATTATTCAGCGCAAAGGCTCTATGCTTCCTTCCCCCTCCCCCTCTCCCTCCCTCCCCCTCTTTACATCTCTTTCTCTCTCTCTCTCTCTCTGTCTCTCTCTCTCTCACACACACACACACACACACATACACACACACACACACACACACTAGTGTGCTTTGCTAACAAAGAATAAAGTGGCTAAGGAGGAGAAGCAAAGAAAGGGCCAGGGGCTTGAAGGAACCACTATGTTCAAGTGGGAGTTGCACTATTTGTAAAAGATTTCTCATTCACTACTTTTCTTCTCTTACGGGTTAATGTACAGACCAACTCCTTTTTCAATTTTCAACATTGGAGAGTCCCATAAAATTTAGCTCAGTCCCATTCATTCATTCATGCATCCATACATACAATTTCTATAGTACATATTAGCAAATTAGTGTTTCTAACAAATATTTTTAAAATGGTTGACTAATGCTTGGTCAGTTTGATAACATTTAACAAACATTTATTAAGTACCTACCCATCAATCAAACAACAGCATTTATTAAGCACTAATTATGTACCTAGGTACTGCATAGACAATAGGCAATTATCCAACATTATGTTAGACGCCCAGCTACAAAGTGGAAAAAACAAAACAAGGTAGTCATGGCCCCAAGGAACTTACGTTCTCGATGACATGGGAGAAAGGATTGAACATATATATAAAAAAATAAATTCATGGAATATACAAAATAATTTTCCCAATTGCATTGTGGAGTAGGCGTTATGAGTGGGGGGGTAGAGGAGAGGAAACTAACCAGTGGAGAAACTGGAAAGGCTCTCTTTGTAGGACAAAAAGAGATGGGGATTGTGAGAGGTAGACGGAAGGAGAAAATGCATTTAATGCATGGCATACAGCCTGGGCAAAGGCAGAGAGGTAGGAAGTAATTTGTCCTTTACAAGGCAGATCAGGTAGGCTAGTGTGTTCAGGATGTAGAATGTATGAGGGAAAGTAATGTGTTATCATCCTGGGGAACAATATAGGTTAGACACATGTTTCAAAGAGCTATAAATGGGAGGTTTTGTACCCAATCCTAGATGCAATTGGGAGCCACTAAAAGTTCTTTGAGATAGTGACGTAGTCAGAAATTTGTGGACGAGCAAAGCGACCATTTTTGAGATGCGATATCGAGTGGATCTAAAGGAATCATCAGAATATAATTACATATATTACACATGTATGTACACATATATGCATTATGTAAGAATTATTAGTTACCTTATAATTAACTACAAAGGGATCTGCAAGGTGAAGGTATCTCCATATTCTTAGTCTCTTTTGTTTCCTTCTACCCAGGGTTTTGATGGCTACCAACCTTAATTCATACCAGCTAAAGTCTAGGAGGTGGCATCCTTATCCTCATCACCACTCTAGCTATGGCACCTCCTAGAATGGCTCTTTGCTGCCACCACCCCCACTATCCCAATAATGTCCAATTGCCACCTCCAATCAGGTTTCCATTTGGTGCCAAATACTGGTGCCAAAATTGCTCAACACCATCTCGTCTTTTCTACCTTTCCTTTAATATGAGTTGGTTCTCTTTCTAAATAAACAACAGGTTCACATGAAGGGTCTGAGAGAATGTGTTCAAGAAAACCCAAGGACAGAAATATTTGGGTCCTTTATGAGCTGAATCAGGGGGAGAAAGCTACCAGCTCACAGAGTCATTGAAGTCATTAGAGATAGAGTTAATCCTTGTTGACACATAGACTTTAAACTTTATATATATTCTCCCTTCTGTTCTTCATGATATTCCTGTGAAACTATTACCCCATTTTATAGATGAGGAAACTGAGGAGGAGAGAATTTTGGTGACTTTAGCAAAGTCATGAAATTAATACATTTCTGAAGATTTAAAACTCAATTCTTCCTTGATTCCAAGTCCAAAACTCTAACAACCAGTCCATGGAACAACAAAGCTAAACCGACCAGTAGTCTGAGCTTCTCCAAAGACAAATGGTCAATATGGTATTTGAATGTTTGCAAGACCTAAGACTCTGGGCATTTGCACCAGTTTTTACCCATTCTCCAAATACTCCAATCACTCACTTCAGTCTTTTATTTTTCTGGTAGTACCTCAAAGTCCTCCTTCCACAAAAGGCCTTTCCTGGTCTCCCTTCCCCCACCTCTGCCCCACTCCCTTGCCCCTGCTAATACCTTTCCTTCCTTTTAGTCTGCATCTATGTTGTAGGGATACATAATTATTTATATTAGAATTCAAGCTCCCTGAAGGTAGGGTCTGTTTTTGTCTTTCTTTGTATCCCCATCAGTCAACACAATGCCTGGCACATAGTAAATCTGTTGATTGATCTAAGAAGTCCTAAGAAGATAAACATGCAAACAAAATAATTCTCTAGATTGTAAAAATATATTTTAGAGCCTAGACTCTTATCTGGAGATTGAAATTAATGCAGGGCTATCTTTTGTCTGCAAAATTCCTGCAATTGTTGAAGTGGAAAGGAGAAGCTTAAATCTGTTTAATTATAATGGTCAGGAATGGCCAAAAAGAAGAGATAAGAAAATATCCCTTTCTTTGTAGAAATGAAAGAATGTGGATACAGAATAATATAATATACTGTCAGATCCCTGGTTGATATGTTGGTTACTCTGGCTTAAGTGTTGTTCCCATTCTCTCCCTCCCTCCTTTCTTCCCTCACCCCTCCATCCTCCCTCCCATCATTGGTCCTTCCCTCCCTCCTTCCCTCCCTCTCTTTCCCTCTGTCTCTTTCCCTCCTTCTCTCTTTGTTTCTCTGCCTCTGTCCTCTCTTCTCTCTGTCCCCACTTTCTCTTCAAAATTTTTATTCCAGGGGTAACTCACTAGATACAAAAAGAGGATGTATTCAGAAATGATTGAGATGTAACAACAAAATATATCACTATTTAAGTAAAAATAATAAAGGAGAAACTGGAATTAAATGTATTATTATTCGTGATTCTAAGAAAGCAAGAATTACCTTCATGATTTTACATGAAGGAGCATTAAAATATATACTAGTCAGGGAGACAAATAGGGAACCATATTTTTAAAGGTAACCTTTACTTTTAAAGGAACCATGAATAATGAAATTAAATCATTGCATATATATGCAACAAATTGAATAGTTTTCAAGTATCTAAAGGAAAATTAACTAAAATACAGTAAGACCTTTATAGTGGAATAATTGTAAATGAATTTAGCATTTTTCCTTTCAGAGATTAACAAATTTAATAATGACATTTTAGGAATATAGAGATTACTGAGGGGGGGAACTAGATTTGTGATCAGTAATTACTGAACGGGAATGTTAGAGATCAATTTTTTAGCATCATGTAGTACTTCTACATAAATTCACTATGTATATAAGTCAAAGAGAATACAAATAAATGAAAAAAGGAGAAATGTGTTTGCTTCACAGATCATAACACCATAAACAGTAATCGATAAAGGAAGCATAAGCAAAAGATACAAACCTAAATGTACTAAGTAAAAATATTCCAAACAATGACTAGATCAAATAACAAATCATAGAACCAATATATTATTGTATAAAATGGAAAAATAATAATGGAATAACCTACCAAAGTATATGAGATAGAGTTAAAGCATTTCTCAGGAGAAAAAAAAAACAAGTATATCTCTGAAAATTTACATTAACAGAAAAAGGGGGTGGGGAAAGAGAGCTATGACAAATTGAACATGCTATTAAAAAAACTAGAATATCAACAAATTAACAACTCCTAAACAGGTACAAATGAAGAAATTTTGAAAGTCATAGGAAAAATACAATTAAAAATGAAAAGACCATTGTCTACTCACCTGATACAGAACAGAGTATTGTTGAAGTTATTTTAAGTACAATAAAAATTATACCATTAGTTAATTTGATTAGAAAAGGAAAAGCAAATTGGCAAAATTTAACATAAAAATGATGCCATCATAACTAATAAACAATAAAGATTATTCTTTACTAATGACACAAAAAGGGAGAATGTAAATGACGTGAAAGAATTTGCATAAACTATAAAATGTCCAAATTAACTGAATATGAAATAGAAATCTTAAATACGGTCTCTTTAGCATTAATGAAGAGTAACTGAGAAAGCTGTAAATGAACTTTCTATCGAGCACTGAACTCTTATGATACATAAATTGTTCTTTTTTAATTAAAAAAAAGGCACACTACCAAATTCCTTTGCTGAGTTAAACTTGGACACATACTCAAACCAGGATGGAATAAAGTAGAGAAAGAGAAGTTTAAACCCATGTCACTAATTAATATTGATCATAATCTTAAAAGACACAATCATAGCTACCATTAACATAGAGTTTCAGGTTTCCAAAGTACTTTAAAAACATTTCATTTTATCTTCATAACACCAGGGGAAATGCTATTATTGTCCCCATTGTAAGATGAGAAAACTGAGACAGGGTTTAAGTGACATTCCTAGTTCTAGGGTCACAAACCTATTAAGTATCTACCAGCAGACTATCTTTAAAAGCTTTGTTAGGCCCAAGTTGGATTTGTACCAGAGATGAAGGGACGAATCAACATTCAGAAAATTTAATTAATCATGAGAATGATTAATGACAAAAATAATAAAAAATTAATTATATTATCAAAAGATGAAAAACTCATTGATAAAATTTAGCATTTATTTCTGTCAAAACCATAAAAATGTATATTTTTGGAAGGTCATTCCTTAAAATGCTCAAAAGCATCTATCTAAAACTAATATGGTTACTTATATCTGAAAAACACTGAACTCTCACCACTGTGGCTGAGAGAAAATTTATACTTAGTTAAGAGTCAATAATACTAAAAATAAAATATTATTTAAAAAAACTTTTGCATGGATGGCATCAATGGAATTTGAATAAGAACTCAAGATTATGCACTACATATCTCCCAAGGCTAGAGTACTCCAATCTTCCTTCCTTGACTTAAAAGGTTAGGTTTGTAGGACGTATTCTCTGGGAAATGAAAACCTACAAAAGATGCAGCTGTGAAAGAGCACAATCCATACACTCCCTACTGGATCAACTGGTCACACCTATCTGTATCTGTTTTGTCCTTTATAGGACAAATACCTTGCCTACTGCCATTTCTTAGGCTGGGAAGGGCTACTCCAAGGAACTCTGTTCTCTAACCTTTGCTCAGAAATCTTTGAAAAAATACAGGTAATTCCCCTGCATTCCTGCCCCACAAAGACCTATTGCCAGTTCCTGAGGGAGGAGCCTGTGTTCAGAATCCAGTTGTTCATGATGCACTCTACTCTGCTTTCTGAATAAGAAACAGATTAACAAGCAAAAAAAAGGGAGTGGGGAGGGAGGGAGATTTGGGACAAGTCCAAATAAAGTCAAACTAGACTGTCTTAATGGGATCAAGTGAGTCAATCATTTTGCAATCACTGGAAACTAATCAGGAGTTATCCATTTTCATGATACAGGTGGTGAGTTAGCACAGTGGATTGACAAATGACCCTGAAATCAGGAATCCAAATAAGACCTCAAAAACTTACTAGCTATATGAACCTGTGTAAGTCACTTAACCTCTATCTGTCTCAGTTTCCTCAAATGTAAAATAGGGGTGATAATAGCATCTACCTCCAGGGTTGTAGTGGGATAATGTGTATGAAGCAGTTAGCACAGTCCATGGCACATGTTAGAGACTTAATAAATGTTTCCTCCTTTCCCCTTGATTCCTCCCTTTCTTAAGAAGACTCCCATGAATGTATTCATGCTTCAGGAGCCTCTAAAGTTTCATGCTCATAAAGTCATCAAAATGACTGGAGAACTCTTTAAATTGACAGATTGATCAAGGTCTCCCCTAACTAATTAACCCTTCTTACATATACATATAGGTATTTAAATGTGTGTGTACATATACGCACATACATATGCATATGTATGTCAACAGAGTAAGAGAGGTATATACATATACACGTACATACACACCCTTGGGGATGCCATAGTGCCCAGAGTGGTGGGCTTGGGGTCAGGAATACATGAGTTGAAATGTAACCTCAAATATTTACTAGCTTCATGACCATGAGCAAATTGATTAGCCTTTCTTTGCCTCAGTTTCCTCAATTGTAAAATGGGGAAAATAATAAAATCTACCTCCTAGAGGTATTGTGAGAATCAAATGAGATAATGTTTCTGAAACACTTAGCCCAGTGCATAGCGCATAGGAGGTGCTATATAAATGCTACTATTATTATGTGCACATATAATATATATATATATAATTACATAGATACATAATTTTATACAATATAGGGACATATCACTATATATGTGTGTATACATATAAGTGCCTGCATGCATGTATTCTTTGTATATTTATAGTACAGCAAGTATTCAAATGTAGAAAGGATGTTTTCTCAGTATTGCCCAAAGGTTTGCATGGGTACAAGCCTTACAGGGCACACATATACACACAGGCGTACATACATCCCCATCATCCCCACCCTTTTTTCATTAGATTTTTCTTATTTGCAACTTAGAGATTTTTGTTGGTATAAATAACTGCTCTACAGCCCTAAGGGTTCCCAAGTGTGTGTTACAGGGTTTCCTGAGCCCCTCATTGCCCGTTACTGTCAAAACCTCCTGGCCAGCCTCTTCTTGATGACACAGATTGATCCCTTCTGTGATGCTGCCCAGCCAAATCAATACATTTTACAATTAACAGGATTAGCTATTTTCTGGAGAGCCATGACTTTAGGCTTTGGACCAGGGTTATGTTTCCAAATCAATTACCATGCTGGGTGCTTGGCAACTCTTGAGCAAAAAATTTTAAAGCCACATTTAAAGCATCTTCCCATGTACATATTTTTTTGAAGGGCAACACCACAGGCCTCAAGTAAAATCTCTATTTGGTCCCTTAAAAATCATTTGACAAAAATGGAAGGAGTGAAATGACATTTTTATCATGAGAGGAAAACAAGGTATTGCTTTAGGAATAAGGTATTTCTGTAACACAACGTACGAATGTCTGTTTCCTGAACTGGAAAAGTATAGAAATCAGCACCCTAAGATAGCTCATGTTCCTTCAGGTCAATGCCAAAAGTCCCAATGTCACTAGGAATTGTTTTTGCTTAGATCTGCTCCCTCCTCCCCCATTTACTCTTGCACATACTCTTTCTCCAGGGCCTGTTTCCTACACAGCCAAGTGTGAGAACACCAAGAGGATTGGAATTAATAACAACCTCTGGCTAAGCAAGAGAACTGGTTGAAAAGAGAAAGGCCCTTAGGATGGAGGGTGGGCCAGGTTGGAATTTGCTCTAAGTAGGTATCCAGGAATGTGAAGAGAAGGAGTCAGAAATATTTGATGAGTATGCATGTGCATATGTGTGTATTTATATATATACAAATGTGTATGACTCTGTGTGTGTGTGTGTGCGTGCATGTTGGTATGTTCTAGTTCAGCTTCTGATGAGAAAGTGATAGACTGAACACACTTGTATGAACAGCAATTCATTTTCCCCAAGTGCCTACCAGGTGCTAGGTATTAGGGTTACAAAGACAAAATGAGACAGTCCCTGTCTTCATGGAGCATGGCTTTTGTAGCCTTCTGATGGAAGGATCCAGTGTGTAAATAGATGAAAAGTCAATCAGGGAGCATTTGTTAAGCTCTTGCGCTTAGCATACAAATGTATGTGAAATGGAATGTAAAGAAAGACAAAACCAAAATAAAACACAAAAGAGAAAACAAAATAACAGGTAGTGAGGAAAGGGTGAGAATGGATAGCTGGTGGTAATGAGTGGGGACATCAAGGAAGACTTCCTGGAGGAGTGAGTGGCTGTCTGAGCTGAACCTTGAAGGAAGACAAGGAACATTAAATCTTTTGGTATAATTATTATTCATGATGGCTATTACTTTGGCACTACCTTGCCTTAGTCAAGTCATTCATCTCTTGGGCCATCAGTTCAATTCCATTCCACAGGCAATTATTAAAAACCACTGATGTATATACAAGGCAAAGGTGTTGCCAGTAACAAGACCACAAAGGCACTTTTCCATTTGTCCTGCGGCTGGTGGAGGGGGCTATGCCATTCTCATAGATAAGGACAATACAAGGTGGCACATGGACGGGGCCCAAGGGAAGATCTAGATAAAGAATTCTGGACAAATTTATCAGAAAAAAATAGTTTCAGCCGAGGGGATCAAGGAAGAGGAGGAAGGAGGGAATAAGCATTTATTAAATGTACTTAATAAAGTACAGGCACTGTACAATTATTATTTCATTATGAAGAATTCATCTTCATAACAACCCTGGGAGGTTGGAGCTACTATTATCCTTATTTTACAGAGGACCAGGCAGAGGTTAAGTGACTTGTCCAGGGTCACACAACTAGGACGTATCTGAGGTAGGATTTGAACACAGGTCTTCCTGATTCAGGTCCTGTGTTCTGTTCACTACACTGCTTAGATACTGTTGGTGGCACCTTGACTGAGAGATTCTCCAAGACAGAGATAAGGAGGGAGTGTCTACTGTGAACAAAAATAAATGGGCTGAAGATATCATGATCTCATGTCTGGGAGATAACGTTCAGGACAGTCTGGTGACAACATGTAAAGAATGACTTCCAGTTCTACCATTTTGTGATTTACTTCCATTTTAGTTATTAAGTATTCAGAAAAAAAATTATTCTGGCCGGAAAGAAAGGGCCCATCTATGGCAAAACATTCACCAGCAGTACTTTCGGGGGTAGCAAAATAGCTGAACACAAAGTGGGCGCCCATGAATGGGGGAACACTGGCACAAAGTGGATCATAGGACTCTAATGGAAATAATAGAGGAAATGAGGAATTCAGAGAAATGTGGGGGAAATCTGTATGAATGGATGCACAGTGAAATGAGGAAAAGGGGAAAAAATATTTAAATCAGAAATACATGTAAATATATATTATATATAAAGTATATATATATAAATTGAATTATAAGTGAAAACAAGACCAAAAGGCACCTAAATTCTGATTCTAATAACCCATCTTAGTCCAGAAGAGCAGACAAAGAAACACAATTCCCTTCTTTCTTTGGGAAAGTGGAGACCTATAGATGCAGAATGATGTATGCCCAAATCAGATACATTGTTGGGATAGTTTGAATGAACAGTTCCTTCCTGTTATAAATTCAATGGAGGGGGGTGGAAATTTGGCGATAGATCACAATATTAAAAAAGGACAGAAACAATATTTTTCAAAGAAAAGAGTCTAGCTCATTATAGGAAATCAATAAGCATTTATTAAGCTTACAATGTGCCAAGTACTATGCTAAGTGTAGGTGATTAAAAAGAAAATCTTTTAGCTTCCCCACTCTTAAGAAACTTAGATTCTAATGGAGATGAACTATAGGAATATATCTATATTTAAATATAGATAAACTATGTAAATTAGTATCCACAAGGTAGAAAAAAAAAGTTGTTGCTTTACGAAGACAACCTGTGACATCAAGATGTCTTGCCTTGAGAGTGAATTGGATTTAAGTGAGACTGAGTAACCTTAGAGGCATGGTAAGAGACACTAGGGGATTGGGAAGGGATCCCTGGAGGTAGCTCTTGAAATCAAACTTAAAGAATTAGAAGTCAGAAGGAAAAGCATTCTGGGCATGGGGAACAACACGTACCAAGGAAGGACAGTGAACCGGGAGGCAAGAGAGACCTTGTCTCTGAATTCTCAGATCTTGTAGATTCCATCGCCACATCTCTCTCATCTCTCTTCTAGTATACTGCCCCTACTAATTCAATTTCTCCTCATCTATCCTCACTCTACATTATTTCAATAACTGTCTAATTGGTCCTGTCCACTCTGTTCTCCTCTGACTCAAATTCAAAGAACTATCAAAATTATTTTCTCGATATTTGATCTGGTCATGTCACCCCTCTGATCCAAAGTCTTCAGTGGTTCCTCATGACCGCTAAGACAAAATACAAATTCTTCAGTCTGGTGTCTAATGCCTCTTACAATCTGTCTCTTACTTGCTGTATATCATACCATTCCTCTTCTCCAAATGGTGCCTCTGGATTGAGTTTGCTGATGCAATAAATAACAATATGAGATAATAAAGAAGCTGAAAGTCATCTTAGAGATGATGACCTCATCCAAACTCCCTCAGACTACAGAAAAGTGAGATTCCAATCCTGTCTCCAACACTTAATTAAACATACCCACCTCCCAATGATATGGTGGGTAGACAGCCTGACCTGGAGTCAGGAAGATTCATTTTCCTGAGTTTGAATCTGACTTCAGACACTTATTAGTTGTGTGACTTTGGGCTGGTCACTTAACGCTGTTTCTCCATCTATAAAATGAGCTGGAGGAGGAAACAGCAAACCACTCCAGCATCTTTGCCAAGAAAACCCCAAATGGGGCCATGTAGAGTCTGACACAACTGAAAAGCAGCAACCATCGAGGGTTATGAGGATGAAAGGAGATAGCCTCTATAAAGAGCTTTACACACCTTAGCATAATCTATTACTGCCACTACGACTACTCACCATCATTATCATTTCCAGTATTTGCCTAAGGATACACAGGGATCACACCCGCCAAAACATTACATTTATTGTGCTTGTAGAAGTTCACCACAAAAAGGAATTGTAGAAGTCACCTAGTCCAATCCTCTCAAATTACAGATGAGGACACTGAGGCCCAGATAAGTTAAATTACTTGCCCAAGGCCATATAACTAAGTAATAGCAATCACGACTTGAATGTAGCCAAGTATCCTAACTCCCTCCTTTATGTTAGGAAAATAAAAATCAGTCTCCTTAAATTCTGTTAAAATTTGCCTGGGAAGTTCCAGTAAATTCCTATTCTTTGTAACCACATTACCATGTGCTGTTTCATTACAGAATCTGTCTCCCTGGGGACAGTCTGTGAGTCTCCCCTGCCTGTACCTGGATAAGAGCCGCCCCTCCCCTAAGGCTCTCCCTATCTCCACCCCCATCCCCACTCAGCTCATGCACACAGTGATGCTCATGGGCAAGACTTTTCTTCTCTTGTTATATTTACTTCTTCCTAAGAGTCTAACAATCCTGCAGCTTTGCCTTCTGATGCAAAGTTTTATAAGGGAATAATCATAGTGCCATTAGCCTCAAATCCTGTGGAGTTGACATTGCAATAATCTGTCAGCGAATTAGCATCACAGGCTTGCTGCATGAGATAAACCGTCTCCGCCTTGTACCCTGCAATCTCACGTTGTTAAAGATGGCCCTTTAAATCAAATATGCTTTAGCAGGGGTGTTCCAAGCAGTGCCTCTAACTTGGAAACACCAGGTTCCCCCTGTATGTGTCATGTCCACTTGGTGGGATGCCCAGACAGGCCACTGGGGTAGAAAACAAAGAAACAAACTAATCAAATGCACGGGCTCTTCCCTGTTTATTCAGGGTAGTTCAAAATGTCTTAGGGAAGGTTTTGAGAGAGCTAGTCTTCTATTTGCATCTCTTGGAGGAAAGGAAGCACTGTGTCTTACCATCATCCACTCCTAGGAGATCTCCCTCTCTCCACCGAGTCCAAATTTAGCTATCCATCTTGTCAAGGAATAAGAACTTCTCACACTCTATAGATCGATCTTGAGACCCATGGGGCATAAGGGCAGGACATGAAGTCTCTGAGTTACTGTTAATGCTGACTTTGGGTAATGAAGGCCATCTATCCCATCCATGGCTGCCAACCTTGGGTTTCTGTTCCCCAAAACACACAAGAACCCTCCCATTTGGGGTCATCTCCCTTGCCCAATTTTGAGCGTCCCAGGCAGCACCCCTCCCCCTCTCCCAAAATGACAATAACAGTAGTAACAGCCCAGCCCAGAAATAACCCAAAGAGATCATTTTTGAATAAATGCTGCCTAGTTCTTGCTCCCCATTTGCTGGGAGCTGCCAAGCGGCAGCCTAAATTGACGGCTTGTTAGTGAGGACTGGCCCCTTTGTGAGATGTTTTCAGAGTGATTGATTTACAATAAAGTGGTTCCTGGTGGGTGCATGCAGGTGGAACTGATGCAGATCGATTCGAGTGGTGCTAACTAATCAGCTGTTTAAGCTGGCAGCGTGCTCCATGACAGCCACAGAACAGCCATCATTTTCCCCTAAGATTACAAATTAACTTGTTCTGTTTCTCCTGCAGGCCGTCAATTTTCGGGGGCCCCAGTCTCTGGGGTGCATGGGGGTGGAGGGCACAAAGGGACATTTAGGAGGCAGAGGGGAAGTCTTTACTGGAACTTTCTTTCCACCAAAGGCAAGGCAAGGCAAGGCAAAGCATCATTTGCTCTTTGAAAAATGAATCTCATGGAAGAATAGGATTTATCATTCTCGGAGAAATTAATCCCCTTTCAGGGAAGGCAGGGGTGAATGAAGCTGCTCTATTCAAAAAGGCTTATTCAGCATTAATTTTTTTCTATCAGCTTTTTGTGTAAAATCCATCCGTCTCCTTCTCACCAAAGAGGGATGGCTCAGATGAATTACCATGCAGGTGTTCATCCACTCTACCTTTACCTGAAGAAAATATGATTGAGAAAATGCACAACTTACCCAGTAAAGGAATGGGTTCCCTCTTTTGCATTTGTAAAGCTATAACCTCACTTGACTTTACAGCCATGGTGTGAGATAGGTACTACATAAAGTTAGTGCATATCACGCCCATTTTACAGGTAAGGAAATTGCAGATCAGAGTATCCATGTGGCTTACCAATGGTCACACAGCTACGAAGGGTCAGAGGGAGAATTTGATCCCAAATCTAGCTGTGTGACCTTGGACAAGTCACTTAACCTCCTTGAGTCTTGATATCCTAATGTAGAGAGGCAACAATGGACCAAATGTACATAATGCTGGATTTGGACTCAGGATGATGTGAGATAAGTCTTGCCTCACATCCTTTCTATCACCATGACCTTGGGAAAGTTGTTTAACCTCATTTTCCTCCTCTGAAAAGGAGTCTCTAATTTCCCTTGTAGTTTTATCTCTGTGATTTTAAAATCATGTGAAAAATAATGGGTTTGAACAAGATGGCAACTCTGGAACCCTATGTTCTATGGCCTTCCCCTCATTACACCTTGTTTCTTCCCACTAGCCCAGACTGGCTTGCATTAACTATCTATATCACTCACATTTTAGTTTAAAAAATGCTTTATTAAAAAAAAAACAACTCCCCAGAGGCCTTTCATTTACATAGTAGTGCCCTTATTCACTTAGAAGCTTATTCCCATGGAATTAACCACTTAACAAAAAGAACTGAGGGTTAGTGTGGACAGGTGACTTTGTACAGAGGAAGGAGGGCATTGGTCTTAGTGTCTGATGTCCACTTTGGGTCCAAACTCGAGTTGCTAGCTGTGTTGATCCTATGTTGAGTCTCAGTGTTTCTGTTTATAAAATGTGGATGGTAGTGTCTTCACTACTTGCCATACAAGGTTGCACCTGTTCTCCTACAAAGCCTTGTCTCTCTAGGCCAATTCCATCCATAAAACCTGAGAACCAAGGTAAACTGTGATGACAAAAAGAACCAAAATGTTAAAGGGCAAATATATCAAGCCAATTGAGAATTGCGCTAGGCAACAAGATGCAAGCCAACACAGGTGTTGGGGTAGTGGTGAGGTTCAAGATTGAAAGGAAGGAATGGAAATTGGAAGACAGTCTGTGTCTAACCCCCTCTTGCCTCCATTCTATTTGCTAGAGATGAACAGGCAAAATGCAATTCTGTTGGGGAGGGCGTTTGTCTTTGAAGTTCCTGGTGAAAGTGACTGAATCTAAGCACCTGAATTATGTCTAGGAACTCCTAGGTTTGGGGCTAGTTCCATAGGCTAACAGTTTACTCAGATCTAGGAGTAGCCATGAGTACTCATCCCAAATAAAATTTGTTTTGAATATATATGTGTGTACATATACACATATATGTGTGTATACATACAATGTGATGGCACACATGCACCATAACTCCATTATATCATGCATATATAATAGAGTTAGGAGCTAGACCTGTAATTTCTTTAATATAAGGGGACACCCAAGTGAAGAAACTCACTCTACCCATCCATTCTACCTCCTTATAGTCTTAGTGAATTGCCTACGGCAATAGAAAGTGATTTCTATTGCTGTGTGACCTTAAACATTTCAAAAGCAAGATTTGAACACCGGACTATTTTGACTTCCAAGCCAGTTCCCTATACACTACACTGTGCTCTGATTAGAATCCTTTGGAAAAGAGTGGAGTTTCCTACTAGATGGGGGCTAAGCCAAGCATTTATTTATATAAACAATATTCATAGACTAATAATCCTAACACTGTCTACCACAAAAGGAACAGAATGAAGGCATAGAGATATCCTGTTCTCTGAGAGCTATGGGGGTGGGAGGATATGCATTTATTAAGTGCCTAATATGTGCCAGGGCAGTTAGGTGGCAGAGTAGATAGAGTGACAGACCTGGGGTCAGGAAGATATCTTCCTAAACCTGATCTCAGCCATCTACTAGCTGTTTGACAGTAGGCAAGTCACTTAACCTCTGTTTGCCTCAGTTTCATCATCTGTAAAATAGGACTCATAATAGTACCAACCTCCCAAGTTTGTTGTAAGCCTAAAATAATATTTGTAAAATGTTTAACATAACGTCTGCCACATTGTAGGTGTTATATAAATGTTAGCTATTTGTTGTTCAGTCATTTTTTTAGTCATGTCCAACTCATGGACTGATCTCCTTGTTTCCAAATGCCCTTCAGAGTCATGTCCAAACTTTTGGAACTATACCTTGAATTGCCAGCTGCTGACAAGTATACTGATACTCCCATGCTTTGTTCTTCCTCAGTATGGCCCTATTGGGATATGCCAATTAACCCAAGTCTTCAGTCCTAAGGATGAAACTCATTTTGAATACTCAATTAAGTATCTTTATATCATTTGGTGATGAGTTATCTCTCTCTCCCTCCCTTCCTCTCTCTCTCTGTCTCTCCCTCCCTCTCTCTCTCTGTCTCTCCCTCCCTCTCTCTCTCTTTCCTTCTCTCTCTCTCTCTCTCTCTCTCTCTCTCTCTCTCTCCCTCTCTCAATGTTGTAAAACATAAAATGCAATGAATTTGATATACCTTCAGGACATAGAATTTTGAAGCTGAAAGGATCTTAGCTATCATGCCTACTTCTCCATTATACATATGAGAAGCTTGAAACATATTATTTTTGTTCTCACTAACAGGCATGACCTTTGGGTATGCACTAATTTTCTTAGCAGCAATATTTACAAAATGTTTTATGGTTTGTAAAGGATTTTCCTCATGCATTTCCTCTAATGACTTTTTTCCCCTTGGGTTCACCAATACCAAGACTAGTTTTTTTGTTAATTGCACTGAATATTCTGATAATATCAGACATCTCTCATAATCGTGCTATTTAGAGAATTGCTATAACTATATAAGACCAAGAGCCAATCCATGGTAGAATAAGTGATTAGGAGGTATGAGTAAATAGTTATTGAAAGATTTAAAATACAACAAAAGAAAATCAAACTACTTGAAAAGAACTAAAATCTCCCCTTTCCAGTATGAAATGCTGTAATTTGCTAAAAATATATTGAAAATATGGATTTTGGGCAACTGTCCCATTAGGACAATAGGCTTTCAGTGAATTGTCTTTATACAAATTGATTTTAAGTGAACTGGCCTAGAAACAACTCTGTCCTCCTAGCCATGGTAATGACATAGCCCAGGATCTTGTTTCACTCTCTTGAATATCAAGAACACTAATTCTGTTTTATGTTTATTAGTCTGGTATTTTTAAAAGGTACACACTCAAATAAACTGATCCCAAAGAGAAACAAACTAGCTAAAACCACATGGCTTTTGTCATACCATTGTTCATTGATTTCAAGGGAACTGTGATCTTCTCAATGGGATTATTCCTCCCAGTGGCACAAATTTCAAACACATCACTTCTTTTCCTGTGTAACTTTTGTACACATCCTCTGGGTATCCTCTCCATGAGGTACATTGGTTCATGAGACCAGGTTCTTTTAGACTTTGGGGAGAGGAAGTATTTGATATATGCACTATAAGAGTCTAAACATTTTACAAAGAGAGTAGAGGAAAGAGTTGAGCCCTATCAAGCAAGAAGATGCACCATAGGCATGACCCTGGGTTAAAAAGCAGATCTGTCCAACCAAGTAAGAAATTCAGCAACTTCTCAATCCAAAGAAATGAGGTTGCTGCCTTCACACTATCATCCAAGAGAGACTCATTATAGGTTCACCAGATTGTGAACTCCTTGGGGGCAGGGTGTGTCTTTTGACTTTTATATCCTCAGCATTTGATATAATACCTGCACATAATCAGTACCTAATAAATGTTTCTTGATTAATACAGCAAAAGGTGTCATGAAGGCAGCATCACTTTTTGACTGATGGGTCTCTAGATCTTTAATTGCATGCTCTTTTCCTGACTCCATGTTAGTCCTGAACTACTGTACATTAGATCCTTAGGTCATCTGAGGGATTATCATCTTTTTTTCATTCTTGACAGCAGATGGGCACACATATAAATCACCAGGTTGTTCAAAATAAGAAGATATAAAAAAGACATAATGGAATATGGGAGCTAACCACATCCAAGGTATATAACTAATTATGTAGGAGACATTTATAGACATAGATATAATCAAATATAGAAGTTAATTGCAAAACAGGATATACATAGTCATAAGAGGATATGGAAACCAGCTGTTGCCTGGAGATTGGACGCAAGACAAGCAAGAAATATATAATCTATCATTTCAAGTAAAAAGTCAACGATCACTTCCTGATCAATCTCATGTGCCAATAATTCTGTCCAAGGCCTATGTAAGTGTATGATTTAACTTAGATATCCTGAGACCTTCTCCAAGTTTTGAAATATGTTATATGGGCCACAACTAGAGGTATTCACCATGCTCCCACAATGTTCTGGGAGTCTTCCCCTGGATCATTTGACAATTTAGCAATATGAGCTGTCCATCTGTTATTTGCACTCTCACTCTATGATTGGTCTACCTCCTTTCCTAGTGTGGTATCTCCATGATGGCATTTTATATGACACCTTTTGTATATAAAATGTAATTTATAACATGTTGGAACCTATACTCTTCTTCTTTGCCCTTTGGGAGAATCCCTTGGAAATTATAGTATTCCCAGATACACAGCTTTACATTCATCATCATAAAAATAGCCCACAGTAATCTTATACCAGGGATGGGGAACCTATGGCCTCAAGGCCACATGCAGCCCTCTAGGTCCTCAAATGTGACCATTTGACTGGATGTTAAGTTTGGATTTAGTCAAATGGCTTCAATTGAGGATCTAGAGGGCTACATGTGGTCTTGAGGTCTCAGATTCCCCACCCTTGTCTTAGAGCAACAGGTTACATGACATTCCACAAGAAAATCAAGATAGATATATGACCTGAATATTAAAGATCATAGTGTAAAAACATTAGAAGTAAAGCAGTTCATACATCTTTCACAACTATAGGTAGGAGATTTATTCTTTAAAAAAATAAAGGGGGGATGTAGAAGCAAGTAAAAAAGAAAAATACATAATATCCATTGAAAATCTCTTGCACAATACCCTTTGACCTAGCAATATCACTTCTAGTACTGTATCCCAAGAATATCATAAAAATGGGAAAGGGTCCTACATGTATAAAAAATATTTATAGCAGCTCTCTTTGTGGTGGCCAAGAACTGGAAATCAAGGGGATGCCTATCAGTTGGGGAATGGCTGAACAATTTGTGGTATATGAATGTAATGGAATACTATTGTGCTATAAGAAATGATGAACAGGAAGACTTCAGAGAGGCCTGGAAGGAGTTACATAAACTGATGCTGAATGAAAGGAGGAGAACCAGGAGAACTTTGTACACAACAACAACCACAGTGAGCGTGGAATTTTTCTGGTAGACTTAGCCCTTCACAGCAATGCAAGGACCTAAAAAAAGTTCCAATGGACTCTTGAGGCAAAATGCCTTCCATGTCCACAGACAGAACTATGGAATTGGATCACAGGATGCAGCAGACTATTTTCTCCTGTGTTTTGTTTTGCTTTGCTTTGCTTTGGGTTTTCTCTTTGTTTCTCCCATTCATTTTAATTCTTCCATGCAATACAACCAAAGTGAAAATGTATTTAGTGAGAATGTATGTGGAGAATCCATCTGGGGAGGGATGTGGGAGGGAGGGGGAAAGGAGAGAGGAAGAAAGGGGAGAAAATCTAAGATTTATGAAAGTGATTGTAGAAAAATGAAAACAAATTAATTAATAAAAAAAGAATATCTCCTGCACATACACAATTGTAATATCTAGGATGAGCAGGGAAGTGATCAACTGGGAACATATCTGGAACTAATTAATTATTCAGATAAAGGTTTGGCATACAATATACACAAACAACTAGAAAATTTATAAATCCAAAAGCCATTCCCCAATAGAGAAGTTGTAAAAGGTCATCAACTCATAACTTTCAAAAGAAGAATTGCTATTAACAACCTCCTGAAAGAAAGCTCCATATCACCACTAATAGGTAAAAGGCAAACCAAAAGAATCTTGAAGTTTCACCTGGCACTCAGAAAATTAACAAAGGCAAGAAAAGATGGTGATAGTCAATGCAAGAGGAGTTGTGGAAAGATAAGCACATTAATGCATTGCTGGTGGAGAGGTGAACTAGGATAATCACTCTGGAAAGCAATAAGGAAATTATGCAACTAGAGTAGCTAAAATGGCCATAAACCTTAATCTTGAAATTTTAGTGCTTGGAAAATACCATAAGTAGTCACTGATTTATTTTAAGTCTCCATATATACCAAAATATTTACAGTAACAATTTCTTTTGTTATAAAAAAGAATTGGAAACTAAGTAGATGAGTATTGATTGGGGAATGATTAAACAAGTTAGAGTACATGAATGTTGTAGAATATTGTGATATATAAAATGATGACTATGATGAATACAGAGAAACATAGAAAGGCTTACATAAATTGATGAAAAGTAAAGTAAGAAGAGTCAAGACAACAATGTATAAAATAATTATAAATATGTAAATGATAGAAACCAGAATTAAATATTGTACAATTATGAAGAACTTGGCTTCAAAGAAGAGATACGGAAAAGTACCTCTCCCAAATCCTTTGCTTATAGAGACTCCACAGGTGTGGAATATTGCATATAATATTAGATTTGGGAGATGTATCTACTGGTTTTACTTATGTTTTTCTTTGTCTTTTTATTTAAAAGAAAAACTTTATCATAAGAGATGAATCTCTGAGATGAGGCAAGAACATAAGGAGAAATGTGGGCAATATAAAAACAGATATATCAATAATAATCTATTTTTAAAAGAAAGTTTGCCATGGCACCAAATTAAGCAAAGCTATCCCCAAAGCATTCAAAGATAAAAATGGAAAGAGGAATAGAAGCAGAAAAAAAAAATTGGAGGCCAAGATGGCAGAGTAGAAAGACTCACATATGCTAGCTCCGAACCCACAGCCCATAATTACCTATAAAAAGAACTCCCAACAAATTCTGGAACAGTGGAAGTCACACAGCAATGGGGTGAAGGAGATTTCCGTTCCAGAGAGCCCTGAAAAACTGATCCCAAAGGTCTGTCGCGCACCAGATGGGAGCGGAGTCCCACCCTTCCCTGGCCACGCGGCACCAAGAGGAACAGATCCAAACAGGCTTCAGGGATGGAATCTACAGTGGCCGTGAAGATCCCTCCACCCATAGATGCACAGGTCAGTGAGAGAGACGTCTGGACTGGCTGAGAGGCGAGCAGGGTGTCTCCATGACTCAGAACCCCTTGGGAGGCAGCAACAGAGGAAGCAGGAGGCCAGAGGCTCCCAGAGCAGGCAGGAGCTCAGCAGGAGCTCCATCATGGAAAGTCTCTGCAAAAATCCCCTGAGGGAACTGAGCCTGGGAGGCGGCCCTGCCCCCACCAGAGCACCAGAAGTTAAGCATCCATTGAATAGCAGCCAGGCCTGCCGCCAAAAGCCCTGAGGCTGGGGAGCAGCATTTGAATCTCAGACCCTGGTAGATCTAGGTGGGGGTGGAGAGGAATCTCAGAAGTCAAGTAACTGGCTGGGAAAATGCCCAGAAAAGGGAAAAAAAATAAGTATAGAAGGTTACTTTCTTGGTGACCAGATATTTCCGCCTGTCCTCTCTGATGAGGAAGAATAATGCTTACCATCAGGTAAAGAAATAGGAGGCAAGGCCTCTGTATCCCAAACATCTGAAATAGATATCCAATGGGCTCAGGCCATGGAAGAGCTCAAAAAAGATTTTGAAAATCAAGTTAGACAGGTGGGGGAAAAACTGGGAAGAGAAATGAGAGAGATGCAAGAAAAGCATGAAAAATGGGTCAATACTTTGATAAAGGAGATCCAAAAAATGCTGAAGAAAATAACACCTTGAAAAATAGGTTAACTCAATTGGCAAAAGAGGTTCAAAAAGCCAATAAGGAGAAGAATGCTTTCAAAAGCAGAATTAGCCAAGTGGAAAAAGAGTTTCAAAAGCTCACTGAAGAAAACAGTTCTCTCAAAATTAGAATGGAACAGATGGAGGC